>JAYRBT010000082.1:47404133-47447449 GCA_036023395.1 Myiotriccus ornatus
CATTTGTTTAACTTGCAAATCACTGACTTCCGTAAATTTGAACTTATTCTTCACTTTGTGGGCATGAACATAAGCAACCCTGACACAAGTGCTTGTTAAGGGTATGGTGTCATCAAATGAAACCATCTAATCATGTCAAAGTTAGAGTATCTTTGGTTTTACTTGAAATGGTTGTAAAATTATCTGAATGAAAGCCTTATAGAGAACAATCACTTTTTTACCTGTTTTCTCAAGAATACTATGAGATAATCTTGCCCCTTAATGTCATCTTTTCTAGTGTAACACACATAGGAAAGCCAGTCATTTGGGTTCACCAACTCCAGAGGCAGCTTCTGCCCTGCACTTGTACTGTTCCCTGCAGTGGCTGCAAGAGCATCCTGGCTTTCAGTAGCTAACATAAATCTGGCTGATTGGGAAAAGCTTGAAAGGATGACCAATTGGGTGGGGACGATGTTTGTGCTGTTCCACCTTGGCGCAGCAAGTGGAACAAAAAATGCCACTAGGCAAAATCTTTGGCTGGCATGAATTGCCTTAATGTCAGGAATGCCAGCCTTTCTTTTATGCTGTCAAAAAACATCAATCAGAGCACTACAAAACCCCATACAAACCACAGGAAAACAAGCACATGTACAGTTTGTAGGAAAGAAGCGAAACATGTTTCTCTCAGAACCAGTCTTTGCATATAGATTTCTCATTTATGAGGATAAGATATTTTCCCTTCATAGACTTAACAGTCATGGCTATCAGCCATGATAGCTGCTTACTGATAGAAGAACCAATATTGTTGAGAAACTTGAAATCTCCCTCCAAATACAAGTACAAGAAAAAGTAAAGAGGATTTGAGCAATTAAACCTTTATGGAAATAAAATCAAGTTGTGTTTTAACAAACTGATATCACTCATTAAAGTCCTTCCGTTCTTCCAAATTTCAGTGTAATTAAGTGTAGCTATTTTATAGCCTAATTATGAAGCAAGAATGACAGTGTACTGCTAGTAGCTTCTTTACCCTGAACATCATATGGTAGCTTCAATCATGATAATACTTTTTACTGAATAATGGGAAACCTATCATCATGTTGAAATCTTTGTTTCCTTTGTTGTTCTCACAATTCAGATAGTTCTGGTTTTGATTTGTCAAAACATTCCTAAGCCAAAGCCTTGCAATACAATGCAACCTGAACCTTGGAAAAAAATTTTGCTTCCAATCTCTACAAATCTTTGCTGACAGTCTAGCCAAAAATCTCTATCTGAAGATCTGAAAATGCTGGAAAGTATTACCTCTAATCCTCACATTCCAGGCCCATCTCTAGTTGTACTAAAAATAGAAGAGCTGGGTGGCTTGTCATAAAGTGTCAGACTATGTAAACTACCCTGAAATTGCTTGGGATGATTCATTCTCCTACTCCTCTCTCACTTCTCAAAGCCTGGATTTATGAAATCTTATTTAAAGTCAAACCCATGCTATTTTTCATCAAGTGGCACTTGCCCTACATTATTTCCAATCACCTTGAGTGCAGTATAGTCCACTAATCCTCAGAATGTCCTTTGTGTGTGTTGTTGCTGTTCTCTTCCAGAATTTTCTTACCCTCGCCCCAGTTTTCTACAACTATTGAAAAACTTTAGTCAGTACAGACAAAAAGCTCTCAGTTTGCAAAATGATTTATTTTTGCCTGAGCAGGCCAAAAAGCAAGGAGCACCCTAAGTACTCATCTCTCTGTCTCTTTCTCTGTGTCCCAGAGGACCGGCTTACAGTAGGAAACATGCCTTTCCAAGGACATCATGTCTGGTGGAAAAAAAATTAAGGAGCATCTGAAGGGTTAAATCTCTAATTGAAGCTGTGAGTCCAGTGCTCCCATCCTGACTTTTGTGAAGTTCATCCTGCTGTGACCAAAATAGTGAGACAAGGCGCAGGTACTTCTTGGCACTTAGATGAAACATAGATATCCCAGTGTCAGGACAGCAATGATTTTAGTGGAACAAAAATAAGAAACAAGGCCACAACATGAGTGGCTGCAGAGGAAAGACAAACCTATACCTTACCCTCTGTAGGCCCTGTGTGAATGGTATGCTGGCCTTGTACACAATGTATCCATCCTTATGGTTGTTATCAGGCTCTTATCCTTTGTAGATAAACATGAGAAAAATGCCTGAGGCTGTATCTGTCCCTCCCAGGGCTGTAGTCTCAAGTCCTCTCAGGCTTTGCAGGAGCACTCCAGCTTTTGTCCCATCCCTAGCTACAGTCTTTATGACAGATGAGACTGGGGCTGAGCCTTTGGAACACACAGGCACCCTCTGGGCTGAGGGTGTAAAATGAGTGCAGGGAGCAGGAAGGAAGGAGGAACCAGTTTAATCAACCTGGCGAACCAAAAAGTATCTCCTTCTGACCAGCCAAGTAGGAATTGGGTTGTTTGTCAACTCAGAGGTAACTGTGGATTTAATTCTGATTTTACTTATGCTGCCCTCAGTCAAAACAATGGGGTTGGTGAGGTTGATGTAACAAGTCCTAAGCGAGGAGATGTTTTCTTGTATGTTTTCTCTATGTTTTCTTCTCTTCATTTAAAACAAGTAAAGTGAGCTGCCAGCATAGAAGAGCTAATAATAATGATGGATAGCACTATTTAAAGCAACCTTGACCAAGTCATTACATTATCCTTGTTCTCTAGACATCTCATTTTGCATGTAAAAGTCACTTGATCAGGACAGGGGTCACCACTTGTAGACAGCTTCAAAGTTTTTGAGAAAATGAGGAAGTCTGCTGGGAGGTTTTTACCGCTGCAAGTATCACAAAACACCTTATTAAATACATAGGAACAAGCCTGCATGAAAACTGCCCCAGGCTCTATGAATGTAGAGCATCTCGCAGAGTAGGTCTTGCTCTGGTGAGACCCCCTGCTCCATGACAATCCAAGATGTCCTTGGGTGGCTTGAATTGAACAGGTGGATAAATAGGAAGATTAAAGTCTGATGGTTTCTGTCAGAGGCCAGGAAATTCAATTTCAGATTCAAGAGTGGCTCTAAAATGTTGAGACTCTTTTCTTTTCTTTTTTTTTTCTTTTTTTTTTTTTATAATCACTTAAGAAATGCTTAAGATTTAACTGTAGAGAAAAAACTATTTATATTGACATCTGTGAATCTGTAAAGTTCTTCCTCTGAAAAGAAAGATAATGGTTTAGGGCAGAAGAAGAATGAACAACTGAATACAAGGCAATTTCCATAATATTTTTTTAGCAATATTGCCAACTGGCTCTGAAGATTTAGACCCTATCCCTATTCATTTCTTTGCAAATAACTTACGAGAGGGCCAAAGAAAAATTTCATCTCATTACAGTAATTGCAGCTATAGTCAGTCCAAGCAATTCTTGAATGTTTATCTGTCAGCACCATCCACTTAGTTCCTGACACTGTGGCCGGCTGGAAAACTACCGCAGCTAAACAACATACTATATGCAGATTGCTTTGTTTCTTCAAATACCTTGCTGCAATGCAGAGGCAGTTTCTCTACAGTTTTCTGTGGACTCATAAGAACGCTTGCCACTGAGTCCCAGGCAAAACCATTCCCAGGGACAAATAGTCCTGGGAATGGATTTTACAGGGAAAGATTAGGTCCTGGCTTTTAGAGGGAAAGATTTGGCTTTTTCTTTTATTGTTTTTTAGATTTATTTGAACCTGAACGGAAGCCTGACTCGCTAGGTAGAGTCAGGAGGCTGCCAGAACAGAGGTGATCAATGTTATAATAAAAGGAACATAATATAATAGGCCTGAGCCCACACCTTGAAATTAGTGCCAATTTTGCCTCTGACTTCTGAGAAAAAAGTGGGCCAATTTACTCAATATTTATAAGCCCAGGAGAGTGCCGGGAATGAGGTCCTTCACAGTAAGAGGCGGTCTGCAATAAACTGGATGCTGCATCCATGGCAACTCACAACACAGTTAATAATTTTTCAACATAAAAAGAAAGATATTTTTCAGAGCCACTGAAAGACAAGCAGTTTACAAAATCAACTGTAGTGAAGGCATTTCCCGTCTGCCATGTTTTTCATGGCCTTTGTCGTTTGTTTGAATCTCAGCTGCTGGGATGCTCAGAGAGTGAGGATAGACCCTGGCAAGCATTTTGCTGTCTCTGGGTGGCTGGTGCAGTGAAATGACCTATAGGGGTCATGCCCTTTTTCTTCTGCAGGGAGACATATTCTACTGCTGGAGTGCAGTTGCATTGAGTACTCCTGAAAGACACAGTGATTCATTTGCAGACCTGTGCATTTTGGACTTTGAAAATCCTGCCCACTTCAAAAGACAGAGCAGAACAAATAATTAGGCTCTGAATTTTATAGATATGAAAGTGAATCTGCCATATACTGAATAGTTTCCCATGGCACTCAGCAGAGCTAGGAAAAACACTCAACAAAGTCCAAGTGTCACTCTAAAGCCCAGACCTAAACACCACCTTTCCTTCAAATAACCATTTGTAATAGTTACATCTAACACAGCATTTCCCATACCAGGGCAATAAAACATTCCTGGCTGTTATGTTGGACATAGTGGACATACCGTGTGCAAAACACCCTGCACATATTAGGCAGTAGTGTCCATAATTTCCCAGTAGCATTCAGCTTTCCTTACTCTTCTGGTGAAAGGCAGAAAAGTTGTTTCATCCCTGAAAACAGTAGGCTGTCACCATAGTCTTCCTACTTAGCAGCTGTATTGTAGCTTCTTTCCAAGATAAGAATAGTTTATTTCTCTTCCAAGTCTCTACTATAGGATTGTGTCACCAGCGAAACTCAAATGAAAGCATCGTGTCTCTACCACACGTTGATGCATTTGCTATTTTACGAAACTTTGCTGCATCTGGATAAGTCAATCAAGGTTAAATATCCTTTTATCAAGAAAGTCCTATTAAGAACAAATCTACTTCTCCCCACACTTGATTTTTGCTAGGCTGTGATGGTTAGCTGTAAAACTGAGATATCACCACAGCAACTCCCTTGAAGTAAAAACAATTATCTTGATTCCATCCTGTATTTTGGACAAGTCATTGTAATAAATGCTACAACGAGCTATGGAATGCCCTTTTTATTTCCCTCAGAGAGGGATGAAATGGAAAGAAAACTGAAAATATTCTGTTTCTACTGGAGAGATGGTTATGTAGGACCTGGGTCTCTCTTTGGAACTGAACTTCTCTACATGGAAAGACAGTAATCTGGGAGTAGCCTTGCTCTGATATGCCTCTGTGGGCATTAATTCTGCAGTTTCTGTACAAACAGGCAAGAGCAGTGCCCAGCAGACCTCACTGGAAAAATACCTTGTGGCTGTGATGCCTCATGATTTGGACATAAAACTAGATGGCATGGCTCAAGGGAAGAAGAAGTACTAACCAAACCTACTGCTAGGTGAGGTCTTTGCAGAAAATAACAAACTCAGGGAAAAGGTTAAAGGAAGTACACACTGCACAGGAATGGCAATATTTTCTTTGCTTCAACCACCGCAAAAATCAGACAGCTAGACCTTCATTAAGTTTTATTTCCTTGTAGCTTGAGAAGTTTTCCACAGCCAGAAAAACACCACTGCAGTCAGACTGCCTAGAGGCAAGGATGGGTGAAGCAATAACTTCTTCTCGCTAATGTTAATATGTATAATAAGACAGAAAAATATACCCACTAGGGATCCAAACCTGAAGAACAACATAACTAACGGTGTCTTAGCAAAAATAAAAAAAAAATCTTCAGAGTGCTTTCTAGGTTACTTAGCATGAAAAGGGTCTTATTCAAGGAGTTTCACTCAAGTGAAGAGCCGTCTAGTTAAAAAATTCATAGAACATACAAGGGTCGCTCAAAGACATTTTTATCAGCAGGTAACTGCTTTACCTTATCACCACAATTTCTCTGTACACGGGAGTTTGAAAACAGAAGAGTGAATTGACAAGAAAACAGTCTTTGGTGACAGGAAGTAGGTAGTAAAGTGACACAAAGAACATCCTTAGGACCAGTTGACTTTCCTATATATCATGATTTAGGAGAACGAATATGCATTAAGGTGAATAATTTTTCTGACAAGGTGAAATATGGCAGTGCCAGTTCAGCCTAGCTGATGTCCAGAATCACGCAGCTATATCAAGAGAGAAGGCAAATGAATGGTTTATACATATAAATTCAGTGTGAGGAAATCTAAGGTAATGAGGCTAGGCAGAATAAAAAAGGAGACAGGAGAGAAGGGAAAAAAGAAATGTGCTCTCTCTGGCCATATGCTTAGGGCACTGAGCAGAAAGAGAACCAGATGGTGTGGCTCAGACTTTAAAGCATAGTTCTCTGAGTTTTAACTAATACATTAATGCACACTGGATGTATGAGATATTTTAGAAGACATCAGGCAACGTTTTTTCCTGGAAAATGACAGAAATTATTTAATTTTCTTTTTCTGAACCTAGATGTTTCTTGCTTGCTTGGGGTTGGCTTGGTTGTTATGAACCTCATCCCAGAGCCAGATTTTTGCTTTATCATGGCTTCTTTAAAAAGATTAAGCTGTTACTCTTTATACTCTGGAAATAAAAAAAAAAAAAAAGCACCCGAAACACTCAAGAGGGAAATGTCTGTTCTGGTGCTTATTCAGAAAGCCCTTTGATATGGAAATCATTAGTGTTAACTTCTGCAGCCTCTAGCCTCTCCCCAGGAACTCAGACAATGCATGCAAATGCCTAGACCAGTAGCCACTGAAATCAAGGACTAACATATTTCCTGTTCCTCTTCCGACTCTTCCTCTTCTGTCTGGCGATAGCTGAGTATCTCTGTTTGCCAGCGCAAGGACTCCATTTGCGCAAGACCTGATAAATCATTGTAGCCCATTTTCCCAGGAAGGACTGGTATGCAGGTACCACTACAGACAACAGATGTGAATGTCTAAACTGGAGGCCATCAGTGTATCTGCTTAGACACACTATAATAAATGAAAATGCTCCATTTACCACCAGATGATATGTTAGCAGGCTCATTTGCTCACTAACATGCTGTCCTGAGGGCCACCTTCACTTGTTTGTCATCACTAATGCTCGAAGACCTAGCAAAAGGAGCTGTGACAGGACTACCACTGCTTAAATACATACCCTTGGCAGCATGTGTGAGCCACCCCTAAAGGTGGGGAAAGGGCCTCCCAAAGCACCCATGGGACTGACATGCAGCCTTGCCTCTGCAGCACTTCCCAGTAGGGTCAGGGCATGGATTCCTACTGCTGCATCACTGCAACTGCTACAGGCCCTGCTTTGGCCTTTTTCTCCCTTTTTGCTGGCTCTGAGGTTTTATTTTCTCTTCTGGGGCTGGCTTGGACACTGGTGTTGGACACTCCATCCCTTGTGACTGTTCCTATTACATAAAGGCATAGTCAGACCCTATTCATCCCTTTCAGGCCAGTGGGGCTAGGCAGACCCAAATCGCTGGTTTTGACTACTAGGCTTTCACTTTTCTTGATTTATCCTGTTGTCCCCCTGCCCCACACCTACAATATCATTTATTTTTTTCTCTGGGACCTGAACATTTTGGAGTTAGGGGGAAATACAGTTTGGTTAGGACCAGATCGATAAATATGTCTAAAATGAAGAATGTGAAAAAGGGTGTCCATAAATAGACACTCAGGGAAAATTAACAATAGGACAAAGATATATATGCCAGTTCCCCTGAGTACTGTCCTGACCTCCACCTATTTTCTGCTCAGAGGATTTCCTGAGCCTAATGCAGTTTGCCTATTTAGTCACCTTCAAGAAATTTCTCTTCCAACTACTTGTCACGCTTTCAGATGCGAGTCCACCCAAACCTTTTGCATCCACATCACTCAGTCCTTTGTGGGACGCAGAATAGCAAGGCTATTATTCAGTGAGGCAGTGTTGTGCTGGGGAACAGGTTATGCAAGCATGGGAGCTATGCATTCACTTGCCTAAGGTGATGAATTTCAACACATTGGAATTTTTTTAAACCAGTCTAGGGCAACAGCAAACTGTCTCAGAGTCTGCAACAGTGGAGAAAGTGTCTCCTAGAGAGTGTTAATGATCAGAGGTACTTCTGCATGCAGGAAAGGTGCTCTGCTTTGCAGTCTGTCCGTTAATATACCTATGCCTTCCTTCATCTCTTCAAGCTCCTTGCCAGAGGGACTGTGAGTATTCAACAACATTGTGTTTCTAAGCTGTAACCCCCACATCCCTTAAATGCCTGGTTTCCTTGTTTAGAGAGAAACAGCTACATAAACTTGGAAGGACTTGTCAAACGATTCTGTCTGAGCCAAAATGATAACATAGTCTCTCAGGATACTGAGGTCTGATTTCAGCAACCTGAGAGACGAACAAGTGGAGAGAGTGAAGTGGACTCCATTTGAAGAACCCTCAAGTGGACATATCAAACATCAGTGATGCCGACCACTCAGAGCATGCTGGGTACCCAGGTGATGATGCAGTGCCCTTGAAGCAAAGCTGCTCCTGACACCAATCAAGCAGGTCTACACCAGGAAAGAGCTCACCTGAAAATCCCATCCAGTATAAAGGTGATAATATATAAAATGACAGTTCTCCATGTTGTAGTCAACTACAGATCCAGTAAATCAAGACAGAGGCAATAAAACTTGAATTACCTGCAGTAAGACCACTCTAAACCACTGACTTGATGCGTCTGGTGGAGGGACCTATTGTCCTGTCCTGAGGCTTCCCTCTGCTCTGTGGAGGATGAGGAGGGACACATGGCTCGGCTGCACCCAAAATCGTGCCTTTCATCAGGTCAAAGTATGAAAAACTACTTGTGGGATGGAATGGAGTGAAGAACTGACATGGAAGTTAATTAACTTCCTTTACAAATGCCATGATTTCCTCCAGTCCCATCAGAGGAGAGGATAATGGTGAGATAAACCTGACTAGGAAAAACCAAGGACAGAAAACTGTAGCGAACCAAACAATCCGACTTCACTAAACACTGTATGCCTAGGGCATATAAACTGTGTAGGAACTAAAAAAGCAAAATTTAGGATGTGCAAAGGAAGAAAACAGATAAGCAATGGTCTTTTCTCCCTTTTTAAGTCTTGCACAGTATGCCTTTGGTAATGCATCCATGTCTGAATACTGGGGTTTGAAAGGCTGCTCCCAGTAGCAGCTTTACCACCACCTCCTCTGCAACTCCCTGCAAGACTCCCTCTGTATCCCACCCAGCATAGCACTACGGGGCTGAAACAGAAAGTGCCCTTAGTTCTGCCTATTGGGAGAAGGAGGAGCTGTCAGCTGACAAGACAATGAAATTGCCTTGGCTTTTAGCGACAAACAGGTGTTGGTCTTTCCGTAACACCTACTGTTGCCCTCACATGCCCTCCCTACAGCAACTACCACCCACTCCACCAGGGGCTGCTGCAAACTGGGCTGTTCAAGCAGGGATTTTTTTCTGTTGTGCCACATTGAGTGGCACACTGCTTTAGCTTGTGTTTTAAACTCTGTGGTCAAGTTGCTCTCAAAGACTTGCACTCACAGAGCTGAACAACAGTACTAAAATCATTCTCCACCACACTTTCTTCTGCTAAAAGAGCTCCTCTCACAAGGATCACAACCTGTGGGTTATGGAAATTACAGGGAATAACAGAGATGGCTTAGGAATTTATTAATTTTAATGGAGACAAAGTAGTAGGCACAGATGGTTATCTCAGAGCATGCTTCCAAATTTTTCCCCAGGCTACACAAGCCCAGCTTCACGTGAGGTGTGGGAACTCAGACATGGAGTACCAGCGTTAGAAGTGTTCCCTGATCTGGATGTGGGAAAGCAGGCAGCTGGAGCTGTACCATGCAATGTTTAATATCAGTTGGGTGATACTTTTTCAGGTTTTTACAGTTGTTTCTAATATGCTGAGGTTTTTATATGAGTATCTACAAATGTTCCATCTCATAAGATGGGCCTCCAACAACTGTGTATCCTCTTCACAACTTCAGTGAATGTTCTTTTTCAAATTTGAAAACTCCATTTTCTACATAGAAACAGGACATTTTGCTACCGCACTTTGCTCTCAGAACATTTTTGCTCCATCATAAATGCTTCGTGTGTGCTTATTTTCCCAGCTTTCGTTGTTTAAGCTCCTTTCTCCCACCAGTACTCACTGTGAAAGGCATTTGGGCATATGACAAGACAGACTCATAAGACACTGTAGTTCTTACGCTGTGAGCAAAATGGGAAACACCATATTCTTCATGAGGGTCTTGCTGTGTATGTGCAATACTGTTGCTGCTCTGTGTGTCTGAGCGAGGCCATTTGCAGGACTTCTGTCATTAGGCAGCAAGGTGGTCAACTGACATGCTAATCCACAGAGCTGACTGGCACTTAATTTGGCAGGAGGCATTCTTTAAAATAAAGATTCAGCTGCTATCAATTATCACTGCCCTGCTGATAATGGGGTCATTTCAATTTGTTAACAGAAGATCCTATTTAGATTTAATTACAGATTTCCCAAACTCATGCCTGTGGTGATGGGGGCAGGACATTCAGGGATTTGGGGAATAGATCAGAATGTGGACACTGAAGCAATTTTTGCATCTCAGACCCACTTCTGACAGCAAACAACTGAATACACTTAAGCATACTCCCTCTTGCTGAGGTACATGGGCTTTAGTTTCTTCTTCTGAGGAGTTAATGCAGTTTCCAGAGGAAAGACAGAAATCATCATATGCTTTTAGCATTCATGAATGCTTTATTTTAAAATGCAGGTCTTCCCAGAAGCAATACAGTAATCCTACAGAAATCCAGTCTGGAGTCTTCAAAATCTTCTGGTGTTAGTGTGTCCACGGCTGATGGCAGATACTGTCCAGTAGCTGATATGTCCAGATAGCATCAGGTACGTGTTTGTAAACCAATAGAAGTGTTAAGCACGAACAGCCACAGTGCAGTAGGTGTCTGAGAAGCAGCCACATACATTTCCTGCAACAAGAGAGACAAATGCACAAAAAAAAAAAATTACAGGCACTCTAAAAAAGCTCTATTAATATTCAAAATTGTCAGACCATATCGTCTTGTATTTCACTGCCCCGGTCAACTCAGAATCCTTCCTTTATGTTGGTGGCAATATTACCACAGCATCTGTTCCTGGCAACTGTTTAATACTTAACAATGGCTCTTGCCACCAAAGGTTTTGTGCTGTGAACACATACGGAGAACACAGAGCAGAGAAAATGAATACTATCATCATTTTACAGTTGGGCAACTGGAGCCTGGAGGGAAGAAATTTGTCTGAAGTGATGTAGGGAGTGTGTAGGGTTCATTGTGAGTCCTGCCATGCTCTTGCTCTATACCAGTTCTCCATTGTTTTCTTCAGACAAACCCTGCAGTGCTTTTACCAGCTTTTTTTGGAAGATTATTCCCACAGGTGAATGCTCTGTGTTAGCAGGAGTAGCTTCCTGACATGAAAATGCATGAATTTAAATGGAAATGAAGCTTCCCAAATTAAAAGAGCCATAAGCACTTGCTAATTGTGCTTGGTCATGCAATAGTAAAAAATGCTTCTCTTTCCTCAGGAGGGACAAAACCAATTGATCTGTTTTCTGTACAGCTGTCTGCAAGATCCATCTGAAAGTTTCCTACCACACAGAAGCAAACTGAAGGTTGCTTTCCTTTTAAAAGGCACTGTAAAACTATCACAGAAAGGCCAATATTTCTTAGGAGACACTCCTGCTAATGATCACAGAAAGGGACAAAGAAAATGAGCAACAAGTTGGTGACTCTCACACCAACAACCTCCACCAAATAATCTATAAATAGCTTCAAAAGCAGCTGTACCCTGACCTCAAAGTGACTTACTGAAGAATTCATTCATAAATGTCTTCTTTTCTTCAAAATACCTTCAGTCAAGACTAAGAAAATAGAGAAGTGACATCACTTGCCCTGACAGTTACTGAGTCCACATTACTTTGGTCCAGGCAGGGGAAAGCCAGCCAGTAACCTCTCAGTATCCATCTGGTCAGGGGAGTAAGTGGAGAAGTGGTTTGATGGAGGGCTGATAATGGAGCACTCAGGGGGAGAGAACCAGGTGCTCAAACTCTGGGTTTTTCTCCTTTCTTCCTCATGAGGAGGGAAGAAGGAGGCATTTGCCAGTATTCTCTTAAATGCTGCATTTTCAGAGGTTACAGGTGAGCAGATTCCTAAGCAAACATACCCAAGGGCCAGAACAGAGTTTGCCCTTAGATTACTTCAACCTGCTGCTCCACTAAGTTTGCATACACAGAGCTCTGCACTTGCTGCACATTTCTCCTCCCTGCTTGCACTGTTTCTCCCATGATGTTCCAGCACTAGTCAGAATAATCTTATCTCCATGGTGCTCAAGGTGTAACTAAGCAAGTGTACATGTAATGAGAACACTTTACCTACCCAAGATAGAAACGGAATTTTTTTAGGTAGTCGGTCATTGATTTCTGGGTCTAGAAAAGGAAAAAAGAGATATGAATGATTTTGAAATTAAGTTTTCTGACTTCTAGGACAACAAACATTGAAGAATTTAAAATGGCTTGCACAATAACAAAACTGAACAACAAAAAGTGTTGAGCCTGAGACATGGGAACTTAATGATATAAGGAACCAATGGGGCTGAAAAACTCAAAAGTGAGTCGCATCCAATGAAACAAGATTTCCAGCTTTATAAAAAGAGAGATGGAGGAGGCCCCTCAAGTGCAGGTGTAAGAAGACCAGTGCAGTTCTTTTTTACCAGTTTCACCATGGCTATCTTCTGAGCCAGAGAGCTTGGGCAGTCATCCACCTCCTTTCTTTCTTGGCTGTGGAGAAAAAGAAACACCAAGAGAGATTGCAACTAGCTCGGCTCATTGCTCATTAATGAAGACAGCATGAGGAGGTGCTGCAACCTAACAGATGACTTGGTTGTGGAGAAGAGTTTCTAACTGCTTCCCATTACATAGGCAATTGCACTAAAAAGTATCACTCAGCAACAGCCTAAATGGTAAATACTAGACTGATGGCAATTTGGGACCTTTGTGAAAAATATCTGATTTATCCCTGCATCCCATTTCCCAGCATCTTAAATTTGACGTTTCTAGACTGAACATGTTTGGGTTTCTTCTTTCTAAAAGTACATATAGCTTTGTTTTGTTTTGAACCTCTTTTACTTCGCTTTGACTGGGCATAAAGGAAGTGATGTCTGGGGATCTCATGCATTTCCAGTCCAAGCACTGATATCACTTCACTGTCTCAACAGGCAAATATCAGAATTTTGCCAGTTTGTGTTGCCAGGCTGTTCAAACTTCCTTCTCCACCAAAGCACACACTTTTTATCTTGTGTATTCTTTTTCAACTTCCCCCCACTTTACCTGCCTCCTGCTCCCACAGCTTCTATATGAGTCTGCAATTCCTTTGAGTTTCTCCTGTTAGCAGAAAGAAAAAGAATGATTTCCATCATGACCATTTCGGTTCTGCTATGCTATACAACCCCCTGCTGCGTGTTATGCAACCATCTAGAGAAAGCCTCAAACTTCTGGTGGGATATTGTACCTTCTCATGTATTTGTAAGCACCCAGATTAGGAACCCCTTTCACCTGATGCACTTTCATAGGAATTACTGCATGTAACAACTGAATTTATGGGTTCACCCAGTCTTGACAACAGACAAAACTAGGCAATCCTCAAATAGCCACACAGTGGTAAGAAAGTGCCAACAGCCTAGAGCAAATGCTGTTTAGGTTGTTTTATTAAAGGAAAGCATTAGTATTACCCGGTTTCTCCCATCAAACATGCTACCATTGTGGCAAGGTATGATCTGGTAGTGTCTTCTGTGATGACATTGCCTGACGGAAGCACTACGGTAACTAAAATACATCTGTAGTGCCCCTCAGGTGTGGGGATAGCTGTGCTGTTGCAAGCAGCATATATCCTCCAAAATACTTGATGCTTTAAACTTTAGATTGTATTTCAGCCTCAGTTCTTAAAGTTCATGCATTGCATACATAATGTTGCTACACAGCTCTTCTCTGCAGAACACAGAGCACAAAACTGAATCTCAAACCACTTCAGGGGACTGAAAGAGGAGCTTTTAAAACGGGCTCATACTTATGCTGACACATCATACTTGAGGCTTAATTTGTAAGTGATTGCTAGAAGGAATACTTAACCTCTTGTGTATACTGAGGTTGGAGGATTTCTGCATTGCTATGCAGTTGAGAAACAGGAGAGTAAAAGTGAGAAGCCTGGTGCTGGTCTCAGTACTTTGATGTGTTTTGAAATTCAGAGATCCTATGTAACCTCGTTGCTTAAAGGAAACTACAGTCCAGTAGTGAGTTGAGGGCGGAGAACGTTTTAAGTGTCACTTGGACTCTGGCCATGAAAAGGGAACACTTGCTCGTGAAAATAAGTGTGTAGCTGCAGGCTATGCTGCTGCTGTTCAAGGTGCTGCTTTTGCTTTCTATTCTGCAAAATAATACTGTGAACCTGATACAGGTTATTAAGACAGAGTATTGAAATTAATATCCAGGAAATGCCTTACAATTTTGGTTTACTGAGTAAAAGATAAGCTACTCCTCCCAGAATCTGCTAAGAATGAGATGAGACATTACAAATCTAAATTTCATTTGCATTTCTGCGGTTGGGTGATTATATGACAGAAAAAGAAGCTGTTCTACATAAATATGAGGTGCTTGTTTGGTGCTGCATAAACCATATTAAGTTACAATCATGAAGCATGTGCTTTACGTATGGCTGATGTGGAAACATTCTGGACACTATAAAAAAAAGGAACCCAGAATAGAGGACATTGCTAATACTTACGGGCTAATTAGTTCTGGGTGCTTGAGTTGCTTGTGTAAGTGCTTTATTTTTATCTGCATGCCCTTAAAAGTTCAAAAGAAGAGCAAACAATCTTAGTATTAGTCCATCAGTCTGATGTGCAATAAAAGTCAAGTCAGAGCTTATTAGCATGAGATCAGCACCAGTGTTGCCCTTGCAGATATTATATGCTGGTCTCCCAAATTGGCTCTGATAGAAATCTACAGGAATTTGCCCTCCTGGTATTAGTTTTATATTGCAGTAACTTTCTGGATGACTTATGTTCCCAGTAATACAAGGTTACTTGTTTTAAAACCATTCTTGCTGGTTTGCAGACTGTGGTCTGCAAAACTTCTAACTGAAAACTTCTTGGTGATGCATTATTTTTGTATTTCTGAGACTAATGGCAGGCTTAGTCCCCACACTCTTACCTGTATTATATTTTACTCTACTGTTTCTCTAATTGACACCTTTGTAAAATTTATTCTAGGACAGTGATTGTCTGAACAAAGAAAGAGCATGTACTGTGATATGCAATAGAGTGTCATACCTCTAAGACTTTGTCCTGTGATATGACTAATTCTCTTTCTTCCAATATTTTGCTTTTTGCCTAAAAAAACAATAAGATCAAGTATAACTTGTCAAGAGAAAGTTTTTATATTAAAACCAGTGTTGATTAAATTTTCAATGTAAAGAGACTACTCTTGTAAGAAGAGTAGTCATCTGTAAAAAGAGCTTATGAAAAGCTACAAACCAGCACTTCCCATCCATCAAACATTTATCGGAGGTGAGGATTATGTGATCACACTGAGTGTTTGACAGTCTTTCTAGCCCCAGCAGTGAAGGAAAATCTTACAGAAACAAAATTCCTATCTGTTTGGTAAGAATAGGCGGTGGGATAGAAGACAGAAGCTGAAGAGGGTATCCACACTGAGATAAATGCTTTGAGGGTGGTTATAACTATTTTATCACACCCAGAGGATCTACACAAGCAAGCTGCTTGTGACCACTGGGGAGGAATTTTTCATTATCAGCAGTAACTAGTGCTCTGCAGCACCTGCATTACATGTCAGACTGGTGTGACAGGCAGCTCACTGGGGATCACTGACAGAATCACATAGAATGTTCTGAGTTGGAAGAGACCCATAAGGATCACTGGGTCAAATTCCTGGCCCTGCAGAGAACAGCCCAAATATTCCCAAAGATTCACACCACGTGCCTGAGAGTGTTGTCCAAATGCTTCTTGAAATCAGGCAGGCTTAGTGCTCTGACCTCTTCCCTGGGAACCTGTTCCAGGGACCAACCACCCTCTGGGTAAAAATCCTTTTCCTAATATCCCGCCAGAACCTTCTCTGACATAGCTTCGTGTCTGCCCTTCTGCTTCCCTACGTGAGGAAGCTGTAGACTGAGATGAAGTCTCCCCTCAGTCTCATCTTCGCCAGCCTGAACAGGCCAAGTGACTTCAGACATCAACCTCCTTGTATGGCTTCCCTCCTAGGTCCTTCTCCATCTTTGTTGCCTTCCTTTGGACACTTTCTAATAGCTTTACATCTTTCTTATACTGTAGTACCCAAAACAGCACACAATATTCAAGGTGAGGCCACAACAGCACACAGCAGAGCAGGACAATCCTCTCCCTTGACCGGCTGGCGATGCTGTGCCTGAGGCACAATAAGGTTCCAGGTCATTCTATTGACCTCACCATCTAATAAGGGTCTGTATGGGGGTAGCGAGTTGAAGTAAGGTAAGTAAAATGAGGAATGGTATCTGAATGAAACCGTAACAATCCTCCCTTAAGTTTGAGAACTGAAGTACAGGGCAAAGTACTGGTGAAAAAGAAAAAGCTAAACTAATTTCGGTTTTGCATTTGAGGTGATTCAGTAAATGCTAAGTGAAGAAACAAATATATTGTAAATATTTTTTTTTTTAAATCATGTGATGTATGCTGCAGAGTCACCTGCAGTCCTGCTTAGCCATGGTTGTGTAAGCTCATGCTGAGGATCTGATGGCAGGTTGCAATTTCCTGTGCACTCATGGACTTGGACAAGTTGTCATACATCAGCCAAGTGCCCTGGCTCTTCTACCACTGCAAACAAGGGGTGGGGGACTCAGTGACTTCTGGGATGCAGAATGCCCTGAGTAGAAAAGCATCCTCAGGAGTTGGGAGTGCAGCAAAGGCCTGGGGGCGGTGTGGCAGTAGATGAGCATGAGCTCTCAGTGTGCCCTGGCAGCAACGGAGACCAGCAACCTCCCAACCCTGTTGGCAGAAGCACAATCTGTAGGTTGTGGAAAGAGCTCTCTTCCTCTACCTGGCACTTGTTAGAGGGGGATGGAAAAGCTCCATTCTTGGAGTTCTTACAGCTCGGCTGCATGTAGCCCTGAGCACCCTGCTCTGAGCTTTGAGTGGGAGGTCAGACCTAAGATTCACCCACAGTCCCTTCCCACCTGAATTACTCTGTGATCCCATGACTCTGCTGACTCATAAATCAAGAAGGCCCGGTTTACGGAGGCCTCTTCTGTACAAAAGTTTTGCTTTTCTATAACTTTGCATGAAATCACAGATGTGCACAATTTAAAAACTTTGCTGTAGACTTTGCTATGACAAGTGCTAGCATTCAATTGTTTTGTTGGAAAAAATCTCTCCTTTGTTCATACTGAACAAAAAGAAACTATCAGCCTGTCAAGGCCAGGGGGAGAGGCAGGGAAATTAATTTGTAAGTCAAAACAGTCTATTTTGTTTAGCACTGCACTTTTTTTAAAACCTCATGATAATTGATGGAATATGGAAGATTTTAATTCTAGAAGGCTAATTTAAATTGCAGCTGTGTGTTTAGAAACCCAAGGCACCTTCCACTGGAGCAACAAACCAAGGTGCCAGCTACCCTCATGCTTGTATTTGTTCCTGTGGTAAAACATGAGAAGAAAGCCTGCTGGTTTTAAGCCATTGTTATGTCCACAAAATAGGAGATTAGGAAAATGTACAGTTGAAAATTGGTCAGTCACCAGCTGATATTTGTAAAAGAAAGGTGGATCATGTATATTTCTTCATGGATAACTTCATACCTTGGGACCAAACAATTTGGGATTCACCCTGAGCAACATTAGAAGACACCTCAAAGACTCAGTAAGCCATAAACTTGGAGCTACTGTGACTCATCCAAAAGTCTGCTCCCAAGAAATCCTTGCACTCAGAGACAGCAGTGACAGGGGAGTTTTGTCATCCCAGTGACAACCAGCAAAATCTTTGCTGCACTCTGGACAGAGTTGGAGATCACAGAGCTGCCCTGACATGGTCTCCACTGCTCTGGGGCAAGTCCAAACTTACAATCTATTTTTAATAATCTTATCATCAACTCTCACACTCTTTCTTCACACATCATGCTTATTTCTTTCTTCACAAGACCATGTTTATACCTTTGTAAAGTCCTTTGTCTTTTCTTCTAACCTCCTCAATGACTCCTGCAAACATGCCTGTGACAGAAAAAGGGTTAGTAGGTGGGTGAAGGTGGACAGAGTGAGACTCAGGGTGGTCACAGGCTTAGTGAGATGGGAGACGAAAAACAAGTCTTGCTGTAGGTTTTGTGTGTCTCAATACCTATCTATAGATATTCTTAATGTTAATTATGCTATTTGGTTTTATTCCTTTCAGAAAAAAACCAATCAAATCCTTCCTTTGCCAGTTATTTGGGGTTGTCTTAGATACAAGGTGGAGGTAGTGTGTGTGCATGTGTCTGTTCATGAACTCAGATTCCAACCCATTCCGTACTGCAGTTACATGTAGAAATTAGTGGAAGGGCCAGCTGAACAGGAAAAAGGTCCACTTGCTTGTATTTACCAGTGGCAGCAACTCTAGTCTCGTGTCTTCTTGTTCTTGTGTCTAAACTGCAAAGCCTTTAAATAAGGAAGTGGATTTCTCCTTAAGCATATACCTGGTGTACCAAATGCTATCCCTGATTGAGGATCCTGTTTACCACGGGTTATTTCTGACTTTATTATCAGCCAGCATGTTGTCCAGCTGCATTCTTCCCCAGAAAAGATGCTCTTGCTCAAGTTAACCAATCCTTGAGAAACAGGAGCATCTGGACATTGCTGGGCACCAAGTAAAAATGTGTAAAGTGTGTATACTACAGATTTGATCAAATCATTAGTAGCAGGATATGCTATTATTTGACCACTTGCTTTCAAGTTATTTATGTCCTCTGGACAAGGAACCTGTTGGTGCTTGAGAAGTTTATATTCATGGAATACAGCAATCTGAAAATTAAAATCAAATATATGTAATGAAAGATCAAAATAAATGTTATTAAGAATTAAAAATGCAGTGGAGAGTAGAGTTTTTCCTCTATTCTTTTTATACAAGGGTTCTTGATTCTTCACAGCTGTATGCTTCGGTTCAAGATAGTAGAAAGTTTCCCTGTGAGGCCTGGTTGTGAAATCAACAGACAATAAAAAGGTAAAAGTTTCTAAAGGTGTCTTTGCAGAACAGTCATTTTAGTTCTGCTTCCCATTAAGGATATGATTTTCAAAATATGCCCGAAACATTAAAATAACTATAGGTGTTATTAAAGAACACTGGAAAGATGAAAGCTGTTTTTAAGGTAAGTTCTTAAATAATTTAAAACATATTTGGTGTTATTTTCCATTTGTCTTTAATTGTCAGGACATTCACAGTATTTGGAAAGTACGCAATGTACATAAATTCCTGGTTTGCAATTAGCTAAGGTAGAATATTGCCTGGCCTCACAAGTTTTCTTTTGACATGATGCTGTTGGTAAATATTTTTGTTTGCAATTGTATGCATGCTCCATCCCCTTCTATGCCCAAAAGCACATGAAACAGAGTGTGAAAGCCATTTCAATCACCCACAAAAATTCTGACTGCAGTGAGACCAAGGGAGTACATGTTACTTGCCCATGTTCTCACCATGAATCAGCTACAGGCAGTACAAGATGGTTGGGGGGTCATTATCTCAGACCCATTAGAAGTCCCCATCCTACCTTCTCCTTCTGCCACTCTGGTTCTTTCTTGTCCGTTGTAGAAGTGAAATCTTCAACACCTTTCTGTCCCACCTCAGCCGCTGGGGGCACAAGTGATGTCTGAAAACTACAGAATCAGAGTGTCAGCCACCATTCTGGTTATGTGAAAAAAGGCAAGGCAGCAGCAATAGCATTAAAACAGAAATTCAAATTTCACCATACCTCTTGCATTTCTTTTCTCCCCCCATGCATGTTTTTTCTTGTTACGAGATGATGATAAAATAACCAAATCAAGACATTTTTATGCAACACCAACTTAATCCCATCTTCAAACAATGAATGGTTTTGACAAACGTTCCAAAATATTTTATTGCATTTGCATTTTTCTGTACTTTTTCGTTGTCTGACTTTGCCAAGAACTAAGTGCAACAAGATATATAGGGAACAACCTTATCTCATGTTTATTTTAGCCTAACAAGAAAAAGGAAGTTGACAAAATGGTGACTTTTGAGTAGTCTGGGAAGTGCCTGTACTTCTGCTCAGACCTATGTGACACCTAGTGTCCACCTCACAACATTATTATGCTAAATATTCTAAACATTTTTCCATAGAATCATAGAATATGATGAGTTGGAAGAAACCCATCAGGATCATTGAATCCAACTCCCGGCTCTGTGCAGGACACCCCAAGAATCACACCATGTGTCTGAAAGCATTGTCCAAATGCTTCTTGAACTCAGGCAAGCTTGGTGCTGTGACCACTTCCATGGGGAGCCTCAACCACCCTCTGGGTGAAAATACTTCTCCTGATACCCAGCCTAAACCTCCCCTGACTCGGCTTCATGTCATTTCCTCAAGTCCTGTCACAGGTCACAAGACTGAAGAGATTGGTACTTGCCCCTCTGCTACCCCTTGTAAGGATGTTGAAGACTGCAATGAGGTCTCCCCTCATTCTCCTCCAGGCTTAATAGGTCAAGTACCCTCAGCTGCTCTTCATAAGGCTTCCCTTCCAGACCCTTCACCATCTTCGTTGCCCTCCTTTGGATGCTCTCTAACAGCTGAATATCTTTCTTACATTGCAGCACCCAAAATTGTACACAAATTCAAGGTGAGGCTGCACCAGTGCAGGGAAGAGCGAGACAATCCCCTCCCTCAACCGGCTGGCGATGCCTCACCTGATGCCCCCCAGGACATGGTCTGCCCTCCTGCCTGCCAGGGCACTGCTGACTCATATTCAACTTGTCATCTAGCAGGACCCCCAAGTCCTTTTCCCCAGCACTGCTTTTCAGCCTCTCACTCCCCAGTCTATACACACAATCTGGGTTGCCCTGTTCCAGGTGTAGAACGTGGCACTTGCCCTTGTTATAAACTTTATACCGTTGGTGATTGCCCATCTCTCTGATTTGTCGAGGTCTCTCTGCAGGGCCTTTCTGCCCTTGAGGGATTTGACAGCTCCTCACAATTTAGTGTAGTTTGCTTTCTGCTTGTTCTAGAAGGCACAGTAAAGAGGCAATTTGCTCAAACTACACTCACCTTTCAACATTTTGGTTTTCACTGACGGGTTGCTTGTTTTCATCAAGAAGTTCGGAACCCATCTTGCTGAGATCCGTCTTTGCACTCTGTAGATGAGGTCACATCTGAAAGCAGTATCTTCCTACAAAAACATTGCACAGAAAAATCTGTTGTTTCACACAAAACACTGTGTCATGCCCCATCTCCTGCAGAGCTGGAATGAGATGCTCAGGTGGATTATATAATTTGCTCTCCTCAATTTTTCGTGTCTGACAGACCTCACAGTGGGTTGTCTCTTATATGTTTGTAATACCAGATTTTTTCAGATTTTGAGACAGGCTGGTAGAAAACCTATCTCATATCAAGCTCTAACAGAGCAACACAATTTATTTCATAGCAGAAACTGCCATAAAACTGCTAAATGCAAACACAAAACCCCTTGGCTCTTTTTCTTGTTTTTAAACCATGGTAAGTTTAATTTTAATTTTAGTGCTGTAACTGCTGAATTTATCTCTATTTCAGTTTTTAGACAGGACATGTAGGCATAAATAGGCTTGAGACCATCATACAGGGTGTGAGGGACTCATCCAAAAAGAACAGTCCCCATCCAGGCTTTAGCTAGGAGGTTGCCACAGGCACAGGACTACATACTGGTGCCCCAAGGGATGCTGCAAAGGAGGAGGCTGCAGCAGCTCACTCAGCCCCTGCTCAGTAGAAGGAAGTACTGGGTGAGGTTGTGACACAGTTTTCTTTTTTTTTTTTTCTTTCCTTGATCCCAAGCACAAAAAGCTTTGCTGAAATTCTACACGGGCTTTCAAGGACAACACAGTCTACAGAAAAGGACCTTTCAGAGGTATTTCCTATGGATAGCTCTGCCACCCTATTTATACAGCAAAGGGGTTGAAATATAAACTCAAGGATAGATTTTGGACAGCTGCCCTTATGAGTGCTGTAACTTGGCTGCTGCCATGTATGCAGCCTGCAGCCCTGTGAGGATCTGTGGAGAGGACTGGCAGCTGTGCAGCTGGGGGTAGAACCAAAATCCCTCATCTCACTCCAAATGAACAAGTGTATTTCCAAGGTGAGAAACAAGAGGTGGGGGTGTAGACAGAGTACCAGAAGAAATGTAGGTGTCTCAGTCCAGCAATGTGAAATCTCTGACATAAACCAGATTTTTACTGAATAAGATGACAATAAGACGAGAACAAAGAGTGAGGTTTCATACATCATGTCTAAAATGCAGGATAATCCCAGTAATCCATAGTAATCCAAACACTCACATTTTGTTTCTTGGAAGGATGACATCCCACATCTTGCATTATTTAAACTTCCTTATGCACCTTGAGTGTCCTTAATTTTGCCGTCTAGGCAGAGAAACAACCTTGGACTTTTACAAAAGGTTGTCTTCTATACTACCCTGTAAATATTTGCGCTGTGGAGGGAAAGGAGTGAAGGGCCAGAGGGCCTTGAGACATGCTTGCATTGTCCTTGCACCATCTTTCACCAAAAGTCACCCCTATGAGACAAGAAAGGAGGGGGACAAACGTGGCAAAGACTCACCAAAAAAAAAAAATCCCAGAAATCTTTTCTACACTTTCACACCATTCTACCATGAAGACTTACTTAAACATCTTTCAAAATGCTGAACTCTGAATCCAAGACAGAAAAATAAAACCCACAACAACCAACAAACCATAGCAAAATAAAAAGGAAATGAAGAAAAACCTGAGTAAAAAGTGACAGGTATAGTTAGAGGGGCATGCTCCATGGCTGACAAGGATGAAGAATTCTTTTCCAAACATGGTTACAGATATATCTGTCAAGGCCCTCGGGTACAATGAGGTGGTGTAAAATAACAGACACTAGCCAGTGCCTTGCCTTTGTATTTCTCCAAGAAGACTCAATTTTGCCGTCAACTGAAAAAGCCCTGCTACCATCCCTGCAATGGCGCTGTCCTAGATGTGGCTTTTGCAGCTGGGGATTTGGTGCAGATAGGTTTAATTTCCACACTGTCCTCAATGAGGGGGTGCTTCTCCCCATCAGCATGGCAGAAGGGTGAGCGGTGTGCAGTGTGGGTTGCACAGGGGGGCAGGTAAGGTTGCTCCTCGCACTGTCCCCTCGATCCCACCATGGCTCCCAGCCCCATTGTCTCGCCCGCAGGGTTTTGCTCTCAAGGGTCTCATTCTTTTGCAGCTCGTAGAACCTGAACACACAGCATATCCCAGCAAGGTGTAAAGCTTGTAGATTTTGGCTTATTTTTCAGGTTTGCTTTGAAATCCCTTTCTCCTGGTGGTCATTCTCTCAGGTACTAGTCATATCAGCAGTATTATTAATTGTTATTGCAAAGAGAGTATATCATTTCCCTGTTTGGTTCTGTCAGCAAAGCAGTAAGCTGCTGGGGCAGAGATACAATTAATTTTATAACATGAGGCTGCTTCATATTCAGGACCCAGTTCAACAAAGCACTTAGGGGAAGAAATAATGACCAGCTTGAATGGGAAAATTAGCGCTTAAAGTTAATTGTGTGCTTTTAAAATTGGACCTTATATTGTGCCAGTCAAATAAGCTACTCCATTACAAGATCCTGCTAACAAATATTTGCCCTGGACTTTCTTTCCTCGAGAGGGAAAACAGATGTAGATGGGGCCTTGAAAAAGCTATCAACATTCAGTAGTAACACAGTAGAGATTTAAAATATGTTGTCTTGCTCCTTACTAACTTTTACCAACCAGAAAATACAGTGTGCCAGCATTTCAGTGACAAGTCAAGTGCTTTAATGAGTAAATGGACTATATATTAAAAGCCAAACAGGGCATTTTTCTCCTCCCTTGAGGCAGTCTCAATGGAATCTGATAACTAAGTGTTTGATACCTAAGTCATGAGTCCTGAGATTTCTAGTATACATCACAGTGGGCCCTTGCAAAAAGTAATCTGAGTGACAGAAGGATTAACCGTGTGGGAAACAGCAGGATGTTATCTGCAATGTGATGCACATAAAGATGGAGGTGGTGATTAGAAGTGACGCATTCTTGTGAAGCCAGATGTATTCTCACATGAATATAGGCTACAAGCAGGCACATGAAATAAACCACCTCAGAGCTCTTGCTGACCAGCAAATATCTTATGCTGTACAACTGTATTAGATTAGGCACAGAGACATCCTGACCTAAATAAACTGATGAATTTATCAATTAGATCACGTTTCTATAGGAGAAGACTACACTGTCAAAACTTCCAACTTTTTCAGCAAAAAATGTGCAATGGACAAAACCTGTGATGCAGCTGTCATTGAAGTGGTTCACACAGTAAGCTGCCTGCTCACATCTTCATTTCTCGTGCTGTTACTGAGGTCTGTGGTGAGCAGTCCAGCCAGGCTGTCACTTTTCAGAGACAGTCTCTGAGGAACTACAGATGCTAAAGTTAGATACGGTGCTGCATGCTAATGTAAGAGATTCAAAAACCTGGACCAAATTATTGCTGCAGTCCATGTCTGACCAGCTGGAGCTGGTGTTATTTCTCAGTTTAATTTTAAATGAAAGAATGACTTTGCTGTTGCTGTTTTAGATTCATTGTGTAGTTTGTTTTGGTGCCTCTTTGCATTTTAGATGTATTCTGAATCTCCACGTCAGCCTCTAGAGATGAGTTAGTGTAGTGCACTGAAGTTTTCTTAGGAAGTCCAGGGCCATGACTGCAAAATGGGAACCAGAAAGCTGGCTGTTATGGTAATTAGTATGCAGTTTTAGTTGTGTAGGTGTGCGATGTGTTAGCAGGGAGTGTTTATTTTTAGTTCAGACATCTAAAACTGGTATTCAACTATGTTCAGCTATGGGCTATGAAACAAGTCTGTCTAAAGCAAGACACTGCTGTGTTTGTATATGTACGTGAATAGATGTACATAAAAGAATAGGGAGAAAAAGAAACAATAGTTGCCTAGAATGAGATACTTTCAGCTTTTGAGAAACCCTAGAGACAAGAATGACATCTAGCCTTCCAGGAAGAAGCCATGTTTTGACTAGAGAGGAAGTGGGAGTGAAGCCTTAAGACTCTTCCCATAGGCAGGCTAGTACAGAGGGCCACTGGCTGAAGCAGTAATGGTGTAGGAGGTGAGGCAAGAGGCCTAGGTAATTAGGAGGATGTTGGCTTGGCTCAATTTAAAACAGCAAGAGATATTTCCTTGAGGAAGCATTACCTTGACTGCCACCTCAGACTGTGAGCTGCGTCAGGCAGCGATCGACTCTCAGCGGTGTAAAAAACGCTTCCAGCGCTACGGGGCCCTCATGCTGAGTGCCAGTGCTCAAGAACATCCATAACAATTTCAATTTTAGCAGCTACAGCTCAGATGATGTATGCTTAGGTTTAGTGTTCAGCTGACTCAATGGAAAGTATCGGCCCATTTGGAAAGTATCATCCCATTCATTCGATCTCCTAAAAATATCACCAAAACAGCATGACCGTAGCAAGTAAAGGGAGGCAGAGTCCTCATGCTGAGGAACCCAGGCAGATTTGGTCAACCCTAGCAAACTTGCTGGCAGATGTCATGACATAACTCTCCCTCTCCATCCATCCTCTCAGCATTTAGAAAATTAGAAATGCTGTCTCCCAAAATGAGGAACTTGACTCTAAGAAAAAAATAGACAAGGAACAATTGGCTTTGCTTTTCTCAAATTTCCCTATTCCCTATCTTTTGTGTGCCTGATTTTGCGGCCTCAGTGGTCTTATCCCTGACTTCATGCCTTAATTTCTAATTACTTTTTTCTTCTTGTGCTCCTTTACACATTATTTCTCTCTTTTCCTTGAGACATCTCTGGCTCTTTACAGACCATGAACTTCACTCTGTGTAAGTACTGGGCTGCCTCTCACAATCCCTCACTGAACAGCTCTCCTGTCCTCTGGAGGAAGAAGAAATCTTTGGTCACCAGATGCAGAGGGCCTGACTTGAAAAAGGCAAGAGTTTCCAGTGTTCTGTCGTACAGATGTCTGTCCCATTTGAGCAGCCAAATGGTCATTAATATTTCATTTATATAGAGATTTCTTGTCTGTGTAGGGGTACAGGCATGTGTATGTAAGATGCTGTATGAACCTAAACGTCTGAGTTCACCACTGCTCTGCATCCATTGTGAGTTTTCAATGTTCAATTTCGTTGTTTGTTCAATGGTATTTTTAAAAAAAATCTCTGTATTTCTAAGCCTGTTTGCTCAGCGAAGGATGTCTGCCATGAATGCTCAGAGAGTGGATGCCTGCATCTTATTTTTAGTAGTCACAGTCCTTAAAGTACTTCAGCTTCTCTTCCATGTAGTTGGAAAGACTTGATTTTCCTGGTTTTTTTTTTGTTTTGGTTTATTTTTTTAGGCTAGATTTGGCAACCATGAAAACCACCTGCATCTGAACTGGAATAAAAGGGATGTTTTTATGCTTTGCTTGGATTATCTTTTCAACCCAGTTCCCAGGGGCATGTCCCAGTGCTTAAGACTGGGGACCCTCCCAGTAGACCAAGACTTCTGTGCTTGTTCCAGAGGAGGAGATAGTCAGAAGATAACTCTAACAGAAAAAGCTTTGAAGCTCCTTGCATTTCCAGTTTGATTTTCCAAAGTAAGTCACACACTTCCACAGTAAAGGAGCTGACATGCTATAAAATTTCAGGATATATCTCCTGCTTTGAGTGATTTCACTGCTTCTAGTATCTAATCTACTTTTCATTGTCTAAGCTGCTTCCCTCTTCTCACTGACCAAAGACATTGACCACGTTTCACTGATTAATTGCACTGGAAATCCCGAATGGCAGAATATAGATTGTTGTTGCCTCAAAACTGGTTCTCTCTGCCCATGAGCAAACCTGTTCCCAAACTTGGCCACCACAATAGCAGAAGCAAAAGCTGGTTTCTATTTCATTCTCTGCGCAGCAGTGCACAGGAGAAACAATGAATTTTATCCTTAAGACGTTGGAGCAAAAGACATGCTATAGGAAAGTCCTGTCCTGATCTTTAAGGTCCCTTATAATGCAAACCTTTCTATGATCTCTGTGATAAACCCTCCCAAGAATTCATGGTCCAGATGGATAACTCAAGCCTTGAGCAGCTGCTCTTGGCCATTGCATGCTGCTTTTTTGTCTCGTGAAAGACACAAGAAATATTTGTAAAACAGATCCATGCTCCTTCGGGCTAGTAAAGGTCAGCTAAAATCTATTGCGCTCTTGTCTAACAGGAATTATTCACATCTTTCCCTCTAAGAAGACATTTAATTGTCTTTTCTGAAGAAGTTAAAAAATCTTTTCAGTGTTCAAATAATTCTGCTTGTGATCCAGAGATGAGTAGTTATTACTGTATCACCAAACTTTGATTAGAAGGGAAAAAAAATCAAGAAAATACTAAAAAGTTGATGCAAACAAGCACCTACCATGTGCACTGAATACATCTGGTCTGGTTTAGGAACATAAAGAAAATTTGTACAAATTACTAAACACATCTGTCTTGTAAGCTGGGGCAATATCTTGATACTTTAACTCTTCAATCTCCTTGTAGCCTTCCTCAGTCTAGACTGCCCTGTATTCCTCATTCGCAAAATTCCAGGATTGATAAAAGTCTCAACAGGCAATTGCTGTTTCTGTCTCTCAAAGTCTTATCTACTCTCCTCTTCAGTGCTCAAATTGACACTCAGAAGCAATGAGATATCTTCTGATCTGCTCTCAACAACACACCAAGAACATACGTTTACAACTCACATTTTCACCAGATGCAGGTGTAGTCCCCACAGAGGAGTTGTACTGCACAGGAACCAGCACTTGGCTGAAGACTTACTGACTCAGGCCATTTGAGTCCAACAGCATTTTGGTGCTGCTAATATTTTTTTCACAGACACTGATTTTAGGAGATTAAAAGGGGTCTGGAGCCTATGGTGTAGCATAGCACATGGAACATTGGGTTGAACTTCTGATCCATTAATGTGTTGTTTCTGGATGCTAGAGAAAGGCCATGGTAACTCAAGTGGCAACTTCCCAGCTCTGATGCTGTTCTGATTGAAATAACTTTCTACAGCCATTTAGGAATTAGCAGAATGTCTTCTCATGTTTATGTGCTTTTGACCTTCAAATGTTGCTGGTGTTGTGTTGAAAAAGAGTAAAATATTTTTCATCTGAAAGAATAAGATTGGGAGGGAGAGGAAAAGAGAATGAGAGACAGCCAGATGGTCAGGAAGTGCAGGTCTGTTCTTCTGGTGATAATGACCTTGTCTTCACACTTGACTCCACAGACTTTCTCTCTCCCATTTTGCTGCATTGCTATCCTTTATCCTTAATCCTCACCCTGCTATGTTGTAAAACTCAATTTGCACAGAAGAGAAAAGAACTGGACACCCAATAAAAATGCCACAAAAGTTACATGCTGCAGTGCTACATATTTGCTAAAACTTTTTTCTCTCTATTCATGGATCTGTGGCTAGTGGGAAACTTTGTAGAGTTCTGTTGCTTTTCTCTGGAATTGATAGTATGAATTAGAAAATTTTCCTTTAAAGATTAAGGAGGTGGTTGAAGGCTAGTTTCTGGTGTGATTTACTGGCATGTGATCATGCCATGATAAAAAAATTACTTCCGAAATCAAACAGATAAGCAACAGCTTTTGGTTTAACTGCTATGAGTTTTACTGCCTACCTGAGGGAATGTTTTACTCTGGAAGAAGCATGGACATGACTGTGCCTGCAGGGATCCAGTCCTGGGACATGGTTCAGCAGTCTTTGTGATGCAAACAGTGGACATGGTGGTAAGGTTCCATGCGTGAGGACAGCATTCCCTACACATTCACCAGTGTTCACCAACACCATCTAATGCTTACAGCCCATATTCTACAGGGCCCAATCCCACATGTCACAAAAGATGAGGGGATTTGAAACAGTCAGAAAAGACTGACTGAGGGTAAATCCTTCCTGACCAGTCTGATTGCTTTCTATGAAGTTCTGTCAGGCTCTGTGGATGAGGGGGAAGCAGTGGATGTTGTATACTTTGACTTTAGCAACACCTTTGACTGTGTAGTAGCCATACTATTGTATGACTATTGTATGGTCCATACTATTTCTGGGGTATTTTTATAGCCAAATTCGTGAGACATGGCTTAGGTGGATGGCAGTAAGTTGGATGGAACATTGGGTGGCTGACTAGGTTCAAGAGGTTTGGATATATAGTATGAAGTTTACCTGAAAGCCAGTTGCTAGCAGCATTTCTCATCTGATGTTGAGTTCAAAAATACTGAAGATGTAATTATGATCTGGCTGATGGGATGGAGTATGCTCTCAGTCAGCTGGAGGATGATGTCAAATTAGGGCAGGTGGCTAGTACACTTAAGAGCAGGGGTAAAGGGCATTCAGGAGTACCTGGAGAAGCTGGAAAAATAGCTCACAGGAACCTCAAGAGTCAGCAAAGGCAAATGCACAGCTCTGCAGCTGGGAGAGAATAAGCCCTTGAAACAGTAGGGGCTGGACACTGCCTATATAGAAAACAGGTTTGCAGAAAAGAACCAGTGGGCACTTGGTAGAGAAGCTGAACATGAGGCCTGGCAGCCAAGAATCATAGAACCATAGTCATAGCATCACAGAATAGCCTGGAATGGGAGGGACCTTAAGGGTCATCTGTTTCCAACCCTCCTGCCCATGGGCAGGGGCATCCTTCACTAGATCAAGTTTCTTGGAGCTCCATCCATCCTGGCCTTAAACACTTCCAGGGATGGGGCATTCACAATTTCCCCAGGCAATCTGTTCCACTCTCTCAGTAACCAACTTCTTCCTAATACCTAATCATATATACCTATATCTATCATATATCTAATCATATATATCATATATATACCCTCTTTTGGTTTAAACCCATTCCCCCATTCCCCCTTGTCCTGTCACTACATGCTGCTGTAAAAAGTCCCTCTCCAGCTTTCTTGTAGGCTCCCTTCAGGTACTGGAAGGCTGCAGCTGGGTCAGCCTGAAGCCTTCTTTTTTCTAGGCTGAACAAACCCAGTTCTCTTGGCCTCTCTTCACAGGAGAGGTGTTACATCTCTTCAGACTTGCTGCAACAGGTCTGTGTCTTTCCTGTGTTGGGAACCCCAAAGCTGGGTGCAGCATTCCAGGTGAGGTCTCACCAGAGCAGAGTGGAGGGGCAGAATCACCTTCCTTGGCCTTCTGGCCACAGTGCTTTGGATGCAGCCCAGGACACAACTGGCTTTCTGGACTGTGAGTGCACATTGCTGGGCCACGTCCAGCCTCTCAGCCACCAACACCCCAAACTCCTTCTCAGCAGGGCTACTCTAGATCTGCTTATCCTTCAGCCTGTATTGATACCGGAGGTTGCCCATAGCCAGGGTTGCCCTGATCCAGGTGCAGCACCTTGCACTTGGTCTTTTCCTCATGAGATTCCCATGGGCCCACTTCTCAACTCTGTCCAGATCCCTCTGGGTTGAATACCATCCTTCAGGTGTGTCAGCTGCACCACTCAGCTTAGTGTCATCTGGAAATTTGCGGAGGGATCCCTTTGTCTGTGTCATTAATGAGAATAAAAATTAAAAAAAAAAAAAGAAGGCCAACCACATCCTGGGCTGCGTTACCAAATTCACAGGCAGATCTTATCACTCTCTGCAACTGCCTCATGAGAGGTAGTAGAAAAATATGGACATGCATGGTTTTCAGAGGTCAATAGCTATCGAAAAAGATGAAATGGATTTAAGGTGCAGCATGGGAAATTCCAGTTAGATATTATGAAGAAAACATTCACAGTATGAGTGTGGTCAGACATTGGAACTAGGGCCTGTAGACTATGTGACCTCCAACTTTTGGATAGTCAAACTCTACTAGACCAGGCACTGAGCAAACTGACATAAGCTGGCCCTGCTTTGAGTGATGGGTTAGAACAGATGATCTCCAGAAGTCTGTATCCTACATCCCAGGACTCTGCAAAAAGATCAGTCTTGAAAAAAAATGGATAGACCTACATTTCCAGGAAAAGTTCAACTCTAAGAGTTAGTGTCATATAAGTGCTGAGGATGAGAAGCTTCTTAAAAACTTATAGCCACTTTTAGCTTCAGGCAACACTGAGGTTACTGGATTTCACAGGTTAATGTCAGAAATTTTGTTCTGGAATCCTTCCTTATTGTTACTGAAAGGCAAAATACAGCCTATATGTTAAAGCGTGAGACACAGCATTAGGTGAAAAGTAGTCTCATTCTAATTCAGTAGCACATTTGCTAAGTAACTTTGAAGAAATTGTCTGAAGTCTTTTATGCTCTACCTTCATAGCATGTAGTATAGGACTAGTAGGCTATTACACAGCCGAGTCAAATTCAGCACTGTTTTTAATTTTTGCTTTTGGGTGTAGTGGAAAATATTGCTGTACTTTTTATTTGATGAAAGGTAGTACTATGTCTACTGCAGATCACTAAAATCTTACAAGAATATTTTCTAAGCTCAACCAGTTAATGGAGCAACAATTTACTTAGTAAACCCTGAAAAGAGCAATTAGACGTTGGTAGGAAAAGTATTGAATTTTCTATAACTATTGGTTTTTATCTTGTAGAATCTTAACATAGAGATAGGACAGAACATTTAATGAGCTTTTGGATTTAGAAGTCCCCAAGCATATGCCCTTAATTTAAAAGAAAGAGAACATCCTTATTCTGAACACTTATTATTCATACTGGAGCTCCTGGGAATGTAACTTCAAGATTTTGAAATTAAATGTAAGTTTGTCCTACTCTGCTACTTGTTGCATGGCCAAGTTTAGCAGCTATTCTTTTGTTCCACTGATAGATTTTGAAATTAATTGGAGTAAAGGAATAGTAGCACCTTTGCATGTACCTGTGTTGCTCTGACAGATTTCAGGTAGCAAATATATAAATCAGATACAATTAAGAATAGAGCCAACAGTGCACTATAAAGAAGACAGTAATACCTCATACCAAATCTCTGCCACAACTTTCTTCTTTCCACATGCCTTATCCTCTTCATTTATTAAAAGTTTGAGGCGATATTTTTGATTTTTAAAAAGACCGCAGTATACAAAAAGCACACACAGAGTGGATACTCGCATCTCTCTGGAAGACTGCTGTCCGATAAAGAGACAGAAGCATTTCAGGAGGACCAGAAAGCTTTCAGCCTTGCAGGCTGCCCAGCCACAGGGTTGCTACCACTATATATTTTACCACTGTGTCATGAGGAAAGGTCCTGAGAGGGCTCTCAGATCAATATATTCACTTCTCAGGTGTTATCTGAGCAACTGAGCAAATGCTGCTGAAAGGCTGAGTGGCCTTCGTACCACAGTAGTGAAACACTGATAACTATATATCCACACACATGACTACAAACACATACTCCTACATGTGATATTCACTTTCAGTCTCTTTAGTCATCTTTTTTGCACATATAACCACTTGCAAGCAGGTATATTTTGCAATAATTGGAAATACTTAACATGCATTGACCAGAAGAAGAATAAATAACACCCCCAAACACATCCACTTCAATAAACTTTTATAAGTGACATGATAACAATTGGTCCAATCGCGTTTGTCAGCTCTTTGTGGTTTATGAACCATGGGTGACACTTGAGGAAGCAGACAGAGCTGTGCTGCAGTTGCAGTTCCTCAGGAGCACTTCTCTGCAAAGTCCAGGAGTTTTACAGAGCGAGGCAAGTCTCCTGCTATGCTGCTGGAGAGCAGTTAGGTAAGTGCTGCAAAGGTATGCAGCAGAAGTACTGGAGACAGACATGCAGAAAGGCATATTTCACCCCTCACCTTTGGGAGGAGAAGGGAAATATTATTAAACTCAACTGAGAAGGCTGCAGATCTGAATGAAGCTTAACAGTTCCTGGTGAGAGGTAAGCTTAAAGCAAAGCTGGGAAGAAATATGACAGGATGAAATGTAAAAGTGCTAAGGGTTTTTAGTCCACTACAGCAGTTGTGAATGTCAGATTTTGTGAAATCAATGGAAGAAAAGTAGAAGGTAGTTAAAAGTGTATTTTGGGAGTCAGCACTGCAGAAAGGGCTCCTGCGCTCCTTTTACAATAGCATCCGCAGTTTCATAATCCTTTCTGAAATTTAATTTATTAAAAGAGAATATAAATCAGAAAGAACAAGTGTTATTGCTTTTGACAATCAATCTTTAAACAAAAATTAAGAAGGAATTGTCCATAGTGCTTCTACTGGCTTTATCATAGGCTTTGATACTCTTTCATGATGAGTAAATTTTTCAGAATCAGCTCAGATGCTGAGCATCACAAGCCCCCCTCATAGAGTGTTGCCAGGTCTGCCTTAATTTTGGTGCTTTCAGACACCATCCCTGAGGCTCTCAGACACTCACACAGATCAGCAATTAAATGAAACCTTGTAAGGGGCTACAGCAGAAAGAGCCGAGTCAGCAGGTCAAGGACCTCAGCCAGCAGGTCAAGGGTGTGATTATTCCACTCCACTTACCACCTGTTTGGCCACACCTGGGATGTTGTGTCCAGATTCTGTCTTACTTGTCCAGGACAGACACTGACTGAAAAATTCAGAGTGGCAGAGTCTTCGCTGTTGGAAATATTCAAGGCTCAGCTTGATGCAACCCTGGATAATTCAGACTATATTCCTGCTTTCAACAGGAGGTTTGACTGTAAAATCTTTGGAGGTCCCTGCCAACCTGGATGTTTTTAAGATTCAACAGTCACAAGACACAGACTGGGATGTGCACATGACTTTCAGCAGTATCGTGCAGGGGTATGAAAATTAGCTCTGGAAGAACTAATTGAAGTGATGAAGCCTCTAAGCCTGGAAAACTGGAATAAATTTGACTAGAGGGAGTGACACACCAGCACAGATTTATCACCAACTACTTATTTAAAGCTAGCTTAGATATTTCTGAGCATTGTGTTCTGAATTGCACGCATACCTCAAGTTCAAAATGCCAGTGCCATACAGAAAGACTGCATGACTTCTACACTTTTACCCCTAGAAAAACATGTGCAGGCTGCTTCTGGATCTGAAACAAAAAAGTCCAGGGGAAAAAATACTTCAGAAAAAAGTATAGCAAATGTAATGCTGGAATTTCTCACTAGTCTAATGAACTTCTTCCTAACCTATAAGAGATCTCTGTTAAACAGCTGAAATTAAGTTCATGTGAGGATAATCTTAAGTGTGGGAATGCAATGAGCTCAGATGCCCACTAACTTGATAGGGATAACTGAATCTGAAAATTAAGTGGAGATAGTTTTTGATACAGAATTCATTATTTTATTATCAGCTCACTGAACAGAGTGAAATCTTTCTTCTTGAGTGAAATTAAGGGGAAAAGCGCTTTAGCCAAAGTAAGAGACATAAAGAAAATCTGGACTGGATACAATATAGGCATTGCTTTATCTGCACTTCAGATTGTGCTAAAGATACTTAGCAGTAAATCTATCACCATGAGAGCTGTAGAAATCATTTAATCACTTTCAGTGATGATCCTGATTTGATGGTACAGAGAGAAAAGAAAGGTAACATGGAAATCTCTCAGTGAGTTGATCCTTCCCATTTCCATTTCACTGGTACAATTAAACACATTAACTGCATTCTCCCAAAATTCTTAGCATCACTGGTATCAGGAGGAAAGCTATTTTGGGGTTATCTTTTCTGTGAAGATGTATTCAAATTAGTGCTTAATGTGCTAACTTGGGAACCAGAAGCAATGGTGCTAAAGAGGCACATTACTGCAACCCATCGAACAAATCCTGCTAAGAAGCTAAAGGTCATGCCGCTATTTTGCTTTGGAACCAGAGCTCATATCTGCTCAGGGTATTTCCTACTCCATTCCCTGTTGTACCAGCTTACATTTGTGATTTTTGGGTCTTCACCATGCTTCACTAACTCCATGTGGATTTTACTTTTTCTCTTTTCTTTTTTTTTTCTTGTTTTTTTTCTTTTTACCTGTGCATCTATCATGCAGGGCTCATGATATAACACAGGAATGTCTTGTCAGTTTGTCTTCAGCTATAAGAGCTCATAAGAGCTATAGTGAATAACGATATAAAATATTGGACACTTATGGTTTCAAGCGATAAGGAAGATGTACAGAACATCAAATAGCCTGGATGAAATGAGAAGAAGGAAGTTAGAAAGGGAAGCTATTTGATAATTTGTTGTTTGCAGTTCTATTTTGTATAGAGAGGTCTATATAAAGACCAACCAAGAATAGGGACCCACTACAACACCACAGCACAGGACACTCCAAAACCAAATAAGCATATTTGGACTGGCAAAACAGCATTATGTTCACAAACAGGATGTCCCAAGATTTTCTGTGGACTCCTGTGTCGACAAAATGGGGAGAGAAGCTAAGAGAATGCACCTTAGGAGGATGGTGGAACAAAGGGCAGGTGTGGGTACTCTTCCCGCAGCCCAGAACACAGGGTTTACCATAGGTGTTTCTACAATTGCCCCTGGCTGGAGTGTGTAGCTGCATCCTTAAATATTTCAGCTGAACTTCAAATAGGCAAAAGTCTTAAAAAATGCATCAGTAATGATCTTACTGCTAACACAATCGGTTTCACACTTTGCCAAGTGCATAGAAGACCTTATTTTAACACAAATGCTCATCTTTTGCTCAGAATGGAAACCTCCAGATTTAATGGCAAAACGAACCATTTCAGCCCCAACAATTTGATGTAACAGAGTACTCGTGTGCATACAGCACCTGACTCCATTATACAGTCTTTAGCTGTGCTGATCAGGAAAGGCTCTTGCAAACCAGTGTACTTTATGAATGCCATGTGGAACAATTCTCTTTCAGTAAATTAATTTCTGAGAGAGACAGGAGGAACCCTGAATTCCTCTCTAACCCACCTGTAGTAGCAAAGTCATGTGTTTTTCATTGTGCTTATGCTAAGGTAGGAAAACATCTTCATTACCAATTGATCAGCACTGGCATCAAGCTTTGCTTTTCGTGCTGCTCTGAGGCAGACACTCTTAGATTAATGCAGGGAGGTTTGTTCCTCTGCCAACACAAACATCACTATTTAGCATACTAAATTTCATAAATACTTGTATGAGTATATTCAGCATGAAGGTGATCATTAGTAAAATTACTTTTTCCATGCATCTGATGATAGACTTTGCATTACCTCTGCCGTCAGAAAGCAAATGAAATAAACAACCTGAAAATGAAACATTATTAGGAATTGCAGTAAATATTTTGAGAGTGAGCAGCAATAGACTTGTGCTGTAATCTTTTTTAAAAATACATTCTTTCTTACAACACTCTGCCTACCTCAGCAGGCAATTAGTGAGAGGCTAGTATGCAGTTCAAACAAATTTTAGGATGAGCACTGTCTTTTCAAGGTGAAGGAAAGGATTTTTTCTTTTCGGAAAGGCATATGTGCATATAGAATCAGCATGGTGCCGCATATATAATTTATTCTCTGCAGTCTAATGTCATCCTTATGGCAGGAGTAATGCATCTCCTTGTCAATCAGCTCCCTCTACATTTTTTTTCACCCTGGTAAGAAAAACCTCCCATAATGAGTGAATTGCTGTGCTGGATTCCTGATGAAAGGCACATCCCCTGAAAAACCTACTGGCTTGCAACGGGTATAAACTAGTAAAATCCTGCAGAACAAGGTAACACTCAAGCTGGTGATATACTGCTAGAAATGTGCAGTTGTTAATATAAGTAAGACAGCTACTCAAAATAGTTCATTTAATCTGAACAGATACCTTTTGTATTGAGTTCTGATTATTATATTACTATTCTGAGTTCCTACTCCTGTCCACAGTGATAAACACTGAAGCTAAGGCAGAGTCCAGTAGAAAAGAGAAGGAGGTATGGGGACAACTGGGCAAATTACTAGTGCTACTAGTGTTAAAACAGCTGCTTTCTGGGTCTAGGATCCCTCCCATAGACATTACCAAACTAAAAATACACAGGATTTTGATGTGGACTTAGGTTTTGCTTTGTTTTCAGTACTTTTCTGTTGAAGGACCTGGATTCTGGCAGGACTTCAATAAAAATTTGAGGTGGTTTTATTAATATGCTATACTTCAACATGGAATGAGGTGGAATTTTGACATTTCCATAGTAGGAAAAGGTAGTGAAATAGACTGAAGGGGAAACAGGCTTTCTCCACAACACTTTGCCTCAGGTACTTTTAAGCAAAAATTTTGAGTAATAGTAACTTACAAAGTGAGTGGTTTTCCCCCTAAATTAGAAAAAGAAACTAGGAGGAGGTCACCAGACGTATTCTCACTTTTCAGAGAAGCGTGAATTTATAACTCTGCTGTGCAAAGGTGTGTGAAACAAGGAATTGCAAGTCACATATTCCTCCTTATACTTTTCTAAAGTGTTCTGTCAGATGTGTCACAGGCAGTATTGTTCACTCATAGGACACCTTGCACTGCCTGGGTGACAGCCACAAATCACAACTGCTTCAGAACCCACATAGAGACATTAAAAAAAATCCTATTATCTATAAAATGTTTTCTGCTGGTACTGATACTGAATGTTTTTCCTTTTGTATATAATGAATATATTTCTATTCAGGTGTTTGAAATAGTAATGCATGCTAGAAATATGAGTAAAAAATATGATTTTGTTGATAACAGCTAAAAGTTACTCTAATTACAGACTGCCTTTCAGTTCTTCATATTATCAGCTGATCTATTACTTAATAATAAATTCCAAATAACCTGTCACAATTGCAACTTAATAACTGATTAGCAGTCTTACATATTAGGACCAGCTGGTACTAGGAGGGCCTCTGAACAGATCTGGGCTTTTCGTAAGGAGCACAAAATATAGTGGACGATGCCCTCCCTGATTCTTAGTTTTCCACGTCAGTTCAGTGTTTTCAGGACCGACACTCAAGCTTTTTCCTCAGTTAACTAAGAGTCAGGTTATGCACAGTGAATTTAAGGTGTTCATGTAGATGTTATTTTTTGCTGTCTGTCACATACATAAGTGAAAGAGAGGAGACCCAATCACCACACCTGGATACATTCTACCACCTTAGAGAGTCCACTTCTGAATTAGCCCTCCAAATCCTTGAGTCTTAGCACAATAAATGTAGAAAACCAAAACACCTGTGTTGCCATGGTCATTCTGCGTGCAACTCTAGGTTTGGAATAGCTGAAAAATCACAACATCATGTGTTATGCCTGAGCATGAAGGAGACAGTTCTCTTTTCTCAAGGACTTTTCACATAACCCAGAGTAGAGGTACCTGGATGCTAATCAGAGCTCAGGACAAGTAGTCCTTGAAACCTGGCCCAGACTCTCATCTCTTGTTAAACAACCTTGGCCCCTGAAACTGTTGCTATAATGCAAACTCACACTAAGTGATGGTCTAATCCAGGTAATAAACAGTACTGTGCAAACACACCATCACACTTCTAGATTTTTAGGGTACTGCTAAAACCATCAGCAATTACTCAAAACTTACAAAATACATGCATTTCTAGGATCAGTGTTTAAATGCAACTGGTGATGCTCTAAAATTATCACACTCTGCCACCAGCTCAGTACACTGCTGTTAAAAATCTAAACATACCAGTCTGGAATCCATTATACATGCTGTTGCAAAATTTCCTCAATTTAGCAGGGAAAATGAATTGCAATCATGTATATTAAGCATTCTAAACCTACTGAGAGCTTGACACTAACTACAAAAATAAAGACCAACAAAGATAATGAGGGTGTCTGTCCCAGACCATACTCTGGTTTAATCACAGATTAAAGGATTGAAGATTTGTCAATTGCAAACATATAGAAAGAAGTGAATCTGGAAAACTTCATTTGTGATGACTGCTTGGGAAAACAACATTGTTATTTATCAACAAAATTATATAACTAGTATGTTTTGTAATTATTATATTATATAAACAATACGTATCAATATTAGACATATATGTTTTAATTTTATTTAACTATGTATTAACTTCTTATATGTATCAAAAATAATATATAACTTTAAAACCCACATGCAGATACTACCTGAACGTGTTTAAGATCTCAGCTTCCTTTCCACTAATAGCTGAGATGTATTCATTCTAGAACAAGATCTAGAAGAAGCCAAGAAAATATGGCTAACTTAAGAAGGCATAGGTCTTGGTTTAAGGATATCTCAGCTATAGATCTGGCTTTGCCACAGGGTTTTCAGCTTTTTAGCTTTGGCACAGGGAGAGTAGTAGGTAATGCCTTTTAGCAGACTTTGAGATTAGCTGCAGAAGGGTACTAGGTAAGAGCTAAGTATTATTATTATGAACACTTTTTAATATTAGCTGAACAGCTCTTTAACTGTTAGCCACTGTTAGAATTGCAAAATGCAAAAAGACAATCTCCATCACACACCAGACTGTTGTGAAGTACCACAGAACAGTACTTCCCTTGTGATTTTTTTAACCAGATGTGAAGCAACAGGATGTAGTCAGTTAAAATGTTCTTGTGTAAGAATATATGTAAAGGTTGTCTGTCAACACCATTGCTTTCAAAACAATTATACTCAAATACAGTGGTGTGTTCTGACAGAAATGCGTTAAACCTGCAGGAGGGCAAAACTGGCCTTCCACAGACTCCTCACAGAGACTCAGTCCTGCAGTAAGACATATTTTACCACACACACCACACAGCAACCATCACCACTGACGAGCCTTTGATACTGGCACGGTTAATCTATTTTAGTAAAGTGAATAGTTTGCTTTGGTTAGCACTGTACAGGTATAGTGATGGAGCCACGCACCGAGATCCAGATACTGAGCTGAAATCTCAGAAAGCAGGGCCAAGACATGGTGCCGGGCTGGAGGGTAAGCTTTAGTTCATCCCTTACACTTTGGTGTCTCTAACCATATCCAAACCCACAGTCAGTTACAATCTAGATCATATTTCGGTTTTGTCCTACCCTGTTTTCTCAAAACACTCTTTCAAATCATCCCCTCAGCTCTAGGGAATAGTTTTTCCAAACAAGTATCTTTGTGACTTTTGGAGGCTCACATCTGTGTGTATGTTTTATCATTTTAGTCAGAAATATAATGTGACTGTTCATAAATGTGAGGCAGAAGTAGCTGCAAGTTAAGGGATCTTGTGATGCAACAAAAAATCTTCTCAATGTTGTGTACTCATGGGCAGCCCTGCCCTCACATTGTTGAGCCTAAAGGTTAATACTCTGTCACAGGCTCAAAGAAGGAAGTAAGGTAATGACTCTTTCAAATATCAGTTCTTTTGCTTTTTGTTCCTAGAGCTTACATAAAATGAAGATCTAAGTAAACAACACTCGAAGAGTGGACAGAAACTAATCTGTAAGTATTCACAGACGAACAAAAGCCTTGGTTTGCAAAGCTTTAAAAAGAATGCTTGCGACTTAAGGAAAAAAAATACTCACTTGTCTATCTGCTTAATTTTGAACACATTTTAAAGCTTTTCTGCACAAGTGTTTTCTCTTTATGTTTTGTAATTTCCTATTACAGGAAAACGTTGCTTCATTCTTTTTTCATCTTGCTACCCTGTAGTCCTACACTGCCTTCTAAAACTGGGAGGCAATGTATTTCATTTTCATCCATCTTTTTGTGTGCGTTGGATATCACCCAGTCTCTGTAAAGACCAGAAGGGTTTGTCCTCTCTGTCATTATACAGCTAGGAAGGTAAATGATGATTTTTAGGAAGACTTCATAGTTTCCATATTTTTGTATAAAAATAGTGAAAATCTCCAAAGAAAGGTAACCAGCTCAACATGGTTTTCCACCCCTTTGCTCTTCAATAGACTGAATTTAAACTACAAAGTATCAGTATAATGTTAACACAGCCTGCAATACATGAGTCAATGAGGTACAGAATGAGTTCGAGGAATCACTGGAAGTTGTTTGCAAAAAGTCCATGTCTAAATGTAAACACACTTGATATTTCACATCTTTTGTATTTTTAGTGTTTTCCACTAAGCAGATTCTAATGTTTCAAACTTCATGTGTGTGTCGTTATTTTGAAATTAAAGGAATTCTGCAATTATTCTAGTGGCACAGCCTGCATTACCATAACATAGCATGGAATTAGAGCAAATTGAAAAGCCCTCAACAGAAGGCATCTCTGAGACTAAATGAGGATATCTGTGAAACAAATGGAGATTTTAAACAGACTTTTGTTAAAAAATATTTGTATTTTGCACTTTCTTCAGCCTAGTCTAGTTCAGTGCAGAAATGTCAGTTCTGAGAAACGCTTGTGTTTCAATTCTATTAAGTCTGTCAAAAATAGAAATCTTTCATCTGAATTGAACTTTTTTCCCCTCTGCATTCAAATGAAACTTCTCAGCTGGGTGCATGCAGGCTTCAAACAATTCTTCTGCAGAACCCAACTGTCAGAAAACATGAAAATCTGTGTGAAGCCTGCCAGTCTCTCAGCAGACGTATATGGGGGGATAAATTTTGCAAACACTTGTTATACAGATTAGGGCTTTGGCAGAGATTGTAAGTGTCATCATTTCTGACAAAGGAGGGTTTTTTTTAGTGAGTTGATATAATGTTGATGTAACGTAATGGTAACTCATGGACCAGGTTATGAAGATGGCATGCAATGAAGGGAGCAAACCAGTGACAGGCTGATCTGGATTGCTAAATCAGATCCAAACTAGCATTTTTACCATTGCAAAGTTGTTCATCTAAGAACCAAATAAGAACATAATGACAGTGCAGTGATGAGCCACAGGTATGACTGGAATCAAGAGAGAACAAATATCTTCTGTCTCTTATCTCTATTTATCTCCAGGTATCTAAAGGGGAAGTAAAAATTTGACAAAAGGTTTTTAAATATGAAGAGAGAATCAGAAGCACACAAAATGCCTGGAAGATGAAATTACACAAATTCTGTCAGAACTATGGTTAAGCTTTCTTTCTTTATTAATTTTTTTTTTTTTTTTTTTTTAATGGTGGGATAAATAACAGTAAGATAAGAGAAACAAGTTCCTGAATGTTGGAATGAATATTTTTTACTTGGAAGATTTTGACAGAGATCAAATTGTTTTCATAAATCATAGAATCACACAATGTTTTGGGATGAAAGAGACCTTAAAGATCATTTAGTTCCAACTGGCCTTCTATGGGAAGGGACACCTTTCATTAGACCAGGTTGTTCAAAGTCCCATCCAAACTGGCCTTGAACAGTGCCAGGGATTGAGCATTATGTCTTGTTCTGGCCTGAAGAAAGCAGTCCAGGTTAGTCTCGTAGACTGTGCTGCACAGACAGTTACAAGAAATGAGTGTGATGACCTTGTCCACACCGACAACTGATGAATCTTGAAAGCACAAGAATTTTTATTCTGATCGTATTTCTGAAAGAACCCAGTCTCTGGCCTCTTGGTAACCTACCTCCTTTGTCAGACTAAAACAGAGCTATTTTTGCAATTGTCCTCAAGCCTTTGGCAACAGCAACTGCTATGGCATTCAAATTGAAGTGGTGCCCGCCATTGCCACATGGCTGTTCAAGGCACAAGTCCAGCAGAAGTTTAGCCAAGTGATGAGACTTAACACAGAGGAAGACCAAACCTTGCTCCAAGACCTGAGCAATATCACTGAACTGGCAGTTGCTAGAGAGGGTAGGAAGGCACAAAAACAAGAACAGCTCCTTGAGGAGAAACTCTCTGCCTTTGGATGTGCAAGCTCTCTCCATGCTCCTTCTGTTCTTACAGATGCCAATAGCTAAAATTAGCATGCATGAGGGGAATCAGCCTGGCTGAGACAAAGCTGCAAAGTACCCTCCTGAAGGAGATCCTTGGTGCTTCAGACATTGTTTGGGGCAGTGGTGTGTGGGGAGAAGGCAAGAAGGGATGATACTGAACTGTAACTCTTTGACCAGGGTACAACCCCTCTGTAAAATGTAAGATGATGATCAGATTACTTAAAAAAATAGTTTTAAGCAAGCTGGATTCAATACTGAAGCAAGTACTGAAGTACTTTTACAGCCAGCAAGAACTTACACCAGCTGACACTGACAAGCAGCGTGGGGAGAGACCAGTTCTTAACTTGATACCACTCACATTGGTCTCTTCTGTTGTTCCTCCTCTGCTGGGGACATTTTCGATCTTTTGAAGACCTCTGTAGCTCTTGTTTCTAGTGATGTTCAGTATA
>JAYRBT010000082.1:47457597-47475020 GCA_036023395.1 Myiotriccus ornatus
TTGAACAGGCCCAACTCTCTCAGCCTTTCTTAATAAGAGAGATGCTGAGATGGTCCAGTGGAGGAGTTGAGATGCTCTGTATCAGGTCAGCCCTCAGCCTGTGCCGGCGCATGGGGTTATTTTTCCCCAGGTACAGGATTCTGAATTTGACTTTGTTGAACTTGAAACAAGTAGGCCCACCGGACTTTGGTCTTATTAATGGAAATGGTGCCAGAACTATTTCTGGGAAGGGTAACGCACAACCGACTGGGGACTCAATTATCAAATCCACAGGCAAACTCATCCATAGCAGGGTCATGGGCAGGAAAAGACACATGCTTAATGTGAACAATACAGGCAAGACACATGTTAGCGCAGAAATTTAGTAGCATCCTCAAATGCTTCATCTGAACCTGACTTGTGCTTGACAGTGGATCCATGCTAAGGGAAGGAGACTCATGAAAAAGAGCTCACAACCTCTCATCTGTTTTGGAGGTCTGCAGCACAGAGAAACACAACAACCTGCCAGTAGCTGAGTGGGGAGGCCTACACTAGTGGAGTGGTGGCACCATAGTCTCTAACAAAGACATGTGAGAATTGTCCATAGGACTTTGTCTTCCCAGGGCGTTTCCTCAGCTGATGTGAGACCTAACAGACTCTTCACTAGTCCGGTGACTATAAAAGCATAAGAGCAAATAAGAAGAGCAGACTGCATCTAAATGGATGGGAAATTATGTGGAGGACAACCTTGAATCATAACCTTGGAGAGGAAAGTCTCACCAGTCGGGAGGCTGCATGCAGAAAAACACAAATTTGTGCAAATTTCTTGTACGAGGAGATAGACTGCAGTTCCTGCCCTCTACTACAGAAGAAACACCTGAATGAGGATCTCGTCAAGATATCAAATGTGTTCATACTCTAGAAATATCATCACAAAGTTCCATATTGTGAAAAACATTTTATAAGTTAAATTCATCTCGCAAGAATAAAACTATCTCTACAGTAAACTGGCCTTCAGAATTTTAAACCCAAACAGCAGACAATATGTAAATATTGTGATTAATCTGTGAAAGTGGTTAATAAAAAAAAAAAAAAAGAAGATTTGCAACTTACAGTTCTTTCATGAAATGACAGTTTCAGTCACATGAAATGACTGCGTTTAGGTATTTCAGAAAATAATGGCCATTTGATTACACCACTGGATTGCATCCTTTACTTGCATTTCACAAAATGTCACCTATTGTCTACTTATGGAGACACTGAGAAGCTGATTAAGAGGAGGCAAATGTAAGAAAATTCTCCCTTGTGTGTGCATTGAGGATATATATGTTATAATGATGAAAGCTCATATGACTACTGGCCATGGTGGCCACAACTGAGTCATGATACACTTGTCATTTAAGTATGCAGACATCACCAGAGATGTTGTTGAGCACTTCAAAACCTTCTGTGTAATGTGCCAAGAAAAGAGAAGGCACTACTTGGGACAGTTTGCTGTCTGGTCTACTCTGAACAAGGAACACAGCACAAGGGCAAATTGACTTTATCAATATGTAATCCGTGTGTCTAGGCAGCTTGAAGTGGATAATGATGTACTGTGACTGCATCACCAAACTTTGTGTTCTTCATCTTCAAAAAAAGCAGCAGGTGAAGTGGCTCTACAGCTTCTTGACATCTTTCTCACTTTTGAAGACCCTGTTGTATTGCAGAGTCATGAAGGAACATAACTCATTACTCAAGCCATGAAAGAACTGAAGTATTTGTGGTCTTGGCTCAGCTTGGGACATGGAAAACCATGACACTCTCGAAGGAAAGAACTAGTAGAACATTCAAACAGCATACTATAGAGATGCTCATAGAGTGAATGGCAGGCAATAATTCATGGGACCAGTCTATGGGAATATGCTTTATGAAGTTTGCTAAGAATTCAGCTCGCCACTCGGAAATAAAATGTGCACAGTACTCAGTGCTGCTTGGAACCCATCCCAAGTGCAGGCTCACATCAACCTCCCTTCCTTTGGATATCATCCACTACTTAATGGCAAAATCAAAGGGTCAACAGCCCTCATCACCACTGACTCAATCATGAAAATAATTGTGAGCTCAGTGGAAAAACACATTGTCTGATATCTTCGACTCAAGCTTACAACTTGAGTTTACACTGTTTTTAATGAATTTACATATACAAGTTTATGTATCAAGTTTTTCCAAATATTAACTTTAAAAAATGAGAGACAGTGGTTCACTGATTTACCAGTCTACATGTGCGAAGATAAGGAAGGGATGAGGGAAGGAAACTGTTGGGTTTTTTGTGGAAACTGGAACAACCTCAGCCTACCAACACTAAGCCCCTCTTCCTCCCTGTCAGTGTTTACTGTTCCATGACAATATAGAATCATGACACTGTTTATGTCTCCCTGCCATAATGGAGTTAGAAACTGATATACTTTGTGTTTGTATTGACTTTATTATAAATGTCTTTTAGTGCATGAATTTAATCTCATTAGGGAGCAGAGTTAATTAGTAGAGTTGTTTCTCATTACAAATGTAACCTATATATATGCAGAGACTTTTTAGCTCTGCTGTTATCTTCTCTGTATGCACTATTGTAATAAATAAAGCGGCAACTTACTGTAGCACTGCTCTGATATTCAAGAATATGCTTCTTTCAAGGCTACTGAATGGTTATTGAACACTTTTCATGCACTTTACTTTGTCTCAACAATAACCAACCTGGAAACTGAGTCACAAATAAAATAATGAAAAATGATCACACATGAAAGTGGAGTTCTCGTTCCATCTGCCACTAGCAGGAGACTGCAAATCTGAGCTGATACCTCCTTTGCTGAGTTCTATTGATGTTCAATGGACTAACAATTTTGAAAGGCTGAGCCTTCTCTGGTGTTTCTGAAGAGTTAGAGCTCTTTGTAATGCAGCAGTGGGGTGTGGACAGTAAACAAGGATGGCAAACACCACCAGCAAACTTAACACCCCAATGAATGTGAAGAACAGGAAGCTCAAAATTACAAGAATAAGTGAAAACCATGACAAGCGAAATTAGACAGCAAGCAGTTAGTTCTCAGAGAAAAAAGTAAAGCAAATCTGTGAGACAAAGAAGAATCTGCAAGAAAAATCTCAACTATTCTTTGGTTAAATACCCAAAATTGGTCACTTGTGAGCATATTTAACTACACAAGGGACACAAAAGAGGGGTAGTAGAGATATCTGTAGAAATACAGCATGTGAAATGCATCACCATAACAACACCTTTTGCAAAAATGTGTAGGAGTGTGAAACCACTGCAGCTACTGGTGAAGTAAAAATGACAAAAGTAATAATTATGTTGGACCAAGGTGGTTTCATGTAATTTAATGTCAAGGGGTATTTCTGCCATAACAGAAAAGTATTGAGCTGATAAAATAATAGCAAGGACAAAATCTTGTTCTGGAGGTCAGGATGTGTGTAGGAGCAAATGATAAATTTGTGTTACTAAATGTTCCACAGTAGTAATTGCTTGAAGTTAGTTACTATATTTAGAAACCAAATTTAGTAACTTGAACCTTCACAAAGCTATGAACACGAAGTAAAGATGTGCAAGGAAGGTTCACCGCTGTGGTATTAAGATGAGTTAAAATCACAGCCAAAAATAGATAGTAAGATATCTTTCTGGATCATCTAGTCCTATCCCCTGCTTGAAGCATGGCTAAACTCAAAGTTAGATGAGGCTGCCCAGGACTGTGTGTAGTTGTGTTTTGAAAATCCTTAAGGATGGAGAATCCAAACACCTCCTCTGGGCCTCCTGACCCACAGCTACACTACTCTCAAATTGTTTAGAATATGACAGAATCACAAAATAACCTGAGCTGGAAAGGACCCACAGGAGTCATCAAAGTTCAACTCCTGGGCCTGTACAGGACAACACAAGGATCACACCATGTGGCTGACAACACTGTCCAAATGCTTCCTGAGCTCTGGCAGGCTTGGGGCCATGGCCACTTCCATGGGGAGCCTATTCCAGTGCCCAAACACCCTCAGGGTGAAGAACCTTTTCCTAACATCCACCCTAAACCTTTCCTGACACTGCTTCGTAGCTTTTCCTTGCGTCTTATTGCTGGTCACTAGAGAGAAGAGATCAGTGCCTGCCCCTCTGCTTCCCCTGTTTGTGATCCAGCCCCTTTGGTTGCACCCAAAGCCCTTAGCCCTTGAAAAGCGATCTGACAAACAACACACATGGGGTTCCATAATCTTATCTGCCCTCCCATTTACAAATCATGTTTTATCAACAGCCAGACAGCTCGCTGCCCCAAGGCACAATTAACTAAATTACAGCAGGGGAGAGACTGACCACCATTCCCCCAGCCTGCTGAGGTCCCTCGGAACAGCAGCCCTGGCCTCCAGCACGTCACTGCTACCTCCCAGTCGATGTTATACACAAAGCTCTGTGCAGTCACACAGCTCATGGTGATGTTGAAAGTTATCAGATCCAGCACTGAGGAGCTTTATTTTTAACTGGCTGCCAACCATTTCTGTCAGCTCCTCTTCAGGGCTCTTTCAGTGCCATGTTTGACTCTCACACTTTCAGCCCTCACTCATCTGATATTCCCCATCTTCCAGTGACCAAACCCTTTATAACCTACTCTGTCTCTGCCTTCTTCTACAAACTGTGATATTTTTGCTACTGGAGACAGATGTTTTTAGAAAAAATATAAAGTAATATGGTCCTTATTACTGGTTCATTCAGATGAAAATAGCACCATAGAATGATTTTTTCCCTGGATTGATCCATATTCCAGAAAAACTTTGTGAATATTTCTTTTTTAATGTTTCCAAACAAAATATTTCATTTTGAAATTATTAATATTTTTCACATTTTCAGAATATTTAAACCATTTTATTCACAAGTGTGATCTTTTTTTTCTGTACTGGCTCTGGTTGGGATGGAGTAATTTTCCTCCATATCTGCCCATATGGTGCTGTGCTTTAGATTAGTGGCAAAACAGTATTGATAACACACCAGTGGTTTAGTTCTCGCTGAGCCACAGTTATGTAGCACAGTCACCTTCTCTGTTTTACCAGTTTGACCCTCTAGATAGTGGGCTGGGGTTGGGCAAGAGGAGGGGAGGGGATGCAGCTGGGGCAGCTGATCTGAACTGACCAAAGACCATACCGTATAACATCACACCCAGCAATAAAACTGGGGAGGGAGAACTTTTCCAAAATAGCTGTTGCTCAAAGACTAGTAAGGCAAAGGTTCTGGTGGTGAGGGATGATCACTTTTGCATTGGTTAATTTACGGTTCCCTTTGTTCCTTCCCTGCTCCCTCCCCCACTAATTAAACTGCCGTTATCTTGACCCAGAAGTTTTCTTCTCTTTTTTGCTCTTCCAGTTCTCTCCCCCATCCCTCTGAGGAAAGTGACTGAGGGCTTAGTTTAGCTGCCAGAAAGAATTTAAGCCACATTTTTAAAGAAGGAGTTAAAAGGCTGTAAAATTCCTTAAAGTGGTGCTTCAGGTTGCACCAAAGAGCTTTAGTTTAGAAAATAAAATTGGATTTTGATACAATTTTATTTTTATTCAAATTTTTAAGTTTGAACAGGTACAGAAAAAAATATCCCTAAGGCTTAAACAGGAAAAAGCTGTTATTTATTTATTTTTTTAATCGGGAGGATTTTGAAATATCAGGAGGATCTAACAAGGAATTTTTAGATCAATAAATTTTTAGTTTCTCATAGGTAGCAACTAGTTGATGCTGGTTAACAATGTTTTGACAATCTTGCCTAAAACCACACTTAGTGAAAAAGAAAAAGAAGTGAGAAGCAAGAGAATTAATTGGCCCTTTCGCTGTCCTCCTTTGAACTGAGAACATAATCCCTGGATTTATTTTTGAGAGTTTACTTCTTCTGTTGCAAAGGAAGATAATTTTGAATTTTTAGATTAATTAGGCCTTCAGATTTACAGCTAGATATAATGTTTTTTGAGATGCTTGTTTCTACTGCAATTATTCTGCTATTTTGTACATTGAAAATGTACTATTGAAACACATTAAGTCTATGTACCTTTGAAATGTATAGGTAAACTTCCTTCCTGATTTTCATCTACACTTTAGATCAAATTATTAATCATATTTAAGACAGCTTCTTCTCTCTCTCAGTTTTAAGTGAAATAAATCTCCAAGGAGATCCAAATTTTCTTAGAGGAAATGTATGACCTCTTGAAAAGAAAATTTTCCCCCTGAACTTATTTCCCATAGTGAGTAAATAGCTGATGAAGGGATGTGGTAGGAGCAGGTAATTGAGTGTGGTAGGAGCAGGTAATTGAGTGTGATACTTGGAGCATGGAAAACCTCCTCATGCAAGTGTGTGCTGCATGAAGTGAAACATTTTGCACAGCAAATCCATAGCATGGGTTAATGATAACCCTGGGAAAGTCACCTGCCCCCTTATCCTTGGAAGGCAGCCATAGGATGCTAAGGCCAGTACCACCCTGAAGGCTTTCATATGAACACAGAATGGACCTCCAAGTGAGAAAGAAATAGTAGATAAGGCAGAGAACTTCCTGTGCTAATTTTTTTGCTTCTGTTTTTCTCAAAGGTATACGAGAAACATATCTAAAAGTATTATAATGTATAAAATCTGAGCCGGCTTCAGCTAGTTCTATGACACTCTGTGAAGTGTAATCACTTTTTTCTCACAGGTGTTTGAAATAAGAGCTGAGCAAAGACTTCAGGACCTTTTGATTATTCCACAGTCCAGATGACTGCATTTCCCTACAGAAAGGTTTGTACCCCCTGAGGTCCTGGAGGTCTGTACAAACAGACATCTGACAACACTGTCACTGCCCAATAGGTGATTAGTCAGGCAACTCAGCATGGATGTTAGTAGCCTATCAGCTATGATTAAAGAAATATCAGCTTCTCCTTTTATTTATTTCCAGAACGTATACTTACCCTGTGAGTGAATTTCTCTCCATGAGAAGTACCACAGATACCTTTTCAGACATACAGCAGCCCAGCGTGGGTTCTATCAAGTCCTGCTCCTGCTGCACCTGCCTGAAAAATGCAAAGTTCTCCTACTTTCTTCAACTGAACAAAATAAACCCAACTTTTCCTAGCCCTGCTATTCAACTTCATTTTGATTTACCTTTTCCTTTTTAGAATTTTTGAGTTATTTCTCAGCTGTTTCATCCAATTCTAAGCACTCTTCTATCCCCTTTTCTAGGCTTTGCCCCTGGGGCTGAGCATTTCGCTCAGTTTCTAAATGCCTTGGGTGTTTGATTCCTCCTGTGGGACACAAGAGCTACAGGGCTTCCAGCAGTCTATCCTCTTCATGCCCCAGCCTCATTCTTTCCCTCTGCTCTTTGGAGAAGGAGTACCTCACTAGCAAGTACCTCACTGCTAGATTGCATGGATTTAGTGTTCTTTTAGCATCTGGGGCTGTTCCTCTACCTAATTTTTGGATGAAGAGAAGTAGGTTCCTAATCTCTGCTCCACCACACTTGCTTGGAGACTTTCAGCCAAAAGCAGACGGGAGAGGCCACCCAGTAGCCCCTGCCCACTCCCATGGAAAGTGGAGAGAAAGCACCCAAAGAAGGGCTGCTCCTACCCTCATAGGAAAGTAGCTGCTGAACCCTAAAGATCCCCTTACGCTTTTAAAGGTAGCCCTATCCTATTTCTCTGAAGCTGACAGATCGCTTACAGCGGGACAATATTTGGAGTGGTGGGATTTGGTGGTTCTTTTTGTCTCCCACTCTCCATGCCTCTCTTCAGTTTAAAACTGATGCATTAAAATATTCAAGTTTCAAGCTTGTACTCATTTGAGTTTCAGTCATTCAAAAATTGTTATAGTGGAGTAAAACATTTTATAAAGTAACCTCATGTTGCTCATACAGATAAATAATTTCTTCTGTGTCATCTGCATTAACAAAGGCTTTCCCTATCCTTTATTTCTAAGAACTACTGGTGGTTGAATAAAAAGCAATTCAATTAATAATTTTAAATATTCCCCTCCATCCTAATCTTTTGTTCTACAATCTATTTTCGTTACAATAGAAAGATAAGTCCAACAGGACTCTGCTAAACAGTTCATTTGCAACCTACCACGTATTTAATTTTCATAGAGTAGCTTAAAGTATGTTAATTAGTTGGATGGCCCATCTATGTTCCAGGGCACAAATGTTCTTACAATTACAGTAATTGCTCAAGTCCTTGAATTGAGAACAAAGAAACAGTGAAAGCTATTGAATAAATCTATGTAGACAGTTTGATGGTACTTAAAATCATGATCATTTAGTATGGAGAATTTTGATTGGTTGTACATATTCTCTTTGCCATGTGCTGAGAGTATGGGGTATAAAGAGACATACAGCATGGCATTTGTTTCATTTCCATCCTGTAAACAACATGTATAATGGAAGCACAGAGATTTTCCAATTAGCAAAAAAGGCATCAGAAATTACATTTTTATTTCATTTTCCAAATGCTGAATGTGGCTGGATTATTTAATAATATGTACAATATACACAATGTCATAGATATTATCCAATATAATGAGCAAAAAGCCTTTACGAGTTGCTCTAGGACAGATTGGATTGGGCCCTGAGTGAGTGGCATCCCTGTCCATGTGGGGCAGGTTTGGAACTAGGTGATCTTTCAGATCCCTGCCAACCAAAACCCTTCTGTGATTCTATGAGTAATGGTTCCTCACATGTCAGAAAACAGCAAACCTGGGTAGGATCTAAACAAGTATAGAGTCTGCTTTATTGCTTTAAATGTCTTTTTTCTTAAAGGCCATTTACTATTTCCTGTAAAGGAATACCGTTCTGTAAGGGTGGTACTTATCTGTGGTTATCTGTGGTTGCTACTTATCAATATCATAAGACTAGAAGGAGCACTGGTGCTAGCCTGGATGTAAGTCAGAAAAGCCAGGGTAATCACTGTTTCATTTAAGAGGTCTGCAACCTCCTCATGAAAAGAGGAGGAACAGAATGTTTTGGTTCCAAAAGAAACCCAAAGCCAAGAGAAAGACCCTGGTAGAGAAGGACAGGGCACTCCAAAGGTGAGAGGGTCAGTTTTTGTAAATACAGCACTGAGTCCACTGCACAAATGGCCTCAGCTTTGGAGTTTCCTCTGCTTGTGGGATTGCCCCACTTGAGGTTTTCCAAAGCTTGACCCTATATGCTCTTCCAGGGGATAAAAGGAAGTAGTTTCTGTGGTGGCATCCACTAGCCAAAATTAGTTCAAATTTTAAATCTCAAGCTCACTTTTGTTTCTCTAGGCATCTTTGGATATCCCACAGGAAATTAAATCAGAGATGTCTGGTAGCCTGCAGCCTGAATTTTGTATTCAGTTCTCTATTTAGTGATAGGAACTAAAAAATCTTGTTTCACAACCAGTCTATTTTCCACCACTGAGAACAGAATGAAATATTACCACTATTTATTGAAGGTGCTCAAGGTATTCTATTTCATACTGATATTTAACTTCTTTTGTATCTCAGAATTCACACGATTCATATTGATTCCCACTCAACAACCATAAGGATAAATATTAATGCATTTTTTTCTGATTCACTTGTGGGTTTCAGTCCTACAAAGCTGATATAGGATACTTCAAGTTCTCAGTAGTTCAAAATCTTCTTTTGCCTTGTTTTTTTAGTAACTGCATTATTTGGGATGTGTGTTTTGATGAAACTGGGGTGACAGGCCTCTAGACACCAGACTCATCAAATTATAAAGGAATTTACTGACAAATGCAAACATTTTTTTTATATTCAGTGTCCTCATCCCTGTCTTCTAGTTCTCTTTCTGCAACCCCATCCAGAACATGAGCATTTGCTTTTCTTCCAGAAGAATGGGAAACTTGCCTCAGTAGAGATACAGCTCATTTTTGTGAGAGATGGTCACAAACAGACAGTTGTAAGCTCTTGCAGAGTGTTAAATCAATGGGAATTCAGAAAAACAAACCAAATTCAAAAACCAATCATAGAATGGCTTGGGTTGGAAGAGACCTCAAATGTCATGTATGGGCAGGGACTCATTTCACTAGACCAGGTTACTCATAGGTCCATCCAGCCTGGCCTTAAATGCTATGAGGGATGAGACATCCACAACTTCTCTGGGTAACCTGTGCCAGTGCCTCAGCACTCTCACAGTAAAGAATTTTTTTCTCATAGCTAATCTAAATCTCTCCTCTTTCAGTTTAAAGCCATTACCCCTTAACCTCTTACTACATGTCCTTGTTAAAAGTCCCTCTCCATCTTTCCTTTAGGACCCCTTTAGATGCTGGAAGATGCTCTAAGGTCTCCCCGGAACCTTCTCTTCTCGAGGATGAACAACCCCAATGCTCTCAACGTGTTTTCATAGGAGAGATGCTTCAGACCTCTGATCATTTTGTGGCCTACTCTGGACTTGGTCCAGCACATTCACATCCTTCTTACACTGGGGTCCCAGAACGGGCTGCTGTATTCCAGGTGGGTTCTCACCAGAGTAGAGGAGAGGGGGAGAACAATCCCAAAATCAACCTCTCCACCCTACCTTGAAAACATCACCTGTGTGTTTTGGGCACCCTCCATGCTTCCTGTAACTCACTGAAAACTGCCATCACGCTTTCCTGCATGAGTTAATTGGTTTATGTACTTTCTTCCTAATTGCTTTTTAGTTTAGTGAAGATTAAGCCTTGTCCACCTTTGAGTCAAGCAAAAATTAGTTTCAGGGATCTAATTACTGCAAGGCTTGTTGATTCTGTGTATTAGTATCAGGAAAAAAGAATTCAGATTCTGTGTCTTTGACCTTATTTATCAAACAGAATTTGAGAAACGAGGTAAAGTACATTGTGTGGGGCTATCCCTTGAAATTCAGACTTCTGAAAAAGGCTGTGAGGCTTAAAACAAAGGGAAGTAAGTTTGACAAAGACAGTGAGTGACAGCATGGGCAAGCAGAAAGGAAAGCATTTGGGACCAGGAAAATTTATGCTGTCAGTGCCAGATCCTTGGCTCACTTGTGATTCTCTGCAGCTGTTCCTGAGTACAGTGGTACTTTATAGCCAGCATTCTCAATTTTTTGGAATAAACTAAAGCAGCAGCAACTTTATGGCCACTACAGGTGTTGGAGAGCAACTAGACCAAATAGTACGGCAAAACTATTTCATAAATCTTCTAACTTATTACTAAACCGGTATGTTCCAGCAGAGGAGAAAAATGACAAGTTCCTGAATTTATGTTACTAAATCTCTTTTTCTTGCACCAAACTCAATAAATAACAGTTTTGTTTCAAAAGGTAGATCATGTCCTGCCTGTGATATACTCCACCAAATTTCTCCACAGAAGTCCATGATATATTACTTCTATTTATATAAAGCATAACATCTACTTTTGAGGCATATTAAATAGGCATGACTAAGGCAACAATATATTATTATTTCTAATATCCAGAGAAGCCAGATAGCTCGTCCATCCTGACAAAGCCTGAGAAACCTCTCAGTAAATCTGCAACTAAGTAATTAGAAGATTAGCCCAAGAATCTCAAATCTTCTGCTGACCTTGTTGACCATTTACTGGCTGAAGTTAGTAAATTCTTCATGATGCATAGGTGGGTGGGGTTGGCAAATTAGAGGGATTATCCTGTAGGTTTCCTAACCATGAAGTATGATTTTCTCACTGTCCGATACCTGCTATTCACGTCTAACAGGGTGGGAGTGAGACAACAAGAACTGTGATTGAGTCTGCAGTCACAGAAAAAGCAGTATGTAAAAGTATAACACACGTATTCCCTAACTTACTGTTGTTTATGGCCTATGTGTAGCTCAGTTCTTATAAGTAGGTAGCAATAGAGGGTTAATATTAGTGAACCATTTAAATCATCAGCGGTTATGACCTTAGGTTGGAAGTAGCTAAAACTGAAAATCTATTCAGTAGCACAAGGCAGCACAGTTTTATGATTGTCACTAGACAGAACAGAGCTCTTGAGCTCATATGTGAAGCCTTGATTGCTATTATACTGACCAGAAAACATATCAGTTTTGTAAACTGACAGAGGAAGCAGAGGAAGTCATGTAGAAATGAAATGAAGAAGTTAGAGTTCTACTGCGGATTTAGCCCCTGCTTAAAGGAACTCTGCTACACCTACACATGGGCACCAACAGAGGCACTTCCACAGAGACTCATCCCATCTCTGAACATCCAACAGGCCTTGTTCCTCTTCTCTCAGCTACTACTTCTGTTTCATTTTCCCTTCTCAACAACCAAAACCTTCACTCTTCTTCTTGGTCTTCTGTTTTCCTTCCATGTTTATTCAGACACACACAGTTCTTTCCTTCCTTAAAATCTGTTTGTAATCCTAGTCATGACCTGGATCTCTGCTGTGTATAAATGCATTTCTCTTTCAGTCTTTCTTCTCACCCTTAGTCAAGGCAAGCTATGTGCTGTCTAAGTAAGAAGCCAACACAAGAGCTGGATGTTCATTTGAACAGCCTGATGTGACTCAATTTCCTTTTGTACTCAAATAACAAATGAACCTAAAACCTACATGACAGGTCTGAGTCAAATTTTGAGTGATTTTTTTTTTTTAATTTTTTAAAAATTTAATAGAAGAACATGAAGATGAAAGGTTAGCACACTGAGCAAATTCAACATACAAGCTTCAAGAGATGTTTCAAGGAAAAAGCGAGTCAGAGGTATGAAAACATCAAGAAGTTCAGTTTAAGACCTCCAGCCGTTTTGGTGTCAGCCAACAGCACTGTCCCCAAGGTGACAAGAGAATTGTCTATGCAAACGCCTTTGCTGGATTTTGGCCTTATTTTACATCCAAAGAGCTCAGACTGGACTCATCAAGGTAAGAGAGTGCTCAAAGCTCTTGATCTCAGAGTCTGATTCGGCTCTTTCCAAAGTGCCGGCATTTGAGACCCCTTGAGGAAAGCAATTTCTTCAAGTCTCCCCTTGATTGTTGGTGTTTCAAGTTTCATGGATCACTTTAAGTCCTGTGGTCAGAGCACAAGGCAGCAGGCATTTCCCTGCTTCACCCAGGGGCTGTGGGTGTAGTTTCATGATCATTCTAACCCAGGGGAACCAGCAGCGCCCAGGCTGTTTTCTGCCTTCCTGTGCATTTCTGCAGAAGCAGTGGATCATTTTGCCATCCAACCACCATCGCTACAATGTCAGGCAGCAGACCGTCCTTATGTGGGAATAAGTGATGCTGGAACCACACCTGGTGAGTACCATTATCCATGCAGCTGTTATTCTCTGATGCTCTGATGGAACAACTGCACAGCTCTTTTACCGCAAACATACAACTATGTAGAGCATCCAAAATGGGCATCCCTCCTGTTCTGAATCCTAGTCTAGATGAAACAGTAACTGTTCTCTCAAAGCTTTCAGAGTTTATCCAGAGGCTATCTCAGAGACCACAGACTGCTGTTTGTACATTCGTTCTCACGCTCACAGCCCTTCCTGTTTCTCTCACTGACTCTTAAGTCTTTTTTTAGTCTTTGTATCTCTTTACTTCTATCTCTTTACTTCTCTATCACATCTTGTTCCTCCTAACACTGTAATTAGTATGAAAGCAGCCTCTCAGAGGAAATCATCCTCTCATTCACAGCAGAGGACGACTTCATGATGGCAGGAGCATATTAGTTCAGCCCTGCTGGAATATTGGTTTTATGTTAGTGCTCACAAAAACTTACGTGTTTGAGTAGTGATGATTCTGATTGAAGTTTACTTTTTTTTTGTCCCCCAACCATAGTTGAAAAGTAAACTGGACTAACATTTTTCTGCTTCATTTCTGATCAAGAAACTGCTTTTTAATGTCTCTAGAAGAGGCTGGATTCAAAGTTTTCCTTTTTAGTGAGCTACCTTATACTAATGATGTGGTTTGGGGTCAGCATCCATGTTGGTGGTTCAGGCATAATTTTCAAGGCCCACTGGCCTTTTTATGTCTTTTACTACCAGCAGGAACTCTTAAGTTGCTTTCCATATATGTCTGCAGCTTATTTTACTTACAGTATCTAAACAGTGAGTAATCTCTGAATTCTTGAAGATCTAATAACATGTTAGAGTGTAATTTTCTGTTAACTCTGCTACACACTGTTGTTCTGGTATACTTAGCCTAACTATTAAATATAAAACAAGCTTAGGGGGCAGGTGCACGCATAAGGAAACAGTCCTTTGCTCAGCTGTGTATTTCTTCTCTTGATCGGTGGCACTTCTTACTTGTTCAGCAGCAAAACGCAGTAACTTGTGGTAGTTGTATGGGCTCACTGCCCATATGAGCTTTAAGACTGACAAAACTGTGGGTAGCAGTCCTGACTACGTCTATGGGTCTGTACGGGTCCAAGCACAATGGTGGTCTCTGACAGCTCAGCAGCTTTTCAGCAGTTCTGTCTGCGTGACCAAAAGAACATTAGATCTTGAACGTATGAGATTACTATCACAGTGAAGTAAGAAGAAAGGCTTGTTCCTTCCTGTATGTGGGCTGGGAAAACCCTCAGCCGTTCTCGGTCAAACACTAATACCAAAGGCTCTTTTTTCAGACCGGTTACAACATATGCTGCGGCTGTGTGAAATGGCAAAGGCCGAAGTCAAAAAAATAAGAGATTATAAGGTAAATTTCAAATATTTTCTTTCTATAAATAGTGAAAAAAATGTAATCTATTTCTGAGTGATATAATATGTAGGCATTAAGCCATAACAGTGATGTGTGGAACAACAAAAAGATTGTACCTTCTTAAAGCCACTTTGAAATATTAGCAATATACATTGGAAAATGAATTTGTTTGTAAAACTTTTGTTATAGCAAAGTTTCTGGGGAAGCAAATTTCTCATGCTTGTCTCTGGAGTATTAGGTGGGTATACAATTTTAAGCATTTAAATGCTTCTGAGGTCATTCATTTTAAAGGGAAGTAAACAGAAAGGTTTATATCAGTCTTGGCCTTCTAAAGATGCTTTGCCTGATGCTTCATAAATAAGAAGTTTCTCTAAAAATGCTTTGCAGTTGCAGTCTATCACTTTACAGATGAGTGCAACAGAATTAAGAATTGCCTATTAAAACAAGTTTACTGATTTTGAACTTCAAAGGAATCAGAGAGAGAAGATGTTGCTTTTTTAAGAGAGGATTTTTCAACTCTTATTTTGTTCTTTCAAAACTCTTTTTAGGATAAGGACATATTTCACTAGGAAAGTATGTAGATACCCTGCATGTTCTCCCCATATACTTGTACAGAAATCTGTATGCAAGCCCAAACAACTGAACAGTTCACATTTTGCCTTAAATCTAAATAGGAACATAGCTTTTTGTGTCTAGTTTCAACAAGAGCCAAAAGTATTATATCTTTCAGAAGATCATTCTTAAATTAAGTTCTAGCTTTTATCACTTTTAATGGTCGAGTAGCTCAGGTGAAACTCTGTAGCAAAAATATTTGGAGCTGAAGCAAGAAGAAATTGAATTTTCATCTGTTGATCTTTATTTTCAATTTGCTCTATGTATCTAGAAAGAAACTGTTACTACTGTATGGGTGTTCAGTACCCAACCAGCAAGCTGCTAAAAAGATGGCTCAAGTCTTGTCATAGAGTATGTTCACATGATAAGTACAACCTCTTCACATTTCAGTATTTTCCCACCTTCTATTTTAGCTTTATAACATGAGTGCAGATCAAACTTGCATGATTTACACACAGACAGTGTCTTGGCTAGTTCTGAACCTAGATGGCTGACTAGAGGCAAATTACTGAAAAAAAATCCTAGGATGCAGTTTAGTAAATCAAAATCTAATTCATAATTATGTAAAATGTGTTTTTAACACTGACAGGCATGGGTTATTGCTGTCATATGCAGTACGACAACAATTATAAGGTTGTATACTACAGAGGATGACAATTTCAAATACAATTCAGTACATCATCTCTTCATGAAACTGTAGCATTCTATAGTTAGTGATAAAGTAAGTAATGAAGAAAATGTGTCACTTCTATTTATCATTTTCAGTAACCTTCAAAAGAAGAGTTTAGGAGGATGCCTAACAGCAGCATAACCCAGCAGAAAAATTTCTCCAATGACACATTTCTGGACACCTCAGAGAAGCTCTGCTCAGTTCTCATAGTCCTGTACATCATCAACTTGGCTGGCGGCACCCTTGGGATCATCATGATGTCCCATCAGTTGTTCCAAAGGAGATCACAATCTGTGATGACCATCATCATCATCAACCTCCTGGTGCTGCACACTTTTATGCTACTCAGCATCCCCTTTCGCCTCAGCTATTACATTTTGTGGGAGTGGAAGTTTGGGTGGTTTGCCTGCAGGCTGACAAGTGCCATCATCTACCTCCACATGTACACCACATTCGTGTTTTACATGGCTATCATCATAATCCGCCTCTTCCGGCTCGAGTTTAGGAAGTGCTACACTACAACCTGGGTGGGTGCTGTCTGGCTGGTGGGAGCACTGGTCATCACACCTGTTCTTCTCTCATACTATGGCACCTCTAAGACTTACCACCCCTACAAATGCTTTCAGTTCCACAGGGAGATACAAGAGCCCTACATGGCGATTGCAAACTACTGCTTGATCGGGATTTTGGTGGCGGTTTGTGCCGTGCTCACCATAATCCAGCTGACGGTGATCTGTAGACTGGCTGTGAAATACTGGCCTGACATTAACTCTCACGTGGAATTCAGGGCTCAGGCAAAGAGTTTCTTCTTCATCTTGATAACATTAGTCTGCTTTATGCCTCATCATGTATTCAGAGTATATTATATCCAAAACTACCACCTTGATAAAGACCATAAACTACTCACATACAATGAAATTTTTTTGGCTTTAACAACAATGTGCTGCTTAGATATGTTGTGCTTCATAGCAGGGATAGCCCACTAAACTGTGAACTACCAGGAAAGCCAGTTGCAGTGTGTCAATACTGGCTTTTGGCAGAAATAAAACTGTGTAGCTTGCACAAGCTGTTTTTTATGTTTTCTCTTGAAGGCAAACACAAGTTTTACTCTAGACTTTGTCCTATGTCATGCCCTGAAGCATCATTAAGATCTTCCTCAGCTGCCCTTCTCTAGCAATGACAGCAAAAGTATCCATTCCTTTGTATTTTTTCCTCAAAGTGTCTCAGTAACAACAACCTACTGTGATCAATAAGTTATCTACTCTGTAGGTGTAACAACTTCTTCTGTCAGTTGTAATACTGAAGGGAAGAGATGGAAGAAATAAATTCATTTACAGGACATTTATACTAGTGTTTTTTAGATAGCAAGGACATAAAATCTATTCAAATGAGAAGTAGTCACAGAACTGGTAAGGTTGGAGGAACCACAGTGAGTCATTTGGTCCAAACTCTCTGCTCAAGCAGGGTCATCCTAGAGCACACTGCACACAGGATTATGTCCAGAAGGTTTTTTAATATCTCCAGTGACAGAGACTCCACAACCTCTCTGGGCAATCTGTTGCAGTGCTCGGTC
>JAYRBT010000082.1:47475120-47505915 GCA_036023395.1 Myiotriccus ornatus
TTGAACAGGCCCAACTCTCTCAGCCTTTCTTAATAAGAGAGATGCTGAGATGGTCCAGTGGAGGAGTTGAGATGCTCATCTTCCCAGCCCTTTGCTGGACCTGCTCCAGGAGCTCCATGTCTCTCTTGTACTGGGGAGCCCAGAACTGGACACAACACTCCAGATGTGGCCTCATTAGGGCTGAGTAGAGGGGCAGGATCACTTCCCTCGCCCTGCTGTCAGTGCTCTTCCTAATGCACCCCAGGACACTGTTTGCCTTCTTGGCCACAAGGGCACACTGCTGGCTCATGAACAGCTTTTTGCCCAGCAGGACACCCAGCTTCTTCTCCGCAGAGCTGCTTTGTGTCAGGTCAGCCCTCAGCCTGTGCTGGTGCATGGGGTTATTTTTCACCAGGTGCAAGACCCTGAATTTGTTGAATTTCAGAAGGTTCCAGTCTGCCCATCTCTCCAACCTGTCAAGGTCCCTCTGAAGGGTTGCACAGCACTCTGGGGTATTGGCCACTCCCACCACCTTTGTGTCATCAGCAAACTTGCTGAGGAGCCATTTGCCCCTTCATCCAAGTCACTGATGAACAAGTTAAACAATGCTGGGCCCGGTACTGAACCTGGGGGACATCATCCTGGGAGGCCTCCGACTAGACCCTGTGCCACTGATCGTGACCTTCTGGGATCTGTCATTCAGTCAGTTCTTAATCAACCTCACATAACCTAAATTCTCAATCTACTAATCTAACCCACACTTTAAACAGAGTAGTAACATATCTCAGCATAATCTTTTTTTCTTAAATTATACGAAGTGTATATTAAATGAAATTATATGAAAACTTATAATTATCCCAACTTCACCTTTACTTGCTTCATTCAAAAACCACAAGTAGCTCACTGAATTATGATAATTATGTATTTAGAGTGAATGAGAGCAGAACAGGCCAGAGAATTCAAAACTGCCTTGCGTCACTCTTCCATCATGACTGGATCTGTGGCTGTTTTCCCTTAGGCCCATTGTAGCCAAAGAAATAAAAGTTGCTGTGGTTCCATAACTGGATCTGGAATTTCAGTTTCAATTGGTCCTCTACTGAAGGATCAGACACTGTCTAGGAGAGGGAAATATTTTATCAGCCTTCAAAAACCTTTGATGTCTGGTCACTTTCAGCTGCCTGTTGATTTATTATCAGATGCCATATTTTTTCCATTTACACATGTAACAAAAAAAGAACCAGAATAAACTTACTGAAGAGTGTTTAATCTGGTCAATGTATATTCATCTGTGTACACAAACTTGTGCTGGAGTACACATTTTCTCCATTAGGCAGATTATATTCTTTGGGAATTACATCCATTCTGGGAATCTCTGTTTTATCTTCATGATTTACAGGTTCTTTTTAATGATTCATTCTTCATGCTCTGCTCGGTGCAGAAGGTCTCTAACCCTTCTGCTGAAGGCCCCACTGTCATTTGCTGCATCCCAGCATCTTGAAGACAGATTTCCCCCACCCCAGACTCCTACGAGTCACACAAGGGTATGCTTCCTCCTTCACATACCCATAAGTTGCCATAATTTTTAGTCTGGCAATCTTTGATACAGAAAGTGCTATGATCCCTGGATTCACACAGAATAAATATTTATTTGGGATGCTAAAGTAATGCTACTGATATCTCAGATTGATGACATTTCTTTGAATGAAAGAGCTCACATTTATTCTGTCAATCCCAAATAATTGGTTGCCTTGGCATTTCCATAAAAATCTTTGTTGAAATCTCGTGATGGTTTCAGGATCCTTTCTGCCTCTTTTAAAAGATGTGAGGTGTCCAGGGTCCAAGAGCAAGTCTTCTGAAGTCTTCTGAATATCCTGCCCTTATGGCTTCCTCTAATGTTACCAGGTCCACTCCTGTTCATAAACTCGTTTGATCAGCCCATGATTTTCAAAGGGGGCAGCTAGATGTATGATACAGTACAACAGAGATGAAGTGCAAAGAGGTTTTAAAGTTGGATCTACCAAAGCACTTAGGAAAACTGGCAAAGCTGTGGATGGTGCAACAAGTACATTATTTTTCCCTTACTGCACTCCTGTGGCTAAATAAAAAATCTGTCTCTTGAAGAAGTGTTCTGTGTCACTGCCTATTCTCACTGACCAGCGATTTCAAGGTAACTTACCTGGTAAAGATCAGAGTCATCTGACATTGCTTGTCAGTCTGCTGGTAATCTACCGGCCCACCATAATGGTGTGCAAGTTTGGGAGAGAAAAAGGGAAATTACATGCATGTCCTCAGCCATGGTAACAAATCATGACTTGATGGCCTTGGCCTTGGCTATTGCCTGAAGTTTCTTACCTGTGCCTGGCTGTGCACCTTGCTGAAATAACCCTGACCAGCTGACGACTTCCTGGAATGATGCTGAAGCTGTGTCGCCCATCACAGCTCTCTGGCAACCACTGGCTGCTGGCTGGCGCTGGACCTGCTCTGCTTGCCTTGCTTGAGTACTGCAGAACTGGACATGGCACTAAGTCTGGCTGGGATGGAATGAACTTGCACAGCATCGGGGCTTTCTCTCTTTCCCAGTCTGCCCCACAGTGAATAGGTTGGGGCTAGACAAGATAATGGGAGAGAACACAGGTGGGGCAACTCACCTGAAGTAGATATAGGGATATTCTATATTGTATGATGTTGTGCTTGGCAAATGCAAAGTGAGGTAGCAGAAGAAGATGGAAGGGGATTGACTTCTATGGTGACTGTTGCTCAGAGACTGGCTGGACACTGATCTACTTGTGGGAGTTAATAAATGATTTCTGGCCTGTTATTTGTTTGGGATTTTTTTATCTTCCCTTCACCTATTAAACTGTCTGCAGTTCAACTCCTGAATTTTGATTTTGCTCTTCATATTCTTTCCCTCGCCCTGCTGGGGGTGGAGGGATGGAGAGAGTGGTAGTGTGGGTGCTCTGCTGCTGCCTGGGCCCAGCCCACCAGCCACCACCTTCCTTTGCCAGAAAATTGGATGTAGCTGAAATTTGTGTCTGTGGTACTTTGTCCTTGCACCCACAGCCACCCAACCTCTATTATAAACCATTGCAGTGATTGTATGAAGTGCAGCTTCAACTTCTTCTTACAGTTAATAAAAATTACAAGATATTTTGCACCAAAGCTTCACATAAAACTTCATTCTAGTGCTTGATGTACCATCCAGATCATGCCCACTCCTTCTTCCACCCAATAGTCACTTTCTTTAACACTACCCATGAACCACACTCTTCTCTGCCTCTGCCTTCACCACTCATTTGTCTTTCCTCCATTTTAATCTAAGCTTCTTTTCCTTTCTTTTTCTTTTTCTTTTTTTTTACGCTTGACCATTTTCTCTCTACCTTCTCTCACTGATTAGGGCTCAGCCATGTGAGGTCAAACCACTCACTGGTGTCACTACGGTCCTCTTAATTCAGAGGATGATGGATTCAGCACTGATGTCAGTATTATTACATCTAAGACTCATATTAAAGTGAGGGAGATAAGCTCTATTCAATGCCCAGTCCCCCGCTAAGATCTGGAAACACTCTAAAAACTGGTTAAAACAGAAAATTATCACTCTTCAGAAGGATGGTCTGAGAAATAAATTCTGAAAGGACAATAGAATTAAGCTCAGATTGTAGAGTACTGTTCATGCTATGAATTATGTAATGACATATCCCCCGGAAAACAGTTAAAAATGGTTGGTTTGAATGCCATTAACAGGATCCAAGTAATTCTGGAGATAATGATACACATTAATAATTGCTTTCATGTTAAATGAATATGTAAAATTATAAGCCATTTAGTCATCCCATTAATTTTTAATGTTATCAAATGAACACTGGGAAAATCCCCAGACATCTTGGAGCAAAGAAAATCAAACTGCTAAATGTGTCTTCTGTCATCGTTCTCTGCATGAAGTTCTACATAATAAGAGCAGGCAAGCAAACCAAAACCAAAATCCCATTTGTATCCCTGACTTCCCAAGTTAGTTTGACAACAGAAAGCTTTAGGTGGAGCAAGAAGATTCTTGCTCCACCAAAAATTGCCATCAAAAATGAGTGTGCTCACTGCTGTCACAGCTACAGTGCTACTATAGGTGGCCTATTTCTACCTAACATGGGCATATCCTTTTCAGCAGTGCTGAGAGTGATGCACAAGAGGCACATCTTTCTCAATACATACTTCCTAGTATCTGGAAAATCAATGATTTAAACAAAATCTCTGTTTGCTTCTGATGCATCTGTTCCTTGTGCCTGCTTATAGAGAAAGGTCATACTGATGATGCCGTCAGACAGGCAGTGCAAGAAAGCAGAAGGAACAGATGCATTAGGAGGAAACAAAGGCACAATCCCACTCCCTTTTATTTCTTCTCCACTCAAGCAATGACATTCTGAGCACTAACAGATATTGGCGGGGAAAAAGAAAGGATGACCAAGCAATGCCATTTTCTTCAGATGGCTCAGGCTGCCCAACCCATACATAGTAGGAATATCATTACAATTTACAAATTCCATTCTCCTGTCTGCAGTATCTGAAGCTCATTGCCTGCACAGATAAGAAGTGTGAACTAAAGAAAGTGACCTGTAAGAGTTCACCAGAATAGTCAAGTGTGGGGATGGCACACTTAAAGAGTGTGTGTGGGATACAAAGAGACCAACTTTGTCTCCAGGAATAATTACATTGTTCACATCATGTACTCTGCTCAGAATTCAGAGTTAAAGGTGTCATCTGCCTTGTATTTTCACTGAGTCTGAACTCTTCAACTCTTCTACTCTACCCAAATACCCTGCCATGAAGAGGTCAGTTCCCAAGCCTAGGATTCATGTGCATCATGCTGTCCCTGTTCTGAACAGCAATTGTAACTAATTATCACTTTATTTTTTCTGTGGCAATCCTAAACATAAAAACACACTATATCCCTGCCTTTTCTCATATACACTCCACTTTGGGTTTTGAGTGCCACCGTGAGCTACAGAGCAGCTATCTGGCATACAAAGCAGAACCACATGTGACTAAACTTATGAAAGAAATTGAAAATTAGTTTATCTGTAAGCACATGGATGACAACATTGCAGAAAAGCTGCAGGAGGGCATCATTTGTAGCAATGATTGTTATACAGAGAGTAAATACCAGACAAAGTTAAACGCAGAGAAATCATGAAAAAAATAAGGGAAAAAAAAAAGCTACAAATGACCAGCACAAAAAACCCCTACCATTTCTTCATGTCCTTTTTACTATATTATTTTCAATTGCCATTGAGGAGCCACATATTAAATCCACTGTAAGTCAAGACCAGGCATTGTCATGCAAAGGCTGTGGCGTAAATTGTACAGAGACATCTTGTTCATCAGCTGACAGTTTTGTGACCAGGCTGTCAATCAAAGGGCAAAAGCCATCACTCAGGAGGAAAATGTTGATGAAAGAGCTGCATCACTGAAACTGTGCAGTGTAATGGCAAGTTAATAGTAAAAAATATAATTTTTGAATGCAGCCATGGTGATGTTATTGCTTATGGTCATCTACTTCTTGTCCTAAACTCAACAGAACAGGCAAGAGAAGGAGTTTCAGTGAGCTGCTTCAGCTCTTCCTCAGTTGTAGTAAGATTTCTTGTGTTGAAAAGTTAGAGAATACAAACTCTTTGGAGTTCTAGGGAAGAAAGAGAAAGTGTGACACACAAAGTCATGTGCATTGAGCAACCCCATTTCTGAATTTTTAGACTCCATGGCTTCCACCTGAACTCTTGAGAGGATTTATTTTTTGATTCACCCAATATGCTCCCAACGAATTTCAGGAACTTCTTTCCAAAAGTGCGTGAAGTTCTCAGCAAATACACTCATTTGTGCTCTCAGTGAAATCGGCTCCTTGGCAGCCTGGGCTTTCTTCCTTGTGCTTCTTAGCTGTCTCTCCCTGCTTCAGACCCTCAAGCACACTCCTCATGTCCCAGTTCCTGACCCACTTGGGACTGAGACAGCATCCCTGCTTGGAGGGGCTCTCCCATTACAAGTAGATGTACAAGAGCATTTATGGAAAACAACACTGGAGCAAAGAGGTACGTGTAGAAACACACAAGCTGGTGAATGTTGCCAGTGAAGCATCAGACTTGCACACAGTAGAAGAGGAGAAATTGGGCTCCAGATGAAGTAATTTTATCTCTGCAAAGGAAAGGTACGTTGGGGGTTCTCAGTGCCTTAGTGCTAACAAGAAAGTAGCTGCCTGCTTTTAGGTCCTGGCAAGGAAGGAGAGAGATGATGAATGTTTCAAAGGAAAAAAAGCTGTAAGAGGCAGACTAGAAGACATTTGACTTGCATGATGATTCTTTCATTCATGATTTTTCTTGAATACTTGGAAAGGTTGATTTGTGCTATCCAAAACACAGTACTGTTTCACAAGCACAATGTAAGTCCTAAAGCTCCATAGAAAAAAAATTGTGTTAATCTATTGAGAAAGAAATTTTTTGAAAAATCAGAAACACTATGAAAGGGTAGAACCTTTATATGATATTAAACAATAGCATAAAAATACATTCTGCTTTCATTTCATACTCTGCCTGGCAGAAGTATCAAACTCAGTGACATATCTTACATTAGCATGCCAGTACAGTTTACTCAAAGATGTGATAAACAATTCTTCAGCCATATTTTTTTAATATATCCTCTTCCTGTAGCGGATTCTTCCTCTTTCATTTTCATATTCTCTATCTGTGGAAACCCCCTTTAAAATATTGCATTATGAAAACCAGCAGGTGAAAAGGGTTCCCACTGGAAAAAAAAGCTGTAAATAAAGGGGAATTTTCACAAGCTTCACATTTTCTTTTTTTCCCTGGCATTATTATAGCACTGTTCTTTCCTGAAGCTTAACCTAACCAGGTGACTGTGTGGGTATTGTGGAGCCAATGAAGAAACAAATTCAGAGACGCTTTTCCACAATGAGGAACACCAAGATGACTCATCTACTGCTCCTAGTGTCTCTCTCACTGTCCTCTGGCTCTGCTGTGAAAGCACGAAATGTCACAACACAGGCTGGTGGTGCCTATCCCATAAACAAGACTGTGCAACCTAAGTCACCAGGCACTCTCCTGCTTTAGCTCTACTGCTTCCCTCTACAGTTACCCTAAAAACATTCCTATGTGTAAAAAGGCACTTTTCCTAAATGCTAATAATCTTTTCCCCTAACCTATAGAACTCTTCAAAAGGAGAAATATATTTTCAGACAAATGGCGCTTGAAAACCAACAGTCTTTTTTATCTCAAACTTCCTCCTTCCCTTGATATTTTACCTTCTAACTCCCTGAGAAGAGTAACAGCAGCAGAAATTACTACTGGATTAGTTAAAACTTTCTAAAATTTTAGGCTGATGAACAGAATATCTCTGTACAACTTATGTTCCACCTTTTGTGCTACAACAGATGGTCGCAACTTATCAGTTACCGTGTGTGTGGATTAGCCCCAGCTGGCAACTAATTACCACACAGCTCACTCATCCCGCTCCCCTCGCCTCCCCGGTGGGATGGGGAGGAGAATTAGGAAAAAGGCAATACTTGTGGGATAAGAGCAGTTCAATATTTAAATTAAAGCATAATAATAGTACTAATGATACTAATGAGGATAATAAAATAATAATTGTAATGAAAAGGGGAGAGAGTAATAACACCTAAGAAAAACAAGCAATGCACAAATGTGCATCCCATTCCCCAGCAGCAGGCAGAGGGCTTTTGCCCAACTTCCCCCAGTTTATGTACAAACTGAATATGAGAGTCTGTGGCATGGAATATCCCTTTGGCCAGTTCAAGTCAGCTGTCTTGGTCATGCTTCTTCCTGGCATCATATGAACCTCCTAAGTGGCAGAGCATGAGACACTGAAAAGTCCTTGACTTAGAGTTAGCACTGCTCAGCAACAACCAAAACATCAGTGTGTTATCATCATTATTTTCATCCTGAATTCAACACACAGCATGGGACTAGCTACTAAGGAGAAAATTAACTCTATCCCAGCTGAAACCATGGATTTAGTGTGTGGCTCTTCAGCAATACCTGAATGTATTTGTAGGTAGCTCTTACTCCCTTTAAGGAATGAGTGGTTTGGTATCAGACAGCATGTGGTGTATCTCTTTGTTGTGTGTTTTCTTTTCATCTGTTTGGTGAAATACTGGTTTTATGTTTGTGGGTGGAAAAACTAACTTACCAAGCACGATAAGGTTCAGTGTAATTTTTTCAGGTTTCTAGAGTTGAACTTGTCTGGTATTGATGACCCTAATGCTTGGCTTACTTGACTTGTTGCCAGCCAAGTTCAGTCATGAGGAGGCTAGAGAGTATAAGTTCTGAGTACCACTGCCTTAAACCAAAGTTATAGTGTGACTACAATCACTTTCCAGAAGATTTGAACAGCATTAAAGCTTATCTGGGTAACAAAAACTCTTACATATCCTGGTGTCTGACTACAGATGTGTCATCTGCAGTTTAAGAAGGGTCCCACCACGCAACCACCTCGATCCAAAAGCTTCAGACTAAGACCCATATCACATGCATGAAATTGACAAAGCCCACTGACTCACAAGACAATCTTTGTGTCAAAGCAGGGGATTTTTGTTGAAATATCTGAACAGTCTTGATGGTGGCTTCCTCTGACAGCACAATCTGACTTGGGAAATAATCTCACAACAGCAGTATCTGCATGAGAGGCACTAGAGCAAGATTAGAACTACATAGAGGAAGGAACTCTTAGAGATCTACAAAACGGAGACTACAACAACAATAAAATCTTGTGTTTTATAAAAGAGAAATAGCTCAATTGCAAAACTCAATCCATTATATGTCAAGATAAAACAATGCAAGGAAGAATGGAAAAGGAAGAAAATGGTGTAACTCATAACCATTTGCTTATTTATTATTTAAAATGACAAAAAAAGTTTAGAGAGAACAAGAGAGAAATACATAAAAAGAAAAACAAAAGAGGCAGCTCAAAAAGATGTCTCTGAAGTAAGGTAACAGAAAGTCACAAAATGTGATGGGTTAAAGATAAACAACCATTGCTGTCTGACAAATAGAGGTGGCTGAAAGATTAAATGCTAGGGAGAGATTAAAGACATTTTTAGGAGAGTCTTCATAGACCAAAACCATGGATTGCACTTGCAGAGGTTGAATTGACTTCTGAAATCATCCCAAATCAGAATATCTCTAACATTAAGTGTAATGACATCAAATTCTATTAGTTTTGTTCGAGAATTTTCTCTTACTAGTGCTCACAGAGCTTGAAAAGGAATTCAATTAAAAAGAAATGCTTTTCTCTCATTATCAGATGGAATAAAATCTGTTTAATCAGATCTTGTCTGATCAGAGAGAATAATAATCTAATATGAAAGCAATACATCCTCTACACCTACTTCTGCAGTGGTGGGCTCCTCATGAAATAGCTCCTGGGAAAAAGCTCTCAGCTCACCTCTGTTCCTGCATACCCACAATGCACAAGCCAATGGGATTCTGATCAAAGCATCCTGGTTTTTCTGCCAGCGGGTAACAGACTGTCAGTGACTGAACAGTCCCTTTGTGCTGATGTTTCCCTGAGCAGCTGCCATTAGAGAAGGCTACAGTTGAAGTGGTACAGAGGCACTTCCACCCCAGCCAGCAGTGTGACTTTGTAATCCAGATACAGAGTGCAGTGATGTACCTGGGATACCCCCACCTGGGGCATTTGTGGTACGGGAATAAAGCGAGAAGACAGGGAAGAGTAAGGGCCTCGGATGTTGCCTGACTTAAACACCTAACAGGTGCACGTTCTGCCAGGCATCAATCTGTAAAGCCATGATCCTTGGAGTTCAGAAACATCCTTCCAGCACACAGCTGGGTAAGCTAGAGCTTGATGTCTTTTGCTGAATGTTTATAAGTTTATAAACTGGAAGAGAGTCCACAGGGCTTCCCACCTTTAAAATCTACACAAAACTGCAATCCAGCAAGTTTTGGATCATCAACTCCCTGCAGAATCAGAAGAGAACATCTACCATTACTTAGTGCTAAGGGTAAACCCCAGCCTTTGTTTTCTGGTGAGTAATATCCTTGGAGTAGGAGTATTTCATGAAGTACTGCCAGCTGGCCAGTGGAACTTGGCTGGGCACTTGTTCCTGTGAAGCAGGGCAGTGGGAATATGAATGTATGATCAGCTAGCAGAACCAACAAAACACACTTTCATAGAGTTAAATGAGATGGATGCTAGCCAGTCAGAAAAAAATTATGTGAATGCATATTAAAAAATATGGTAAGACTTCAAGCAGTTGAAATATACCATTAATCCACCTGGTAAACTGAGAAACCCTTTCTACACAGATTTAGAAGAAGCGCTAGTAGAATAACTCAAATAGACCTGACAGTGACTCAAGCACCCAGTTTGGCAATCACTAAATGACCGTTTTAGCTGCTCTGGGGAATGCCTCTAGAAACCTCTATAAGATTTCAGAGGAAAGAACTCATTAACCTCCAAACTGACATGTAATTTTCCACAACACAAAACCATAAGAATGTCCTTTCACTCTGTGATTCATTACTCGTAAAGGGACTATGCTGCTACATGTCCTCAGATAAATCAGTGGGCATCATGGAAATGCACACAAAAAAGATTTTTCAGGACTCAGTGGAAATTAACAGTGGAATCAGAGTTAATTCCACTCAGTGGAATTAGCAGTGCAGACTTTTTTATCAGATTAACACCTCTTATCCCTGTCCATCAGAGTTGTAGAGAACTCCCCCTTTTCTCTAGCCAAACTCTCTTGTGTTGTGTAACAAACAAGAGTAGTTTGCTTCTAAATGATAGTACCACAGTGTTGTGCTTTGCACAGCTCCAGACTGGCTCAGTGTGAACCAAAGCCTGAGCAATTCTGGCTGCATGATTGTTCTGTTTCAGCAATAGGAATAAGGGACCAGTAATAACCCATGTCCTATTCTGATGCACTTAATTTTTTCTGTCTAATGCTTAGAGCTCCTCTTCCTGTCCATCAAAATGCCAGGAGAGATCCTCTACATGTGAAGTTGGCATGTCTCAGAAATGATGCACATATCTGGAAAGAAGTAAGGCACTATATGTCAGTAAATTACTTTGCCAGTGCCTGTAATGAGGTGGAGAAGTTTTACCCACGATGTTCCAATGCATATACCGCTCCCCACTGAATGTTCAGGGAAAATAGACATTTTGCAAGACTGTTTCACCATGGCTAAAACATGGGTGCAAACTGGGTGAACTGGAACTCATGTCCTCTGCATCAGGAAGGAAGTGATCAGCAGGTCTGCGTGATGAGCGTGCTGGTGTCAGTAAAGACTAAACGGAACAAATGATTAACAGAGCTTGTCTCACTGACTCCCAAGACACTGATACAGTTTACTGGCAGGAACAAAATCCCAATTTTCATAGCGGAGAAAGAATTATTTCAGAACTTTCTGAGAGCTACACAGAAACGCCTACCAGCAAATTCTCACTGGGAACTGAAATCCCAGAGTTTCGCACAGCAACCCTGTCAGTCCTTGACTTTAGCTTCTTTTCGTGCTTTCATATATAGTAGCCAGCAGCTATGGACCTACCTGTGGCAGTAATGGTTGATTACTTACTTGTGACAGGGAAAGAAGTGATGCTGGTCAGGATATGTGGAACCCAGGCAGCATCCTTAAACATCCTAAACCAGTGTAGATTATACGAGCAGACTGCATCAACAATAACCTCCAGAAGCACATACAAAGAGGTTTTTTTAGAAGAGTTTTGGGGGCATCTGTAGATGAACCTCTTGCTTTGACCTGATAATCTCCAGGTGCCAAGCAAAACAGGACTGGCATCAGTCTCAGGTGACTGTGTATTGAAACTACAGGCAGTGATGAATGTAAGGAATGTCAAGACTATTAAGGCTGAGACTGGAAAAAGCAAGATTTTCTCGCAGTTCTGTCACACGTGGCTGGTAACAGCAGCAGAGAAAACATCACGAGGTTTTTTGAACTATGGGGTCTGTGCTGTGGAACATGCTGACTGTACTACAAACTTCTCAAATGTGTGCCCTCACTTGGCACATTAAAAGAAAAGTGCAGTTGGATGGGTGAAAACTGATCAAAAGCAACAGAGCTGCATCAGGCCTCTAAGAAGAACATAGCTTGCCTCTGACTCTAGAACTGTTATCATATTGGTACGTCAAAAGCTGACTTTGCATGTCCTTTGAAGCAACTTCTGACTTAAGAAAAAACTTCGGAAAAAATCCACCCAACCAACTTTTTTTTTGAAGATTGGCGGAACCAATCAAATGCTGAAACAAATTTTGTCTACAGAAAGTATGAGCAATTTGGTAATATTGGTAAACACTAGAATCTTACAGCTATTTTTTAAAACATTTCATTTCTGTCAATATAAACTCAGTTGGAAGTAATGCAGAAGTCCAAGCACAATTTGATTCACTGATAAGGAGGAAAGCCAGCAATGAACTTTCCCCCACCACAATAATTTCATAGGTGAAGAAATAAGTGCTGTCCCTGCAGAAAATCTACAGCAGGTTGTGCATAACATTTCTGGATTTATCTATAGTCCAGCATGCAACTGCCTTTAAGTACCTGATGACACCTGCTTTTTCATTAAAAAAGGTAGCTAGGTTGAGAAATTTAGCAACTGGAAACCGAGACACAGAAATCTTTCTTTCTTTTGACTTGACTTACTTCTGTTTTACCAAGTAGCTTTTCCTGTAATGTCACAAAAAAACCAAAGTCTTCAGCTTTGTCATACTAAGTGGCACACTAGTTTTATTGTGCAGAATGTTGTATGTATAGGCAATAGCTGTGACTACATGAAGAGCACCACATGATGAAACTGTCATGGCAATGCAATTATTAACTCAAGTCAGACACATTTTCCAATAACTGTTTTGTATGTTTGATCCCATAATCAAAATGTGCCACCATTAGAAGCCTTTTCGACATATCTCTTTTCAAAATTGTTTAACAGAACTCTGGTGCTTTGTGGTATCATGATATTTTCTGTTGGTTTTGGTGCCATGAAAGACTCAAGTGGGATTCGAGTGGGATTACTCATCAGCACTGTCTTCCCTTTCTTCTTCGCTGGGCTCAGTTGCATCTGCCCACTTGTCAGCTTCTCAGAAAGCTTCTTACATGCTTTCATATGTTTCTTCCTCATAAGTAGCCTAACCACCAAGTGACATTCTCAAACTTGTCTGCATAATTGCTATACTTTCAATATTTCCCTCTTAAAAATGGTCTGTCAGGTTGTTCTTCACCATCAGCTGAGATGGCCTCTGAACAGATTGCCTCTTGCCACCCTGCACATCCAGCTGTGTGCTTCCTCAGACAAACACAACACAAAAAACCCACCCAGAACTGAGAGGATCCCTCATACTAGTGGAGCTACTGTAAACCAATTACGCCAAGTGATCTACTGTTTGAAAAACACACTCTGAAAAAGAGTATCAGTGCATAACATTTAACAGAGTGTTTGTAAAAAAGATTAGAGAAGGTTGTGAAATCTTTTTTTCCATTTGGCTGTAATGAATCACTCTGTGGTTTGTGTTATCTCTCCCTGTTTTTCCACTGTTTAAACTTCCCGTTCGTCACAAAGTCACTCACGGCTTCTGTGGCCACCCAAAAGATATCTGCGTCGTTTAAGCTAGCTATCTTGAAGAGGTGGGTACTTTCAGCAGGCAGTCTAACCCTTGTTTAAGATAAATAGGACAATTAAAATCTGGACTCACCAATCCATCATTATCACAACTCAGGAAGTCCAGATATTTGTCTTATTCTGTCAATAATACTGGAACTCAGTATGAAAAGAATATATGGATCACTGGAAATAGAAGGGAAATATTTTGTCCACCCCAATCTCCGTCCATACTTGGCTTTAACAACTAAACTGAGAGGTTTGACACTCCCAGATCAAACGTTCAAGCTTTCTGCCCTTCATATTACACAAATTATTGTAAATTGCCCAACACATCCATTTTCCAGTGCCTTACAATTTAGTATTCATGGCTTCATTATACCTTTTTATATTCTTTTGCAAATGTTTATGTTAAGTGAACCACACTGGGCAGTGCAATCCTGATAAATGATCCAGACTACCTGAGCTCTTTGAAGGGAGCTATGAAGAATTCATAACTGGTACTATTCACATAACAGTGAAACTGGTGGAGAGATGTAGTTTAATATCAGGTTCTTTAATATTAATCATTAATCATAACACACATCAAGCTGCTAGAGGCAGGGGATGCTTGAAATCAAGCTGCTACCTACATAACTATATTTAAAAATAAAAGCAAACAACAAAACCAAGGAGATGAGAATCTGAGGTGAGCTGTAATTGAGCTACTTTATTAAAAGTTTCAAGAATTTATTTTTTCTCTGCCCCATCTCTCCTTCAAAATGATAAGTTAATCACCTAGAAAGGCACACATTGAATTCTCATGTCTGCATGAGTCTTCCTTTCCTTACTCATCGAAAGTTAGTCCTCCATTCATAATTTTACATTAATAACTGGTGTGTTTGGAGTAGTAATCTTCACTTTGCATAATCCTCTCCTTCATATACATTTGCTTTCAACTGGGAGCAAATGCTAAGTTGATCACGCATAAGATACATATATAAATGTCAGTTAACTGCCTTCTTCCTCCACTTCTCAGTATTGCTGCAATAGATGATGTTGAAGTGCATCAGTGCTGACACTTATCCCATTAAAGCTCTGAAAAAGCACATCAGTGGTACTGTAATATTATCATTTTTCCCTTCTGGCTGAACAGACTATATGATCAATGACAGAAAGCCTGGTAAAGCAGAAAGTAGTTACTAGTAAAAGAAGCATTTCAATGAGTCATGAATAAAGATTTAAAGGCAAACCAGAACCTACAGTTAAACACAGGCTATAGTTCAATTTTCTTTAAAAAGCAAACCTGTCTTTCAGCTGTAACTTATTCTTTGACTTAAAAGAAAACTTCAGAAGACGAAAGTATGCATACAGCAGTCAAACTATCCAGCTTGAAATCTGTGAGAGCATGGTTTCTAGAACCTGAAACACATGAAAGGATAATAAATATACAATCCAAACTCAAAAGAGAAAGAGCATCAAAAGTGAGAAAAGCAAAATTTAACATACATGCAGACCTGGGGAAAAAAAAAAAAAAGGGCAGAAAGGAAGAAGATATGTTTCTCCACAAAACTAGAGACTGCCACTCTGGTATCTTTTAAAATATTTGAAAACAGGCTTCTTCTGTGACAGAAAAAGAAAAAATGAGTAATATATGGGATTACATGGAGCTATGCTCCATTATTTTATTTTCATTCTATACTTATTCCTAAAGTCACTGTATAATAATCTGAAAGATTAATACATAGATTTCCTTAGCATACAGAAAAAAATAATACCAATTTCCTCAAGTCTTACTGTTAAAGGTAATTTCAATCTTACCACAGAAGAAAATTGCATCCACAAGTATGTATCAAACCACTGTTGCATCATCACACACGACTTAGTGCGTCTCTTTGCCAGTCGTTAGAGCTGCTGCCTGTCGGCTCACCCTGTCGCAGTCTCTCACAATGCAGCTGATGCCGCTTGCTGGTTTTCTGCTGCCATTACAGGTTTCCATGCTGCACTTAGCTCTGGGGAATAAGCTCAGGACATATTCATTTCAGTAAATTTGGAAATTAAGATTATGGTAAAACTGAAACTCCAGAAAACACCATTACTTCAACAAAAAAATCTACCAATTTGTCGAGGGACAACACGACAGTAAATATTAACACCATAGCCTAGTGGCAACTTGCAGGCAGGCTAGTTTTGCATTAAACAACTCTAACCCCTTGTACAAGTGATGTGTTAATTGTGCTAGTGCAAAATTTGTACTCTTGTAGGAAAGTAAGAGTATGACAGAAGGAAGCATTATAGAACACAAAAATCCAAGAGAAAATACCAATAAGGAGATTATTCCAAAGTTTATGTGAATTAAATACCAACTAATAAAGTTTTTTTAAGAAAATGTCTAAGGTGTATCTGAAGAATTCACCCAGATTCTCAAACTAAAAATACCCAACAGTTTATTCCTTCGTTTTTCCAGTTGGCTCTGATTTTGAGGACAAAGCATCTCTAAAGAAAGAATCTGACTGCAGGAATGGGGAAGCACTGCTAACTGCACTGCTACTTGGGTGTTTATGTGATATCACATGTCTATCACTTCAGAACAGTAGTAGAAACTAAGTGTGAAGTTTTAGTACAAACTCATTACCATTCTGTGAACTGTCACCATTTCCTCACTCCAGTCCTCCAGCATTCATGTTTCCCTTCAGGATCCAGTTCTGCTGAGGTACTAACACAATTTAAAGGCAGCTCAGGATACATTATATCAAATTTTTAAAACTTGCAAAATTATTCATAACCACAAGACGCTGCCATTAACCACATCACGTATCTCCCTTAACTCACTGTTTTGAACTCCTACAGTTTAAAAAAAAAAAAAAATCAAAAGAGTACAAACATTGGGCAGGATGAACTGGGCCAGCAAGAGCCAAAGTATTTAGTTTTATCCTTTCATTTTTTAAAGTGTTATTATATTTTTGTTTAAAAATTTTCAGCGTTCTAGATGGCATATGTAGAATAAATCTCCCTTTCCACCTCATGGAAGAAAAATTCACAAAGCCAGGATGCCTGATGGTGGGGAAGGACCCACCAGACTATAAGTCATCATTTTGGAGAGACAGCAGTGCAAAGTTCACAGGGGCTGTTCCTGTCAGGGAATTGTGTTGAGATGTTTATGCAAGCCCTACATTAATTCATTTTCCCAAATCAAATTTTGTGTTAATGGAAAAATCAAACCATAAAAGAAGCTTCTTGCAACACTCTTTGTCTTGTGTTTTGGTTTACTTCTGTGTTTGGCTTGGCTCTCCACTATCATGTAATTTTGAGGTGCACCATCCATATTCCACTCATCAGTACTCTTTTAAAGGACCTGGAACTGCCCCAAGACCACTGGGTTAGCACACAGAAGTAGTTCAAGATCTGACAAAGCCTGTCTGACTTCCTCACCCTGCATGGCCAAAATCAGCATATGCTTCAATTTTGGCACAAGAAGAACTTTTTGATATAATATAGTATTTAAAAACTCATCACATTTTGTTTCATGGAGCGTCAGGTAAACTTTCCTGTTTGTAGAAATGGATCTTTTGGGTGTACAACTTATTGTTAAATCTGAGAGTTTAAGTCATGAGAACATATATACAGTATTAGTGTAAACATGCAAGGATGATCACATAGAACTAAGAGAAGCAATTAGCAGTTAAAAACGCAAAGACAGTGAAATGGCTGAAATCAGTCAAGTAATTGTCCACATAAAACAGACCTGGTAAAGCACTCTCATTCTTGCTATGCAGTAAGTGAAGGCAGCAGAACTGATGAAAAGATTTTTTAACCGGAAAATGAACAGGACTGTCTCTCTATCCTTCCATAATTTTCTGGATTTTTTTCTGTATGGATAATATATTCTTGCTTTCCTATTTGTTCTCCACAGTAGAAAAGTCTTATCTCCCACACTAATGCCTCAGGGAGGCCAGCACCGGACACACATGAAGAGCATGGAAGCTGATAATGTTTGGCAGGATCTTCAAGAGATCCCTAACTCAAAGGGAATTCTTGTCTTACCCCAGATTATTGGTGACAAATCAGTCTTACTACTTATGAGCTGGTGTAATGCCCTTACAAAAATCAGTGCAAGAAGCATGTTATGACACATTAAAGGCGTTTGCTTCCATGCTGTATTCAGTTATAGATGGGAACCAATTCCCAGAGTTGCAAGAGCACTTTGAAACAGTGTTCAAATAGTGAATAAAATCTCAGATTGGCTTGAATGTATTTTGAGGAGCTCAGGCAGGTCTGAGTATATGCCAGAGACAGAAATTTATCATTTAAAGGTAAAGAATATCAAGCAACTGATATTCTAGCTGCAAAAGCTTTCGTGCTGTGCTTGACACCACCCTGCTTAGCTCATACATAGCTTAATGAAACTGATGCTGCTAGAATTTCTACATGACATTTCAGGACCAAGCAAAGGATACGTTTTCCAAGTATGCTTTTATGAGGTTTTCACGGTGATACAGATGAACTTTGTGATGAACTTGCAGTGCTAATAAGTACCATACCCATACAACTGTCCTCAAAAGATAACTCTGCTGAGTTCCTGCATGAAGCTCCAGGCATCTTTAACAATTCTGGCAACTGTTATGGCAGCAGGTAATCAAAACACATCTACCTTGATTCTAAGACATAAGAAGCTCATTTAGGTGGTTTAGTTATGTCATCTGTTGATGACATTGTAAATCTTGATTATCCAGGATTGTTTGATGGATTCAACACAGAAGTTTACGAGTGGCACTAATCATAATTATTCTAATGTGTTGCAAAAGATTTTCTTTAATTTATACAATAGGGAGTTCAAGATAATCACTTTTGTCATGTGATATGATATACATATAGTTTGAAATAAGAAACCATATTTTCCAGGATGTTTGTTCTTAAAAGCATATGCTTATTGATGCTACATTATGAAATTCCAAATTGTTCATTTTTTTTAGGATTTGTGGCATTTGTTGGCAAGTTAATCCTTTGTGTTTGCAAGAGACAATGTTATAACAGCTATTTTATAGTGTTATACATTTTAATTCTCTACTCATTTCAAAGAACACACTTGTGAAACCTGCAGGACAAATGATTTCACTAAAGCAGTAATTTGTATTTCAGTTGCAGTGAAGGACAAGGTTGAGGGAAGGAAAGCCAGAAATCAGCAACAGGAAAGAAGAACATAACTGAAAAATGTAGAAAATTCAAGGCTGATTTTCTGAATTAAGTTCAAATGTTGAAAAATAATATGGCTTCCTTCCTGTAGGTTTGCATTCTGACTGTGCACTCATATATACAAATTTCAAATGCAACCTTCCTCTGTAGTAATATTTGGAACACTACATTTATATTATGCTACAGCTTTCACAATGTATCTTCACTAAGTTTTGACCAAGGATATGTTGCTTGCCAGTGAAATAAATTATTTTACCTTTTTAAAATGTGTGATACAGGGTTTACATCATTACCACATCAAATGAGACTCCAGTATTGGACGTTTCTAGGTCCTCCTAAACTATACTGTGGTAGAACCTCTTGGCAAATTTAATCGAAAGTAGGTCAAAGATGCTCCTGGTATAGCTGTCTATGCCACAAAAATGTACGTTTGCTGTGTATGGGTGCAGAGTCAGGTAAAAAACAAGAGGCATGAGAAGGTGGGGACCAATCTGCAATTCACAGGAGCAGGAGGTCACTTCTTTGGCTGCACAACCATGAAATGATAAGCTCTGAGGCACAGCTTGAGCAAGACTGTGGTGAACACTCTCTGGACCACTGCCACCCTTCTAGCAAAATGATGATGGATAATCTGGGACTTCCAACACCTGGATAGACATTCCAACCCCTCTGGCCTCACAAGTCCTAATGACAGAAAAGTCAGCGAGGCCATGTGGTGCACTTGGGCTAGGGCTACTTCACCACAGTACTCAAGTACATCACTGCAACAAACCACCAAAGCCTTGCAACCATCCTGCTTGCATTTTTTAAAAATTATTAGGTTTGCTCCTCCCCCTTAGCAGATCTTGTACACACAGTACTTCTCAAAGCATAGACCTGTATCTGCATCTTTCTCTCACTCTGTGGTGAGCCTGTAGGACTGGAAGGGTGTTTGTCACTAGTGTTGTGTGCAGCAGCCATCCTTGCAACTAGGAACACCTCCTATGCACATGAAGGGTACACGTGCACTTGGTGCAGCAGGGACACAGGAAGGAAACCACAGCAGCAGAGGAAAATCTGTTTTTGAGATGACTTAGAGGTGATTTTTGATCCTCTAGCATACAATACTGGAAGCCCCGGGAGAAACCCAAGCTGCAGCTCACAAATAGAATGAGTCATACAGCCACAGGCTTGCTCTGTATCATCCTCTGCCAGCAGGATCCTTCATCTATAGATAAAAATACATCTCTAGCCACATAAAAACTTCCTGTTTCTGCTCACAAATGACTATTACTCTCTGTCCCAGTGACCGCCCTGTTTGACGTATGAACAACTCACTACATGACCAATTCCCTGATTTCCTTTTCCCATCCTCAGGAGTATATGACAGAAATGAACACTTGTGGTTTGTCTCATGCTTCTGTCATATACTGGGGAGGCACATGGCATTTATCACTCAAAGTCTTTAGCAAATAAAGTGGTCTATGCCAGGTGAAAGCTTGAATACTGCTGGCTTGTGCAGCACTGCTATATGCAGAAGGACTTGGCATTCACTAAACAAGTTGAACCAGCATAAATCCTTGGATGTTAAACTGACACCTGAAATGGGATCCAACATTTAAAATGCTTCTGAATGTCACACCAGTATTCACCATTTCTAACCAGCAGTCTTCTAAGGACTGGGGTGTATTTTTGAAATCTACAGTTGGCTAAATGGTGTGATAACTGAAGGCGTTTTACCAAGACCTGTTTTCTGTCCCTAATAATTTTATTGACTTAGAGATATACAACAAATTGTTTACAAATATATAGTCTTTTTCACTTGCATGGATTGGATCAGAATGTGAAAGAGTCAATAACGAGAAATCAGTGTAATTTTTTCCTGCAGAAGCTTGAATGAATACAGCTTGAAAAACTTTCAATTCCTTTGGCACATTCTTTAGACTCAGAAGAAGTTAATAAAATTTTGTTTAGATGTAGCCTTCTCAGTTTCATCTCTTCAACTGCCTCTGCCTTGTGTGCTCTTTTTGTTTATAAACTACCTATTATCCTACTTTTTCTTTTAAATGATCACATAGTGCCAATTAGTAGGGAATTTAAACACAAAACCAAAACAAACTCACAGCAGCCAAATTGTGCTCCAACTGTTTGATTATTTTATTCATTATGTCCATAAAAACATTCCTCAATTAGTCTCTGGTAAAGTTTTTAGTGGCTCTTTTACTGTTTTACCACTCCAACCTTAGCAAGGAACAATACTTCATACACCACAACATTTTCTACCCAGTACAGCTGTAGAGATATTATCTTGTTCCATGACTGGAGTGTAACAGCCTATTCTGCTTGGACTACATCACAATTCAAGTATTCATGTAATTTTCCCATCATATTTTCAGGTCTGGTATTCTCTAAAACCCGAATCCTTACCTCAAGCATATTTTAGTGCTCATCTCAATGTAACAAGGTGATGAAATTGTTTGATCCTCTGTTGTTTCTGTCTTGCTGGGATTTACTACCGTGCATATACTAAAGCTTTACACATATATCTGTTCAGATTGTCTCTGCAGATGAAGTCAAAACAAGATTATGCAACAAGGTTTTACAAGTTGAAGATCCCAAGAGGTCTGAGTTCAATCCATCTGTGTTAACTATCCTGGAGGTTCTTAGATGGAGCTCTGAAGAGCTTTAGATCTGACAAAATAGAAACTGCCTCTGTATCTGTACCAGTCAACTTTGATTAAAAATACTTCTGTGAACCTCCACATCCATTTTTGTCACCTGATATCATGGGTTTTGCTCTCCAATATACAGGAATGTGTTTCAAGTCAATTTTTCTTCACTTTCCTGCACTTTCCAGATCCCATCTTCTCCGTTTCTCTTTAAGTGGACGTCTAGCCAGTACACACTACTAATAGCAAACTGTACATGAATCTGGTTAATCAGTATATTTGATACTGCCAGGGAGCAGACTACAAGTCTGTTTTCAGATGGTCTAGGTATGATCCAAATCAGAGATGCCAGTTTCTTTCATGAGGACTACCTGAGCTGTGGGAAGACACTCACATCTCACTAATCTGTTGTGTTCATGGGTGGGTATATATCATAGCTAGAAAGCATGTACCCAGAGTACATCCCTGATTTTTCTTGCTCTAGGAAACCAAGTCCCAGAGGTGACACCCGTTTTATTTGGAAGAATTAATGTCCATACTTATAAAGACTTCTAAATCACTAAATTAGTTATTTTGCATCTGTACATTTTCTGTATGTTCCATGCTAACACTCATGAAACTCTCTTGTGGTACAAATTGTGCAAAAGTTTATGTATTAGTAATTTCCTCTAGGGTTTTTAACCCTTTTAGGGTTACCATTCATGTTGTCTTCGGGACAAATTAGGGGAATGTACCTACCATTTTTTAAATTTTTTGTATTTTAAAATGCCAAATCCCTTTACATTAACCATTTTGTGATATCCAAAATGTATATATAATTCACTCTAGCAGAGAAGTTAAAAAACGGGCTGCGTCAGCCTTTTAACATTTGGTACATAAGTATTACTTCATTCTAGTGTTTCTCTTCAGGAGGTTTTTTTTTCCTAATACATAAAAAAGCGGTTGTTCATGAAAAAATGGTCTGGATAAAGAAGTTAGCAATTTGTGAAGGAAACCCTAAAAACATAGCCTACGCTTTGGGACTTAAACTTCTACATGGAGGTTGGGTTAAATATTTCATCTTTTGTAGATCTGCTTAATTTTGCATACCTATGAAGGTCTCAAAAGTTGTTTTCCTACTTCATGCAGGAAAATAAAAGCTATTTAAGGGCATTCCCCCTCTTCCAAGCAGGCCAATGCAGAGTTTGTACTACATCCAAAGATAGGATTTTCCAGCAAAAAATGTAGGAAGTAATTTAGCATTGGCTATACATAAATTCATTATTTCCAACCTGAATGCAAACTCTGTCTTGCCACCTAACTGATTTAATACAAGCTGATAGGGCATAGCACAATCTCAGCACTGAAAACTGCTGTAGCTCTGTGGAAATGTTGCCACATTCCCACTGCAGCAGAATAAACATCCTTTAACTCAGGAAAATTTAACTGTGAGGAAGAACATCTATTCTAGTACCTCTACAAGCTTTTATTCTACCTTTTTCTTCATGCTAGTTTCAGGAAATAAAGGTAACTTTGGTGAGCAGTGCCAGAAAGCTTAAGACAAGTAACAAGAAAGTCACTGAAACTAGATGTTGTAGATACATGTACCAGCACGAGGTATGCCTGGGCAGGGATTCAAAAGCAAATTGGATGCACAGATGATTTCTAACTCAGGAACAACACACATACGTGCAATGTCTGCAGTTTAGAGACACCTACATTTGACTTGTGAAAATTCTCAAGCCTATACCTCCACAAAGAAATTCTCACCAGCTGCAATACCTTTAAGAGTTTATACATAAAAACAGCCACACTGTACTCTGCAACAACTGTGCTTTCTATGTGTATAAATGAACTTCACCTTTATTTTCTGTTAATTTTTGGGCCTGCTGAAATGCAAGCATGCATCTGAAAAACGATAACTCTGTTCTGAACTGGTGTGGTCACAGACCTGCAGTGATAGTGTGTGAGCATTAGCAGTCACCACTGTTTGGCTTTCAAGACCCTCCTTTGGTCATCATGACATCCACAAAAAAATTTCCCCTTTTAGTCCTCATTATCTTATGATTTGCAAGTAGTGAAGGCAGATTGCTAATTAGGTGCCAAGACTAATTTTCTTACTTTAAAAGGGTAAGTTTGGACTCTGCCTAGGGTAAAAGAAACAGAGGGGAAACAGTGCAGGAAATGGTGACGCTTCCTCCGACCTCTGCACTTCCCATCTCCCTCCTCGTTTCCCTCGCTGCTTGCCTGCAGCTCAGCTCCTTGTGCCACGTCAGCCGCAGACCGACAAAATAAGGTGGTGGGGGGAAAATGACCCTTGCAGATAGAGCAGAGAGGGGGTGCCTGGGGCAGGGTGAAGGACAGGGGAGGCTGCTGGAGCCGTTGGGGGGTGACAGTTGGGCAGCTGCGGGAGTGTCCCCAGGTGAGCGGCTGCTCCAGGACAGGGACACGGTGGGCAAGGGGCTGGGGCTGCCTGTCTGCTCCTGGGTGGGCACTCACCCCAGGGGTGGGTGGCACCCAGGCTGCAGTGAGATGGTGTGCTTGTCATGGAGAATGTGTGTCAAACCATGCGGTGCACAAGCACCTGGGCGCTCTTCCTGGTTACGGCACCCTGCATAGACCACTGTCACCCCCGATCTGGTGGGGGTGGGGGTGGGGGTGTGTATGCATTTTCTCACTTGTATATGTTTCTCTGTGTGTGTGCGTGTGTGTGTGCAATCAGGAAGGGGTCTTACACCTGCATGAGTGAGGGCTCACCCAGGCCAGCTCATGGAGAGGGTCTGCACAGATGAGTGTCCACCTGCGTAGCGGAGGTGTGTGCTGGCACGTTTGGGTGCCTGCAGAAGGATGAGTCCTTGCATGCACTTGTGAAGGCATACAGGCGTGCACGTATGTGCAAGCTGCAGTGTACCTCAGTGAGTGTTTTCCGTCCATGATTTTTTGTATTCAATCCCATTTCATAGAATTCAAGGGTAGAGGGTAGATGGTCCATCAGACTGCTATTAGGAATGCACAAGGATCCGCTGTCGTACACAAGAACTTATGCACAGGGAACTATATGTCTGTATGCATGTACCTACGCACAGGTGCACCTTAAAATGTCACAAGCGCTTGAGGATCTTCATACACACATCTTCAGTGTATATATGTCAGTGAGGGTTTGTGCTGAGATATAGAATGTCTGTCCGCAAAGACTGTGCATATTTGAACATCAGCTTGACACTGTATCTGGGTGTGCACCCAGGTCTACTTTTATATCTGACTAGTTCAAGGAAGCAGTATTGGCACATCCATGATAGCAAAATGCCTTGTATCAAGGCTAGAGAAGCATCTTGTCCATGTCATAGATAATGGAGAAAACGTGCTGGCCTGTTCAGGTTTTATCAGTGTAATACTAACTGCGTTACTGAGAGAATGTTACCTGAAAATTATATTTAAAAGTGTAGATGTCACGTGTAGCTTCACATGTCCGTCTCACACAGCCACTATTCCAGATCAACATGTATATCTCTGTAGTTGCATACAGCAGCAAATGTCTGTTCTGCAGTGCTTTTGTTTGCCTTCTGAGCCTGTATGACTGCATATTTTTAATTGGGGAGCATGTGTAGGACCACTGGGATGTGTAGGCCTTTATCATGAGTGTGGTTTAGTTTTGCAGATCTGGCCTTGCAACACTTTGATTGTCATTGCTCAGTGACAGAAGGTAACAGTGCTCGACATGGTCTTTTGCTGAAGATTTCCTACTAATATGCCATATTTTCATCTGTCAGTTTTCTCTAATTTCAATAGTAGTATCATCTCCTCAGTGTCTTTAAAAGACAGAAATTAATGCCATGTTCAGTCTCACTAACTGGTTTAACAGATTTGAAGAAAGCCTGCATTTAAAATTTTATTTCTTAACAATATTTTTAGATTAGGGTCTAGATAAGAGCTCTCACATTGACCACTATGCCTCAGTCTGTGATCTGAAGGGAGCAGTTTTGGTGGGAATATCAGGATAGCTCAAAGTCTGGACATATTTGCTTGCTGACTTGTCAGATAACAGTGCCAGCAGAGGTCACACTCATGCTGGCACTTTCATTTTACTCAAGACGAAGACCTCCATCTTAACCACAAACTTTGGAAACTCAGGCTCCTGATGCAGTGATAACATTTACTGTTCAGTCAAGATTCATTTGGAAACTGAAGTCAAACTTAGTCCATCTCTTAACTGAAATCACTGTTCTGCCCAGTTCACAGTTAATTATATATATTTAAAAAAAAAAATAAAAAAGAAAAAAGAAAAAGAAAAGAAAAAAGAAGGACATAATTTATTAATGACAAAATAATGGATGTGTCAGGATTTAGTTTGGGAGATTAGTTGTGGGGCACAAGTATGTCATTGTTTTTCATTATCCCAGCAGACAGGAAGGTCAATTTGACGTTATTAGAGTAGAAGCTCTTTAATCAATATTTTTCTGAAATGGTCCAGTGTTACAGCAGCTATCATCCCATCAAGGTCCCTGTAGCTATTCTAAAGAATTATAAGCTTGAAAATTGTTGAGGTCAAAAGTTTTGAACACCCTAGGAAATTAAGAAAGTAAATTTTGTTCTGTTTTCTGTACTATGTGGGCTTTGCAAACAAGTTGTATACTGCTCCACAAAATTCCCACGTGGGGTATTAACTGCCATTGTTGTAGGTGCTTCAGTTGAGCTAATTTTAAGGGAATCAGAAGTCAGTAATGTTCTGAAAACCATATAAATCAGTTCTGCATGTCACACAGATTTGTAAAAAACTTAAATGTGCTTCATATTTTAATATGTTTCCTATAATCACAGGGAAATGGCAAGCAAGAAGAAAGAAGTCCCACTCCAGGTATAAATCTTAACTACGTGAACTATTTGAGAGAGGAAGAGATGTTTTTTTCTCTATTTTAAGATGTTAAAATGCCCGTTAATTTTATTTCAGATCATAATAACCAATCAAGACCAGTGGGATGAAATGCTGCAGACAAATGGTATAGTAGGTACTAACAGTTGCTATTTTCTGTTTAATCTCTCATGGAAATATGTACAGTTTTTCATACTTATATGTAATCTTTAATAGATAATCATAACGAACCTAGATGACTAGTGCCATATTATCTTTTAAAGAAAGGCTATATGAATATATATTTATTAATGTGTATCAAAGAATCATTTCCAATATGATATTGTCTATAGTAGGGGGCTGGACACTTCTGTGGAAGTTTTTCCCTAAAATTTTGCACAGATTAAATTAATACCGCAGCATTCTTGAGAGTGCGTGTTCTCTTATGTGTATTATTCCCAGTTTTTGGTTAAGTTAGTTCAAAAACAATGTCTCCTAGATCTCCTAGGAATTGACTTTGGGTAGAAGGAACAAATATGGAATGGGGTCATATCTACAGAGGGTTAGTAATGGGAAAGAAATGATCTGCACAGGTCAGGGAAGGTAAAAATCTTGTAGAAAAAAGACCTAGAAAAGAATGAAAAACAACAGTGAGAAAATAAAAAGAGCAACTAAAAGGAAAAGAAATATGAGAGAAAAGAAGTTGTTCAAATTAATAATCTCAAATAGTCTCAAAAGTAGGTTTTCTATGTCAAAAGTAATTGAAATAAAAGAGGAAACCCTAATGTATCCACTGAATACATTGACTTATTTATGATCGAATAATAATTCATGATTATTCACATTGACTAGAAGAGGACTGAAAGATACATGAGAATGGCTTACCAGTGCTGTTCCAACCCCAACATAAATGTGTCTCATTTTATAAGTTCATTTTATAACTCAGCTCTTTGTAATTCCAAACTATTACATTTCAGTAATAGATGTGTATCAAGCTTGGTGTGGTCCTTGCAAAGCTGTGCTGAATGTACTGAGAAAACTGAAGAATGATTTTAGTGAAGACAATGTGTTACACTTTGCCGTGGTAAGGACATAGATTCTGTGTGGGACTTTATTAACATTTTAATTTAAATATATCTTCTTACCTGCATATACAGAGCTTTCATTTTACTGTCCCGATGCTGAGTTGTCATAATTTTGGCCTGCTTGCCTCTTCTTCTGCATATCCCCTCTTATGACTTTGTTTAGAAGTAGATTAAAAATTGGAATAAATATGTAAGAATCTATAATAAAAATGGGGCTGATATCCCAAAACTTTTGTTTTTCTTGATGAGATTGCAGAAATATTCAAACATCAGCCCATATGGTTTTTAGTTTTAAGTCTCTACATTATGGACTATCACATTTAAAATTCTTGTGTCCCTGAAAAACTGTTGCATTTTTATGTTAATTATTCTCTTGTATTTCATTTTTAAGAGAACAAAGAAGGGGGAAATGAAAAATAAATTATCACAGAATGGTAGTAGTAAAAATACCTGTTTACACTAGTAGTATATATATACTTCTTCATTTATGTATGTTATTATAACCTACAGGAGAAAATACTACCAATAGAAGATACTATTCCATGATTGATTGCTGTAATACATTGGGAGGACAATCCCATGTTGCCAAAACAGTTCTTTCTTCATCACCATAAGGACTGTTACTTGTGTTTAGGACTGCAGTTTGAGTTTGTAACACTAAAGTATGTAGGAGCATTTTTTTGTGGGAAAGGAGGTTTACATCTATCTATCTATGTATATTTATATATACATATAGATATGCATACACGGTTTTGTAAGCAAATCATTTTTGTCTGACTTCAGGCAGAGGCTGACAGCATTGAAACTCTGAAACCACTACGAAATAACTGTGAACCTGTGTTTCTTTTTTGTGTTGTAAGTACATCGCATCAGTTTCTTTTAATGTGCTGCCTACTTTTGCCTTAACTTTCCAAGATTTAAAAATAGATGTGAAGCAGTATAAATTCGCTCTTTGAATTTTGCAGTATGTAGAACGGTATCATCAGATGTTGTTTACTTGAGCCATCTCCCATGCCTAAATCTGGTGGCTCTCAAGTACATTTTTGTTGTGGCTGTTGCAAATACAGCCACAGAAGAGCTGTTTTGGTAGTCACATAGTGAGAAATCCACGTAATTTTTCCAGGTTTGCCTCACATAAAGTGTTTACATGTGGTTACACTGGAAATTATTATTTTATGCACCTTTTCCATCAGGGATATAGAGTTTACAATTCCTATTGCTATAAGGTTTTTAAGATAACAAATAAAAACATGTTTGTCACACTTGAGGAACTCCATGTTATAGAAATTAAGAGCTAATAGAATCCATATTTGCATTTGCTTCCAACTGTACTATTAATGGTGAACCTTGAAAAAACATGGAAAATTAGGTAGGGAAGGAAGTAAGGAATTAAAAGCAGGTTCATTCTGAACTAATAGAGACAGTAGTTTTGGTATTCCTTCATGGGTATAGGAAATGGTCTTGTAGTTGGAATTATTAATAAGATATAGCATGTTTCAAAAGCTGAAGTAAATGTGTAAACTAAGTGATGAAAACTCACTGAAAGTGTTATTTTCTCTTTTACAGTATGGCAAAATTATTGATATAGTGAGAGGTGTAAATGCCCCTCTTATAATTAAGAAAGTAACAAATCTAGTGGAAGAAGAGAGGCAAATTGCAGCTGGAGAGAAGGAACGCACTGAGGTACTCACAAACCAGATACTTAAAAATAAATGTGTATTTTTATTACTCTGTTTCTCTCAATGTCTGTAATAGTGTTTTGGGTAATGTTTAATTTTTTGTATTTTTGTGTTAACAGTAAAGTTATATATGTGACAGGCTTTTTTTGCAGAAATTTCGTGAAATTATCTGGGTTCTAGGAGACTCTTAAAGATCACAGGCAGTGACATCTTTCACTAGATCAGGTTGTTCAAAGCCGTGGAGATTGCTCTGTACTTAAATAATCCAGTTTGCTACAAAAGCCAAAGGACTTTCAACAACTTTATTCCATCACCCTTCACTCCTGACTTCCAGATAACATGAGGACATAAGGACAGCTTAGTCTGACTTCAGTAGCCTACACTGCAACAATTCTACAGTTGGAATTTATAGTAATAGCAGAATTAATCTTCCCTTGCTGGATATTGCCTCCAGAAAAACTGAATGTCCATTACGGCTCTTTATAAAAACTTAAGAAATTTACGGATTAATGCAAGAAATTGAGAAATGGACAAAATGTCACTAGCACATAAAGGTTTTAGTAATCTTTTTTTCTTTCAGGACTGAGTATTTTTAATATATAATTAGCAACTGCATCATATGAAACAAAGACACGAGAAATAGTTACGTGTCATTGTTTGTTTTGAGTGAAAAAGATCAAAGAACTCCACTTACAGTAAAAAGAGACTCTTAACAAACTGCAGCTCAAGGAAAATCAGACTGACCCAAGGTCTTTCTTAGACTTGCTTGTTTTCCAGCGTAGAAGATCCTTTCTTAAATTAAAATAGGAGTGCTGTAAAGATCTGACAGATGTGTTTGTGACTTTACCTCTTACTGGTGGTGTACTTTCATTCTATTTCCAATTACCTTAGGTAGCTGAACTTGTTTTTCTAGAAGAAAAGTCATCAGAAGAGACTATTGAGGAGGCTGAACCTGAGGGTAAATATATTTGAATTATTTTAGAAATATTAAGAGGAAGAAAGAGAACAAATGTCTTTTGATTAAGAATTGTCTGTGTCAAGCACTAATAGACCTTCCTTTGGCTGAGTTAATAATATGAGATGCTATGATTGAACCTTCTTCTTTAAGGAATTAATACGCTGGACTGTCATTATTAGCATTTTCACCCCCACACTGGGAACCTTCAGACTTTAGACAGAAGTGATACATGCCAGGGAACTTTTCCATGTAAATTAGGGGCTGAAAGTCACTTCTACATAGTCCCTGTGTTGACTATGTACTTCTGTTGAAGTGGAATACTAAGACGGGGGCGACCTGAGAGGACTGAAAGAGTTAATCTGTCAAGCAGTGGCAGGCCTTGTATCTCAAATTATTTTATCTATCACCAGACTAGATTTAAGAACAGATTTGTGTAAGAGCATAAATCCACAGTATAGCACGATAAGCTTCCAAAACAATTAAAAAAGAAGCACCATCCTGTTTGAGAGTCCCCTGTCTGTGATTTATCTCAGGCTTGTCGTGAGCTGAGACCTTAAACTTTTCTAATTTTATTATCTGTGGCTACTGAATATTCCTACTCCTTCATATGTGCACAAAATGCCATTCTTCATTGTTGAGATGAAATAAACCCCTCCCTCATCTCCTTCTTGACCTTGTTTTATTTTTTTCCTGTGAGAAGGCATTAGATCACAGACATGGATTAAGATGTGTCCCTTCTCCTTCCTCTTCATGCCTTCTTTATTGTACGGTTCAAGTGACATATGCCTGACCTTAGCTTTAA
>JAYRBT010000082.1:47511723-47525157 GCA_036023395.1 Myiotriccus ornatus
GTCTCACTACATACTGTACAGCAAGCATACCACGTGATCACATCAAGTTTCTAGATCATTTTCTCCACTCCTGACATTTTCATTTCAACCTGTAACAACATAGTACTTGCCTAATCTCAATTATCTCAATTAATTTTGTTTTAGAGATTTGATAATGTCTCAAGTGATTGATCAAAAAACTTTGCAAAAAATCTAACAGGGTTCTGAGTAATGTATATGTATGCCAGTGTTGAACAGGAATTTATGAGTTACTTTGAAAGGATTATTGTTTCATTTCTGATGATAAACTCAGAGTTTCTGCAATTCATGATGGAAAATTATGTTTTTCAGCCTGACTTTGAGGAGTTTGTTCAATTCATGATGAGTGGACCATGCCATGTTTTGGTATTCACTAAAAAAGAAGACACTGATGCTATTCCTCACTGGAAAGAACTACATGGAACACATGACACGTCTGATAACTCTGAGCCTGAGAAGCCAGAGAGGTAACTAGCAGTGAAAATGTGTGTATGTGATTCAGTTACAGTGTCTAGAGCACACCACAAATCAAGGCATGTTCCTACAGATGCAGATGTGCCCGTGTGCACAGGGTCCAAGAAGTAGGCAGAGTTCTTCACCTGGTCCTTCACAGGACCACCACTAGAGATGCAATTGCAGAAACTCCATGCTTCCTAGTTAAAGATGACAAGAAAATGTCTTTGATCTCTTTGAACTAGCCTTGGATGGGTTGTCAGACCAGTGGAAACAATGCTACACTTCAAAAATGATGTAGTCCATGCAATTCTACTTCATACTAATTCACCCAGACCAAGTGAATGCCAGCACTGCTGACTGAAGGTTGAACTTTTGCCCATGTTCACTCCTTTGTATCCTGGGAAGCTGTATATGTGTCTCAGAGGAGACCAGGGAATACCTAAGGCATGTTGGTCTCCCTGGGAACACTGTAAAAGCCATCAGAGAAGGGGTAGGGTACTGGGGTTTGTGCCCCCACCCTGCTCCATGACACATTAAAGATTGTAAGGATTTACTGTTCACAACTGTGGTATCTTGGAATGTCTGTTTTTCTTCTATAGCAACTTCGCAGAGAAAGAGGATGATAGTTGTATACACAGTCTCAGACAATAGAATGTCCACAAAAATTCAAATATCGAATCAAGTTTTACATTTAACAAGAGACTTACTTAAAGTAACAGGAACTTAAATCCTTTGTCCAAGAAATAATTTTTCGTAAGGATTGATATTTTTGTTGATGCCTGCTGTATCTCTTTCTGCATTAATCTAGTACAACTGAGGAAGACTGCATTTTATGTAAGTGTCCAAGAGGGACTTTATTTACATAGCTATATAAACCTTAGAAATACAGGTAAGTAACAATGAGAAGTATCTCTGTTAAAGACAATTCTGTATTGCTATCATTTTTATGATCATGCTGTACACAAATAAAGCACAAGCCTTTTATTGGTCATTTATTATATGATTTATTATACACTGTACCCTTGCCAGTAGTAATTCTTTCTCATGAAACAGAGGGACTGTCTTGAATAAGCTAGAGGGGAATTACTAAAGCTGTGTGCCTGAGATTTCTCTTTCAGAGCACATGAGGCACATGAGACACTTTTTGAGAAGATTAATAGTTGTCTTCTCAGAAACATTAATGAATCTCATGAATCTGAGCATTAATGAAGCTCATGAATCTGAATTTCATAAAAGTTTCGGTTTACATTCTATTCTTCTGTTTCACTAAATTTTAACATACAAATACATCTTCAAGAAGCCAGCTTATAAACACTACACATGCAGTGACTTAAATACCGTGTTACTACTTCATGTTTCGTTAGTGGGCACGCACTTGTGGAAGCTGAAAGTCTAGTAAATCTATGCGACGTGCAAGACAGCGTTGAAGATGCCAGCAGACAGCTTGGCTTCTTTTTCCCGAATTTTCATGTACATAAATCAGACCAGCAAGTTGAAAAGACTTTGGCCATAATTAGACCTACTCTCTTAAAGGAAAGACGAAGTAAGTGTTAACAACTGTATTTTGTATCTAGGATATATAAGTAGTCTCATATTTTGAATTTTGAATTAATAATTCTAACTTGAACAATGAAATGTTTTTAGGTTATATTGTCTCCCCAGAATAAGGCCAACAGTAAACTTTGTCTGGAATGAAGTTATATGGTTAATGTTTTTCATATATTGAGAATGTAAACATCAATGATATTTTGTTCCATTGGTTGATTTTTCAAAAAAGTCTGTAGAATGTATGTTTGGATGGAATAATTCTAGAAGACATCTCAGATAAGCTAGTATTTTCAAATGCTCTATAGGGGACCATATTTCCCACCATAATGAAGTAGCTGATATTCTTGAATGGCAGCTCCAAGACAGATCAATGGCAAGGTGAAAAAGATCCAGGGTGAAGATATTCTATGCTGCATAAGCCAGTGCTGCTAAAGGGCAGGTCTAAACAGAAAACATTTTTACAGATTAAATAAAAAAATCTACCTCATTAACATGAACCTTCATCCAAACAAGTTTACTTTTCTTTTCAATCATATATTTGCATTTCTTCCTAGATTTCAGATAACACTTTCATTTCTAACTTGAGAATCTCTGTACTTGAAATAACCTATACACAGGATCTGAAAGACTACAATTTTGATCTTTCCTTGAGTATTTATTTTCTTGATGGTTGTCTATTATGTAGCTTAGAGCAGCAGTTCTGCCGGTAATTACATCATCTGTAGGTAATTACAGAGTTATTTTGACTTGTGCCAAATACGTCTTACTTACCCATGTGGTCTTGTAAGACTCAGTTAAATAAACATTCACCTATTTTAGTTCCTTAGACCTGCTTTTGGGGACAGTAATGTATATCATATTCCTCGCTCAGTAATTCCTAATGAGGTTTCGGAAGTAAGAGAAAACCTTAAGAAGATGAGGATCAGCTTTCTGAGTGTTCAGGCAACTACTGAAGTCCAATAACATTTGCTTTAAATTTGTTTTCTGTTCTTTAGTTAGGAAATTATTTCGCCTGTAAAAGTTTAACATTATCATTGAAAAGTCCATGTGATTTCTCTAAAATCATGCGAAGTAATGCATAGATGGCCATTTAGCATTATTTCAATATATTTAACAGATTCTATCATGCAAAGGATAAAGGATGATGGGTTCAAAATAGCAATGCAGAAAGAAATAGTCCTATCTGAAGAACAAGTACGTACATTTTACAGTGAGCATGTAAATGAAGACTACTTCCCAGTCCTTCTAGAGCAAATGACCAGGTATATTAAATGAAAAATGAGAATGTGGATCTATGGATAAGACTGAAATTTTCACAATTAATAATTAAAGAATCAGAGAATGGCTTGGGTTGGAAGGGACCTTTAAAGTCATCTAGTTCCAAACCCCTGCCCTGAGTAGGGACACCTTCCACTAGACCAGGTTGCTCAGAGTCCCATCCAAACTGGCCTTGAACACTTCCTGGATAATACATGCCTACACATGTATCTAAAGGCCTAGTAAAAGTCAAAACGGTATCAGATAACTGCAGATAATAAGCTAATTCTCGGGTATAACAAATAAATAAATAAACGAGGCTTTCAAAAATTACCAGTTTCTCCATAACTCATATGTCAAAGTCAGCAGCCAAGTCCATTGATTTGGGTGAAACCAGTTTACTCTGCTCTGAAAGGCTGCATTTAGGTTATCTGTAGGAGAGCTCTGAAATCTTCAACCAGCTGTGTGTTGGATATCTTGGGGAGGAGAAATAAATCATGTCTGGATATTCCCTTCCTATGATGTTGGGATATGGCTGGGGCACAAGCAGTGTTTCTACATCTTACTATTGTGATAAAACTCAGTAACTTTGCAATTTAAATTCATGTTTAATTCTTGTAAGGTTTTATCAGACTGTAGTTGTTTAAACAGAGATCAGTTTTAAAGTCCTCTAACACTAGGGCTCATTTTCCTAGCCTGGACTATATATAATCAAATTACTTCTAAAAAGTACTAGGAGTTTGTTTTTGGTTTTTTTTAATGCTTTCCCATTCCACAGTGGTCCAACTCTTGTATTGGCTCTAACACGAGAAAATGCTGTAGCACACTGGAGAAGTTTACTAGGCCCAAAGACTCTCGAAGAGGCCTGCAAAGAAAATCCAGACAGGTATAAGCCACAATAGTACACCACCATTCACAGCTTCCAACTTACTTTCATATTCCTCATCTCAATGAATATGACATTCCAGTTAGTGTAACTATAGTGCCATCATCTGGAAACTGATGCGCATTTCTGCAATTTGTTAAGCTTTTCTTGGAAGTGGTAGAAATAGAAACGCAGAAACTATGGCATCTCTTGAGAAATAATGAATGATAAGCATAATCAAAAGCTGAATTCAAAAAAGGGTATTAAAGTGAAAGGGGATCTCTTGAGTCAGAGAAAAAATGTTGGTAAAACCTATTCTTTATAATTTTTTTTTTTCTTGAAATACCACCATTATTTTTTAGAACAAATGATTTTTCTCTTGGCTTAATGAAAACTTTGCATCAATAGAGTATTTTATTTCCAACTTAAGTTTCTCCTACGCATTTTAAAAACTTACATCTTAGTTCTACCTGTTTATCATATTGTTCTAAGAAACTGCTGTGGTATCATCTTACCTGTTGCTGACAGAAGCGCTGTTTTATAAAGAAGGAAGTTGTATTTCTTGGAAATATTACAAAATGAGAGTTGGGAGGGAAGGTGTTCAGATTTCAGATTGTCAGACCAACACTATAATATCTAATAATTATATTATATAACTATATAATGTATATATTTATATTCATTCGGTCAAAGCTAATTATAATTCATAGCTCAATTCATAGCTATTCCTTTCAGTAACTTCACTCTTTTAATGACTCTTAGTTTGCGTGCACAATACGCAGTCGACAACGTACCTATTAATCAGCTGCATGGCAGTTCTACACCCGATGATGCTCAGAAGGAATTAGAGTTTTTCTTCCCTCAGGAACAAACTTTTGCATTAATCAAACCTGAGGCTGCTAAGACTCATAAAGGTAAGTAATTTAGAAAGTATGGGCTACATCTACTGATGCAGACATTTCTACAAAATATTAGCAATGCACACTACAATAAATCACGTCAAATACGTTCTTTTGACTCTCTGAAATGTATTTTCTATGCAGAGAGACAATTTTACAGGGCTTGCATAATTCAGATTGAGATCTCAAATGTGAAATTTCCTTTGCTTAAGCTGCCTATAGGTCTTTCTTCACAAGAATAGTGGTGAATTGAAGAAAGAGAGTTCTTATCTAAGTTAAACTGTTTAAAGGTTAGCTGCCCAGCATCCTTTTAAGTCAAAGGAGAGAGACTTTCCAAAGTTATGTTACTTACTTCAGACAGGTATCTCTACTTACTCAAAAGGGGTCATTGCTCAATTAGATCCATTCCTATCCTTGGTTTAACTTGCCATTAGAAAAAGGGAATAAGGAGGAAACATCAAAGTAAAAAGAGCACCATGTACAATTTGGAATCTTTTCTTAAAGATTTTTGTGGCCACTTTTTGAAAAATCCTATATCCAGAGCCTCTTCTGATCATTATTGTATTCTATTCTACTGAAAGTAAATTTTAGTAGTCTTTCTAATGCTAATTCATCACTGGCTTTTGTGAGTGTTTCTTCTTCTCTTGTAACAACCCAGATTGATTCTGGCAGGCCATCTGGTACTTGATATAGGATTACAACTACAGTCCATGTTTTATCCAGTGTGAGAACAGTGAATGCTATTGGTATGGTTCATAACAGTCTGGGTTTAACACCTTCAGCAAGATGGACAATGCAATTACTGGTTCCTGTACATTTTATAGAACTGTTGAAGTGTTTATTATGTTGTCCATGGGTGTTTGATACTGTAACAAGAATTTAAATAGATGCTGGTGATTTTTTTTTTTTAAAAAAGACATCTAGTATTTTCTGAAACTTTTAAAGTTTGGGTGTATTGGGGGTTTTTTGCACCTAAACCATTTCAGTCAAAAATGAGCTTGTTTGTTGTTCTCCTAGATGACATTATGAAAAAAGTTAAAGAGGCTGGATTTAGCATCTCAAAGATAAAAGAACAAGCTTTAACTCGTGAAATGGCTGCACAGTTTTACAAGGATCATGAAGGAAAACCCTTTTATGAGCAGTTAGTGTCTTGTATGACTGAGTAAGTGTCTTGTTTTACAGTACTGAGGTATGTAAGTAGACATCACACTTTGAGTTTACAATGTCAACAAAACATGCTACACCATAAGTGGTTTAAGAATTTTACACTCTGTCACTCTCTCTGTCAAGTTTAGTGGCTTCTAGCACAGAGTGTTCTTCCTTTAAAAGGAAGATTTAAAATTCTTTCCAAATTTATGTGTAGGGGCTATTATTTTGGAATTTTTTTTCTCAAAAAAGAAACTGCTTTCCAATGGAATCCTTGTTCTTCCCACGCAGGACAAAATATCTTTCTCACAATGTTGTTAGTATAGCCGTCAATAAAACAGTATGTATTGTCTTGCTTGAGAAATTATTGGGTGAGAATATTTTTGGACAAGAAGTCCAAATCTAAATACCTGATCATCATAATCTTTTGGGCTTTCAAATATGGGATATTACCTTAAACAAAACACTCAGTAACAAATATTAATACTTAAACAGTTTAACAAAATTCAGGTAGTGCAATGCTTATCATAACCCTTCATGGTACCTCAGAAGTCAAAGCTAAGTCTGCATCTCAGAATAAAGAGCTTTCTTATACTGATTTTACAGGGGTCCATCAGTGATAATGGTCTTATCAAAGGAAAATGCTGTGGAAGAGTGGAGGAAACTAATGGGTCCAACTGATCCAGAAGAGGCAAAGAAGACCTGTCCTCAATCAATTCGAGCTCAGTTTGCACATGATATTTTGTCTAATGCTGTTCATGGATCATCTAATAGAGAACATGCACTGAAAAGCATTGAGTTTGCATTTGGAGAGATTGATACAAACTAAACAATTAAGATGCAATCTCTGGAAATTGATGTTCATGTCATTAGTTGCATTTATCTATATTTAAGACTATATAAACAGATGTATTTTCCTTCATATTCCATCCAATTTTAATCAGGCAGGTTTTTTTTTCAGCTTTGCCATATTGCAAAGCATATATCAATGTAACAAGTAGTGCCTGCTAGAAGTTTGTCATTAGTAATGATTTCTTTAGATACGCTTAGTAGATAGTTGGGGTTTTTTGCCATTTTAACAGATTTATGCCTTTTCAATAGTTTCAGGATTTTAAGGTGTTCTGCATGTAGCTACCTTAAAAAGAACAGGGTCAAGGAAGGTGATTTAAACACTATCAGTAGCACATATATTGTGTCAAGCCCTACAGTTCTAACTGAGAGCCAAATAGGGCTCCTGGGCTCATTGACCCACTGCATGTGTGTGCATCCCTGGTGAGGCTGCTCTGGGCTATTAAGGCCTGTTGGTTCCCTCAGGGCCCTGAAAAACATTTGCACTGTTTATTTATCCTTTCCCTAAATATCTTCTAACAATTACTGTCGCAGGTTGGATAATAAACCAGAAGGTCCTTTCCAGCCCATTTACTCAATTCAAATATATCAAAGGAACTAAAATATAAAGCCAGCTCTTACATAACAGCTATTCTTGACACATTCCTCTTTGCCAAACTAGTGAATTCATATCCTGTCCAGTCTAACTTGGCTGGCCTCCATAAAGAACACAAATATTATTCTGCAGCTGATATATTCTCACTTTTGCTGTCTGAGTCGTTTGAAAGCTGAGATATTAAAGAATGGCATTCAATTAAAGCAATTTACTTATGGTGTTGATTTTAAGTGCAAAGTCCAGAAATAATGAAGTCTTTCTCACACATTCTTTACTGTTCCTATTGTATTTAATACAACTAGCTGTTTTAAAGAGCTTCCTGACAAATATTTCTGTTGTGATGGGGCATTTGTTATTATAGACATTCCTCCAGCAGAAGTTGGACCAAGCATTCTCCTGGTGACCCATTTTCACCTACAGCTACTTTACTGCCATAAACTCAGCTTGAGGCTACCTAACCTGTAGGAAGTTATGATTAGTGCAGAATTTATATGCCACCTCAGTGAGGTGACTTCTGAGAAGCATAATTCAGGACTTCTGTATGTTCTTTGGCTTCTCTTTTACCCATTAAAACTGTTCTTCCTGGCTTTATTTCAGCACTCAAGGTCTTTTGGGGTGCTGGCATGTTGTACTTTAAACCACAAAGCAGCCTGAGAGAAGGCCTGAGTAGGGCAATTTCAGATGCATCAATTCTGCACATTTCCTGAGATCTTTGCTGGAGCTAATGGCTTCTCCATCAATGGGGCAAATACAACGTCGAAAGTTTAGATGGGTTTATTTTTTGACAGGAGCACAAATGCTGAAAAGAGCAAAATGTGTTTATGTCTAATTAAGAGTTCGTGGCACATCTGGTGGACGTTCACAATCAAATAGTTTGGTAGGTATCATACACAAATTATGAATACTGTGAATCATTTATTGCACTGGTCAGTCTGAGAAATATCAGTTAGCTGGGGGGGTACTGTAGCTTAACCTCTGCCTATTTAAATGTACCAAAATTTTATATACAAAGTTATTGCTTGTTTAACCATTATCCTTCATCCTCCATTACATCACTCTTAATTAACACAGCATTTTCGTCAGCTTTGTTTCACTCTTGGATCTAGTTTTTTTGGGTTCATATACTTATGTGTGTCAGTTATGAGCCCTGTTTTGTGCTTGGTTAAAGTAATCCAGTAGATTACACTGAAATATTACGCGTAGATGTATTACAGTTTTTTGTTCATTTTGCCTAAGTATCTAAACACATATTGAAATCTGGGAGCATTTGATTTATTAATGCTCATTTTCTTCTCCCAAATATCTCCTTGATCTTAAACTCTTTTAGCAGCTTGGGAAACAAAGAATTAACCTGATACATCTCCAAACATCAAAAAATAACTGTTTCAGTCAGATGATGAAGAGATTCAGATTTGCAAAGCTTTTATATCTTTGAGAAGCAGACTTTTACAGAATTAACAAAATGCGTACTCAAAAGCATGGTAATCAAAATACTGTCAATATTTTAAGAGATAACTTCATCTCTTTAAAAGTTTAACTCATCACTTAGGTATTACCCACATAATTTATACTACCATGCACTCTTCTTTGAAAACTCTATCACTGCGACACTGATATGGATGTAATTTTTAAGAATTTGAACATTTGTGATGGGATTGGCAAGCATTTGATTTATAGAGTCGGGAGGAGTGTGTTCCAACACAAACTCCATTGAATCTCAAAGATTAAAATCTTGCAATTAAATTTACACAATTCCACTGCCAACAAATCTTACAGAAAATCTGACTCTGTCCATTTATCTCATATCTAAATGCCAGTTCAAAAGAGAATGTGGCCTTTGCGACTGTTTATTTAGAAAATATCTTGTGGTTCATCATAGAAATAGGTGGTGCAAAAATGTCATTAAAATTCTTCCAACACTAACAAAAGATAACATAATTACTTTGTACCAGCAGGAGAGAAATGAAACCACAGTGCATGTTTATTTGTACCACAGACCACATATTTCCTTGTTTGGGAACTTTAATGAAATCATAATCTGACACTAAAGACTATATTAAAGATCCATTTCAGTTAGAATGATAAACAAAAAGGGGTTATAAATCTTAAAATACTATTTAAGAAGAATAAGTATGTCTGATTGTAGTGAGGTTTTGTACTGAATTACAGCATAAAAAAATAAGGCATGTGGGGAAAAAGTTTTTTTCCCTGCCAAGAAGATGGAGTCAATCAGCTTGTGGTTGTGTACTGCTGCACTGTTTTTCCTTTGTTCTGACTGCTGAATGAGCTACACTGGCAAGCCAGACCTTGCAAGTGTCTGTTCACTTTGTCCAAAGTTCTTTTTGAGCAAATGATCAGCTTTCTGATTATCTGGTTCAGAAGATACATACTGATGTGCTCTGAGTATCTACAAATTAAAGTTTTCATCACACTGTAACCACAAGGAATCAAAATACTTAGGTGCTGATCTGTTTGGGGCATCTCTTGGTCAGTCTGATGCATCCATTAACCTTCTATCTGGAATATAGACTGCTTGACATATTTAAGGGTCACTTTTAGGGTTTGATCCTCATCTAGAGAAAAGGAGTGTGCCCTCCCTTCCATATGTTTTCCTTTATGCTCGTTGACATATCGGTTTATCCACAAGCCAGTCTGATATTAATTGAATAATTTACTATTTACTGCGTATCTAACAAGCCTCTGAATTTACTGCATATCTAACAAACAAGTCTGAAACCCTGTTTTACATTCCAATAAAGCTGTTGTTTAATTTCAGAGATGTTACAGGGAATACAGTGTCAGCAGTTGCAATTGAGTTCAGAAAGCCTTGACCAGGTGTAATTAGAAGTAATGTACCTCTATAGAAATTTATGACTTGCAAGTTAATGTTTTTCATTATTATTATTATAAAAGGAAACATAATTTTGAATGTTTGTTGAGCCATATTGACATATTATATATATTTACAAAATCACAAAATTTACCAGAAAAATCTGGTTGAGGAAATGTTTTCAGATGTGCATTTACATTCAACTACTAAGCACAACCGAAAAGCATGTGTCAGTTTTGCATAATTGGAGTAAATATTTTTTCAGGTTTCATTCATTTGGAATCTAGGTTACAATTCTGGATAAAATAATTTAAGAGCTGTTTGAGTATTTTGGACTGGAAATCTTTTTATTTTCTTAGGAAGTATTTCTGTTGTATGCGCTGAATGGATGAAAGTTGCAACACTGAATTGAAGTGACCGGGTCATTCAGGTTTTGGAGGGCAGTTTATGGTTTTTTTAAAAAATGTGTTTCATAAAAGAGTTCTGATTTGCATTTACAGTGAGCTTTTAAAATGGTGCCAATCATTCACAATTAAATATTTTTTCAGGTTTTATTCTCTTGGAACTGAGGTTAGAACATTCAGTGAAAATACTGAATGGCACTTCTTACTAAATTAGGCACATGTGTGTGGGAGGTAGTAAGAAATGCACTAGAAGCATATGTTTGGTGTTCCAGGCAATTTTTGATTTATATGGGAAGAATGCCAAACCCCTTAGCAAGAAGGCAGTTATAACACTGAGAAAAAAACATTTGACACTTCAACGATTTGGCCTGTTAATTTATCATCTTAAAGTAGGTACAGTAGTCACTTTCATCCATCAGCAAACTATTTGCCCACTTTGCTAAATCAACTCTGGTGCTGGAGTGCACTGACAAGCAATGGCTCCACCTGGCCATGGAGGTACATAAGAAGTTAAGTCTGACCTTTTACCCCATGCTGGACAGTGGAGTTGGTGAGTGGACCCTGTGGAAATCCATTTGCCTGTTCTAACAGGCCTCACTAATTTAACATCTACTTCACACCTTCACAAGCAAAGTAACGCTGGATGGAGGGTGCAGAAGTTCTGGGTCTGGATTCACCTGGCATTTGAAGTCACAGGAAGTTAATAGTTGCAAAGGATTTTCAAAATGGAATGGCTTGCATTAGTGCTGAATTGGGTTAACCCATGGCTTCTTAAAATATTGGGGAAAATGGATTTGGAAAAGCACACTACCTTACTCATTCATCCCTTGCACATTTGTTCTTTGTGTTATGATACCCCTGCTTTTTGTTGTATTGCCTTTCCTTCTTGCATATTTTTACATGTGAGAATGAAAGTTAGTCAGCATAAAGCATACCTAAAAGTGTCAAGAATTTAGAAACACCTTGCTTGGTGCATCAAAGTTTATTCCAGCATACTGGAATGGTCAACTAGCAGCAGGAATGGTGACAGTTCTCTGGAGAAAGTAATTTTGATATTTTCTCCCCTGACCAAAAAAAAAAAACCAAAACCAAAAAACAAACAACTTAGTTTGATTTTGATAGTTGTAAAATAATATGTAATGTTGCTATGAAGTCTAGGTAGCTGTTCCAAAAGTTTCATTTAACAAACACCACACTTGACTATGTTTACAATAAAACTTGTTAAAGTGTAGTATTATGAGTTCAGTATTTGTTATTTCAACATCCCATTGATAGGACTGTTGTTCGTTCTTTAATAGCTAGCCATATAGTTATTTACTGGGGTATTTGAAATTGGGATCAATAGATAATCAAAGCTTAAGAACTCCTGCTACACAGCACATAAAACTACTTTAGAAGCTTTCCAATCATACTGAATTTTTAGATCCAGCCTACGTAAGTCAGCATTTTCAAACTTACCTAAACTAGTCACCTGCAGTGAAATTCTGTCTCCTTTGATTTCCATGTCAGCTTTTCCATTTCATTGTACAAGATTAAGATTTCTCCTTTAGTCTGTATTTAGACACCTAAATTTGTGGTCTGTTTTTTAAACATGTCAAACACACCTAACTCCCACTGAAGTCAATTGATGCTATATATGCTCAGCGTTCCTGGCAGCTGGAATGAATTTTGGATCTAACTCTGCAGGTGTTCCATGTAGATAAATTTCTCCACCTGCCCAGAATTAGCGGTAAGGCCACATTGAAATGCTGACCTTTGCATATTTTAACCAACTGCTCAAAGCTCATACAATGACCATGTAGGTTGTTTTTCTCCCCCCCACCCCCGAACTATCCTATATGCTACTATTCCATTTTTATGTAACACCTCTGCCTCTTTGTTTTAAGCATTCTAGCTTGGCATTTATGTCTCCAGCTCGTGCTAGCATATACCAAGTATAAAACTGCTGCTACCAAAATCACTCCTGCATGTTCAGCCTTGAATTTCATGCATGTAAATTTCATTGCAATTCTTGTAATAACAAAGATGAACATACTGACATGACAAGTTGTATCTCCTTATGCTAGTCTACACAGAACTCTTTTTTTTTCTTTTTTTTTCTGACATAGACTCTCTCTATTTTAAAAGTGCTCATTTTGTTTTATAAACACCAGGACTGACAAGTCTAGTCCTTAGTTTTCCTGTAGGAACTCTGGAAAGTCTTTCAGATTTCTATCATGAGCTCTTCTGATCCTAATGTAGGTGACTTTATGTGTTAAATGAAATTGAAATCAGAATGTGTTATCTATGCTGCCTTACCCAAGTACATCCTGGAAGAATAGCATAAATACCATCTTGGAGTTATGTTGATTAGATCTATACTCCCTTGCTACTTCATACAGCAAATGTTAGTGAGCAAACTTACTGCATAAATAAAAGCATCTGCTTTTTCTGTCAACCTTTTCAGAGTAAATGTTACTTTCTGATCAGCAAAACTGCAGAGAGACAGTTGCTTTGAGAAGTTCATTAGTAGTGACAAGGGCTATTTATTTATTTATTTATTTATTTATTTATTTATTTATTTATTT
>JAYRBT010000082.1:47525257-47570996 GCA_036023395.1 Myiotriccus ornatus
GCTTTGAGAAGTTCATTAGTAGTGACAAGGGCTATTTATTTATTTATTTATTTATTTATTTATTTATTTATTTATTTGGTACCAGAGAAAGACTAGAAATATGGTGTCAAATGATAAAAAATTATCCACATGATTACTGAGCCACATGAAGTCTTATCTTCTTCATACTTATGGTAGTTGTCAGTTATGTTTAGGATAAAGCTTCTATTCCAGTTTTCATAACAAGGCTATATTACAGGAAAAATAAGTTTTACTTTTAAGAATTCTACAGATCTGCTTCACTTTAATCTGTCCTTTCAAAAAAATACTGATTTTTCAAATAGATGCTTAAATATATTTGAAATTAGAACAGAAGCCAGCCTGAAGTGCCATAAAAAATTAAATGTGTGCTTTCAATGCATTTTTGCTACACAAACCCACAAGATCAAATACTAACAGTGTAAGCATATTTTCATCACACACATAAAAATAATTACATAACGCATACCCACATGCTTAATGGTAAACTATGCTTTTGAACACTCTGAACAAGGGCTGTGATTCAAAACAGTGGATAGATTCAGATCCAGTAGTTGCTCCCCGAGATGTCTGCCAGAGGTTACCATCCCTCTGCTGTTCCTCAGCTGCTGTGTCTGGTGAGCTAACTCACAGAATAACTCACCAACTATTACACCTACACGCAGCTCTCCAATTTTTGGCAGGGAAGCAGAGCAGGCAACTGGCACAAGGAGTCAAAACCTCTGACAGCCAAGGCTAGTTCTATCTAGAACTGCAAATCAGAGCCCAAAGATAAAGCTCAGTCAGCTGGAATATGCCTACCTCATATTAGTGCAAACCTACGCTCTATGGCTTACAGTGACTTGAAAGAAGAAGCAAACCTCTTAACAGTAAAGTGCAGCAAAAAGGTCTATGTAGAAAGTGACATGATTTTTTAAGTCAGTGAGTTCCAGATTAATAAAACATGCCGACCAAGCCAGATTGTGACCCTTGTCGTGCAGGGAAAGTCTTTCCTTTTGGAAATTTCACTCTCATACTTTTTTAGGGTTGATTTCTTTCTGGCCATGTCTTGTTTTAGTGGCCTTTTTGGGGCCACTGATCAGCGGGCTGGTATTCTTGGTTGATGGCTTCAGGGCTCCAGTCTGACCACTACGTCCTGAATTCTGGTTCTTACTGCGTGCAGTTCGCCGCTTTTGCTCTTGCAGTCTCTGCTCCCACCTCTGTAGAAATGCAGAGGACAAAGAGGATGAGTTAGGGAAGGACATAACCATAAATAATTATGACAATGCTATCCCAAACCACTGATACTAGCGCTGCTTTTAATAGTTTTGTGCTCTATACAGCAAGGCCATTGATGTCAATATGTTGTGACTATTTGCAAGGGGAACCTAATGCATGTTCTTGAGGGAATTTCTACAATATCAGTGGATGAAAATAACAACTGCCCATCTCGTGTGCACGCTGCAAGTGCCTTTTCAGAAATCCAGGGGATGTGGCACCATGCCATCAAAATGCCAGGATCGGCACACTGGAACTCCTTAGCAAGTCCCTTCCTCGCTGTCTTACTGAATGAGCTACTTGACTTTCCCTCAGAAGTCTGCAGAAATCAAACTATCCTTTCACAATATATATCTAAGCACACAGCTACAAGGGAAGGCAGTATTTATCTTCTGGTTCTGCTTTTCCAAGGAGGGGGAGAGAACACAGTACGAACAAGCTTATATTACGGACAGATAATGGAAATGACCACTGAAATCACAATGTTCAGAGTTGCAATGAGATGACTGTGAATAATGTACCTGGAGCTTTATTCAGCAACATCCCTGATAAATTTTGAAAAGCAATTAGATCAATGAGCCCACCAAAGAGAAGAGCTGTCAGATTTTCAAAACCCAGTAGTGCAGTAGTCAGAAAACAGGTTTTTACATTGGGTTTCAGTGGTTGAGTCTCCAAAATGTGGAGGGATCCACAACACTACAGCAAAGACTTCAGTCTTTCACCTCTAGGAACAGAAATACCTATTTTAAGGAAAACCAGACAAACAGTAGAAACTCTGAAGGGCAGGGGGTTTACCCAAGTGATCAGAGCAAGAGAATTGCTCTCCAGCTTCCCTGTTTAGTATCTCTGCACTGACCCTGTTGCAACTCATACCCTTGTCCTCACTAGAGAAGAGACCAGTCATGTTGTGGTTATGTTAACAGGTGTCTTCTGTGGTTCACAGACAGCTCAAAACATTCATTTTAAGTGGTAACTCAAGACAAAAGTCAGATGAAAGTCTTCACAGATGAATGATGGACATTAAAATGAATCCACTGTGATACCTAGCTCCATACTCTCTTTGTGTAGTCACGGTCATTTCATGCATCTTTATAAAACAGAACTATCAGCAGTCATTTATTTCCCACTCAAGCATGTTTAAATGAGGATTTGGTTTATGACACTACTAATATCAGAGGAAATGACATGTGCTTTGAGAAGTAATTTGTTTGGCAGTCATGCATGTATTTGACAGTCTGGAAATGAATGCCCAAACATCTTTCAAGGCACAATTAGAAATGACAAAACTGTGTAAGGAAGCAACCAAAACACACTGTGCGCCAGTGACAGACCATTAAGTTGACAGCTAAGGGATATAAAGAGTCCGAGTCATATGTCAATATTCTTCTAAATCGCACATGGTATCCTCTGTAGTTGCCATGCATTTATTTTTTAAAGATTTAAAGCATGTTTTCTTTTCAACACATAGGTATCATATGAGAAAGTGAAATTGGAATGATAAGCATCAAATACAATTCCCTGCAAGAAGCTGGTTTGTAATCTAAAAGGTTCTACTTAAATATTCCTACATCAACTGCCAATCAACTTAAAATAAACATACATGTGTGTCCTTAATGCTCTGAAACCTTTTCTGAATTCCAGAAATTACTTTCTTCCATCTCTAAAAATGGGAGGAAGAGTCAGACATTCTCTCGATCCACCCTTTCTTTCAATTATAAAGAGGAATTTACAAGTAAGGAGTGATATGAAGTGATATTCTGAAGCCCCAAAAAGCAGAGGCATCTGCTGCACCTGTCACCCAGGTCTCCATACAATAGACTTTTCCCTCCAATGTTCCCTGAAACCAGAGTGAGAGAGAGATGATGCCCAGTACTTTCAATCGGTCTTTAGTAGGGAGTACCTGGCGAGAAGTCTGTGTCTCCAGCCTGCAATCTTTAATACAGCAAAGGCCATTAATCCAGTGCAGTGGATTTTAGCTTCCTTTCTTACCTAATATGGACTGTATACTCTTCTGCATATCACCTATCTGACAGCTACTTGCTTTAGCAATGATATGAAAGAAATTCCTAGAGTCATTACTGTAATAAACCAGAGCTCACACAAGGATAATCCAACCAGATTAAAAAAAAAAAAAAAAAAAGGAAAAAAACTTTTAGATACTCCAAAATGTAAGACTAAAATTTTCAAATTTTCACTTTTGTAATTATGAGGTCTGAAAATGTTCAAGTGAAAATAATAATAACCAGATGCGTTACAAATATCTGAAAGTCATAAAAGTTGACAAATGCTGAAGTAAAAACAAAGCTGTTTAACTTTTATCAAAAACATCAACATTGTTTTCTTTGGTTGTATTTACCTTAAACCTTCTGTTTAGTTGATCCTTCCATTTTTCAACTAGGCATCCATCAAGAAGCATTAACCTGAAAATTAACAAACAAACACGTTACAGGTATTTTTGATTTTGACTCCTGAGATGCCATTCCTGATGATTTAACACAGATTGAGGTTGAAATGCACCCACAGATACTGGCACTGAGAATTTTATATTTTCACTTACGCCCGCTATATGTTTCTTTGTGTGCTTGTGTAAAGAGTAGATTAAACTACTGTATTTTACTTCTGACCAAACATAAAAGGCCTAACATGAGTGCAAGTCACTGAGAATCAAGACCAATGTGATATACATTTCCTTTTCTTTCCAAGGAGATATTAGAGAATTAACATATAGGATTGAAGCTAAGGCTACATTGTAATATATGAAACCACAACATAGTGTACATTTGATGCAGCTTCTGTTCAGGTCAGATTACTGAGTGAGACCTTAACACTAGTGACAGGCGCTTTGCCACTGACTTCAGTGGAGACACAGCTTCCACCCATTTCTCTTCTGTCATTTTAAAAAACTGCTGTAACTCAAAACCTTCTTTTTGCATGCCGCTGAGTTCAACAGGAAGCACATATAATAGTTTATGTTTCTTTTTCAAATCCATTTTAGTACACTATACGAAATTAAAAACCTCAGTGACCTTTAAAAACAGTCACAAGATATTTAGTGAATCGTGTGTTTTTCCATAGTAATGGAGATGCAGATTGTGATCTTTGAATTCTGAAATCTCCCTTTCCTGACAGCCTACAGAGGATCCTCTCCAACAAGGCTCTGCAGCCCAGAGCTTCTTCTTCACAGTCTAAGTCATGGTTCTTCTATGTGACTCAGAGCTTGTATCCCTAAAACAGCTAGCACAAGTAAAAGGTTCTAGACTAATCTTTGTTAAATACAGCAAAGTGCTGTGTAATAATAAAATGCTGTGCTTGTTAGTTCACCAAAAAAAGGTTAAAGTAATAAGGTATTAGATGGCAAATTTTAGAAACACTTGGAAAATGCTTTTGAAATATCAACATAAAACTCATTAAAAATATGGATACGGCACATCATGTCCTGTGTGCAGATGTTCTGTGGTCCTTACAAATGTCTGTGGTCCATAAGCGGTAACATCACCGTATGTGAAACTAGCCTGCACATTCTGCAGCCAGCTTTGCTTCTGACCCACAGCACACAGGCCTACACAGTACCTACCACACTACAACCTGTCCTGCTTGCATCTGCTGCTAGTGGTACACTTGGGGTGCTAATGGGGATGGGATGTCCCCTTCTGCCTCAAGGAACCAGAGAGAAAAGGGAGCTGTGATTCATCACTCCTTCCCCTCCAGACCAGCATGCTGGATTTCCTTCCATGCCTGGGGCTAGGCTGACTGCCAGATGAAAGGTCTAGTAGCGTTAGTTTTGCTTTGTTTTTTTCTTTAATCATATAGCAGGACTGGCAAGCTGCTCTGAGAGCATTTACTTTTCATCTGCCATCTGGGAGCTGGAGCTCCAATGGCTGCAGCTTTGGCTGGTCCCACTACGGCTGTGGGATCACAGAATCACAGAATATGCTGAGTTGGAAGGGACCCAAGAGGATCATCAAGTCCAGCTCCTGGCCCTGCACAGGACCCTCCCCAAGAGTCACACCATGTGCCCGAGAGTACCGTCCAAATGCTTCTTGAACTCTGTCAGACTTGGTGCTGTGACCCCTGCCCTGGAGAGCCTGTTCCAGCACCCAACCGCCCTCTGGGTGGTTCCTGACGGCATTGGTCCAAAGTATGGACAGGCCAGTGGAGAAGGCCTGGCTCTGACTCCCACAGCTCTGCAGGCAGCAGACGTATATCATCTCCTGCCCACTCCCTTGGGGTTGGTGAAGCAGAACTATGCCTTCTATATAGTTCTTCCAAAACAGATCATCATCTACGGCCACCATTAGGTTTGCAGCACATGAAACAGCTCATACCAATGGAAAGCGGTCCTGGAAAAACACTCCTAAACAGCTAGAGACATCTGAACTGCTGCATGATGCATTAAGCAAAATGCTGTCAGCACCTAATGCCACCAGATTATGCTCCATGTGTGAGCCAAGTTTTGTAAGCACCACATTGTGATACAGAGCTGAAACTCACAAAGCAGAAAAAGTCAATTGCGAAGGTAATCGAAACGTGTGCATATATGTATGAATTATCCTAAGAAAAGCTATCAGTGAAACATGCTTATGATGAGGAAGGAAGCATTGCTCACCCTCCTTCCAGTGTATCACAGCCAGCTATAACACTTTCCTGCACCACATTGCCCGGGCTCACCTTGACCGCCATTCATAGCACATGATGAGAACATCCTGCTTCGGTTGAAGAGGTGGACACTGGCAGGAGGAATTTGTAAGAAGAGGCACTTGGGACAGAGGAATTGGTGTTGAAGACTTAAGTATGTCTTTGACTTCAACCACAGTCGTTATCTCATTGCAGCTGCCTCTTTCTACACTTTTTACTTTAGCGTGAATGACTGAAAATAGAAAACAGAAGCATGAGAACAGTAAATGGTCTTAGAAATTTAAACACATCTCAAAATAAAATAAAACATATTAAATTGAAAGCTGTTGTTCCTGTTGTGAAACTAGAACTACTTCTTCGTGTGTGGGCATGAGCAGTGGCTTAGAATAACAGAGGCCTAATCCCAATTCAATGTTCAGTAGAACTGCTGACAACTGTGAAATTAAACATGTGCGTAAATCTTTGCCAGATCAGGCCAAGCAATCTTGCCTGGAATCACACACATGAACAGCTCCTTCAACTCAGACTTGAACAACCCTTTGAATACATCAGACCCATTCTATAACCACATCTGGTTATTTCCAACTAAAAATTAATATTTTACCTCACAGACAGTTATCATGAATTCAGTCTTTTCAATAACAAAATCATTTTCCTGCAGATCGCAACCAGAAACTACCATCTTTTGTTAAATATAAGAAAGAAGGAAAGGTTTGAAACAAGTTATGAAAAAACTAAGAGGCTTGGGATTGTCACAATTTACTCAATCTATACAGGTTTTTTTCCATCTTTTGCCTTTGGATTATCCATCAGTAGTGATATCCTCATATAAATCAGATGCTGAAACAGGTTCTTCTGATTCTGAGTACAGAATCATTTATATTTTTACCTTTCATTGAGGAAAACTGAATGTTTGGATGGATGTAAGAAGGTGAAACTGAGTAGATTGCTCTGAGATGATCCCTGGCAGCACCTACCACTGCAGCATTTCATCCCTTCTCTTGTGAGAAATACCAGATTAGAGAAATGAAGTGTGATTTTTACATGAAGGACACTGTCTCCAGGAAATGTCAAAAACAAGGTTCCTAATATCCAAAAATTCATCAGTAAAAGCAGCATGAGAATTGTATGGACCACAGGGTGGTCAGCCTGCATCAATGCTGCCCCTGCCAGCCACCAGGTCAAAAGCCTTCAAATGAACTTCATAAAACTTGTAATGAACTTCACATGTAGAAAACAGGAGGCCAGCATTTTTAATGCGGTCTGGGGTCTTGTGCTACTTTTATCAGGACATTTATAACACACACAAAACACATGAGAAATATCAGTTTGGGAGATTCACAGTGCCTTTTGAAGTTTGATTGGAAACCAAGTTCTGACCAGCTAGAAATACAATTTGGCAGTATGTATTATTTTAAAGGATTTCAGAAAAAAATTATTTTCAACTTGTTCAGTGTTATCTCAATTCAATTTCCATATAAACAGGTCTATTTATCTCAGAGGAGGCTGAATAAAAATTTATCTCTCAAAAACAAAATCTTGATTGCACATATTCAATGGAATTAAATATTGGATTCCAATCCATAGGCTTTACTCAAGGAACACTCCCACTGAAATCACTGAAATCAGAATGTATATCACTAACACTTGTCTTTCATTTTGGAATAGTCGTTTCATACCACTGCTTTTTCATATATTTCATACAAATGTGGAAGTTCATTGTCCCACTTAAACATTTCCCTATGTACTGAGACAGATCAAGGAATTATACAAAAAGAATATGTCATATAAATGCACCAAAATGCTATAACAAAAAAACCCCAAAAACTCTACAACTACCTAAGTTAGATATTTAGTTCGATTATTCCCACCAAACTGGGGTTTGGATTTTTTTCCATGCTAACAAAGCAAATAACTACAAATTTACTTTCATTTGATATAAAACAAATAGAAATTGAATGGTTATAATAACACTACTGCAGAAGAACTGAATAAATGCCTCGAAATAAAAACTGCCACCTGAGGAAAAGCTCATAAAGTGCAAACTATGATACTCTGTATTAAAATCACAGTTAAGAGGGGTTTTCTGTTGACATTACAGGTGATTAATCTGGCATTTATCTAATCTTAATTAGAGTTCTTACTGATCTCGCTACCAGAAAACCAAAACAGGGGGGCAGGGGGGAGTCAAGGGGGAAGAGGGGTGAATATTTATTTGTACGGCCAATATGTCATGCAACATATAACAAAACTATCGGTCAACTCCTTCGTTGGATGGTGCAAATTGTCATTGAATTCACTTAATCTCTAACAACTCTGCTCCTGACAGGGCTATGGCTAGTAAGAAAAAGCATATACGAATTTTTAAAAACTTTTTACTTTGCTACGGTTTTGTTCATATTTACATGTTTTATTTAGGTGTCAAATATCTCTTTATTCTTCCTGCTGGATGAAAACAGGAGCTTTTTTTGTTTTTCATCAAACAGCAAGTGCTCACATTAGACGCAATTGCACTTACTAGACTGACCTTCACAGTAGCAAGCCCTCTTTCTGCAGAGCAACCTGTTGATGTCAGTGCACATTCCCAGCACTTCACTGCTTTTATCAGAAACACACCATCACCTGCACAATTACTACTACTGCCTGCAATGGGGTGTGTGCTTAGAGGTGGGTTTTGGAAGAGGACAGCTAGCTGTCCCCGGCCAAAAAACCTCTTGAAAAGGCTGTGGTGGTCTACTTGTGGAACACTTGCTGCATGGGGCACGGTGTGGGTGCAGCACCCACGTGGAGCTACCTGGCTTGCAGGGGACACAAAGAGGGTGTGGGACAGGCAAAGTGAAGCATTTTCCCCCATGCACTTACTGTAGCTGTAGTTCTTGGCCAGGTAGTTTGACAGCGTAGGCTTTGTCTTTTTGCACCTGCACCGCTCTTCAAAGGAAGAGAAGGGAAAACGGTTGAGGGGTGTCAGGGTGAGCCTGTCTCCGGGGAGGGGGAGGTGGGGGGGGTCACCCAAGGCTCACCCTGGCCGCGGCTCCTGCAGTCGGGCTCCAGGGGTCTGTCTGGCAGCATCATGCCCTGCGTGAAGTCCGTCCACTTCACATCTGCAAACAGAGGCGCGTCAGGGAATGAAAACTGTCGGGAGAGGCTCCGGGACTGAGGCGTGGGGGTCCCGCAGCACCCCTCCCAAACACACACTGCGGGGGTAGAGGGGGGTCTGCCCGCCCGCTGCTCCTGGGGTGCTCACCCTCCGGCAGGTCGGTGACGATGGCCTCTGGGGAGATGCAGACACCGCGGTCGTAGACGGGGAGGTCGTCGCAGGCGAGGCTCTCGGGCCAGCTGTGGTTGTAGCGGCGCATGATGGGCTCGCAGCCGTCGCGGGCGCGCTGGCAGACGGAGCGGCACGGTTTGATGGGGTCGTAGAGGAACTCCAGGGTGCAGATGGGGGCGTACATGGCGCAGAGGAAGAAGGGCAGGACCGGGCTGCAGCCTGTGGCCACCAGTTCCTCGTACTGTTCGATGGCGAGGACGGCGTTTTCCTGGGTGCTGTGATGGAGGTGGTTGGGCATGCGGGTGATGTTCCAGGGCATGGAGCGGCACATGGGGATGCGCACCGCCTCGCACGGCGCTCCCTGCGCCCGCGGGCTCACCCGCAGCCACAGGGACACCGCCACCAAGGCGCGCAGCATCCTTCTCCTCTTCCTCCTCTTTCTTGTCCCTCCTTCTTGTCCCTCTCCTCCGCCGCCGCCCCGCGGGTCCCGGGGGCCGAAGGGCGCGGAGCGGCGCTGCCTCCCGGTGCCCGGCTGCAGTAAAGCCGCGGGAGCCGCCGCGCCGACATCCATGGACATCGCGGGACCGCATTTATACCGGTGGCACGAGTGACGTGGGGCAGATCGCGCTCCCTTGGCAGCCCCGCTCCTCCGGGGGGGGTGTGCGTGTGCGTGTGCGTTTTGCTGTGCAGGCACGGTGACATCACCTCCACCCCGTTTAATCCCCCGGCGACATCACTGCGTCTCTCGGCCGCGGCTCCAGCTCCGTTTCAGTTTTCATCTGTGTCATGAATTCCTTCAGGTGGAAGGAGGGGCGGAGGGGAAGGAAAACCTAAACCACACGGTTCTTCCGCGGGGCTCTGCGCTCCGGCGCCGGGAGAGGGAAGGCGACGGTAGGGACCGCAGCTCCCTCCCGCTGGGCTGAACTTTGCGCCGCGTTTTTCTCAAGGCAGAAGAAACTTTCTGCGGGTTTGAGGGAGCTCGGCGGCTGTTCCCGGCGCCTCCAGGAAATTGTAGAGTTCCCTCTGTGAGCTCGGCACGGACGGGGAAAGGCATGAAGCGGCCGGGCGGACAGACGGGATAGTGGCTCCTTGCCCGGTTTGGTCGGGACCGGGGAAGAGGCGGCGGCCGAGCCGAGCCGAGCCGAGCCACGAGCGGGCCGTGGGGCCGGGGCAGCGCGGGGCCGGTGTGGGGTTGCTCTGCGGGCAGTCAGCCCCGCGCTCCGCTCCCCCCGCCTCTGTACCCCACCGATCGCATCTGCACTGGAGTGGAAGAAAGGGTTTCAGGCTTCTCCCAAGTGGTTTTTATTTTTATTTTTCCTTGGTGCTCCACGACCACGCGTCCCTGAGGCAGCGTAGTGGGTCGCTCACGCGGGGGCAGGGGGCTACCTCCCACCCCACCCAGTGCACAGAAAGACCTACGGGTCCTTTCTTCTCTTGCGGGGAAATGCTGCTACTGTCTTTGAGGGACCCGCTGAGAAAACAAGATTAACTCCATGCCAGATTATCGCAGTGGCCTGTGAGTGACCTAGCACGGCTCAGAGGTAGCAGCTCCCGGGCCTGCCCCGGCCAAGTATCGGGATGCCACCGGTGTTCCCCCTTGCAGACGCAACAGAGCTGCAGAGACGGAGCACCTGTGGAGCACGGGCTTCCCCCTCGCTTTGTGGGCGAGGAAAGCGCATCGAGAGCGGGCAGGAAACAGCAGCGGATAAACCTAAGAGGGCAGTGGGAGGTGAAGGAATGCATGTGCTTTGTGACACTGCCTGCCCGTGGGGAGCCACTGAAATTCTCCCCTCGAAGACAACATTAAAGCAGTTTGACCCAGCAGGTCCCTCTTGTTCGTGTATCCCCTTCCTCTCCAAGCCTGCACAGAATGGCCGGTGCTTGGGCCTCGCAGCTGCCCCTTTGGGTACCCCCCCAGTGGGCACAGCCAGGGTGCGCAGACCCTCGCGGGTGCGGGGAGGGAAGCGTGGGAGGGCGAGGGTCCCCGTAGCCCGTCTCCTGTCGCCCCGCCGCCTCCTGCTCCGCTTGTACGCGGCAGCTGGCGCAGCAGCCGCCCGTCCCCGCCGAGCTGATGCGGGTTTGGAGGCGGGCCGCCCCCGCCCCCCCGGCACAGCCCGCCCGCCCGCCCGCCTGTGCGCCGTGCGGGGCGGCCGGGTGCGGTGCGGAGCATGGCGCGGCCGGCGGGCGGGCGGCAGCTGCGGCCGGGGCCGGGGCCACCGCTACCGCTGCGGCTGCTGCTGCTGCTGCTGCTGCTGGGCGTCCTCCTGCTGCGGGGTGGCGCGGCGGCGGCGGCGCGGGCCGAGCCGTGCCAGGCGCCGCGACAGTGGGAAGGGCGCACCGTGTTCTACGAGCACGGCTCGGGCCGCAACACGCGGGCCGCCGTCTCCTACGATGGCCCCAACCAGCGCCTCCGCATCCTGGAGGAGAGGAAGGCGCTCATCCCCTGCACGAAGTAGGTGGCGGCGGCGGCGGCGGGACCCTGCGGCGGGGCCGGGCCGGGCGGGGCGGGGCGGGGATGGTCGGCACAGAGCGCGGAGGCGCCTCCGGGGGGATGTGGGATGATGCGAAGCCGGGAGGTGGGGGGGTCTCCGTCGGCCCCCAGCGTTGCGGGCGGCACCTCCCCTGCCTGAGACGGAGGAGCGCGGGGGACGCCAGAGGGGAGGCACCTGCGTATTGGGAACAACCGGCGGTAGAAAACCTGTCACCAGCGTGCCTTAGATCCGTCCTCCGTACCTCTTTGCATAAAGAGATTTATGATCAAGTGTGAGCTTTTTACCTTCAGAGGTATTCCCCCCCCCCAAGCTGTTTTGTCTTTTAAGTGGAATGGGAAGCAAAACCAAAAATACAGCCCAAAATGTGAAGTATAACGCATATTGGGAAGTAAAATGAAGATATTATATTCAAACGTGAATAATTGCATGGGGGGAGGTGGGAGGTTCTAGCTCAGTAACTTGCTAACATTTTACAAGTCCTCTGGGCACTCTTGGTCCTTGAGTGCCAAGGTGTCAGGATGCATCTGTTATCATCTGTGATACAGCGTATTCATTCACACCACAGAGCCCTGCGGGACCTCACTGTTCTTCATTTATGCGAGATGTATCTGTTAAAACCATAAGTAATCCCCCCAAATCGCTGTGTCATTGTGCATTTCTTGTTTTGCTGAAAAACAAGCGTAGAAAAAAGCTGACTGAAGAAGAGCCTCTTTTGCTTCTCCTCAATCTGCCAAACTTAGGTTGGGTAGAAGAAATAATCAGACCAGAGAGTTACACATTTCTGGCTACCAAGGGTCAATGACTTTCGGACAACATGTCAAGACATACCTGCCAGTGTGAGAGTAGCCAGTCTGCCTGTACCTCCACCTCTCCCACCTACAAATTGTTCAAATAATAGTGCATCAGTCCTGGGGATGTGTAAGACAAGGTAAAGATGGGCCTACAAATGCTGTATCATCCAAACTAAATGGTCTCTGCTCTTGAAAGATCAATAATCCTTTTTGCTGCTGTCTTTTTTTCTTGACAATCAATTTCTTACCAACATCACATAGTAATTGTTTCAATCTCTTCAAATGCTCTCTGTGATCCTTTCTCTACAAATCCCCTGACACTCTTAAAACTGTTTTATGTGTTTCATTTTCAGGCTTGGCTTTCCCTCATTGTAAGTTTTTTTTGTCACTGTTTTCATATAGGAGCCGTATGAAGAATGTTAAAAACAACACACAGCTGTTTGCTGGTGTTCTGCTAAAATATGGCCTAGAGTCTGACACTGGCCTAGGGGTGCTCATGCTCCCCTTCTTCTAAAAGTCCTAGGTTGACCTTCCTATTTGACAAGCATAAAACTACTACAAAGTCCAATGCAAGGGATTTTTTAGATTCTAAGTGGTACTAAATTAATTTCTTCAAACTTTTATTTGACAACTTTATTTTAAGATTGAATAATTATTCTACGTTTTCTACTCTGGGCCAGATTTTGATTCTTGCCAAGATCTTATCTTTTTCCATTTTTGATAAATATTTTCTCTGGATTCAGTTTTTTTCTAGGCTGACAGGACTAGAAGGAGGCAGAGTCCAATAAGATGCACTTGAACCATTTCTCTGTTTGTTTTTTTCCTGTATTAATTTTTTGCTGTAGACAATTTCTGACCTCAGGGATCCCAAGTGGGATACTGACTGTTCTCTGCCATCTAAAACAGGAGAGGGGGTTTGTTATATGTGCAGCTAGTGTCTTCTCGGGGCACGACTCTTCCAGGGCTTCCGTTGAAGCCAGCGGAAAGTCTGCCACTGATTTCAATGTGTGTTGGATTGGGTCTGGAGTTGTGATCACATCTTCATTTCACTGTGGACACAGTGAGTCATAAACTGAAGCCTTCAGAAGTTAGAGGCAAGGGGATGTATCCTGTCTTCAATAATAACTTCTCCCCCACTCTGCTTTGACGTTGACCAAAAAAAGGGATAATTATGCTGAGGTAGGGACTACAAAATCAACAAGAAAAATAGTTCTGGTCTCTAAGGAGATCTTGGTCTAAATTCTCACATTTTGGTCCTATCAGATGCAACTTACATGCAGGAATCACGGTTGGCCAACAACCACATTTTTCTACAAAGCATTTTCTGAAGATTGTGAATGTGAACATTAATCAAACACAGCCCTGTTTGAGTTATTAACTGAGGTTAATCAGGGACACAAAGATTTTCCTGTATGGAATGGCTTGTAGGCTCATAACTGCAGGAAAACATGAAACTTTCAGTTTTTATTGTAGATATATGTTTCAAATTCATGTCATTTGCTATGTGGTGTTTTCATACGTACGTCAACCCACTTAAGCATACCTACATCAACCTCAGAAACGTAGCCATAAGGTAAACATCCAGTTGCTGCTTCGTTAATGTCACTTCTTTGCTCATCAGTCATTGAGGAGCACCCGAGATGCAGTGACAACATTGGCTCCCCATTGTCCAACTGCAGTGTGCCACCTGCCACCTGAGCACACGCTTCACTTGCCAGGCACAAACCAGAGCCAGTTCATTAAAGAGGTCTTTGATGGTGGTTTCAACCAGCTTGTTGAGTGAGCGTTTCTCTGGATCATAGTTGGCTGCCCATACTTTGGCTTAGAGTGTAAAAACTTCCAGTAGTGATCCTAGGCTGAGCTTTTTAGAGGAGAACCTGTTCCAGTTGGATTAATTACTAAACTTTCTTTTTCACTTCTTTTACAGACCCAGCCTTAGCTACACACTCTGCTTCTCTGTTTTCTCCAGCGTGCCTTACCCTGCTGCTTTTTTCCCCTTTAGGATCAAATTTTTGAGAATAGACAAGGAGGACAGGGACAGTCATATGGTTTTGTGTAGTGTTCAGCTGATAGCAGGAGAGGCGAAAAGAAAACAAACCAGTTTTCATTGAGTGGATTGCACCATTTCCTATTTGGAAGAGGTAATGCCAGTAGGGTTATTGAAAAATGTGAAAGGAGAACACTTGAAACAGTTCCCCAGAGCTCTTGAGACAAAGCTGCATTCATGTTATCTGTTAAACACAGGATGTGTTTTTTAATCCTTTATTGCCTGTTACATGGAGTTACTTCTTTTTGTGCTCTCTGGATAGTAAACCTTCTTCACTCTTGTTCAGTCCTCTGTTGGCCACCAACTCAGGACACTTCACAAAATAGGTAATAGTCATGAGCATGATTTGCTGTTGGGGCAAAAGTGTTTCTTTTTAAGGTAGCTTCTAATGGTTTAGATTTGAGAATAAAATCACTCCAAACTGGCAAAAAATCCTGGCACAAAAAGATCTAAACAAAAAATCCTGCTGACTGCACTGTAACCAGAACTTCATTTCATCCATCACCTTTATTTTCTTGGAGAAACAGAGCAAGAGGTGTGCTGTCTGGCACTACTGAAGCCACTCAACAGGTGTTAATGCTCACTTATGAAAAAATAAAAACATGAGGTGAGGAGCAGAACAGAAATAATGCAGGTGGTGTTTGAGGGCTGGAGTGTTACTTATCCCATGCTGTATTCACAGAGTATCACACTTGTCTTCCATCCTAGTTTCTACAGAATGATTTTCAGGGGAGGTGCAGTAACAGATTGTCCTACGAGAAATGTGATAGTGGGAAGAAAAAAATTTCCATGTGCTCGGCTAGTCAGTAAGAGGAAGAAAATGCTTTTCTTTTTTTTTTTTTTTCTATGAGTGTATTTTAACAGTAACCTCCATGGCCCATTGCAGAGTGCTCAGCACATTAGGATGATTGTGTGTTTGGGACTGTTACAGTTATTGTTTTAAAAAATGTAACTGCTACTATGATAGAGGAGTGACAAAGCTGTGTTTAGAGAAATACATCTCGTCCTGGCAGACTGTCTGCTTGCATGTGTCAATCCCTGTCCTTGACTGAAGAGTAGCAGCACAAGGTCAGGTGCAAATATAACAACATTCATCTGGAGAAGAGGTGACGACTTTTCAAAATAAGCAGAGTGTGGGCATGCGTGTCTGACTTATCTCAACTACTTCTTAGTTGTTTTAGGATGTGTGATTGTAAAGGAAAAAACAGCAGTGTCTGACCTATTAAAACCATATAATCCATCCGTTCTGTGGTCATTGTGGTGACTCAATAGGCTAAGTATTGAGCTACCCTGAGCAACTGCAAATTTGTTTCCCAGACTTGGTTTTGGGAGTGGTTTCTGCAGTTTAATGTTTAGGGGAATTAACAACGGTCATGGGTAAAATTTTCAGAAATGGCCAAGTTGCTCAGGAACCCAAGCCCCATTTTTTAAGATTATGTAGAGTGTGCAGAATTCCAAGACCCTTAATTTGCAGTGAAACATAGAAGTGAATTTTCAGCAATTTCTTTAAATCTAACATGAGTTCTTCTGCTCTAAAATCCTTCATAAGCTGCTACGTATATCTATGAGACAAGAACTAAGGGAAGGTACCCATACCTCACGCATTTACTTTCCTTCTATAGGTGTCAAGTTCTTTCATGGGTCTGCTGCTGGTAAAGACTGTGAGTTTGGAAAGGTGGCATTGGAAAGCTGCTGTGGTGGATGCAGGCTGGCAGTCAGATGCTAGCCAATAGTCTGAAGCAAGCAGCAGTTGTCCTAGTGGGAGTTGTGGGATTTTGGGGTATTGGAGAGTTGACTGTACAAGCCTCAACTTCTATATTTGCATCATAAGGCAATTTACGAGTCACTTTACTGAGTGATGCTCCCTACGAAGGCAGCTGGTTCCTTGGAGAAGAGCACTTGGAGCTGTGGTCCCTGAGGGTTGCATGGAAGAGCATCTTGTCTTACTTCGAGTGTTCATTCTGTCTGTTTCTGCCTGCAGGCAGCACCAATCACTTCCCTTTCCAAGACCTTGATCCTGTTGGAAGTCAGACAGGCTATACAGTTCAGGGAGGCACTGAAACTAATTGCTTTTGTTGTTACAGGTGGGCTGGTTGGGAAGAGATTAAAACACTGCTCAGGGGAGGCAGTTGAAAGTCTTCAGATGTCCAACTGCAGCACTAACAAGCAGTTGGACTCTATCATCAGGGGAAGTTTGGAACTGTTGGCTTAGCAAAGCTTTTGCTGTCTTGTATCCTATGCTTCCTTGAACAACAGCATTTTTGTTAGTTGTGGGGAAAAAAAAGAAAATAAAGAAAAAATAAACGAGTATGAATAAAGAAAAAATAAATGAGTATGAATAAAGCAAATCTATTGCTTTAAGATGCCTGTTCAGTTTAGTGTGGTGTTCTTGAAACCCTTGTTTATGCTAAGTACTCTGGAACCATTTCATACACTACCAAAACACAGCACACATCCAAACTGAACAAAATAAACTGGCTCTTAAATTTAAAATAGCAGAATCCACAAAACCCTTTAAAGCTAGAGAGAAAATGTAGACAAACAGTGTCCAGTGACCCCAGATTGATAATTTGCTAGAGTGCTGGTTGCTGTGCTTTAAAACCACTGTCAGACACTCAGTGGGGTTGTTACTACCACGAGTTATGTTGTTGACTGGATGTTCTTAAAGAACAGAGAAGTTCTCATCCAGAAGTTTTGTTTTTCTAAAACATGTTGTTAAATGATAGTCACTGACACTATATTGTTGTTGATACTAGTGGATATTGGCTAAAGCCTTTTATCCATTTGAATCCTTTAAATTTAGGGGAATATTTCTTTCTTACCTCTTATCATGTCTTCCTTGTCTATTTGGACTCTTTGAAATAATGTCTGTTTGCAATGAAACTTAAGGCTCATTTTGTACTATTGGATTTTATGATAAAAACTTAAAGCAAAAACAGGGCTGCAAATTATAATATACCCTGTATCTCTGTAATTTAGACCAGAGCACCATTGTTTTCACAAGATAAATCACTGTTGTTTTTATTCCGGGTTTTTTTATTTTTTTTTTTTTCCTTGGTAGAGACCTAGAGTGAAGATGAAAAGAGAGAGATTCAAAGTTCTGTGCTCACAGACAGTTGATGGTGATGTGACTGCACAGCTAAACAAACAACAAACACAGTGAAAGACATCTTTATGTTCATGATCTTAATTTAGGCTTCATTCCGCTTGAGACCTGATGTAATTCGGGTGTCACAACTGACAACATCACACCTATTCTCACAAGACCAAAGGCCATTCATCTGAAAAAGTATCTCCTCTGAAGGATAGTCTTCCAATTTAGGGCTGTACTTGTACTTCTGTGAGGTAAAGAAAAAAAGAAAAAAATCTGATTGTACATTGCTTTCAGAGAAATCTGAGGGATAAAGTGATCCAAAGGACACTTTACAAGTTGATGCATTAGTCCTTCAATTGTAGTTAAGGATCCAGGTCTCCTCAATGTAAAACTACCGGTAATTTGAAACAGTTTTAGGTATTCAAGACAGCATTTACTGAAATGCCTCCAGAAATATGTCTGTTAATACAGTTCTCTAGAATCTTTTCTATCTGTAGGATCTCTCATCCTCCCATCCCAGTTTTGTTCACTGCAATTTCAGTGCTGGAAAAAATAGGGTGTTGTAGGGCACATTCTCTTTCCAAGGATGTGTTTTAAGCGGTTTTCTGTTGTGTCTGTAGCTGCCCCTGGGCTGAGTGGTGGTGTGTGCTGGAGTTCCCTTCATTGCAGGGGGAGGCAATATCCTCCAGAATTGTCCCAGCAGCTAGGGAGCAGTTGTGTCATGTTCCCAGGAGCAGGATTTAGGAGGTACTACTGCATCTTGAAATTTGGAGAGAGCTAAGACGAGAGGGCACACTGAATTATTCAGGACATGGTTTATCTTCCATGTGCAGCTTAACAGTATTTTGCGTGATATACCAAAAAGAGAAGGGGCTTGAATATGATGACTGCATATTTTACAGTTGAGAACATACTGAAAAGCTGAAGGGTCTAGGTTAACGAGCAAAAGATTTTTCACTTTTTGATTACTTTTGTAACTTAGGGCTGCAAACTTAGTGAAGTCAATGAAAATTTTGCGCTTGGCACAAGGGTCTCATCCCGGGACTTTATGTTAGGTGCACATTTGTAACATATGTGAGAGGTGCAAGAAATACATTTCTCCATTTCCAGTTCAAACTCAGCCTCAATTCCTGAGGTTGGTTCACACTGCCAGAACTGAAATCATTGTTCTGCCTCTACCCTTATTGATGACAGCAGTGATATAACTGAAGTGGACAGTTTTCACTATTGTGTCATCTGAGTGGAACTGGAAGATGGAGTGATAAAACCTGTGCCTCTGGATCCAGTCCACACCCTACCTTTGCCAGAACTTCCAAGGATGAATTTTGGTAGGCGATTACTAGTTAAAGGAGAGAAAGTGTTCAGGGAAAGAGGCAGGATGTTTAAATTATAACAGAAGACTTTTTTTTAACCTTCCTTGCACTTCATTTTGCAGTCCATTTATTCACTGATGTACATAATTTTCATGCTATTGGTATTCATTGGTTAGTATTGCTATTGATTTGTGACAAGAGAATTTATGTATAAGTTTATTATTGTGTAGTTTAGAGGATGTTGCTCTTGTGCTTCTTCCTGTCAGAGGACATCCTACTCTGAAAGTTTTCTTTTATGGATAGAGACCTGATTTATTTTGCATATCAACAGGCTTATCCATTTATTAACTGCACAGGACAGATTTTCAACTGGATGACATTGTCCCAGACAAGTGAAGTCACTGAAATGGTACCAAATTATGCCTTTGTTTCAGCTAGATGTTTCAGTACAGGAAAGGACAGTGGCATAATAAATAATACTAAGCTATTCAGAAAAAGGATAAATGCACTTCTTTGCCACATAACATAGGTGAAGGTTAAATTTAAAAGAGCTTTGGGAAAGGCGAATGCTATCCACAGCGGCCAGGTATTGAGAAGAGGTAAAAGTGGGAATAAGAGGCATGTAAATAAATGTGTGAAGTTAGAAACTAATACAGTCTTAGAAATGGACTGTTGAAAATTCAGGGATGAACATAGTAGAAAATAGGACAGGGTTTTCTTCTTGAGCCAGGATTTAGGCGTCAGATCTCTGCAAAGACTGGAGGAAAGGGTCTTTTCCCATGCCTACGGCTACTTTCTAAAGAAGTGGACTTGAGGCCATCCAGCTGTGAATCTGTGTAGCTGCAGCAATCCAACTCCTGAACCTCATATTGGTTAGCTTCATCCCTGTCTTCAGATGGCTGTCATATTGGCTTTACCTGTAGATTTGCAAGGAATTGCATGCTCAGCAGCTTGAGTTCTCTCTCCTAAAGTATTTTACCTGTTGCTCTTCTTAACTCACAGGGGAAATTATTTTCTCCTCCAAAGTGTTTTCAAGGCATGGTATGGTGTCTGGTGTACAGGGGAGGGGATGATGTCTGGGTAAAACAGGGCTACTTTGTGCAATATTTTGGCTCTTCTAGAATAAGGAGCATTATGCCCAGCATGACATTGCATAACATGAAGGTACCACTGGCCAGTGAAATTTCTCTTCACCTCTGCCAAGCAGACCTGTTTCTTTCAGATGTTTTTGTTTACTGCCTCACTTTTATGGCCCCAGGGGAGATGTATGTATGTTGACTAGAAATCTTAGATTCCACAGGGAAACTTTTTGTCCTCCCTAGGCTCCAGAGGACGCCTTTTTGTCTGTATCATGGTCGCTCTTCTATGCCTGAGAGTCATGGGTCAAGGACAGGATTTTCTGCCAAAAGTTTGTTCCCTTGTGTGAAAGGATGGATGGCTCAGCATGTGAGACAGTCCTTGTTTTGAGTAGTGTATTAGTTTCTGGAGCTGGTACCTCTTATACTTTCATACCCAGGCGTAAATTAGAGGTTTCCAATACCAGCCTAAACTTTACTCGTCCAAAACCAAACTTATGACAGGTAGTAGTAAGAAAGAAGGAATCATTTGTTTTCATCTGATCTCATGCTTTTTTTTTTTCCCATCTTTTATAAATATAGATCCTTGACAAACATTTATTTGAGAATCAGCTTAATCATTCTTTTGGGGGTTAGGTGCACACATTTGGCTTTGTGTCACACTTGATTATTAAAAGATGCTTCCCTTGTATCACGAAAAGTGAAAAAGGTAAGGTAGCTTCTGCAGTTCTGGTTTTTGCTCTGAGAATTTTATTAGAACATTCCTGCAGTCAGTAGGGATGTTCCTGTAACTTAGCAATGAACATATTTTTGCTTTTTCATATTTTTGTTTTCATATATTCATGATTTAAAAAAATTTTGGCGTCAGGACATGATTTTGACAGGCATTTTGTTCTTATACAGTGCTCCCAGTGTAGTTATTACAATTTTTCATTCTCTGACTACTAAGAGTTCATATGTCTGGGGAGCTACTTAGCTATTCATTTAATGAAAACCTATTTTATCCCTTTCATTCCTTACAAAATTTACCCTTCCGTTCTGGCATCATCCAGGCTATCCTTTGTCAGCTAAATCCAGCCTAGAGGGAACTTCCATCCAGCCTTCTGCCTTTCCTCACTAGAGAGCTCCTTGTTGGTTTAATAATTGTCTGAAATGTGGATCCCTCTGTGTTGCTGCCCCTGTGTCCATGTTGGAGGAGCAGAAGGGACTGGATGCATAGGCTGGAAATTACCTCAGTCAATCACCCTTGTGGCCGAGGGTCAGTGGTATACACAGTCATATTGAAAGAGTAATTGAAAATTCACAGTAATATGTGTGGATGCCACACTGCATCTGCATAGCTTATTTCCTTTGCATATAAAAGTGAGTGATCTCGGGACATTATTAATTTCTTGTCTGACAAAAGTAGCCTGTAAGATTCCAGCAGGTAAGAAGATTTAGATTATCAGATATCACTGAGAGATACCAAAATTATGCGAATTCTAGAGCTCTGACAGCCTTTTTTTTTTTTTTTTTGATAAATGAAAAAAGAAAATGTTTCAAAACTTAATGGAAATTTTACATGTAGAACTGCATAACTATCTGATCCAACCCAACTGTCCCCAAAAGGACCATCTAAAAGCTACAAGTATAAGAGCACATAAGGTTTATGGAGTTCTGGAAAAGTAGTAAAAATCTTGATTGCTGCCTTCTTTTGGATTTTAGAAGGCTGAAATTTTTCTTTCTCTAGCTCTTCCCTAAATTATAAACAAAAGCAATCTCTTCACTGCGGTTGTGTAAATTATTTTTTAATATGAAACATCCAGGAAGTGGCTTATTCGGAAGTTCATTAAACTCATTTGCCCTTCTCAAATGAAAGTAATTTTGCATACTTAGTAGTTATTTTATTTTCTATATGTATTATTTTTCCTGAGGACAGTTGATAATGGAATGTGATACTGTAACTGATAGCAAACAACGCAGAGGACAAGAATTGCCACATTTATTGCAACATCTCTTATTAAGGTTACTTGTGATGAACCTTGTTTCTTTACTTAATTTAAAAAATAACAGTATAATAATACCCTGCATATTTACCTTTTTGTCAGTTGAATAGTTCACAAGTAAATCACTCAAAAAAGGTCTTCACTGATCCTTAATGCTTTCTTGTGGAGTAACGTGTTCTTCAGAATCTGCTCCTTTATAGCTATTGCCAAATATTATTTCATATTTTAGAGTGTATGTTGAAAACATACTGTCAGATGCTTCATCAGGAAAAGTTTTATGATATCTGTAACTAATATTCCAGGTTGTCTATTTGGAATAAACTGTTTTCTAATGTACATTTTCTTCAGGCTTCAATGAACTGAGAAAAAAAGCCCCCCAAAACACCTCCATATAGTGTAATCCTTCTTACCAGCAGGATAAAGAACAAAAACCTCTGCCTGTATTCTGCTCTGTTCTTATTCAGATCTTGAGACTAGTTGCAGGAAAAAAGTGATGTAAAATGGCAATGAAGATAAATTACTTGTAAGACTTTCCGCTGAGATTTTAGTCTCTGATGTTGCCCATCTGTCAGTTCTGGAACTTTAACACTTAGCAAGCCTTATCTGCTTTCCTCCTGTCAGTTCTTTGTGGAAATTCATGCTTGCTACTTCATCTGAAAATCAGATGGCTCGGTAGATAAGAGGGTTCCTAAAAATGTGGTGTGCCCTTGCCGTTTATTTTTGTGAAACCCTCCACAGGAAAACTGGTGTGAGATGTGTATAGCTGCTGAACAGCTGGAAACTTCTCCATAAGTAGTCTGTCTGCGTGGAAACCTGCTGTTTGTATGGATACCTGTTGTTTCAGAAATTAATGTTTCTGAGGGGGAATGGCCAGATTTTCCTCAGATTTTCCAAGGGCAGTTTTGTGCGTGGCAGTGCTAAAGGCCTTTAAACACTCATAAGGAGCACAGAGTCCATCCAATGAACACAATGAAGAAAGATTACATTTTTCGTTCTTTCACTATCTCTCAATACCATTTGCAACTGTGGTTTTATCATATTCAGATACTTTTCTTGCCAGGAAACTTATGATTCTGCCACACTTTTAGGCAGCCAGCACTGGAAAGTTTACTCATACTATGCAGTTCTCAGAGGATGTTTATTATTTGGAGAGCAGAACTCTGTACAGAATGAGGAATTCTTACTACACTTAGTTCCCAAATTCATATACCACTGTTTAATCAGACCCAAATTTGTTGGCTTACATCTTCTGTACAAGAAACTAATTTCTTTTTTCTTGTCTGTGGTGGTATCTGGGGACTTTGACCAACCTGGTCTAGTGGAAGATGTCCCTGCCCTTGGCAGAGGTGTCACTAGATGATCTTTAACCCTAGGCATTTTATGATTCTTTGATGACTTGGATGCCTTCTTGTATCAGTTCAAATACCTGTGCAGAAAAACACACAGGATTTGCAAAGCCAGATGGGTTTGTTACCCTAACTGTCCCAAAATACAGTGGAAGGGACAAATTTGGATAATATGCTTGATAAAAGGTGAAGGTAAGGCATTTCCTGTACCTTTTTATAGATGAAAAAAAAAGAATTAGGGAGAGTAAAAGAAGAGAAGGGCATGAAAGTGGAGACACCCTACTGTATTTTGTTTATCCCCTTGTTACTGAAGAATTAAAATGGAAGAAACCACATAAATGCCTCAACGTAGCAGAAGATAAAAAAATTGCCATTGTTTTAACTTATTTTCGGTTCTACCTCTCTCTAAACCAAATGTAAGCATGTAGATATTGGTTCTCAATAAATTTATGTATATTCTTTGTTTATTTACATATTTGTGTTAATTTTTGGTTAGTTACGTTGACTATAAGAGTAGGTGATTTCACAGCATATGTACCTCATAGCCATGTTATTTTAAGTTCCTAAATTCCTAAGGTAAAGTCTTCTGAAGTAGAAAACAGTCATTAGAGATGAAGACAAAAGTATTTATAGTTTACATATGTCCAGAGTACCCAGTCTGTCACATCAGTTGTGCTAACATAGGCAAGCCAGGTCAAAGTGGTGTACAGTTGGATGATGTTTGAGGCACTGCCAAATGTAGATACCACAACTGCTTAGCTGGAGCCTGGTAAGGGAATCCATGGTGGTTCTCACCATGTTTTTCAAGTCTAAGACATGTCTGAAATGTAGTTTATTTCTCTGGAGTTCCTTCCTCTGAAAAAATGGAAAAAATCACATACAAAGCTTGTATTATGTCTCTACTGAACATGTATTGTAACTGAGATGCTTATATACTGTAGCAATAGTAAGTATAAACATTGTTCAGTGAGTTCAGTGGGCTTTGTGTTATAGTTTTTAACCATGGAAGTGTTCTTTAATTATTCAGTATTCTCCTTCACATTACATTAATGAATTACCTGCTGTGCTGCAAGTGCTGCACCATTTGTAATTGGTCTGGTCTTCATAACTCATGCCCCCAAATATCTGAATGCAGTTTCAGGCTGTAAAAATCCATAGATTATTTTTGTAGCTAATTTTTGTATTTTTTTTAAATGTCCCTTAAAATAATATAAAAGTAGAAGACCATCTCATCATTGCTATATGTTTATGATGTTTGGCAGGAACTTGTGTTAACAAGCATCAAATAAAAAGACAAAAGTATGCTTAAATTGTCAGCACAAATTTTTTATACTGAAGTAATGTGTGTAGAAATTGAGTTTTGTTAGACCTGTTCATAGCAGCCTCCAAATACAATGCCCTTGAGGTGCACCTGCAGTGTGGAGCACTGGGGCAGGCAGTGACAACACGGGGCTTGGTTGGTGCAGAAATCTTTTTCTGTCTTCTGTTCCCCTGGTTGCTTCAGCAGTAAGCATGCAGATCCTCATGGTGGAGGGTTATTGACTCTGCTGGGAAGGGCTGATGTGTGCCACCAGGAACTCCATCAGGAAAGGGACCTGCAGCAGCACAGCAGTGCGTCTCTGGCCAGTGAGCCTCCTGCCCAGCGAGTGCCAATGCTGTTGAGCAGTTTGCCAGAGGGAGGTGGGCCATGTTGTCACAAACTGTGTTATAAAATTGCTTTTGTTTGCTGTCCTGTAAAGCTTTAAGGATAGGGAGGACTTTGAGGGTGAGAAAGGCAATGTATTGCACAGGTCCCCTCTTAGGACTTACTCAAGGGCATACCTCTACCCAGATACTTTTTGTGAGAAGAGATGAGCAGCAACTTGGCACCATCGTGGCAACAATGAGTTTCCTCTACAATTTTTTCTCCTCACCAGCTCCCTGTTCTCCTTTTCTCTTCCCTAAATGAGTCCAATTACAGGGTTAATGTAATGCAGAGAACATAGGAGAGGAAGTACACTGAGAGATACAGCAGACCAGAAAAAAATGGATAAATGAAAATGCTGCAAAGATTTCTCATAAGCAAATTCATTTTTTCCTGAGTTTCCATACTCTCAGGAGTATAGGATTTTTGTTGTTAGCTTTAGCAAGTGGTTCCATAAAAAAAGTCCCAAAGAGAAGTTTTTATGACAAAAAGATGTTTCATATAGTCTAAGTATTGGTAGTTAAGGATATAAAGATATTAATTACTTTGCCTAAGAAGAAAGCCCAAAATATTTTAAAGGGGAGAACAAGAAATATCACAAAAGCCAGAATATATAAAGGTTGTCCTAAACTTGTGGAAATCCATTTCAGGGAACTGAGATTGCATAAAATGTTATGTTTGCTTTTAAGCATCTCCTCAGATTGACCATTTAAGATAAGTTGATAGCCATGATAAGTGTTACACATTTTTCAGCATATTTTTGGAACAGGTAATAAACACCTGATGTAGCCTCTGTAAGAATCAGTGAAACTTTTCTGGCCAAATACTTTGGCTCAGGTTAATGTATAATTTTGGAGAAGGGGGCTAAAGAGCCAGATTTATCTCTAATTACATAATTGGTAGATGGAAATTGTAAACAGTAGCAGTTAGATGAGGCTCTGATGTTACGATATGGAAAGGACAATTGTCTCTTGACAATTGGAAACGTGAGAGATGAGAGAGAAAGTCTGACAGGCAGAAAAGTGGTTTCTGCTCATGTACTTCTCTGGGGAAGAGCATTCAGGAGTTTCTTACGTGGTTTTTGAACAGAAAGTGTGTAGTAACCTTGGGCACCTCAATTTTGCAATGTATACTCTGAATTTTAGAAAATACTGAATACTATCTCTCCGAAAATTTGTCCTTTTCAAATACATGTTGAACATCCAAAATAGGAAGCAGTTCAAAATCACTTGTCAGTTGTGAACATCTTGCCCATTCAATGTATAAAATAATGCAATTAAAAGCAGCAAAACCCTGTAATATGCAAATATGAGGCTGTGTAATTTTAAAATAATTACAAAATACTTTTCACTTTAAGAGCAAGAGTTTCTTTCATTTCTGTTCTGATTATAGGAATGATAAAGGAAAAACCTTTCAGCATGTACAAAAGTTCTAAATTCATATAATTAAGCAAAGCTCAAAGAAAACTATGGCTCCTTGTCAGTGTATGTAGGACACTGGGCTCTGTGTCAGGAAAACATTCCAAAATTAGGTAAGCATACCTGTTTTCTAAAGACTTCAGTTTGTATTTGTGTCAGATTCTAAATGGGAAAGCTATTTCTGTCATGTTTTAAGCAGCAGGGGTAGTCTAAACATGTTCAATAGGTCTAGTGACCTTTTCCTGAGTAATGGAAAACTTTCAGCTGTGCCAGTGCAGTATATTTATACCAATATTATTTACAGGTCTTGCCCTCTTTGCTACTTCTTCTTGGAACTGTTCTTGAATGAAAAATAAACGTATCAGGGTTTTAATACAATTAAAAAGGTTATAAACATTCTTAAAAATAGAAATGTATGCTTAACCATGCTTCCTTTAGCTGAGTGCAGTGTCTTCAGCAACTGTTGTTTCTGTGATGGATTAACAGATAACCTGTGAAATGGTCCTGCATAACACACACTGACGTGTGCCCTAAAGCAAGTACTCAATAACTTGAATGGTTTTGAAATTCATTTTTATCTATTAATTATGTGTTTTCAGTCCAGCTGATTTTTAAGAACATAACTGAGGTCTGACAGTTTCTTGTGATGCGTCATGGGTATTGCTTACAGAGGATTCCTGCGAGCACTATGCTATGTGGTGACTGCTGAAAGCCACTTCCCGCCTCCCAGAGGTGGAAAAGTTGCTGCAGTAACAAAAAGTACAAAAACTCAACAGATGACCACAGAAAAAACAGTTTTGTGAAGAGCAAGCTTAGCAGATAGTTCAACCTTTTAATTACTCCCTTTGAATGCTGAGCACGTTTCATTTGAATCCTATCTCCCCAGTCCTGATTTTAGACAGTATTTTTCTTTAATTCATTCAAGCACGGAAAACAACGTGGTCATGTAATTAGGGTTAATTTTACAAGCGAACAGAGCTGAAGGTCGTCAGTGTGCAGGAGGTGGCACTATCCCTCAAATACCCATGTGAAATAATGGTCTCTGCTGAGACTCCTCAGAGAGTGCCACCGTTGCTTTCGGGAGGTCTCAGGAACTGATGCCCAAAAGGTTGTTTGCATCTTTGGGCAGGGAGCACTGTCAAGGGTCCAAGTCGTAGAACTGATAATATCAGGACTAATTGATTAAGCTAGTCTGTTACCAGGAAGGAAGAGCAGCCATCAATATTCTCCAGTCACTTTTGTGTAAGGCTGGGAAGGTCTCCACCTTGCCATATAACCTTTTCCTCCATTCTGGAGAAGAAAAGCTTTCTGTGGGGATGTCCCTGATCCCTGATTTTCTTATCCATTCTTGTAAAACTGGAATGTTAGAAGACATAAGGACATTTTCAGAGTATCTTCTGAGTAAACCCTCCTGGCTTCAGGTAACATAGAGAACAATTGGTATTAATTTTTAGCTTTTTATACACTGGCCAGCTTATGATCCTACGTCAGTCTTGTTTTTGTAGACTAAACATGCTCAGCGTCTTCACAGGTCCTGTTTCTTAAACATCACACTGTTCTTGCTGTTCTCTGGACTATATCCCCTCTGCTCTCTTAAGTGAGGGCATCCAAAACCAGGAGCAGCATCAGCAATCTGGCCTCATCAGGGCCAAGCAGAGCAGAGTAAATTACCTCCTTAATTGACACAGAACTGTAAATTTCCCTTTCTAAATCATTACTGTGTACTGTACCACATCTTGATGGATATGTATTCAAAATGCCATTTCCTTTACAAGCAGGGGAACAATTAACGTCTTCCTTAATTATATGTTTTCTTTCACACAGGCACACCCTTATTTCTCGTAGTTCTTCTGTTTTGCACACTTTTCAGTCAGTTCCATCTCGAATTTTGCCATACTGACACATTGTATTTGAATCCAGTCACTAATTTATGCACTCATCTAACAATATTACTTTTGATTGATAGCTGCTGAAGGAAGAAGAAAAAGACCTGCACATAGATTTCTGGTTGAAATGAAGTTATTTTTACACTGGAGGTGGGGAAGAAGAATGAATTTCAGTGCCAGGATTTTGGGTTGCGTTTATTTCCAGTGAAGTGAATCTCCATCTTTCACAAAGTTTTTTTAAAAATAAGCTATATTCAGTTCTTTGGATAGAGATACTAGAAACTTGAAATGTACTTAGCTTTGTCTGATTATCTGGCCTGACTTCCAAATTCCCTTGAAAACAGACGCAGTGTTTTTTATTTTTCACATTGGACAGATATCTGAAAGATCTGAATCATCCCTCTTAAGGCTATCATTGCAGATGGATGGTGGAAATCATTACATCTTGGGGCAGCAATCTGGTACAAGCGCATATATTCAAAAATTTTTCCAGGGAATATTCCATTGTGAAAGAAAAATTTGCTCTATCAGAATGGGGACCTCCTCCCCATCTGTTCCAAAGGGCAGTCTGTTCCTCAGACTTCTTCATGATTACCTTTTATACAGGAATGCATACTGAAAAGCAACTAACTGGCCAAGTATATGAATGATGGGATTTACAACCTCGATGAAGATTATTACAAGGCTCCTGAATTTCACATAGTCCCTTTTCATGGTGTCTGAAGATCCTTCTCTGTTTGTACACAGAAGTTGAGGTGTGTAAGAACCTGCAGTACCCAGTTCTAGTTGAAAAACTTATTTTATGTATTTTATTATTCTTTTATTCTAAATTATGTGTCTGGAAAGGGAGAGTATGTAAATTTAGTTGTTTGTGATTAAGGAACTTCATTCTACTACACCTTTCTGATGTGTAAAATAGACATTATCATGTGGGGCAGAGCTAAGATCCAATTTAATATCCTGTCGCAGACCCCAGTTAGGAGAAAGATGTGAAAACTCCAGATAAATCTGACAATTAGAATCATAGAATTTTTTAGGTTTCAAAAGTCTTCTAGGATCATTGTGTCCAACAGTTAACCTGACACTACAAAGTCCACGACTAAATCATGTTCCTAAGCTCCAGGTCTTTTAAATAATTCCAGGGATGGTGACTCAATCACTTTCCTGGGCAGCCTGTTCCAATGCTTGACAACCCTCTAGATGAAGAAATTTTTCCAAATATCCAGTCTAAACCTCCCCTGACACAATTTGAGGTCATTTTCTCTTGTCTTATCGCTTGTTCCCCAGGAGAAGAGACTGACACCTACCTGACTGCAACCTCCTTTCAGGAAGTTGTAGAGAGCAATAAGGTCTCCCCTGAGCCTCCTTCAGGCTAAACAATCCCAGCTCCCTCAGCCGCTCCTCATCAGACTTGTACTCTAGAACCTTCACCAGCTTTCTTGCCCGTCTCTAGATGTGTTCCAACACCTCAGTGTCTCTCTTGTATTGAGGCGCCCAAAACTGAACACAGTGTTTAAAGTGTAGTCTCACCAGTGCTGAGTACGGGGGGACGATCACTGCTCTAGTCCTGTTGGCCGCACTGTTTCTCATACAAGTCAGGATGCCCTTGGCTTTCTTGGCCACACTTCTGGCTCATGTTCAGCTGGCTGTTGACCAGCAACCTCAGGTCCTTTTCCACTAGGCAGCCTTCCAGCCACTCTTCCCCAAGCCTGTAGCATTTCATGAAATTATTGTGACCCAAGTGCAGGATCCAACACTTGCCCTTATTGAACCTCCACCATTGGCCTCAGTCTGTTGATCCCTCTGCAGAGCCACTGTACTCTCCAGCAGATCAACACTCCTGCCCCACTTGGCGTCTGCAGACTTACTGAGGGTGCACTTGATCCCCTTGTCCAGATCATGGATAAAGACATTAAACAGGACTGGCTTCAGCACCCTTGCTGCATACCCTTCCACGTGATCTGCTGCCCCACACCTAGTTTACCTGCCCTGTCCTTTAGTGCTCCCTAAGGCCACCATTGCTCCCAGGCTTCCCAGCTCCTGTGGCATGAGCTGCAGGCTCCTGGCTGGTCTCTAAAGGTAAAATTAAAAACAGGAACACAGGTATATCTTTTATGTTGGGATATGTTTGGTTTTTTGCTTTTTGGAGATACTCTGAATCATTGTAACCATGTTTTTTCTGGCTCTCTCTACATGTTAAAATTCTGTTTCCTATTTCTTATGTCTTTACAAGCTGACAGAGTGCCTCACAATAATTGCACTCTCAAAAGAGCATTTCCATGTAATTTTCCTCCTTATTATTCTGTCTTTTCTAAGGTCTTTAGTATATATTGAGAGGTGAGTCCTGGCCTTCCTCACTCTTTTTGGTCTGCTCTGTGAGAGGAGAGCCCTGCTGTGCTTTTCCAGTAACCTTTATTATTATTAACTTACTCATGGAAGTGTCACTGTACTAGACTTTTTTACAAACCCAAGAACAGGCAAATAATCTCTGACCTCAAGTATATTTTGATATCATGTGGTTCTGCTAGTATATACCACAATCCCTAGGAGGTGATTCCATTGATTCATTAGAAAGCATCGTGGTATGCTGGTCACATCTTCCATTCCTTTCCTTTTGAGCTATGTTGGTGTCTACCGAGGGCTCCAGTTCATGAATATACTATTTATTCCTTGTGGAAATACACAGATGCTCTCTATTAAGTACGGTGCATCTTTTAGCCCCTTGCAAAACACAACTCCCTTAAACACAATGCTTTATTGTTTTTCTGAATTTCAACTTCATTTACAATACATTGTTCTCAGGGGTGCGACTTGGTGAACTATTAAAGAGTGTCAAATAGCCGAAAAGGGAACACCAGGGGAAACAGCGTTCTTGCCAAAGAACTTAATTTCCTTTAGAATTTGCCAAAGTAACTAATCTAATTTATGGGAAAACAACTAAAATAATAATAAGAAATGGGATAATTTTTTAATTTAGTTTCATACTTAAAGTCACAAAAATATGTCATCTGTTAGCTGGTGTAGCTTTGACTTTGCAGCGTTTGATTGCTGTATTTAATACTTTCTTTCTGCACAAACTTCATAATTAACTGGATTTAAATTGCCTAATTCTCTCTGTTTCAGAAACTGGTAGTGCTGGCAAAGTTCCTCATATACCTTGCTAATTAGATACCTGATACAGTGGATTGGATTGACTTGAAAATTAAAAAAAAAAAAAAAGCCTTTACAATCTGTGAGTGATTTAAGTCAGACTAAAAAATATTGCTTTTACACAATATCGGATTACATTTACTGTCACATGTATTTGCACAGTACTGTATTTGTACAATATACCATACTCCTGCACCACTGCCAAACATGTGAGATCAAATATGGTAAATTACTGTTGTTGTTGAGGTCTGATACACCAGAAGAAAAACACAAGTCTGAAATTACCGAAAACTTCATGGGAAAGAGGAAAGGAGTTCCCAGAAATATACTGAAAAACGAATGCTTCTCCATTTTGAAATGAGCTTGCCAGAGCCTTCCAAAAGCAGATGAATTTTCTTGACCTGATGAGTGTTTATCAACTGTCTGCATGTCTGCTTGGCAGCTTTGCTCCCTTGAAATATTCTTAATCTAAAGACCTGAGAAGATGAGGTTATAGTAGTCACAATTCTACTAAAGGTTCTCATTTTCCCAGTACATCTTCAGTAAGAAACGTAAAAAAATAGTGGTATTGTTGTGGGGTATTTTATCAAGAGGATACAAGATAAGTCAAGAATTAGTATCTGTATGTATCTGTCCACGCGCAATAGAACAGAGAATTTGTTTGGAATATTTTAGTGAAATTTCCTCTACTTAGATACATTTCTAACTTCTTTCAAATAATTTATAAATGCCTTTTTACAAACAGAACCGGCAGAGAATTAAGTAATACCACGAAGGCAGAAAGATGCTTCAAGCTTTCAGTTAATCTCAAAGGAGAAAGCAAAGTTAGCTTGGAAATAACTAAAGTGACCTCATCTTGAGATCCTAAATAGCAAATACAGTTTCCTGTCGAGTAATGCGGTAGTCAGATACAAATAATACATAAAATTTTGCTTCCATTTTTCAATTGCTTTATAATACTAGGTAACATAACTCCTGGCTGTCGTGAGTGAGAGTTTTAAGGTTACAATAGCTGCAGCTGGGAAAACTGAATTGACAGATTAAAGCCCTAGATACGTGAAACCCCATACATCTTTGCAGGAAAGGAAAGTCTGTTTTTCAAAAGCTGTTGTTCCATTGTTTTTGGAACATGATTTGTGGTTTTGTTCTTTGTTAATACAGTGCCTCACACAACTACTTTCTGATTGCTGATTTGTCTCTCCAGTACTACAGCAATCAGAAAAACCCAACAAGAACAGCATTTTAAGGCTCCTGTACTGTAAGCTGCTTGTCCAAAACCACAGAGCAAAATGATGCAGAGCCAGATTTAGCATACGAGGAAATTTCTTTTACCCAATCTCAGTCTCAGACCATTATTTTATTTCTCTCTAGAAAGTGACCTTGTCTGATTTCTTCAGTATATTGCATGGGTCTTACCATGCCACTGCCACAACCTCTACTCCTCTGAGATGGCAATTGGATGGAAAATGGCTCCTTTCTTCTAGGTTTGATGCTAATAAGGAAGCCTTTGGAAGTGCAGAAGAAAACTCTAGGAGGCACATGGATGTGTTAGGTGATGGGCAGGCTAGCATCATTCAGGACTGGGAAAGACCCAGCACAAGACACAGGGCTCATTACAGACTGAGCACCTGAGAAGAAGCTAGTAGCATGATCTTGAGATTAATGACTTTTTTCTGACAAATTTTGAAAAATAATTTGTTGGTTTGGATTGCATTAATAACAAGCAGAACAGTAACCCACCTGGAAGACAAGTCAATAGATAAGTTTATTGGTTTCAGGCATCTAGCAGGGTCCAGGAATGTGTCTCTTTTATCTGGGCTGTATCCTGAGAGGCATTTCTATCTCTCTCCCACAATTTCAGGAGAAATTTCAGAGGTAGAACAGTATTTGAATGCACACTCACTCCTCACAGTATTTCCTCAACACAAGATCTTCATCTCTTGCTTGTGTGGGAATGGTACTCTGGCTTTGCGTTGAACACAGTTGGTCTCTTATTCAGAAAGATACTTTCCTTAGCTCAGGAGAAGAAAGTATTGAATGCAGCATGTATCCCACTTGCCTGACATGATTACTTCCAGCAAAGTCTTTGAAATTATTTGTGCAGGATACAGTCCAGTGTTAAGAAATTCTTTAAAGCATAGCAGCAAGAATGTGTATATGTCTTTAAATGCTGGAATTTATCCATTTTCAGGCACAGACAAAGGGAGTATTACAGATCATGAGGTCATTAAAAGCATAGTGGACAAGGGTGTGAGGCAAAGGACAGGGCAGGGCGTAATAGGATAGGAAGAGAAGGGAAATAATCTCAGTCAGGCAAATAGGATATTTTGCCCAAGTTAATTTCTTCAAATCTGTTTCAAGGTGCCTAGTTGGGGTACCTGGTTTCGGTTGGGGCTTTCTTGAAATTACAATTAAAGTAATTAAATTATTTAAAAAATAATATTAGAAGTGGATACAGGCTGCAAATATTTTACCTTTTTCTGAAAAAAAACACAAACTAATTAAAAATAATTTCCTCTCCTGTTTCTTTGCCAAGACCTCTTTTGAGGACTTCATGTTTCCCCTTAAAAAGCCAATGAAATCTCAGGCACCTAAAACAAATAGAAGCAGTATACTTAAGACTTGGCTGGTTTTTAAAAAAAAAAAAAAAGTTCTAAATTATTTTGCTTTAAAATTATAATTTCTATACATTTTGTTATTCATTTTGTCTGGTTAATACTTCTCTTTATAAAGCAGCAACTGAACCATTTACTTTTCATATGTCGTTGAACTCAGAGCCTGAGTAATCTTAGGTTTCTGTGCTTGCTGTTTCCAGGACATGGAGCAATTCTCTGTAAAACTTGGATGTGAGGTACATCTGGGTTGAAAAAGGACAGTGTACATCTTGCCCCTGCTTACTCAGGGCTGCCATGCACAGTGAGCAGAGCCACACTCTGCAGTTCTCATCTTGTGCCTGCCGCGTAGAGGCTGGGATCATCCCAGCAGCGTGTCAAAGTGCTTGACTGGTGTCTGTTCCATATATGTTCTGTCTGCCTCTCCTAGAACCAAAAATGTAGGTGGTGAAACCTCTTGCTCTGCGGAATGAGTGCTAGAGACAGGCTTGGAGATGAGTTTGGTTTGTTTGGATTTTTCTTATTCTTCTTTATTTTGTTGTTCCGTAATGCCCATTTTGCTGTCTTCATGGAAGATGGCAAAGTCAAGAAAGTAGGTTTCTTTGGGTTGTGGCCCTCCTTCTGCAAGTATTCAGGCCATCTGTTGAAGTTACAGTGGCCATTCCTGTGCTGGAAGTTAAACACGTGCATTTGTCAGATCGAAGTTTGAACTATTGTTTCACTTGAGTAAAGGTGGCACGTGTCCCTCATGCAGTGATATCAGTTCACAGGTTACAAAATTTGGAACAGTAGATATTTATTCTGTGAAATAATTTATAAGGGAAAGGATAAGGAAAAAGAAAACATTAAAAAAATACTGTTAAAAATTAGGGTTAAAAATTTCTGTGTGAACTAAGTTTTAAATAAGGTTTTTAGAAGAAATTTAATTGTTTAATTTTTATTCCCAGGAGTTTGCAATGCTTTTCTAATATATTGGGTCTTTTGTTCTTTCACAAAATGACTGTATTATCACTCAGATACCTCAAACATGTTGATAGATTCCTCTGTAAGGCATTTCCCATCCCACATTTACGGGAGCTACTGGGCAGTCAGCTGAAAAGTAGTTGAGTCATTAGAGTCTGGTTGAAAACCAGATTTTTTTGATTTATTTTTCTATTGTTCTTGTATGTTCTCTGGACTTAATGTGATATAAAAGTTACGTGTATCTCTGTGTTCACAAGCTTAGATTTCTGTTTATAAATATACTGAATTTTTCAGTAGTGTATCGTGACTGTGAAAACCTTGTCTTTGACTAAGAACATGGGAGGTGAGTTTAGGTTGGCACAAGTCGTGACAGAAGCAGGAATATTTTAAGATATGGGCAGGAGAACAATTTACCATGAAGAAGCTAATGTATAGTCTTGCGGTTTGTCAGCCTCTTTGTGTGAGTCTTGCTGATGTGGGGGAAGTTCCCAGTGACTGACTCCCTCACAGAAAGTGGGATGAGCTACCTCCCATGTTGTGCAAGGTCATGTGTAAGAGATGGGCCCCAGCTTACCTCATGTCAGGTTCCTTGCCCCCTTTTATTCTTCGTCACTGTTCAGTTTGGCTAATGCCATTTAGCCTGCCTGTGTTTTGACACATGCTGGATAAATGATCTTTTTAAGAAATGATGGGAATGTTGCTCAGATGCTTTTAACCATGCTTAGACCCTTCTCATACTGCAACCTTTGAATGCCACCATGTCAGTTGTGGGCGAAGCGTTTCCTGTCTGATGCAATTATGTAGTATAAAAATTAAAACTGTAAATTGTTTTGTTTTCAGCCCTATTTTATGTAAACTTTGCGGCCTCCCCAAAAGAATGTGAGGGTTGCAAAGAGAAACATGCAGGAGTTGAGAAATAGCATAGAGAAGGGTCTGCTCTTGGTTTTGTGCATCATCTCTTCAATTGCATGAATTATGCAATGTTCTCTAACAGCTTCCCATCTTGCTGACAGCACAGGATGAATAGTGTTAGGGGCTGGCATCAGGTTTGGGATGTAAAAGATGCCTGTGTCAAAAGGCATCCAAGTAATTTTGTAGGAAATGGAGGCAGCATTATGACTGAAGCAAGGAATTACAGTTAGAAAGAAAGTATTACAGAGGGCAAGATGAAGCTGTTCCCTTCCTTTTTGTCTAGAGTCACTGCATAACAGTAGGTTGTAGCCAAATACTTGAGCTGAAGTATTCACAGGAAGCCTCTAATAATGACTGCACAGTTTTGGAGGGTTTGGAAAGTGACCCCCAGCAGTCCTTTGCAAAAGGTGCAGAGCATGCTTGAGGATGCTTTGAGATGTGCTTCAAGCAACTTCTGATTGGTAATGCAAAGCACCCCGGAGAAGTTAGGCTTCCAGTGTTTCTAGCTGAGTATTCAAAATCATCTGATACTTCTGATAATTTTGATTTCTTTGTTTCTGTCCCCGTTTAGAAGGTAAGGATCATACCACGTCCTTTTCAGAGGTATAGAAGCAAAGCCAAAGTGTTCATGGTAGGCCTGACTATTAAAAGAAAGTGTTCATGAAAATGCTTATTATTTCTCCTCAGAGCATGGCCTGATCCCTTCAGACTTGATAGAACATTGTTTTTAAATCCTTATTAACTATCCATTTTGTTGACCTCACCTTCTGGCCTCTCAAGCTCGTTGAGCTGCACACTTAGCCTCATCTCTGCCTTACTTTTTTTGCCCCTCTTCTTTCTCCTTTCTCCTGATTGTTGAGTCTGGCGGTTTCCAGAGAGAAACTGTGCCATTAGGAGGGAAAGCTTCTCAGTTCTGTACTCAGGAGCATGTACTTCTCCCTTTACTGCCGTGTTCCACTTAAGCTACACGGGTTGCCATGGAGGAGCATCAGTGAGGATGGCAGATACCACATCTAACCAGCACAGAAAAAGGCTCTACCACATTCATGGAGAAGTGAATCTACCCAGACTATGCAAGCAGATTTTTTCAATGGCTTATAACTTAACCAAATCTGGGCAACTTTTAATAAAAACCTTTCTCCTGCCAAAATTTTAAGTCCTTTCTCCGAAACATGGAGGCACTAGAGCTTTTTAATGAAGCAGTTATTAAAAAACGAAACAAAACCTAGGAATAATAACATGTTTTTTCTCTCAGTTGTTCTCAGAAAAGTTGTTCTGTTGTTCTCAGAAATGGCTGAACCAGTTCAGCCTGACTTATTTATTTTGGAAAGAGTCAGCTGAGACAAACTTTCAGCATGGGAAATTTCAGCCCAACTGGTTAGCATTTCTCAAAGTTTGGCAAAGTTTAATGCAAGTGAAAATGTTCTTATACTGAGAAGTCAAAGGCAAGCTTACAAATCAGCAATGTTCCTGCTTAGTATAGAAAAAGACTATATATATTAACAGATTTTTCTTAATGTTTCAGATTCTTTGAGTATATACTTCTCTACAAAGATGCAGTGATGTTTCAGATTGAACAAGTCACAAAGCTTTGCTCGAAGATTGCTCTGACAGAGCCATGGGATCCCTATGATATTCCTGCCAACTCAACGTACGAAGACCAGTACTACATTGGGGGACCTGGAGATGAAATTATGGTACAGGAATGGTCTGACAGAAAACCAGCCAGGAAATGTATGTACATGCTTTTGTTTTATCTTAATAATAATCAATATCACTGCTGCCCAGAGAAAAATAAAATTATTCATGTTTCACCTCAGCTTTCCATATTTCTGTAAAGTTTTCTGGAAGAAATAATAAAAATGCCCTGTGTGCAGCATATAATTAACAATGACTTTTATATAAGAAAATGTTCCGTATCTCAGCAGGATTAATCATGTCCAAGGGACTTGATTGTATTATAGTTTGTATTGTACAGATTTTGGCATGGAACAGCATCACTTTGTGTCTGAATCTGGCAGTCTGTATCCAAAATTTACCTAGAGAAGAATTGGTACTATAATTAGGGACACACACGCTCAAACTAGAGTCTGCATAATAGAAACAAAGCAGGTTTCAGTCACGTGGTTCTGCTACCATTGACATCCTTAATATGTGCCCAGATTTTCTTATCCACTATACTAGTAAGAAATATCTGCTCACAAGGCTTAGTTCTGCACTTGGCAGCTGAACACCTGCATCATAAAAGAAAGTAGGCTGAATTTTCCAAGGTATGGTATGTTAGGTATGTTAGGCTTTGGACCCATAGCAATTTGTTAGCACATTGGTTTCAGTTCATCTATGATTTACTGGTGACCCGGACAACTATAAAAATAATTTTAAAACCCCCATGAAATGTATTCCGCTATTCAGCTAATGCAATACTTATGGTTAGAGGCATCTAATATGTAGGCTAGTTACAAAGCTGAGCATTTAGCCAGAGGAAAATATTTCTTTCTTGAATAAAAGTAGAAAAAATGAAATAGAGAATGAAGGATAAGATTGTTAAACCTCTGCAACTCAGTTGATATATTCTCTGGTATTCTAAAAGAGGCAACTTATCACTTACTCCAAGAATTTTTGTTTTTCAGATCTGATATTTTTGGAACTTTTATGGAACTTAGTATGCGGATACGTTAATCATGTGTGATTTTTTTTTTTTTGTCCTGTATTATTGTGTATTGCCAGTGCTTTTCTGTATGATAATTCTTAAAAATAATGTCTTGAAGTTGTCTATCCATCTTTTAGCTAATATTGGCTTGGATTTTATATTTCTGTTTAAATTATTAAGGTTTCAGGGGAGATACAGGCTTCCTTGCTAGCATCATATTTTACCATGATTTTTTATTCAAAACTCTGATAGAAGACTTGTTGAGTAAAAGGTGAGTCAATTTTTTATGCTCAAAACCAGATTCATTGAGGTCAGAAAGTTTTTTGGCATATGAATCTGCTCCAGAGAGGTATGTTCAAATTTTGCTCAGCTTTCTTCAGATACTGTATGTGTGTTTCACGTCACAGCTTACCTATTTCTGGTAATGTGGTACAGCATATGACACAATACTGGAAGGACAGAAAATAAGTGTGTGATTGCTGCTGAGTGAGAGAAAATAAGCTTCCTTGGGACTAGAAAAATTTTGTTACAGGTATCCCTCAGAGGAACTGATTTATGATCATAGTAGGTAATTTTAACATCATGAGTTTCTGTCAAGGGATCTGACATGCATAAAACAATGAGATGAAGTGAAGTATGATGGAAGAGCTGGAGAATGATCACAGATAATGTGTGTGGGATTAATAAAAGAGATATAAAAGTGAAGGGTACTCAAAGGAAGCTACCTCAGTAAGTATTGCTGCCACTACCAAAATAGCGTAGCGGTGAAAGTAGAGGTGATGGCAGAGAACGAAGGGGAAAGATAACAAGGGAACACCTCTGAGATTAACACTTCATGGAATTAAACTAAAGTTGAAAAAGGGACAGACTTGCTACATCACACACCTGGAGGAGATCAGCATTGAGCGTAGTCTTGAAATAACTATTGTATCAGTAGAGTGTTTGAAAAGAATAGGAATTTAAAAAAAAACAAAACCACGATAATGATAATCTTAATAGGTGATGTTAAACCGCAGTAGTGAGTTAGAAGAAGACATTGAGGTACTGGAGGTGTCTTTGGGAATGTTCCTCTTCTATTGAGACAAACCCTCTATGCTTGACACAGATGGAAAAAGATGAAACAAAGTCTTACTTACTTGGATTAAAATTGTGCTGAGTATCATCAGTGTGAGATCAACAATTGTAGAAGCAGGCTGTCAGTTCTAGTGCAGAGAAGTCCCCATCACAGCAGAGGACAAATGCTTCCTCAGGTAGGTGAGTGCAGAACTTCCTATGCATGGGAAGGAATCAGATGTCCCACACAGTTGGGGGAACTAAGTGTTTTAGAGTGTCAAAGTCTGTGTTGAAAGCCATTGTGAAATGGACCACGGGTTTTCAGTAATCACACTTTTTAGGCTTGTCAGGAGCAGAGTATAAGGTGAAAGGTTGCAGTGCTACCCAACCTGATGGCACTAAAATTTGCCTTCTGGATAAAGAAAGCATTTAGTTGCTTTACTAGTGAAGCGAATAACTGCTGACATGAAAGTGGCTTGAGAGGTGAGAGAAATCAGACTTGTGCAGAACATAACTAAATTTAGAACTAAACGAAAGAGTCCTTCAGTAGAGGTATACTTGAAAGATGACATACTGATGCCATGATGTTTTCATGATTTGAAATGTGCTTGACACCAACACGTTCAGGTTTGAGATCATGGCGGTGTCCAAATTACAGCAGTTTTGTAGCCTTCCTTGGTGTTGCCATGCATAGGGGTGGAACTGTGGGCAGTTCCAGCCTATAGGCCTGGCTTCAGGAGTGGCCTTTTTTTTTTCTTTTTTTTTTTTGACTGGCATCATCATGACACGTGCACTCATTCTTGTCACCTAAAGCAGTCACATTTCTGTTTGATTACAGTGGAATCGTGGGTCGGCGTTTACACCGTCAAAGACTGTTACCCAGTACAGGAAACCTACACGAAGAACTACAGCGTGACAACCTCCACTCGCTTCTTTGATATACATCTGGGCATCGCCGACCCCTCCGTGTTTACCCCACCGAGCACTTGCCAGACAGCCCAGCTGACAAGGATGAAAGATGAATGCTGATTATGGACACTGGCTGACCCAGGCAAACACATATTAGCCAAGAGGATGGTCCATAATAGCTGCCGATGTCTCATCTGATTTTTCAAGCTAATTGTTGCTCTTTTGGGAATTTGTAAGTTTTCACTTGAAAGAGAACGTAAACATACAACTAAGTGAAATATATTCAAACACAAAAGATGTCTTTCAATCACATTAATCTGTTCAGTGATGCACTTGCAGTATTATACAGTTACCACTAAGATAATATTTCTAGATACTGTTTATTTAAACTGCAGCTGATTTTCCTTTTGCAAAGGTTTTGTTATTTATTTTTTCAACGAACAAACCGTAAGCAGACTGCAATACAGATAATGTCTAGAAGGAAAAGCTAGATGTTATCATCACTTCTGGGGGCTTGAGGGAAAACATGAGCTGAGTAAAACCTCATCCCTAAGTGAAAAATATTGTTTTAAACAATATACATCAAAATTGTGGAAATGTATTCTTTTGGTTTTATTTTGCTTTGTGTTCTGTTTGTTTGGGGTTTTTTTCCTTCCACTCTTCAGGAATCTGGTAGTCTAATTTTCAAGCTAATTTTTGTTCTTTCTAAAAAGAAACTGGAGTAGCTTTGTTCATGTAATTCTAGCTGACATGCAAAAAAATGCTTTTCTGTTTCTTGGGACAATGGTGTGAAAAGAAGGAGGGAGGGGTACACCTCCAAAACCAGTAAGCCAAAGTTTTCATTCATTTACTGCACTTTTGGGAAAGGGTTCCAGTAGGATGTGATGAGACATTTTTCAGTCATATTTTGCTTCAGCACTCACTTTTTAAGGCAATACTAACTTTAACATATGCAAAGAGATTAAAAGGCACTGCACTCTAAACAGCTTTAGTAGCTGTTTTCAAAAGTATTTCCTTAGAGTGTGGAAACACCTTTATAATTCCAGGTAGATATGAAAAAAAGGCCATTTTTAGTGCATAGTTAGTAGAGGCAAAATCATATTTCACACAGTGCCTGGTGGTCCAGATGGAGTGAAAGACAGAGCTGTATGACCTGCTTAGGGAGGTGGGAGAGAGGAATGGGAGGGAGAGGTTTTAGATGACCTCTGTGCAGTGTGGCAGCAAGGCACTGCAATCTAAACAGACATGACAATCTTGCTTTCTTTTGCACCCATTACATTGATGCCTCCTTTGTTTGCTGTTTCATGAGCATCTAAAATCTTATTATCTCTGCATCCTTTTCTGGTGGACAGAGTGAAAGTTTCATTAAGGGCAGCTAACCAAAAAAGGACGGGAAGCACACATACTTTGCGTTAGAAAATTCAAACCAAACCTTCGTGCGCTTTCAGGCTCTCAGAAGTGTGGAATAGTGATGGATTTTGCACTTTTACCGAATGAAATTAATTGGTTTATTCTGTAAGGCATGCACTTTATTTATTGTTTGCAAATAAGTTTAAAGACAGATTCTTGTCCTCTCACACATGTTGTGTAGTTGTTTGCTCTGGAAGTTCTCTGGCTGTAAACAGTGCAACACTGGGAAGTTTGCTGTCTCTGAAAGAGAGATGCTGGGCTGGCCTTTAGTTCTTTTTGTGGTCATAGCTTTTTGTGCGTAAGCAAGTGGGACAGTGGTTATTTTACTTGCACAGTTGTGGTCAGAATGGCATTTTACTTTGCCCCATGCCTAATGAAAGCATATACACATACCGGTTGAAATTTAGCTAGTTCATTAAAAAATTTCTCTCGGACAGGGCCATTTCACTGAAACACGCTAGTGAAAAGAAGGATTGGATTTCCTTGAATTTAGAGTGCATTTATTCTGTACTCGCCTTCTGTATTTTTTTGTGTCAACCTGAATGCTAACTGCATATTGTTCTCATTAGGACAATGATTAACATGCGTTTCTTAATATGTGTCTTGTTAGAATCTGGAAAATATAATAAATCTGGCTAGCAAACATGAAGCTGTGGTACTGTATCGTTTGGGATGGCTTTGTTGCGGTCGAGCAGATAGCTGCGTAATCAGTGTTTGTATTATGTTTTGCTGACAGTGATATAATTTCTAGAAATAACATTAAACGTTCCTTTAAATATAAATTTGCAAAATTCTGGTACTCAAAAGTGCTTTAAAAATTTTGCCGTGACACACAGGGCAATTATATATGCCTAAATATGTACCTCTAAAACAATGCTGTTGTCTTCATGCTTATGCTCTACGCATTCAATAAAGAGTTGTCAAAGAGATGTCAAACAACAAAATTTAGGATTACGTATTTTAAATTAGCCATGAACTGAATATGAGGGACAACATGCGTATGCTTGGTTTGTTATCTTTGTTATGATTTGCTTTGGTTTGTTGTCATGTACCACAAGAGACATTTTGTCTTTATGCAACTATGCCAATGACTCAATAGGAATGAACATAAAGGGAATTTAAGGTAGTTGTATAGTATGCTGCCATAATTGAGTAAAGATGGGGGTTCTGTATGTCTGATAGTTTGGGAAATTTGTTTATCATAGTTATTTGGTGGAAAATTAATAATAAGTTGGTATGTACATGAATTACGTTGTATTCTGTGGGATAACAGTGACAGAAACTGGGAGTTGGATAGCCTGTGAGACAAAGCTGATTTTGTGAGATTTCCAGTGTTTCCTGGTTTCAGCTGGGCCAGAAATAGTGCAAACACAGATCTGTCTGCCATATTTTTATGTTTCTACTTGGAGGCTTTGCTGAAAGCAGGATGTGTAGAAACACAGCATTGTTTTATTTAGAGTTAACCAAACATTCCTGAACCTCAAAAAAAGGTTTAGTTTGAGTTTGGGGAGGAGATCTAGGCATTTGGTTCCATTCCTATTTTAACAGTTTGCTTAACTCTAGTATTAGGGACAGCTTTTGCTGCCTGAAGCCATGCTGCACACCATGGAAGTGCTGCCATTTACCAGGGCATGCCAACTAGGAAGAAACAAGATAACCCATAGTCAAAGTAAATTCTGGTCAAGAACTCTCTAAACAATACAGTATTTAATTTTGGGACACTAACAGAATTAGTGTATTTCTCACCTCGAAGTTCATTTCATTCTAGTGTTCACACCTACTCCTTGTAACTTTGCATGTCTTTTCCCACCACCCTTTACTTCCTAATGTCAGTGAAGTCCACTTCCAAAACAGTATTTAGAACCCTCACTTGCATGTTTTTCAGCAGTAGTTCAGCACCTAAATACCTGATGGATCTGAGCTGGACTTGAGCTCTTTAATTTTGCCAGCTGTCCCATGTCAAGTTTAAGAGCAGTTCCAGCCATCACCGTATGTGAGCAACATATGGTGAACAATGCGTAGGTGTCCAACAGAAAGACCGGCGTAGGCTCAGGTGCAATTTCTGGTGTCCCAAAATACCAGCTGATGAGAAGTCTCCGCACGGCTGTTGCATCACATCCTGCATTTCCTGCGTCCTTGGCCACAAACTGGTCCTGGAGGCAAACTGCAGGACTTTCCCACATGATAGAAAGGCACATCAGGAGATCATCAGCTAGTTGCTTTCTCCCTAGCCATGAGGAATAAAGATTTCAAAAGAGCACCCACACAAATGGACAGAAGTCCCTGACTGTAAAGATCCGGAGGTCTCCATCAGCTACCTTTCCAGGAGGCTGAATGTACAGCACGGACTCAAGCACGTATTGATTCAATCTCCACGTCTGCACTCAGGCATAGGAACAAAGCTTGGAAGCAAGCTTGGAAGGCTTTTTAAACACTTACTGCTTGGTAAGGGGAGAGGAAGAAAAACTTATGATCCAATCAGTAATCCCAGAAAACTGTCAGAAATGTGGGATTAGAGTGATGAGATGTTCCTAAGATGTTAAGAGTAAATTTCCAAACACTAATTTGAGTGCTTACTGGTTTAACACTCTCCAGGGTAAAGATCCATGTGGTTTGATATGGCTGTTTCAGGAAAGAGACTGAAACTGCATACTGAATTAAGTGATGCACATAGTTACAGTATGATATTTTGTTTGAAACAAAGACAAATAGCCCAGCAGTGCACATTTTGCAGGCGTGAGTGTGTGACTGATGACCTGCCTGTTTACCTACAGGAATATATGTGCCTTTTAAAAGGATGCTGAAGAATTACTCTTCTTACCACTACATCCATGGGAACCTGCTTCAGTCTCCTTTCTTTCCTGCTCTGCAAAATGGGAACAGTAATTCTGCTTTCCACCCGCTCTTGCCTTCCTGACTGTGTTACCTCTGGGCCAACATCACTGCCTCAGCCAGTGGAGCCCACAGAGGCCAGGAGGCATTGGTGCAGTAGCACAGATGTCGTGGAGGGTTCTCAGCCTGTGCCTTAACCAGCGTGTAATAAAATTACGCATGAGTGTTACACGTCTGGGGTTGCCCTTTGCACCCCTGCACGCTCCCTCCGTGCACGGGGGTGTTGCTCGTGCGCTCAGCACCTGCCTGTCACCGTTTACTGGGCTCAGCTCAGGCTTTGTTGACGCCAGGCAAAGGGACTTGTGAGCAAAAGGAAAGGAGAGGAAACGAAAGGAAAGCCTGCTGAGCTCACCTCGCTCCCCGCTAAGGTTTTTCCCACGCTTGCCCAGCACTGATAAACAGCTTTGACATTCCTGAAACAGCAGCAGCTGAGTTGCCAGCTCTACGCCACAGCCCATGTCATGCTGAAGGAGAGGGTAGGGTTTCACCCTCTGCACTAAAATTATCCTTCAGGCCAGGCCACCACCTCAGTTTTGTTTTTGGTTGAGAACGCATGCCTGCTGCCATCACCCCTGCCACTGCCATCCCAGCCTGACTGGCAGGGGCTTGTGCTCATGCCACCTGCCCCAGTCCATCAGTCTGTGACAGCCCCTGGGTGCTCAGACAGTGCTCTTCAGCCTGTCCCCACTGTCTTGTCTTCATTCCCCACTTCCCAGTTCAAGCAAGGGTCTGTCAGGGATCTTGCTGTACCCACACACAGACCTGACAGGTCTTTTCCTCTTTCCTACAGGGCTTTCAAAGAGGTGGAAAAAGCTCTTCCTATCTTCCCACTGCCATGCCATTTTTAAGTTAATTTTTATGTGGTTTCTTCAGCTGTT
>JAYRBT010000082.1:47571096-47607221 GCA_036023395.1 Myiotriccus ornatus
GGACGGCGCCGCGCCGGTTCCCCCGGGGGGGGGGGCGGGAGCAATTTATCATATGAATGCTGATCTTGGGGGGGTTTTTTACCACTCTGTTGGTACCAGGTAGCAGCCCTTGCTTATTGCTGCAATATTTTGGTGATTTGTATAATGAAGGACATTCTTGATGCTCGTAGAAGTTTGCACTGGTAAGAGCACAGGAGGTGGAAATGCTGAAAGTAACAATAAGTGACAGCACAGATACTCTTACTGGTGGCCCAAGTGACTATCAAATATGATGACTGTTAAAACTCTGGGCTCTGGAGAGGCTGTAGACACTTAACCCCAAGAAATACACACACCTCTCCAAAAGAAATGGGGAGCTATGCTGGGCAGCCCACACTGCTTTTACTTTATTAAAGTAAAATCTTGTAATAAATCCTGTATGCTTGACCATAGCTCATTCTCAAGCAGTTGCTTCCTAAGAGGGTAGAAAAACAGATGTTTTCTCCCAGCATTCTTCTACAGACGTTCTGTAAAACTTGGTTATTTTCAGAAAATCTTTTGGATTAAAGAAATGGTACTGATGCCTAAAATGGAAAAAAAAGAACTTTCTAGACAATATAAATATAGATAAAATAAAGAGCAGGTATTTAATTAAAGTGCTTTAGGCACACTAAATAAATATGTGCACCATAGAACACAGGGCTCCTACAATTTTATAACGCTAATTAATTATCATATCTGATGGGTACATCCAAGCCAAAAATTGTCTGCCCCCAGAACCCCCCTCAGGTCTGCCCCTTGGCACTCCTCCCCGGAATTGGGTCGGAGGTCTCAAGGCACCTTCCTTTCTTCACCATCATCATCTTCAGCATCACATGCCGCCTTTGGAGCTTTTCCAAGGTTTACAGGCCTTCTAGGTTGCTTTGACTACAGTGATGTCTTATTTTGTCCTTCTAGGTATATGTCCCAAACAAGATGTCCTCGCTAAAATCTTTTTCCTTGGAAAGTACAGTAAACAAAATTTTAAAGAATTTCAAGAATTTGACACAAAGCATGAGAAAAGGGGACTTCAGTAACTGTTAACTGCTATTTTAAAGTGCTAGAAACTATGCAGCTATATTAAAATCTAGATCTATATGCTAAAAATCTTAAGAATCTTAAGGCATTGGTATGTAGAAAGTTCTAAAGATTTGTAATGAAACAAAATCCATATCTTTAAAGCTATCTGTAGCTTTAATATAAAGCTTTTCAGCCTTAGAACTTCTGCTTTAAAGTAATAAATAATGCAGCCTTTCAGAAGGACTGAACTCGGAATAATTACACTGATTGATACTCAGCTTTGAAAGAAGATGCTTCTGTTGTAGACTTGAAGGGGAGCTCAAAGGCATGATGTTTCTTTACTAGTGCATAAGCTCAGTACTCTGCAGATTTCCAAAGAAAAATGATGTTTTTTCCAGCACAGGATCTTTCCTTGATTTTTCAGTAGTCAAATGTGATTACTTGAACGCAGAGCCGGCTATGAGCAATGGGGAGTATTCCTCACCATGGGACAAATCTTACCCAAACTGAGGACATTTTTTCCCTGTGTCCAGCCTGCTGGGACATCCTAGACTGGAAATCTCATTCAAAAATCTGGAAGGTTCATGTTCCGTGTTGGTGAGAATGGATAAAAACAGCAGTAAAAGAGCAAGGTGAAAAAAGAACTGAGACAAAGCAAAATTACAGTATGCCAGCAGAATGGTAGCCCCAAAACCAGTCAACCACACCCCAAAGAAAAGAAAAGGGTAGGGGAAAGAAAGTAAGAAGATGGAGAACCATCTTTGCATGCCCCTCTCAGCCTTTTTTATGGATTTATAGAAAAGACGTGGCAGACAAATCCAAGTGTAAAGGTTTCTAAACATCAGCATTTCTTTTCAGGCAATACACATCCTTGAAAGGCCTGACCAGTCTGACAGAGCACCCATGGGGTTTGTTCACAGGAGGCTGTTCACTCAGTGCCTGATGGCCCCACGGGGACCAGTGCATGGCTTTTGGTTCCCCTGTAGGAGGAAGGAGGTCTTGGGTGGACTTGACCTTTCAGGCTCACCACAAGGAAGTACCAAATATTTGCACCTCCCACTGGAGCAGGTAGATTAAGCGTGAAATAATCTCTAGCCGGTGGAAATAAACAGTCGGCACTTGTGACCCTGTTCTTTCATTTCCAAGAAAAGTTTTCCTAACTGAGCTGCTGTATTTGGACATTGAAAGCACCCAGCTCCGTTCCATTTAATTTCCACGTTGTGCTAGCTTGCACTGCCAAAATGATATTGCCCTTAGTATTATTTTTCCACCAGTCTCAGTCTTACAGATGTGGATGAAAAAGACTGATGGTCCCTCTGGGAAACATTACAGAGGGAGAAGTTCAGAACAAAGAAAGGCAGGACATGTTCCCATCCACCTGTTGTCTTTCCCATCACCAAGCCGCCCGACCTGGACTTGTGAAATGGTCAGTTGCAAAAATTAAGCCACAGGAAGAAAAGCACTGTGCTTCAAAGACTGGGACTAATTTTGCCTGTATTAGAGCAGAGCTATCATGATGTCAGACATGTTGTTCACTAACAAAATCTCCCTTTCCAGAGGATCTTTTTAAACAGGAGAAGGAAATGTTGTATATTACCTCCACGGTGAAACATGTCCCTGCCAGCCAAAAGCACCAGGCAAGGGCAGCCAAGCACAATACATATTTAAAGCTTCCTCCTTTATTTCTACAGCAGCTGCCTGAAACATGGCTGGGACAGAGCTGTAAGGAGTGTGGTATGTGTTTGGTCAGGTGTCTTGAGCTCTGAACTTTGGGCCACCTGAACCTGAGGGTGTGAGCAGAATCCATGCACTCAATTGCTGCAAACAGCACTTGCTTTGTACCAAAAACTTTGGCACTAAAGTGCCCTGCTAGGTAACAGCAGGTCATAGGAAAATGTTTGGGATAAGATATAAACCTCAGATGAGTCCATTGATAGCCATAGTTGAAAACAAAAACAAAAAAAAAGCCAAGTGACACCTGCACTTCCAAAAAAATTTCCATCCATAGCGGTTAAAGGATGTGACTATTTTCTTATTTTAATGTGGCACTCAGTGCTAATTATATAGGGAGTTGTTACTTCCGGTCTGGGTTGTTGCTAGATCCAGCACAATACGGGAATGCATTTTGTGCAGCCAAAGCTAATTGTTTCAGGGTGTGCTGGTTCGGCATCCATTTGCATGTGGCCACTGTCAGAAGGCCCTAAGATGGGTCCAGACTGAGGGAGAATGGAGATTGGACATCTCCCGGGAGGCATGAGAAACCTGTGGGATGAGGAGGCAGGTCTCATTCACATGCTCAGTGAATAAGCCTATCACCACTGTTGGGATCAGGAAGGACTTTTCCCATGGGACAGATAGGCACAGTTTCACAGGATTTATTTGCCTTCCTCTGCAGCATCAAGCGTGACCACTGGTCAGGTCTCCTCCAGTCCCTTTTGGCTAGATTGCTGCCTGGTGTTCATCCACCACAAAGGTGGCCCTCGTGCCCCACATCTGGGGAAAGGCAACTTTCTAGGCTCCCAGGGTTGGCCCTTCAGGTGGGCCCCAGGGATTGCTTCTTGTCCTCTGTGGCATTGAGCACAGCCCCGTCAGTTTGGTTCTTGCACACTGCACTTGTGCCTCCAAGGCACTCTCTGGCTCTCTCTGGCTTTCTGGCCCTTTGCAAACATGGAGCAGGAATGAGCTCTGCTCTTCCCTTGGCTCCATTTCTCCAGGGGTTCTTGCTTCTGCAAAACAGCCTGTGCTTGGAAGAGCTCCAGGCTTCCAGTCTCATGAGAAGCTGCCACTTTTCAGCTGTCCCTGTGGGCAATACAAGCTCCAGGCAGGCGTGAGAGTGCATTTCATGCATCACTACTCAAGAAGTACAGCAGAGTAAGTTTTGGAAGGCAAAAGTTATGCCTCATAAGTGTGTCGTCAAGATAGGTCATAATTTGGAAAATACCACAAGTCTCTCCTTCTTTTGTGTGTGACTGACCCTCATTCTCGTCTTCAGGAAACAGGGACTGCTTGACCTACATTCCTGCTGCCATATTATTTGCGATTTTGCATCCAAAGTGTTGCATGACATTGGTTGTTGTTCTTCCTCCTCAAAGGCTAAAAATCAAAATAATTTAAGAACAGATAAAAAAATAAATCTGAACTAGGTGGGGAACATTTGGGGTTTGGGTTTTTTGAATGCCAAAATACAAATTCATACATTAAAAAAATCATCAAATAAAAAGGGAAAATCACATTTTTAAAACTTTTGAGATTTTTTTTTCTGGAAAGCCTTCCTTGTGCATGAGTCAGTAATGTGCTTTCCTGTTTCTGGTAAAGGTTAATATTTTATAGATAATTTTTTTGGTTTTTTCAACATCAGTAATGTATTTTCAGGATTATTGTATGATCTGTGGGTTAACCCAGTGTCTGTCTCTGTTTTAAAAGATACTGGGTTCACCCAGCACCCCTTCTTTTGGCTCCAGTCAGTGCCATTGTTTGGGTTATTCTGTATGTCGGGCTTCAGGAAGGATGTGTGGTCAAAACAAATATGTGCTATGAAGGAATGATGTTTACAGACTGGCATGTTCATTCTCGGCAGAGCCTGGGTGAAGGACTCTTACCAGGAAGATGAACATAATTCATAATCTTGCCAGAAATCCTATGGGCAAACTTGCCTGGAGGGGCGGAGTTCATAGCAACTGTCTTGGATACAAACCGTGACTTTAACTCTTTGCCACGAGAGAAGTGTGAGTGAGACAGAAATCGGTTTTCCCTATGTAGTCCCATTAGTTCTGCACAAGATGTAGGGGATTTGCAATGTTCTGGCTCTGACACTCCTTCGTCAGATTTTAAGTGATGGTTTTTCAAGCTAAACTGAGGATTGCATTAACCTGCTCCTGGCTACACCTGCACATTGCAATAATGCTTATGAGCATCCTGAAACAGTTGGAAAAATAAAATAAAATCCTTCACTTATATCCTTTCTGCTGGAAGTGGCTTTGAACCATTCCCACACATGCTGGCATTGGGTACTAGGGAGAAGAGATCAGCACCTGCCTCTCCACTTCCCCTTTTCAGGAAGCAGCAGAGAGCAGTGAGGTCGCCCCTCAATCTCTTTCTCTCCAAACTGGACAAACCCGTTGTCCTCAGCTGCTCCTCAGCTTCCAGCTCTTTCACCATTTTGTTGTCCTTCTCTGGACACATTCAAGGATCTTCACATCCTTTTTAAATTTTGGGACTCACAATACGTAAGATGAGCCTGCACGAGTGCTAAATACAGCAGGATAATCACCCCTTTTGGCCACCTGGTTGTGCCATGTCTGATGCACCTCAAGATATGGTTTACCCTCTTGGCTGCCAGGGCACACACTGCTGACTTGTACTGAGCCTGCTGTCAGCCAGCAACCCCAGACCCCTTTCTGTGGGGCTGCTCCTCAGACACTCCTCTCCTAATTTGTATTTGTGGCAGGTATTACTCCATCCCAGGTGCAGAATCCGGCATTTGTTCTTGTACAATTTCATGCCATTGTTGATTGTTCGCACCCCAATCTATCCACACCTGTCTGCAAGGCCTCTTCCCATGAGAGAGTCAACAGCACCTCCCAGTTCAGTAACATCAGCAAACTTCTAATTCCTTCCTCCAGATTATCGATAAATATGTTGAACAGAACTGTCCCTAGAACTGAACCCTGAGGAACACCACTGGTGACTGGTCTCCATCCAGATGTAGCCCCACTCCCTACCACCCGCTGAGCCCTGACCTTCAGTCAGTTCTTCACCCAGTGAACCATGCACCTGCGTGCTTCATGGTCAACTTGTCCAGAAGGATGCTGTGTGGAACAGTATCAAAAGCTTTGATAAACCATAATCCAGAAAAACTTCATTCACTTTATTTCATCCATGTTATACTGGAAGAATATTAAATAAGTTATATCAGACTTTCCCTTTGTGAACACATGTTGTCTGTGCCTGATGATTGTGTTGTCCTCTAAAGGCCTTTCAGTAGCACCCACTATTATGTTCTCTGTAATTTTGCCAGGCACTGAAGTTAGACTAACAGGTCTGTAGTTTCCCGAGTCTTCCCTCATGCCCTCCTTGTAAGTTAAAATAACACTGTCTTTCTTCCAGACAGCAGGAACCTCTATTGCATAAAAACACCTGGTTCCATCACCATGATCGCTGAAGTAGCGTGATAGGCTAAATGGACCACAAAAAGGGAGCTTGGTTTGTACTGGCAATATACTTGTAATATATTTGTAATACAGACTTCTGTGAAGAGCATCTGGACTACTGCATTATCTAATTTGTTTAGAAAACTAAAAGTCAAAACTTTCTGTCAGTTCATGCAAGTATGGAGCCAAGGACAGTGGGAGATTATACCCAGAGAGTCCATTTTTTAATTTTGTTGACAGACAGTGAGAGATTAGTCTCACCCTTTGCGTAGCATCAGATAACAGAAATAAAGTATTCAGCTTCAGACAGACTTTCAGCTGCTTTTTTTTGGCAAGTATGAAAGGAAAGGAGACATCCCAGTAAACAATTCAAGATTGACACTGCAGTGCTCAGTAACAGGAGCATCAAAGGCTCTGCATTATGCATCTGGGTATGAAGGAGCATCATGACAGTCTATCAGATATCTTTGGTTCCGGGTTCAGTATGGCAATGATCTGGGTTCCTTATTTGTTCATTGCCTATTTCATTTTTTTTTTATTTTACCTTGTGAAATCTCTTTATGAAAGACTAGAAAACTCTAAGAAGACCTAGCATTTGAAATTTCTGCAGTTCTCAGAAGAGCACGGGCCTGTTAGCTCTATAGTTCTTAATATTTTATTTCAGGTTATCTGCAGTAGCTGCAGTAGCTGCAGAGCTTGGCTGCCACCCACTGAAGTTTAAGCTTGTACTTTCCTGCCAAAAGTCCTTCCTTCTCTACCTACCCTATGGCTGGTCTCTGCTCCAAGCTCTATCATGCCACTTTGTTTTTCCAGTTTTCCATCCTGCTGCTTCTGTTTTTTGAGTATTGTAAAACACTCACAGGCATATTGTAAACATTCCTGCTATGGTACTAAAATGCTTGATCCCTTTTTAGATAGCAGTTTATCACCCCTCACTCTTAGGGGCGTTGTATGTTCACATGCATGTTATGCATAGATGTGTAATAGAAGAATAACATACCTAATTTCCAGGTCATAAAAGCAGTAGTCATTATTAATGGTCTTATTTACTGTTCATCTTACATGCAATTATTATAACACCAAATTTGGAAGTCTCCATCACTCCTATGATCGTTATATTAAGTTTTTTCAGTCTTATTCATATTTTCCTGTTCCTATAAAGAATTTATTTCAGTCTAACATTAAAAAGGGTTGACATCTGCTCATGAAACTCATTTTTATTTTGATGTTCCTTTGTAGCAAATCCTGACAAAGTTATCAGCGAGTGCGATGCTCTGTATCGTTGTATAAACCCTTAAAATACATTTATTGAAGAAAGCTCTTCATTTGAACTCCAGCTGCCTTGGTAGGGGTCTTCCTAATGGAAGGGTAAATCACCGGGGAGATGGAAAAGAGTGTTTTCATGAGATGTTCTAAAATTACAGATAGCTGCCCTTAACCAGGTTGGATGTTAGCAGTCAAGAAATGAAGCATTAATTTTACATTTTTAAACTGTATTAAAATGGGTTTATTTTTCAGTTGGACTCTGAATTACTCACGGCAATCAAAAGGTGCAAAAGACCTTGTGCCAGATCTTTGTACAGTGTAAACCAGTGTCAGTCCACAGCATCCAGTGGAGCTACTCTGGCTGGCGCCAAGCAAGCTGCTGACGCTTACATACCATTTGCTGTCTATGAAATCCAGGAAAACAACCCTTTTGGAGACGGGGAGCTCCAAGGGCAATATTAGAGAGCTCCATGGCCCAGCCTGGCTCAGTTTTGTCTCCGTTTCCACTGACCTCAACACTGGCATGATGTTCAACTGCCTCTGAAACAAAATGTGAATCCCCTCAACTTTACTGGTCTGTCTGTGCGAGTACCCGAGGGACATGTGACATGATACCAGTGAAGTGACCTCACAGTGCTGAGTGCCGACATTGGCCCCTCTCTGGCATGATGAAAGAAGGATGTTTTCACGTAAGCAGCAAACGAGCATACCCTTGTCGTTTCCTTGTCACCCTGCAAAGCGCAGCAGACGCCAGCGCTCTCTGCGGTTGCATAAACACACACCGTCAAAGACCTGGAAGCCTCATGCTGGCACAGCACACGGGTGGCGCTTCTGTTCTCGTAATTAATGAACTCCTGGCAGAAGTCTGCTGGGATCTCAGCGTCCCCTAAAGAGCACATGCCAGACCACGCAGATGTGGCACTCACTGAGATTAAAGTCTCAACTGCAGTGAAAAAGAAAGCGGAAGCAAATAGCAGACTTCTGCCAATAAGTGCATTTCCTAAGGCCAAGGTTTGGTTCTGGTGCAAACTTGGGCCACAGGGATATTTATTTGCAGGGATGCCAGGATAAGATGTAAACAGAACTGGGAAGAACTGAGATGATCTACTGAAAAATCCAGAGTGTAACGCTGTGCTTTCACTAGGACATCGTGATACTGAGTTCTGCATCTGTTCTGCAAATGGGCACCCTCGAAGTCAAGCCCAAATGTTAACCCAAGGCCATCAAGGTAACTTCAGATCAAACTTAACATTTTTTTTGTCATTGTGGCACCCAGTATCTAATGTCTTAGTCTGAACTGGAGGTCACAGCATGTTTGCTCTTTGTCAGTGCTCAGCACCAGACTACATGGGGTGAGCAGGAAAATGTCCCACTGTGATGCCTTGCCTCTGTGAAAGCTGCTGGAACGCAGGCAAGGTACAGTGGATTTCATGGAATGTTTTGTTCAAAGGAGAATTTCTCTGGCAAGAAATCAGTGAATCTTGCTCCTAGCCCTTACTTTTTCAGAGCCAGCACAGCTTTGGCCTGCTTTATACCCCAATTTCTGCTTTGATATTCATAACCCTTATTAATCCTCAATTTTCCATCATTGGAGACTCCTTACCACTCGTTTTAAAGTCATGGCATACGCTAAGAAACCAAATCACCTTGCTATTTATGGCTTGAATGAGTTTATAGTGTTAGAAATTATGGTTAACCTCTTTTTTTCTGACCTCCTTTGCTTCTATTTTCAATTTAGGAAGAAACTTTGGATAGGAGTTATTTCTATTTCAATGAGAGAAACACACAGGACAGATGTACCTGTGAAAGAGAGGGCAAGGCAGCCCCAGGTAATGAACAAATATAACCAAGTAGAAATTATTTTTATATTTAATTTTGAAGGTAGCACATATGTTGAAAAATAACCTAAAGCAAAATAATATTTAATTTTCTCTTTTGGAGAAAACATGCACAAGCAAACAGGCATTTAGGTCAAAGACTTTGTGACTCGTTGCATATCTCTATAATGAAAATAAACAAAAGGAGTTTTTAAGCTCAGTATCTGTAAAACAACAACAAAAAACGAAGTCATAGGTTCATGTTTCTCTTTTTCTTTTTTTGGTGCAATAATATATTGTCTTATACTGCAAATTTTAACAAAAGTTGCTATAATTTTTATTTCCGATAGAGATACAAATAGTGTGGTGATTAATTTCCTAGATTTTTTTTAAATCCTCCTTTATCATACAACTGATTTCTTGGAGTAGTATTATTATTATCAGCTGAGTTGAAATCTTTAAGTCTATAGTCACACTTTTCATTTACTTAAATATGGAGCAAATACTCCAGCAGCTAATGATGAAATGAAACTTCTTTGGCTTCAATGAGAAAACAAATATTTTCTCTTCTACCAAAATCTGAGGAGGCAAATGAAATGTATTTGCTAATCTCTGTAGTCTTTAAGTGACAGGGGGAAAATTCTTCTGCTTGTTCAAATCACTTTATGAAATTAAACGTTGTCAGTGTATAGGTATAGGTCTTAATATTAATTTACAGGCAACAATTTTTTAAAAAATTGTTAAATAAAACCAAAGGCATGACACTCAACTTTCAAAATTCAGTTTCTTAAACTCATATTTAAGCACATAAAAGATATTATCGAAGACTGGTTTGTTAAATGTTCACCCCTGAAAAAAAATCAAAACATTTCAATTGCCAGTAAATTCACTTGACATATAACTTCTGACATTTACTTTCAAAAATTAGAGTCAAAACTTTGATAACATTAAAATAGGAAATCCAATCCTTTCTACAGGGGGTCCTGGGAGATCCAGGTTCAATGCTCTAATTCTATACACAAAACTTATTTTAGAGCATGTTTTAGAGATTTTCAACTTCATTTATGTTATCCTGCAGAAAGGTATACAGATAATATTGAGAAAAAAATTCTGTAAGTTCTACTTACAAACAATTATAATTTCTTATTAAATTATATAATTGTGAAAGTTAATCATAGACTCAAAGAATTGTCTAGGTTGGAAAAAAACTTGCAGATAATTGAATCCAGCCATTAATTTAACACTGCCAGTGGTTCTGTCTACTAAAATATATGTGGACAGTAGAACTCTCACTTCTTTGCTTGTGGCTTATAAGCCTTTATTTCATGCTACAATACTATATATTTTAACTTGCAAGACACTGAAAAGAGCTGGAAAGCTAAAAAAAAATGGAGAAAGGTCAAATTTGAGTTGCCTTAAAACCAAGAAATTCACCTTGGGGTCCCTATTCTACACACCGAGCATTGGCTCACTGAAGTGAAGACTGTAGGGTAAATCAAAGAAAGGGGGAGCTGGACAGGCTAAGAAAACAAGAAAGAGAAAAGAGAGAAGAAAAAGAAGAGGCTTTTGGAAGCAACACCTTATGCACTGCAGATCCCAGTTTATATCTCTCTGAAATGTTGAATTATAGGGAATCTTCCAAAAGTACATATGTCCCAGTGTTGCCAGAGTGTTAGTAAGCAATGTATCGACTCCCAGATATGAGTTAAACCTCTCCCACTCTGAAACTTACTGTTTATTAAAGGTGATCTGCCTAAATAATGGTGCCTGATTGTTCTGCTGCTGTCAGGGTATGAGCTGAAACCTAATGAAAGCACTGGAAAGATGCCCATTGATTTTAAAGAGATTTGGATCTGCTCTGGAAGTGCTAAAGAAAAAAAACCTTTTTCTCCTCTCCTCTCCCTATTCTAAAATACATTGTGAATGTGATTGCATGGTCATGCTGGAAGACAGATATTGTGGTAACAGCACAAAAGATAACAGACATCCTTATGCCTCTGCTCTTAGTATGTGTATCATAGCCTAGCAAAGACACACACACCCGCACACAGCAGTATTCTTGCTCATTTAAAAGATTTAATTATTCCTGTGTCTGTCATGGCTGACTAATGGTCCTCTTGAGTTAGGGTAAGGGTAGATTTGGATCACATACTGGGAAGGCTTTCTTTACTGTGAGGGTGGTGAGACACACAGTGCAGGTTGCCCAGAGAAGCTGTGCCCCATCCCTGGGAGTGTTCAAGGCCAGGCTGGATGGGGCTTTGAGCAACCTGATGTAGTGGAAGGTGTCCCCTGCCCATGGCAGGGGGTTGGAACTGATGAGTGATATTTAAGGCCCCCTCCAACACAAACCATTCTATGACTATGATTACTTGGCATCAACATCCTGCTGCATCTTTACCTGGCAGTTCTGCATTTTGATCTTTTGAGGGTGGCCCTGTGGGGTGAAGGGAGTCTGTGGCAGCCTCTTTAACAACATGCCACTGACAACATGGCAGAAATAGACTTTACCACAGGTGGGTATGTGTTGCTGTTTGCCATTTGTCTGAAACAAGTGAGTTCATAGAGGTATAACTGATGAATCTCTTTTCCATCCCCTGGTCAGTGCAGGTCACAGACTGGGTTACACACACACTGCACAGAGACAAAGGAAAATTTTGTCTGGGTGCTCAAAACCTTTTTTAATCTCACCCACACTATAATAACTTGTCCCTGTCCGAGGGCAGTGTAGAGGCTGGACAGGCTTCCTGCATTGTGCTCCCAGTGTCTCCTGGCTCAGGAAGTGACAACATCTTGAACTAATTTTTTTAAATGGGGGTTGATTTTAAGCAACATATTTTCCAAACTGTTTTTTTTAAGTGTAAGTCTAATTTTTTTTTTCTTTTTCTTCTTTTTTTTTTTTTTTTAACCACTTGGCAGAGAAAGGAATTGCGTGCAGGACCTTGAATGAGGGACACTCAGGGCAGCCAAAGACATCAGCAACATCTGCCAGCCACCTCTGGAAGGCAGGAGCATCGCTGAAGGCTGGATGTAGGCTTCTCCATCAGCAGAGACCTCAGCCGCAGACAGGGTCAGTAACCACAGCCCAATCTGCTGCTCTTTCCACAGCAGACAGTTGTCCTTTTCCACACGGCCAGGTAGAATGTTTCTGGGACAAATTTGGGGGTTTTCATAATCAGTGGCGAAGGAGTGGGAGAGAAGTTGCATCCAAATAAAGGACCATCACATGTTGGGTCGGAGTCTCACGTTATGTATGTGCATGCATGCACGTGCAGGGAGAGAATTTCTCTGTATTTTCTCCTCCTGGATGTTAAGAATAATTTGAAGAGGAGTGGAATGGGCAGCCAAAGTTTCGTCTCCCCCCATTGCCTTCCCACTTTTGAGCAGCCACTTGTGGGGCTTCTTTGGCACATCATGAGTCGGCACAACAGGGACGAGGACTTGGCCAGCCACAACTGCCTTAGGCTTGTTGGCTCACCTTGTGTGGAAAATACGTGAAGAGCCAAATATCGTCCACTGAGGCTATTTCACCAGCCCTAAACACTCAAACATTAAAAAAAAAAATGCTCCCTAATATAATAAGAGTGTCTTAAAGCCCCTAAAATTAAAGTGTATGAGCTTGCCAGTGGATGTGCAATTGTTTCTTTGCAACTGATGGTCAGACACTCCTGCATGCCAGTGGGGACAAAGTTTCCCAAAGGGATTTCCCTTTCTCTAGGCTTGCCAGTGCAGTGGGGTGGTGAAGATGCTGCAAGACACCCTGTGATCCACTTCAGTGGGACAAGATGAGGGTCCCATGTTATGTGCAGAGCTATTGCCTATCTCTGTGCTTGGGAGGGTGAACCCAGATTCTTCACATAGATTCAAGCTTTTCTCACTTTTTGAAATTTTCCACCTCCTTCACAGATGGGCTTCTTCAGCTTTGGACTGATTTCCATGAGTCTGGACGGGAACATTCCTCTGTCCATGTGCCCAGTGTAAATGATTGTAGATATTTTTTTGGTGCATAGAGTGCTTTTATCTTCCTGAAAAGCCAGCTCCAAAGACTGTGACTGACAGGTAGCTAATATTTAAGCTAATATTAGGTAAGCAGTCATTGCCAAGGACCACTCTCTATGCAGAGAGGCCCTGCAGCAGAAGAGCATTTGCCACATTATTTCCTTGAGCAGCATGAGCAGTTGGGAGTAGGTCCTGACACCCAGCCTAATCTCTCTGGCTGTGTTCCTGAACCAAGGGGGAGCTTTTAATCTAGATTTTGTGTTTTACCCCAGGACAGGAAAGTCATGAGATATTAGCCCAGAGAGTATCTAGATTATGGCCAGCTTTCCAGTTCCAGTAAGGTTACAGGCCCACTTTTGCACACTAATCTTGTGTCTGTCTCATGCCTTAACCCCTTATGTTGGTGAAACTAGGCTGTAGCTAGTTTTAGCACCTCCACCTCTCCAGCAGCTAAGATAGAAAAAAATTGTTTGAAACAACATAATTTTAGTTTCAGCTGGTAAATTTGTCACAGGGGCCAAGTAGCAGCTAGCTCAGCAGCAGACAGCAGGGAGGGCTCGGGCTTTGCTGTGCTTATGAAAGAAACGTCATCAGGAGGTATGTTTCAGTGCCTAGCTAGTCACTTCACAGCAGAGGTTTCCAAAAAACTATTGAACTACAACAGAGCATCTGTTGCCAAGACTGCCAATGAACTTGATCTAAATCCTCAGAAATCTGTTGGGAAACACTCTCATTGTTACAGGTCTGTGCATCATTACTTGGAGCTAGAGGAGACAGGAACACAGTCTTAAACTTGCACTTCTGCCATGATAGGATGCAGATGTCCAGCATTTTAATTTATTTTTTTTTTTTTAAAAGCTTGGGGTCTGGTAGACTCTAGTCCTGCAAAAATATTTTAAAATTTAATGCACTTTAAAACACTTGGAGTCTGTAGTGATTAGTGAACACAGCAGTTTTGGCAGGAGTTTTTGCAAATTCTTCACCAGGTTCAGACCCTGCCACCTAAAGCACACAACCCTGCTCCCTGCAGATGTAAAATGCTGTGTAATACAAAATGCTGAACAGGGGGTGAGGGTTGCAGTGCCTGGGCTGCGGATGTGGAGGATGCCTCCCAATAGCAGTAGACCCCACTTCTGCCTCTCGTTCCTGCTCCCAGCAGCAGCAGCTAGCTTCTCCAGAGCTTCTGTCCTGAATACCTTTATGCCTTAGGGTTTTGCCTGTGCCAAATTGATCTGTGCTGGTGCAAAAAGAAAAGAACTGGAAATCTGGCTGATTGCCATGTGATACCAGTACCTAAGACAGATGAACATCAAAAATGCCTTTTAATTTCAGGTAGCCTTTTGACTTCAAAGCACATTGCAGGTGTCTGAATGAGATGGAGCTAAGAATGTCATGCTCCATGGGAAGATGCAAGACTATATTTTATGGACTTGGAAATATTGGGATCAGGCTTAGCAGTGCAAACATGCCAAGCAAAGAGGTCAAACTCAGCACATGGATACTTACAGCGACCAGTAAGAGAAACTAAACGCTGGGCACATCACAGATATCTCCTGCAGGTATGTTAATCAGGAGAGTGAGGGTGCTGCAGGAGTCTTGGGGCAGACCCAAGGAAGGACTTTGCTCTGGCAGAGGATGACCCAATGCCTCTGTAAGATCTATAGCCTGAAAGGGTGGACCATACCTGCAGTAGCAGAGGGAGCTGTCAATGCTTGTCTGCAGATTATGTGAACTGTTTGCCACAGCACTGAAATGGGATATTTAGCAGATGTCACTACTGCACCTTGGACACAACAGTCAGAAGCCTGTATTCAACTTATTAGTGTCCTCTTCCTTTACATATCCTGTGTGGGAACAGAAGAGAATTAAAAAGACATAAGCGCTTACATATTTTTTTGTTTTTCAAAATCCAGAGTGAATTCATTTGAAAGATTCCAGTTAACTTCAACTGGCTTTGGACCAGTCTCTCAAGGAAAAGATGAGAACTTTGATTTGCAGTCTACTGTACCATCTAGCTGAATTAGTTTGGGAAGCTAACTTGTAATTTAGCACTTAAAATATTTTAACCATTGTTACTGAGGAATTTTAAACCTAAACAGTATGAGAAGTCATTACTCACATACGCTTTCATAAAGTCAGGTTTTTAATTTGCATTTAAATCATGATTTTACCAAGCATTATCTTTCTTTCTAGGTTGAACTTTAAATTCAGAAAACTGATAATTTATGTTTCCATATCTAGCAAAGGACTAGAAAACCTCAACTGATGTTCATAAAGCCTTATGTTAACATCAGATTTGAAGACTGTGATAGCATTGTTTGTACTATAGTTTAGGAGAGGATTACCTGTATTTTCAGAATATTTTCAGCCTTAAAAAGTTGATCACTTGGCTTATAAATGGCTTAATGTCTTCCTCTTTCACTACAATGACTTTTTTTCTCAGGGAGACAACATGCAAAGGCAGTAAAGGCAAAGCTAGTTTTGGAAAAAGTCTGCGGAGAAAAAAGTAGTAGTAGGAAGATTTTTTGAGGATTTTAAAAAAATTGCACTCATTTAAGCTTATTATAATATCGTCATTACAGACGCTGTGAATGTTTTCTAGCAAGAACTTTCTCTTAAAGAAAAAGGAAACCCACAATACCATAAACAATTAGAAGAGTAGTTAACTTTGAGAATACCAACGGTTTTCAGCTTCTGAGCACTGACTATTGTCATGCTTGCTGCTGACTGAAGGATTTGAACTAAATCCTTTCAGAAGACGACTGATTTTTCACTGTATGTTGCAAAAAGTGCATGAGAGAACTTTACAGAGTATTTTCTATAACCTGAGTATCAGAACAAGGTTTCTGGTCTAAACTTTTCTTCTGAAGCCACTTCTCTTCTTTCATCTTATCTGTCTGAAGAATGTGAGAATGTTTTAGTCAGTCTTTAAATGTCTACCCTATCTAGGTGTCTTACATGAAAGTCGTTTTCCCATGGGATAGCTGAGTCTGGAAGTGACTGCTGGTGGCCCTCAAGTCCAGTTTTCGGGGCTATGTCCAAAGAGAAGTCAAGTTGCTCAGGACCACGTCCAGCTGTGTCTTGAGCTTCTCCGAAGAATACATCTCCAAGGATGAAGCTTTCTCTCTCCCAGGGCTGCAACAGTCACCCAGTGGATTTTTTCCCCCTCATGTCCAGCTAGAATTTCCCTTGCTGCAAATCTCAGCTTTTGAGTTCTGAACTTTCCCTGAGCACCTCAGAGAGCCTGGCTCCATCTACTCTATAGCCAGGGAGTGAAGGGCAGCAACTTCCTCGTTTGCCTGCTCTGTGTGTCCAGCTCAGACATGATATCACCACTTTGGTGGGTTAGTGGTACCAATTGCCCACCCAAGTGGCTTTTCATCTCAGTCACTCAAGGAGCCCTCTGTTTCTGGTATGCAGTAAAAGCTCCCAAGGCTCAAGATCCTGGGAAGCACCTTCCTCTTCCTGTCTCCAAGGGTATTTGGGTACTGAAATGCTGGTCTCTGCCACCAACAGCAATGTGATCTGCATATGTTTACAACGTCTGGGCTATTGAATCGTGCACCTTGCTCACCTTCACTGTTCACCCCAAGTACATGTGAAGTGGTGGTAAAAAGACCATAGGGGATGGCAAATTAATTACCAAAAACCTGAGGGTTTGAAGACTTTTTTTATATTTTCATCAGTATTTTACAATATTTGCCGTTTTCACTTTAAACAAAGCTGTCTAATTTTCAAGTGAATTTTGGGAATTAAATGCTGTTCTATTACAGAAGGGAACCCTTATTTTGACACGTAAAAGAATGAAAAGGCATCTGCAATAGATGAAGTCCCAGACATAGCATGGTAAGTCAGTAGAAAGACTTTGTAAAAGGAAAAGTAATTTATGTTCTCTTACCTGAGATAGTATTTATTAATAATTAAAAATTTATTAATAATACTATCCTGGAAACAGCTTGAATAGCACCAGCTATATTTTTAGAAACACTGATAAAAAGTCAAGCCTGCTAACTTCAAATGACATTTTCAAAATACCACAGAATACCAATGTGGTTATCAGAGTTGATCACCTTCAGATCACAGTGGAAAATAACTTCAATTTACTTGACTGGTTTTCACTATCATTTAGACTAAGCAACATCCTCCAGAACTGAATTTTCAACTTTCTATAGCAAATACTCCAATTTTGGGTGCAGCAAGGCAGAAAGGTTTATGGCTTAGACTGGAGAAAGCCATTTACTTTTTTAGGTGACTATAGCAGATATAGAAACATAATCTCCAGGTTGATACACAAGCATGAACTGCTCTGCTTCTTAGTGTCTCTATGGATTTTCCTCAATCAGCTGGGAGCATTAGCTAAATCAAACTGTAAAAGCTGCTATTAGTTTATTTTTAAAATATTCAAAATTTATGGATAACTTTGAAAATAAATTATTAAATTAATGAAACATAGAACCCCACAGTATAAATCCCAGGAGTATAGAGAACAGACGCTTGGAAAAGTCAGGTAAATTTTAGTTTTAAACCTACGTGGCGTCTCCAAATGTGACCTCAGTGGCTGATGTAAACTCACATTCTGTAAATTCACATAATGTGTATGTAAATTCATCCACATGATGTGTATGCAAATATTATGTAAATTCACATAATTATGAATTATGAATTCATAACCAATACTTTATTATGGAAGTGTTTTGCTGCAGCTGAAGTAGAGCGTTCACCCACCTCTGAACTAAGTAAAGCACCTAATTAAGGAAATGAAGAATTCTCTTCAAATTTATTTTTCGCTTCCTTCAACAACCTAAGACAGGTTTCAAATGCAAGTTGCCATTCCATACAATACAAAGCATTAAACTCTAGCCCTGCCTTTCCTGGCCAGGGTAGATCATCCACAGGCAGGCAAGAAACCAAGAGCACCTTTAGGCTCATGTCTCTGAATTTTTGTTGCTGTGTATGAAAGAGTCTCATTTTCTAATGAGCACTTAAATTCTTCAGTGCAATGGCAATATTTATGCAGCTTTGTGCTATGGCTGCAGATAGCCTTTGGGTATCTAGCATCCTAAATTCAGGAAGCTCATACCAGATGGGAAGAACTTGCAGAAAGTGTCTCCACTGTTAGTACCACCACTGTTCCATTAATATGCCATTTAGAAATAAAAGGGAAGTGCTGAACATCCCTAACAATGTGCACTTTTTAATGAGCCAGTGAAGGATTGTTTTTTACTCTCCTCTGCTGGTCCGCACCCCGGCCACAAAGGTCTGGCAATGACATGCATGCCCTCAGCCCACTGGGGATGCCTTCATGGACAGTACCTGTCAGTAGAATTAAAAGGAGATTTACAGACTGATAAAATACTGATTAAAAAGTCCTTTTTCTGGCCCACTCCAGAGGAAAAAATAGTTGCAGGTCAGCTGACAGCAAAAGTTAAGTGTAGCTGAATGTCTTTTTCTAAAATCCACTTCCTTCTTCATTGAAGATAGAGCATTTACTGTAATATTGTTGCTGCAGAAGGAGCCCTAGATTAAACTGCATCTCAAGGAATAATTGGACGAGAACTTAAAAAAATTATTATTTACCAAAAAGCTTCCAGCCCAAACCACGACAGAGACAAAGCCACTACATTTCACAAGACCAGTCTGGAGGGAAATTCTTGTGCGTCATTTAAAAGGCCATTTATTTTTAAAATATAGGACCCTCTAATGGAATAAATGTTTCACCTCAAGCTCGCTTTTATAATTTTTGGCATATTAAGATTTTACCTTCTTTCATGAAGACTTATGACCATTCTTCAGAATTATGAGAGAAAAAAATCCAGCAGGACTGTCCGAGTGGATGGCTAATGATAGGGTATCTTTGTTTGTGCTGAAAAGACTTCGCTAAGAAAGTTAAAGAATAAAACCTTTAAATATTGACCTTGCCATCAGCTTCCCAGAGTATTTTTCTTGGCAGAGGTATTTTTAAATTCCTCCCAAATAGCCGTTTGCTAATATTTAAACTTTATTTTTACATACTCTTTGAAAACAAACTGGTTTGTTGAATCTTTTTGTTCTGCAAATTTAGCAATCGTACGAGGTCTTTTGTCGTAACAAAAACAATATTTTAACATTGAGACATCCAAAGCTTCCTGCAAATAAATTATCACATAGTACAACCTTAAAGAACAATAATTACAGGACTGACAAAGTTACCTTAAAGGTTAAAAGACCTTTTTGCAAAGTAATAGCTCCAATCTTTTCCTCCCAATGTGTGCTCCAATCTTTTCCTCTCAAAGCTCTAGAGGAGTAGAGAGATGAATGACCAGGCTTGAATAAGTCTAAAAATCCCAGATTGCAGTACAGAAACTGTTGTGTTTTTTTAATTTGACCTCAGTTTTTTTTCTTCTAAGAGCATGCTTTGGTAAAGATATAACCTTTTACAATTGGAATTCTGTGAGCTTGTAAAGCGAATTTAAGCTAAGAGTCTTAAATCTGCAAGTGGGGAGAAGATAAAATTGGAATCATTACTGTATGTATTTTTAAAATAACAATACATTTGTTATTTTTAATTTGTTTGTTTGTTTGTTTTAGTTGTTGAATAAAGAGACCATGACTGTAGGAACTGATGTACTTTTCCCTCATTTTTTAAGACATGGTGGAGCTTCAAGGGCAGTGTAAACTCAGGCAGGATGTGCTCAATGTCAGCCTTTGAGATTGTAAATTTTTAAGTAAATTAAAAATAAGAAAATTAAAAAGTCTTTATGTCAGCATTTCAAAAATGCGCCCTTTTTTGTGCTGATTTTTTTCAAAAAATAAATAATCCATTCTAGAAACACTGCTTTTTGTTCAGTCAATGATAAATCAAAGAAACAGCAGCTAGGGAATTATTGTGTAGCCTGAAGTCAGATGCAACAGAGTTACTCTGTACCTTCAGGAAAGCTGGAAAGCCAAATGCCAGTGGATTTTTTTTTTCCCTGTCAGCACAAGAAAACTGTATCCTTTATCAGTGAACAGGAATCCAGTTCTGACCATGACTGTAAACCACATGGCACAGGAAGAGTCAGAGACCAAGATAAATAATTAGAACCCCGTTAAAGGCTTTATGAACAAAATCCAATATGACAAAACTCTACTCAGCTTTTAACAGATGACTGTTTTTGTTCCCAGCACATGGGCATGATTTACCATGGAAGGGTGTGGCCTTCACTGCCAAGCTGTGACCTGAATCTTGTACTACCTTCCACTTAGGGAAAAGCATCAGGTGTATCACAGGAAGTACATCTCAGTAAATTAGTCCAAAGTAAACATTTGAGAAACAAAACCATTCCTCTGCACTGGAAACCTGTGATCACCAAAAGCAATGACTTTATATGATTGACATGGATGTTAACTAAATCCTGAATCATTGGTTTTCCAGGTGATATCACTGCCAGAGATTGTTTACTCAGACTGACTGACATGGAAAACTACTCATCAACTTCTGCAAAGTGGAAAATTTAGCAGATAGTCTTCCCTCTGAAGAGCTTCACAGAATTATGTATCTGCCAAATGTCTCCTAAACACCTTTCTCCACATTCCCAAAGCAGGTCTTATTTTAGGTGTCAATTTGTTACAGTCAATACTTGCAGAGCAAGCATTGATGGAGGAGCATCAGAACAAGACAAGAGGATTTATTTAAAAACTTGTTGTTTTTCCCATCCAGACTATTTGTTAACACTGTCCATCAGTTCACATTGTGATGAATACTTTGAAGGGAAATATGGAAGAGGCATCCATAGTTACTTTAACATAAAAAATGTCTCTTTGTTCCTGATCTGTTTCTGACTTGCTGTGCCTATTGGTAAAGAGATTAAACTGGTCTTGCTTCCTTGTATACTGAATTATTTGGTAATATTGTTTGCTAATGTCTGTCTTCCAAGAAGCCCATGTGCCACATATATAAAATATTTTTGATTGTAGGTATTGGCTGATACTTAAGTCTGGAGAAAAACTGCTCTCAGAAATTATTTTGTTTTGCAGAGCAGCCAACAGCACATCCTACCACAGTATAAATAACACTGTGTAATAAGAGGTACATTAACAACACCACCTCACCCCCCCCCCAAAAAAAAAAAGACACAACTAGGTGTAGGTATAGAACTAGAAGAAATCATGAGAACTACTGTAAAATGTTCTAATTTTGCATAAATGTAGCAAGCACAACAATCAAATGTTCTTCCAAGTATTACCATTTGCTCGTGGCATTTTTTGGAAAATGGCTCCAGAAGATAGATGCCTGTCCATTAGCCAAAAATCTAAATGTTGTAACAGTTTTCCACGGAGCTGTCTGCCAAGCCAAGATAGAAAGATGAAGCAGCTCAGAGGCTGAGCAATCTTGGAACCAAACAAGACAAAGACATATAAGATGTGATTGTAAGATGGCATCATACATGGAAGAGCTCCCATATTTTCTACTTTGCAAAATCCCCAAATGACATCACATCTTTTTAGAAGTAGAACTGTTTTCCAAACTTAAGCACAGAGCACATGAAAATTCAAGGAGAGTAAAGGATCCTCAAGCACGACACACAAATCCTTCTCATGGCTTGAGTGCTGCTTATGACAGCTGTCCTTTTTTAGGTTATGTTGACCCCTCCAGATGTTCGTCTTCAACACTGTGTGACAAAGTCCCCATGGGAATATCTGTTATCTTGACTACAGCGGGATGATAAACAGTATTGAGGTCCTGGACATGGATGGTCAAGTATAGACTATTACAGCTGTATTACAGAGATCATGGGATGTAGTAATAGATCCCCTCTCTTAGTGGAGGCTGGTGGTATTTGATAGTGGGTAGGAAAAACTGACACAGGCAATGCTGGAAGCCAGTTTCCAGCCTTGGATAAAGATCCTACTGTAACAGCCTCAAAACAGGGCAGGCAAAGCACATCCCAAGGAGCCTCCGCTGACTCATAGGTGTTAGTGGTGTCAAACTTAACTGGGATCAAGGAACAGTTGCAGACATGCGGTGAATCATTCTTCCAGTTTTATTCTAGGCAAAAACTCCCCACTCCTCCAGCTATATTATTAAAGCATACAACATTTCAAAAACTGCTTAAAACCATCTTCAAGACAACAAAATGCTTCCTCCCTGCACTCTTCCCAATTACTTAGAGAAACTTGTCTCTTTCTATCGTTCTGTCTCATTGTGTCTCTAGTAATTCGTATCTCTTACAGGGGAGGACTTCACCTTCAGATACCTATTGAGAAATGTAGCGTATTAAAGAGAGGCATTAAAACTGTTCCTTAGAGGTATCTTTGTTTGTTTTTAGAATTCCATTTGCATTGGTTAGGAGAGGGTTTTTCTTTTAAACTGAAGTTGCAACAGATGATTTGTTATCTGACAATGTTACCACCAGCCAAGTTATTAGTAGCGTGTTATCTGCAGATGGTTTTTCGTGCTAATGTAAAAAGATGTGTGTGCAATTCTTCCATTATCTAGAACACGATTGGTAAAAAGTCTGGAGACTTTACCAACAAAATTAAGAACAAATATTTAGGCAACTAAATTCCTATTGAGCTCAGCATGAATTTAGGAAAATAAACGCAATTCAGGACCTCAGAGACCTGGCTGACTCGGACTCCTTTTGGTTTCTCAAATCTACCGTGACAGATGAGGTGAATGATCACTGGTTTAGCATCCCATTTGTAAAACAGACAATATTCTTTGCAAATGCTTTTTTATTATTATTCCAAGATAAAAGAAAAAGAAAATATGCCTTTCATACATAGAAAGCTCCCCAAAGGAATTGCATTGCAACAAGTTCAAAAAGTTACATGAAATAGAAGTGTGCCAGATGTGCCTGGAAGACTATACACTTCTGATCATCACTTTTCCAGTTTTTGTTGGTCTGAAACTCAGACTAATGACTGTCAAAGTTCAAGCTGATGAAACAATTTTCTTCATGCCTAGATTTCAGGAGAATTAAGTCAAGAGCAATTGTCATGTAAAACATGAAAATGTTCTCGAGTTTCGAGCATTGAGTGAGGGCTGTCAAGGCATTATAACTGTCAGCAGCAATGTAAACTAGCATAAGAGCCCAACCAGAATTATTCACATCACCTCGAATTTCTGATCACAGAAACCTGTGAAATAAGGTTTCTTTCTGTTAGCAGTTATAAATACATTAAACTCAGTTCTGACACTACAGTGAGCATAATTTTCTGGTTTTGCTGTTATGGAGTGTGTTATGGAGCTGAAAGACAAACTTATCAGCGTCATTCTGTTAATCATCAAACAGATGGAAAATTTCAAAACTCATACATAAAGGTGGTATTCATTAAAGAAATTGTTGTTCAGACAATAAAACACTTGATTTTGCTACTTCTTTAAATTGAAAATTAAGCACTACCTCTAACAGACTTCTGAATTTCTTCCCACACAGACATATTAAACATCCAGATGTGACCACCTCAACGGTTGATATTTGACCTGCTTCTCTTAATGGTTTCACGCTTGATATTTCCCATCTTGTGTACCATCTGGCTGCAATGAAAGCATTCCAGGGATTTGTACACCTTCTCAGCCCAGAAATCATATGTAAAAACCTGCTTATGCAGCTCTATAAATCTGTCAGATCTTTCGTATCATGACCTCTTCAGCAATACCTTCCTCTGCAGGATTTAGTTCCCTGATTTTGCCGACACTGAAGCTAGTACCAGTTTGGAAATCTCTTTCATCTGTGCTGTAGCAGTCTGCTGTGGTATAGTGGATGAGGAAGACCCCAAGGCTATATAATTCTGTGATTAACCTCAATCCTTCCATGTTGCTGTATATCTTCGTGCAACTTTTGATGACACTAAGATTGGATTCTCTCTTTTCAGGACTTTTTATAAGCATTATGGAGGTTAAACTCCAGAGCTACTCCTTGTAAAACCTTGATGAGTAAATGTTCATAATAAAATTTCAACAAAGGAGCAATTCCAGTCCTCAACAAAACATCTTCTGTAACAAACCACCAAAATAGAATGAAAGAATAACAGGTATCTGCGTCATCAGGCTATTTTTAACCAAAAGTTATTGGACATGTTACTCCTCACATCAACTCCCCACAGTTTTTTGATGCTGCTTTTTGTCCTGTTGTTATCAAAAGCTGTTTCACCATAAGCATTTGCATGGTTATATGGTTGTGCACATTTGCTTTTTTGAGACACAGCATTTCACTATGTGTTGCATATAATTTACCACATACACATGGCCCAAAAGCTGTATTACTGGGGCTTTAGTAAAATGCCAACACAACATAATAGAGCCCTGTCTAACAAAACCTTTGGGAACAACAGCTCATCGCTTCTGAAAGTGTTTTCAGGAGCAGCTCCAGCTATGGGTACCTGGATCAGTTGACCACAGGATTTTTTGAAAAAAAAATTTCCCCCTGTAACCTCCAGAGTGATGCAATTGTTATGAGAGACCTGAATGGTACCTGAAAGGAGCTCAAGCACACTGAACGTATCCAAAGTGGTGCTAATGCTTAATGACAGCCTCTGAAGTTATCTAAGAAACTGATTTCTATGTAGGTCAGGGCCCTTTTGGAATAGATACCTTATTTTATGTGTACTCTGAAATGTAAACCAACACAAACTAAACTCCATATCATTTTTTTACCACTTCTCTCCTTATCTTAAGGTAAAATTCTGCAAGCTAAGACATGTGGGATAAATACTTTCCTGGTGATGTTGCAATGGTGAGAAGAGAGTGACCAAATTAGACAATAATTTTTTTTTTTATTGCCACCATTGGATGGCAAGCAGTAAACCTTTGCTTGCTGTCAATTGCTTTCAAGTGGTGTCATACAGCCCCATCTCCCCGCAGCATAACTGCCCAGAGTTTCCAGGCAGCCATGAAAAAGAGCTGTGAAATTGTAGTTTCTTTGAAGTGGTATGAACTAATTTTTAAAATAGCTTTGAGCCCCATCTGTATTTCAAAGTGTTGTTTTACTAGGTCAGTGATTTCCACCTCAGCAGGCTGTCCAACCCATTTCTGCTGCCCCATGACTGGGTCAGCTCTAGCTGCATAATTCCTGATCAGCATTTAACCAGACTGCTCCCAGCAGGCTCCAAAACATGCTTCCTCTGGTTATTTACCTCATTCTTTGCTTCCCATACTCCTAGGAGCGTCCTAGCTGATGTTTAGCCGAGGGTCATTTTTCTTACCCTATGGGTATTAAAAAATGTGTATCACCTTACCAGCAGTTTTTCATGGTCTGTAAACGTGTGATGTCCCTAATTAGCCGTCCCTTCTTCAGGAGTAACACAACTAAATCCAGTCTTTCTTCAAAGACTGTATTTTCCAAGCTTTTGCCCTTTGTCGTTATTCTTCTCTATACTCTTTCCAAGTAGTTATATCCTTCTTTATGTGCAATCCCCCCAGCTAGACACAGAGTTTCAACTGTGGTTGTGCTGTAGTACAATGGTTGGGTTTTTCCATCCATGTGTCTTATTGGTCATCCTGTTGTTTATGCAGCCCAGTTTTTGCTTTTCATGTAGCTTTACAACTTTGTTGACTCATGTTCAGCTTGTAGTCCCTTTCCTGCTGATGTGCTGCCTAGACAGTTGTTACTCAGTGTCTGCACCCCCCACACTTGTCCCTGTGGAAAAGTGTTTTTTTTTATTTTGTTTTCATGATGTATTTCCAGAATGGCAAGATTTCTTTGAGTTCTAACCTTGCTCTTCTTCCCAGCTTTGTGTCACTTAGTACAGTTCTTTTTTTAGTACAGTACTTTATTATCAGGTCACACATGAAAATATTGCGTTGTAGCAGACTCAGACTGAGACCCTGTGAAACGCTGCTCACTGCATCTCTCTGACTTTGCAGATATGAGTTTCTAGAAGCTTTTCCCCACCCCAGAATCTTCATTTTATCTTGACCATGCTTCCCTAGCTTATTTATGAGTGTTATATGAAGCATGGTTAAGATATATGACACCTACTGCTTTTGCTTTGCTCACAAAGTCTATGATCATGGGAAATTAAATAATCTTGACAGACAACTAAGAACAGAGAAAGGTAACTAATAGCTGTGGTGAACAGTAATCAGTTAGACCTACAGAAGGACTATCTTACTGGTATTTCAGATTGGAAATAAATTGAATTTCCAACAGTGCACCCTGACAGTAAGCATTTCACCAATTTCCAGCTTAGCAGCTGCAGGCCACCCTCAGGGGAAGGTCAGCCAGACATAGAAGAGGTTTGGTTGAACACTCACATAGAAATATAGGGAGGCTGTGGCAGCCCATCAAAAGTTGGGCCAGGGTTGGCACTGTGAGAGATGTGGGTAAGAGCTCTGGCAGTCACATTTTTAACATCTGTGGATTTTATACATATGCATGAGCCAAACTGAAACCTCTTGATGTGTCTTAGATGCTGGTAGCTGTTGTGGCACAAACTGGTCATGAAATCCCAAACCCGAAAATCCAAGACTTGTTTACCAAATACTAGGTAAGACATCTGTTTTTGAAAGGTTTTGTTGTTGGGAATTTTTGTAAAAAACAAAGAACCCAGAAACATGATGCTTCTCTTCCAACATTTGATTATAACTGATGCTTAATTAGACAAGGAAAATGTTCCCAGGGTTTCACAAACCACAAGTCAAATTAAAAATTTGAGAGGCTGCATTCCTTGTTTTGAGGGACTACTCCACATTTGGAACTACAAGTGTTTCCTCACTCACATTACAAAAATCCATTATAACACATCTACAAAATATAGAAAAATTAATTTGTTTACCCTATATGAATAAGCAGCTTTCCTAAACTTACCTTTCCTACCAATCAAGAGAGTGCTGAGATTTCTTGGACCACCAAGGCCAGATCCTTTTATTACTACACTTCCCTTTCACAAGCACAGGGTTGCTCCATCTTAAAAATTATCATATTGTTTTGCCTCCTGCCTCCGATGAATAGCGTGTTGCAAGATCTCCCTGCTCTAATAGTTAGACACCTCTTATTCTCCAGCTTGAATTTATTCATGCATACTTTATACTCCATTTCTGTATTTTATCACAGAGCTCAATTTCATTTGTGAGGTCCCATATTACTTACATCTGATAGTGCATGCCTCTCTTCTCCTGGTTCCACTTCAGCCCTACCAGGAATGGATATTCAGTGAAGTAAACCAATGGGGAAAGCCACAAGGGTTGTACTGGGATCTTGCATGTACTGAATGTAATATTAACTGAGCAATGTCTGAGTCAGTGAAGCAAAGCATTCACCCTAGCACTGATTATCTTTCCCATCACTGTCATCTGGTTCAGCTGTCTCCCAGAAATTCATTCAGCTTGGTTAAAATTTCTGGGAAGGGAAGGTTTCCTCTGTTGCCTGTCCAAGTCCACAGCTCTTAGAGTGGAAAATAAGGACAAGTCACTTTCAGCAGATGGATAATAAGAGTTATCTTTATTTCTGGCTCTTTGAAATCTTTTCTTCTTGCATACAGGTTTCCCATGTGCTATGCCATCATAATCATGATGTGTTAGCACTCTCCCATGCCTTTCCCATCTTAAATATAACTCCTTAGTTCAATAGGGAGAATCCATAGGTCTCCCCTAGCCCTCCTCAAGACATCCTTCCCCAGGGCACTGAGCAGTAACAATGATATAAAACCAGAGGAAGGCATGATCCAAAGGCAGAGGAAGTCTTTGAATGTTTCTAGTGTGTTCTAACACTGCCCAAGCATTCAGCTGTTCAGCACTGTTCAGCTTGGCTCCTCAGACCAGACTAATCTGGCAGGGTGATCTGGTGTGGGACTTCAGTGTAGTCTCCTGGGGTGCAGAAGGAAGTTACCAAGAAGACGTCAACACCTTGGAGGCTTTCAAAACCCAAGCAAACACAGCCTTGTGCACCACAGTCTGAACTCAGCTCTGATCCTTCATGGACCAGAAACCTCCTAAGATCCCTTCCTGCCTGATGGACTCTGTGAGTCCATGCAAACAGAAAACACAGATGGGTGATCTAATCCATGATCAGCTCACAGATACCATCCTTCATGCATATAAATTGCCAAATGTCAGCCACTAACAAGCCCTGAGAGATGGACATGAAGGGAGGTAAATAATTCAACACTGCAAAATACAGAAAGCAAGATGAAACAATCAAGGTTACTTCAAAGTAACTTCCAGGCACTGGAAAACTGAATCAAGCTGAAGGTCGTGTAAAATAAGATGGTCTCTGCTTTCAATTATAGAAACTATGCCTTCATTGCCCCCCACTGAGATTCTGGCAGGCATTGTTCCTGGACATCATCTATTGGAAAACGATTGATTCCTTTTTGACATAGGATCACTTCATCTTTGGAAATTAAGTTTCCTTGTTTGGCAAGCACTTTGAATTAATAAGAGAGGGAAACATCAGAATACAAGTGCTCACTACTCAATTTTATGACTGCATTGCCCAAGTGACAAATCTGTGCAAGATTAGAGACCTGTTTATGGTCTATTTTGAAGCCTAGAGAAGCATTTTATTTCCTTGCAATACTATTGTTTTCTGCCAAATTGACCAACAGAATGTTTCTAGATTCCAGGACTTCTCAAAAAAGTTCTTTGTACCCATTATGTTGCAGGCAGGAAAGTTCAAAAATTACTAAACCAGTGCTGCCATTGCTGACCTCACTTATTACATAGTCAGTTCAGAAGACGATAATTTATTTAACCATTTTGACATGATGGCATTTAAAATAAATTACTCCAGACCTATTCTGTCCTTGCATTCAGTCTTGCAATCAGCAATCAAAGCCTAATGGTACATATGCTCAAACACACATCATGGTAGTAAAAAGACAATGCATGTCACTGCAGCACAGTGCTTTTGCAACACTCCTTCAGTTTGTTCCAAAACTCTCATGCTAATGCCTCTTCCAAGCAGAATGGGTGATCTCTTATTCTGTATTTGCTTCATGAAATTCACCTGCGTAAATTCACGAGGCATAAATATTTAATGTGACTAGACTATTTCTCTCAAACCAAATGCAAATTTAAAAGTACAAAAGAACCAGAAAATGTGTTCCAGTTCCAAATTAAACATCAGACCATTGCATGTCTTTCCTGCCTCCAGTAAAGGCCATAGACTATAATATTATGGAGGTTTTAAGCGTTTCACATTCCTGTGAATGCATAAAAATGGCATATTCATTTTTTACTACAATAAATTAACTCAAATTGCTACATAAGTTGTATTAAAATGTTTGGTTCAAAGTTCTTGTTTGGAGGCAAATTATATGTTAATTTTCTTTTCATCTTCATTTGACATATCTCAGTTCTTGCTCCTCCTCTTTCAAATGCCATTTGCATCCCTTACTCTACCTCAGAAAACTGCTGTTTTCTGCTCAGTTGCTTTGAGTTGCAATGCAAGAGCATCATGCATCCCACCAGGCATGGAGAGTCTTTTTAAGGAGGATCTGGGAGCACATGGTTGCAGACACTGAAGGATTTTTTCTGTTTTGAGATATTGGCCAAGAAGACCCAATATGAGCAGCCCTTTCCTGGGTTTTCAGTCTCTACATGCCTCCCTAGGCACCTCAAGGCTGTACCTGTCGTGCTCATGGAGAAAGGACTGAGCATGAAACCCAACAGCAGGACACAAATGGTGGCACTGCAGGTCTTTTGCAAGCCTTGCTGAAAGATTTTTTGAATATTTGACCTGGGAAAACTTCAACATTTAAAAGGTGTTATCTTGTGAAAAACAATGATTTTGTTATAGTTTCCTTCAAAGGCCTCAGTCCTTAAGTTCACTTCATTGTCAGTTTGTTGCAAATGAGACTTCCTCAACTATTACTCCATCAAAAACCTGCCAGAAGCATCCCTATTTCTCTTACTCAGGCCAAACGCTTTGTTGCCCCAGTCTCAACTTCACCAGCCCCAGGCCTTTTCCAGTGTAAGTCACAAGCCCTCCTCCTGAGCCAGCACTTGGAGATCTCTCAGAATGTCTTGTATTCCTGAATTGTTTCACACGAGCTACCCACTGGCTTCTCCGGATGCTGGAGAGGACAAATCTGTCTCACAGCAAGCTTCTGATGCTTCAGCCTCACAGGGTCACCATCACAAATAGAATATGAAGCTACTCCAGCACAGACAGTAAGTCCTGGGACAGTTTAGTTCTGCCACAGCTGTGTGTTTAGCTCAGTTGACTTCTCTGATGTATATGTACCACGGTGGCTGAGCAAACTTCTGGTGCTAATAGCCCCGTACTTTTCTGGAGCTTAATTTTGGAAGGCACCCATTGGTGCACCCATGGGTGACAACCTTCCCTTGGTTGTCTTGGGTACAGTGGCCAGTTCTGATCAGTAGCAAGCCAGTGGTAATGGGCTCTCTGCCCAATTGCTCTTGCCACGAGGCCGTTGCCATCACATCCTGTATTTTCACTATGGCTGGGTTTGTACTTTGAAAACTCTGCTTTTCATTCTTCCGGCATTTATTACACAATCAAATTAATCTCTGGTACTACTTCTTGATCTATAAAAGTCATGTCTACAAATTTTAGAAGTGTAATTGGAGGTGGAGCATGGTTTCCCCGTAGGGTTTACTTATACACTCAAAGTAACTTCATAGATTTCAGAGAACTTTTCTTTTAAGGTAGAAAACACCTCCAGAACTTGTCACAACACACATCTCAAGGAACTGTTTAAAGGGAGATGATAGTGTTGATGTAGGTTTGTTACTGACAGATGCAGAATGAAGAAAAGTTTCAGCCATAAATAACTTACAGGCTTCATGTTCTAGTAGAAATATTGCCACTTTTTCATGTAAAACCATATTCAACATAAACCTTCTCATTTATTGAGACAGTCTGATTTACAGGGACTGCTGTGTTTGATGCTAGTCATTCTGATTGCATATTCTCCATATCTTGCTGACACTCTCTCACTTTGTGGCAATGAAACCTTGGGGTGTAGCACTTTTATTGGGCTTGCACTCATTTATTGGGTAAAAGTTGATTATAGCTAATCACTCAGAGTCACATTCTCTACTTAACAGAAATTTTTTAAAATAAATTAACTTTTAAGTTTGAGAGGACAGCACATTACCTTTCCTTTCTATGTATCCACATATCAGTTTGATAAGAAATACACAAAATAGAAACAGAATTGGTACCATTTTGTCATCATCTTTTTTAACTTGGGTAAAAACTTTCAGGGATGATACAGTGTCTTGGAAGAACTAAGTGGGTTGATCCTGTCCCAGTATGAGATTTTATGTATAGTACTTCTTGCCAGACAATATAAGATAAGTACATGTATTATATATATAGTATAAAAGTCTGTGGATTTCCTGACTGTAATTAATTCATGGAAATCTTTTTTTTTCCCCACCTCTTCTTCCAAGAAGGTGGAGTACCCCTCTGTATACAATGAGAATTTCCACCCAGCTGTATTCCCAGTAGTCTGGAAATCATTCTTGTCATGTGCTGCCGAAGAAGAAATGATCATGTATTTGGTTTGTCTGGGAAGGCAGAGGCTATTAAGCACAGAGCCTGGAAGAGATGGGATGTTTTTGAACTTCTAGAAAAGGACAGTGGTTTGATTTGCATAGTTTTGCTGCTGACTGGTGGCACGAAATTTGGACAGCATCTGTTTTATTGCATCACTGTTACTGGACATCACGTGATATGATAAGACTGATCCACCCTGGAGTGACTAATCGAGTGGGATGCTTGAAAAGGTTTTTTTCTTTTTTACAACCCTCAATTACGGAAACCACATTTTCCAGGGCAAAAAACAGTAACTTTTAAGCATGTGTGAATGTGTAGTGTGTTGTGTTTTAACAAAAAAGGTTCTCCTGCCCACTAAGGAATTTGGTCAGAGAGACTTTTTGTTTTTAAACCTGTAGTGAATAAACATGAATCATCTAATTTTAGCCATCATCTTTATAGTTTGAAACAAAAAGCAAGACTTACTCCCTAGGCAAGGCAAAAATGTATTTCCTGGCTCATGAAGCTTGTCGCTCCATTTATTGTGAGATATACAGCCACGTTACTTTTCCCACTTTCAACTATGCCTATTGGAGTACGTTTGGTGCCTCAGCTAACCTTTAAATATTAAAAATGGAGAGGCTTTAACAACTTATGCCAAAATGGAAAGGTGTAAGGAAACCGCAGTCTGGAACACAAGAACTCAACGTTCCTCATGCTGAGGCCTCTCTGCATCTTTCAGCACTGAGGCCATGGGTGGTTTCTAGAAATAATATTGTGTTTGTAGCTGTGCACTGCTAGAAAATAGTTTTCAGACCTACCTGTTTATGACAAAGCCCCAAGCAATATGCAATGGTATTTTTTCTCTTTTGCTGAAATTGTCATGTTTAATCCCTCAGTGAGGTCTATGTCCCATTTTGCTCCTCTATCCCCCTGCAGGATATATGTTCTACCGACCTCAGTAGGGCTTTACTATAGCATGCAGCAGATAGATTGTGGGACAGCCACCATTCGTTTTGAGTTGTTCAGGTGTGTTTAGATCTCTTCAGTAGTTTTGTAAGAGTTTAAGAGTAAAAGTTGACATGCACCACAGCTGAGGACCTCTGTGTCAGTTTGTCATGGAGCAGATTGAAAAGACATCCTACTAGCCACCACAGTGTCATAATAATAACTAGCCTTTCATACTGGTTCTCTAGGCTAAGTAGAGCACGCAGACAGTTGCTGACCCAGGTTTTGGACAGGTGAATTTGGAGGAGATTACTGTCCACCAGGCAGCCTATGGAAAACCCCCAATCTTCACAGAAATCGAGAGGTCAGACATCAGGCGTGGAAGGATCCATGGTGCCTGACCATATCCATAAATAAGTTTGGGGCTTTACAAACCATCTTCGTATGTGACATACATGACATTGTATGGTTGGGGGTCTTTTTGGTTATTTCTTTTTCTTTGGTTGTTTCTTTCTCTTCAACAAGGTTTGAATCTACTCAAAACTGGGGAGTTGGAAGAAGGATTTCTTGTATCTATCCAATATCACTGCAAGAACATATTTCCATAGTAATTACCAGCCTCTTGCAGGAGCTTCAAGAGTTTTCCTATATGTTTTGGAAAACTAAGGTTTTAGCAGTAGTGTGGTGATAAGCTCTGTGTTAGCAACATGCTCAGTCTTTCTCTGCCTGAACGTACTGAGATGACAGAATGGGCCACTGGGGTCTAATATTTTACACTGAACAAAGTGAAAACATGGCTTTCTTCCAGCTCAAGTTTATCTAAAATTCCTTCTAGACATACTTTTTCGGGAGTGCTCTTGGACATGAAAACAGCAGTCTCACGGACAGCTTCAGGAACGAAACATATTTTCTATAATTTCTTAACCTGGTTGCACACTTTCTTGATAGCTGTAGAGTAGGACAGCGTATTTTCTGCAGACTTCTTATGGTGCCCAAGTTACTTTAAATGAGTACAAAAGACCGCTCACCTCTCTGAAACCCCACCCCTTAGGTATCCCTGGAGGGCAGGTCTGCAGCTGGAGCTCTAGGGGTGCCAAAATACAAGAGTACTCCTTCAGGCAAACCCTGGGTAAATAAAAAGCCTGTGAAATGCTAGAGAACTGTTGGGAAAGCACAGCTAAGGCCTCCAGGGCTTATATTCCTGTCAGGTATACTCTCTAAAACAGTGGAGACGGGTTGTGGTTTGTAGCTTGTAGTCAACTGGTGGATTTGAGCTGCCTTTAGGGCCTCCACAGGCTGTCAAAAGAAAACAAATGGTTGCTGCTGTGGCTGCAGCCCAGGGAATCCCTTGGGCCACTGGTCACAGTCTTCACACCCCGAGCTTCAAACTCAGCAACAAAACAAAACACAGCAAGAAGCTTCTCAAGATATCAACTTCCAGCCCAGAGAGCTGAAGGGAGACAGGTTCTGTAAAAGCATCCGAACATGTTATACGAGGGATCCCAGCCTGCTGTAAAGGTAACAGCCTGTCCACAAAAACCACCGGTATTTTAGGGAGTTTTCCTGCTCACTACAACAACTCCTTTGGATCCACAAAGCCAGGGCTGACTGGGAGCAGAGTAAATGCTGGTCACCCTTCACAACCTCCCACTCTGGCTGAATCGTCTTCCCAAGGGACATCTTCTGAAACAACAAGTTGGGGATCTAAAGAAAACAGTTATAAATATGTCCCAGACTTTTGCTGCTTTACTGAGAAGGACTAGCCTTTAGGCAAATGACCAAAGACTTCCTCTAAAATAATCTGCAGAAAAACCCCAGGATTTTTCCCTTCTTCATCTTCCCTTCTTCGGTTTCTTAGCTAGAAACCATTACGTAGCTGAGAGTATAACTGGAAGTTTATAAAGAATCCAAGGAGTACTCTGTAACCCTTCTTCTTGCTGCCTAAACCTGCTAAACGATCTGACTTCAGAAACCTTGGAGGATTAGTCCTTGAGTTGTTTAAGGACAACTCAAAAGACTGCACCATGCCTTTGCCTCTGCCTTGATGGGCCGAGCAAGTGAAATGCCTGCTTCCAGGGCTGCCTCCAGCACATGCTGCTGCTGCCCTCTCCCTCTGCTCCTGCTGACACTGATGGTCTTCAGGTCTCACCGGAGCTTACAGGAAGTGCCCTGGGTTGCACTCTTAAGGACTATTTGGTCCCTATTAGCAGCTCTGACAGCAGTCCCCCATCTCCTCTCAGGGCATGACAATATGGATTGCATCTTAAGGGCTGCTCACAAACTTATCAGCTACAGCTTTTGGCCTTCCTATTCTTTAGAACACCAAAATAGATTAAAAAAAAAAAAAAAAAAAAGGGAGTTGAAAAATTACTTATTTATCTTCTTGTAAAAATCTGATTTGGAGATACTGATGGTGTTTTTGTGCTGGCTTTTCAGTTTATGCTTTACCACAAATTTCCTATGGCTGTAAAGGCAAACACAAGCATGCAATTATTATGGTTTTCATCATTCAGTGGCATTAACTGGCTGGTTATAGTGGCTGTTATACTCTGGTTCCTAGCCACATTCTAACATTCACTCATAAATTTGGTCCCTGAGTCAGATCCATAGTTCATGTCTTATCGTGGTAGATTAATGTTTCCTCTAGCTGTTCTGTACCTCTCCAACCCTGTGTCTACTCACAGTTACTGTATACATACCACAAAAAAACCTAAAGCAAAACTTAGGGTAAGCACAGAGAAAACTCAGCATGGATACTGGTGAATGAATAATTTAAAAGAAATATGTGCTTTAATTAAGATTGTTATAAGATGAGCTTTTAAGGTGTTGGCTAGAGTACAGCAAAATAACCATTTTGCAGCGAAATCACAGGAGTTTAATGGGACAGTGTTTTAAATATCCACATCCACTGACTGCAAAGGGACTCAGCAGAAAAACACTTGGATGCGCTGGTCAACAGCTGGCTGAACATGAGCCATCAGTGTGCCCAGGGGGCTAAGAAGGCTGATGGCATCCTGGCCTGTATCGAAAATAGTTGGTCACCAGAAGCAGGGGAGTGATTATACCCCTGTACTTGGCACTGGTGAGGCTGCACCACAAGTGCTGTGTCCAGTTCTGGGCCCCTCACTGCAAGAAAGACATTGAGATGCTGGAGCGTGTCCAGAGAAGGGCAACAAAGCTAAGGAAGGGTCCAGACAATAAGCCATGTGAGGAGAAGAGGAGACTCAGGGGACACCTTATAGCTCTCTACAACTAAATGAAAGGAAGTTGTAGCCAGGTGAGGATTGGTTTCTTCTCCCAGGCAACTAACAACTGTACAAGAGGACATAGTCTCAAGCTGTGCCAGGGGAAGTTGAGTGTTGCAATATATGTGTGGTATATAAAGGTATGTTGAACTTGTTAAAGTAACCATGCTTCCAAGACGGTGTTTGTGACTCCTCGTGTAACCCTTCTCTTTCCCAAGATCCTTTTTACCCCTCACTGTACCTTGGAATGTCCTG
>JAYRBT010000082.1:47607283-47694381 GCA_036023395.1 Myiotriccus ornatus
CTGCTGCGTCTCCTGTGCTCTCTGCCAGGGCCATGGGACCCACATGGTGGGGGGGAGGGGGAGAGCACGCTCCCCCCTGGGACTAGAGGTAAAGGGAAAAGCCTCTGGCCTGGGGTTCCCTCTCCCTATCCAACTTCAAGTTCGTCTGTTGAGGCTGGTCATCAGGAGGAATTTCTTAACAGGAAGGGTTGTCAAGCACTGCAACAGGCTGCCCAGGGAGAAGGTAGAGTCACCATCCCTGAAAATGTTCAAGAAATGACTGGATGGCACTTAGTGCTGTGGTTTAGTTGGCATGGTGGTGTTCAGACAAAAGTTGGACTCAATTATATTGGAGGTCTTTTCCAACTTTAATGATTCTATGATTTATTTCCTAGCAGAAATGGTCTGGCCATGGAGTAGCAGTGGAGCTTCACAGCTGTGTCTCCTCAGTGGGAACAGATGATGGTAATGGACAAAGGGGAAGGCAAAACCTTCCTTTCATTCCTGAGCATCTACACATAAATTTGTGCATTACTGCATTCAGAGGAGATAGAGGTTGGGCTACTTTTTCTATCTTTCATTTTATATAATTGCCATTTTTATTTAAGGGAAAAGGAACTGAGTCTTTTTATGGGGATAATTAAGTTTTGATCAGTGGACAGTCTCACGGTAAAGAAAAATTTTAAGTCATTCACCAATGCATACACAAATAAAATATTCATTTTTATTTATTAAATGAGAAATATTTGTTAAATTAGCAAATAAAATCAGTGGAACATGATTTTAATGCCCTTGAAAAGACATGACTAGAGCTCTTTCAGTTGTAAGGGAAAAACATGAAAGGAATTTGATGTCAGAACAAGCAAGGTTGGACCAGCCATAACAAAAGCCTTGCTGTCTATTCATTTGGAGTGCATTGGAAGCCCATAAGTGCACAAACCTTAACACAAAACTTTACCTGAACCAGGCAGAGGCTCTTTTAAAAGTGCCAGACAGCAGCAAACCCTTCTGTGCAAGGAAATTTTTAATGTGAGCTAGAAGGGAAGGAAGGTGCAGCAACAGAAATCAGAAAGCTACTCTCATCTTCATAAACAGTTTCTGCTCTGAAAGTCCGTGGATAAAAATTATCCCTGATATATGAAGACAACACAGCTGAAGACATATTTTTTGCAATATATCATTAGCCGTGCTTTTCTTGCCAGAGGTAACTGTTCTACAGTGCCCTGATACTAGAGACTATCTAGCGAGCTGAGTAACACAACTGGCTCTGCCACACTGCCCACTTTCCTTCCTGAAGTGAAATCTGCTCCTTGAGCAAGTCTGGAAGCCAGAATTTTACGGACTAGAACATGAGAGCACTGTCTGGCTTGATCAAAAGTAACATGAACCAGTGGCATAGCATAAAGGTCTTCAAATATGCTAAGACGCATCCTGCCTTACCCTTCAAATTTTGACATAGTACTACAGGATGATTCGTACTGAGTAGAACAAAAACGCCCGGCAATATATAATTGCCAGTTAAGTGATCTTTCCTCTTTCCTCTCCATCCTTGCCTTTATTCCCTCCCAAGTCCAAGAGGTTGCCTGATTAGGGACCTGTAGCAACAAGTACATAATTTCATCTACTACTACAGTAAGTTAAAAAAGATTTCCAGATGTCAGTGAGCCAGCAACTCTTTTTTAGTTTCTCAGGATCATTATTTGCAATGAACACTATCTCAGCACCAGGGTTTGCATGTCCTTTTGTCCACAAATCTGCTTCAACCAAGACGCTGGAAGCCTTGTCCCCCATCTGATTGTCTTTCTATTTTATTTTTTTAAATATATGAAGGTGGTACCCCTGAGGTTCAGTGTGAGGAGTTTTGTAATATTAATGAAAAACAGAATCACAAAGGACTGTGGCAAGTATCAAATGCACACGTGAACAATTCCAGTTGTTTTTAAACTCTGCTTTCTGCCCAAGCACTACACAGCACTAGAAAGCTGTACAGTCTAACTTTGACTCAGGTCTGGCAGGTGGAACAGTTATTAAAAGAAAGGCTGCAGTGCCTGGAGGTTTCATTTTCTTGTACAAACATGAGGGTACACTGGAGCATGTGGTGTTGATGATATTGTGGGGACAAAGCACAAACTACTTGGGCCATTAAAAACCCACATCCCAGACTATGCCACATGGCAGCACAGAAGAAAACCCAAGCATTTCTTGCTAACACAAACCAATTAAATTATTTTTAGCTTTTACAAAAACAAAAAACACAGCAAAAAAAAGCAGACACACTGGTCACTAGGACAATAAGCATTTCTAAAATTAGTCTTGAAATTCTCTAAATACATGCACCCCCTCCCCCACCTCCCAAAAGGAAAATCATAGTAACCATTAGCGTGTCTGTGTTTATGACTAAAGACCATAGCACAAAGATTTAGATTTAATGTTGAAGGTTTTACTTTTCATTCTGCTGTTCAAAAGAAATTGTTTTGCTCTTCTTTACTCCCAAAACAATGACCTATGTGGCCGTTTTCTGTGACTGCCTACACAGCAGAGTGAGCTAACAGATCTATGATATGCTTTATTTTCTTGAGAAACAAGTTAATGTGTGTGCCTGCCTGTGTGCATATAGATATGCATACTTATATAAATACAAGTGTATATGTTTTTTGTGTGTGTTTGCAGATGTGTATCTAAGAGTCTCATATATGGACATCAGGGCGAAAATGTAAGCACAGGAGACAAGGAAAACATTCTTTCAGAACCTATTAGTGTGCTTAAAAGCAGCCCTGAGATTTTGGGGAGGGGAGGATAGCAAAGCAAAGTGCAGGCTCATACACTCAAAATATCCACTAAATGTGCCATGATAGTACTCATTAAAGAAAGATAACTTGTGGAAGACTTTATAGTTGGTTATCATATTACTCCTAGAAAGAGCAGAAGAAAAAACAGCAGGACTTCAGAAAACACATCAGTGTTCTTTGAAAATTTCCCTTAAGATAATAAAAAGTGAGCTTGCAGTTCATTAACACGTAGTGACATGAGCTGTTACTTTTATTACCTGAAATTTAGCTTGATGACGGTTACTGTAAATTTTGAAAAAATAAATATATAGTTATATATTTTTTAACTCTGAATCTAGCACCAGCATGTAGTTTTCAGAACTGCCTGCTTAAGAAATCTCCCTTTGCCTTGCAGAGGTTTGGCTGATGGCCTGGGACAAGAGCAGCTCCTCTCTGAGAGCCCAGGGTGGCTGGGAGCTATCTCCATCTGAGTCCTGGATGGCTCACAGACGAGTCTTTTGAGATTTGATGCACACGGACCAGTGGGCAGCCCTACACAGATCTAATACATGTCCCTTGTTACAATATTTTTTGATATTTCACTTAAAAATCATTGGGTTCTTAAAGGTGGGTAAACTCGGATATTTACTACCCTGCAGGGAATACCATAAGCAACCTCACTGTGCACAACATGCCCAGAGTGAATGGCCACCCTAATTAGAGGCTAAAGCCATAGACTAGCAAAACATTGGGCAAGGAGGGTTTTTTAAGAAAGGAAAAGACTCCTTTTAGGAAACCTTCATTTTTTATGTGGCAAGGAATCTGTGTGGATCCCACATGCCACTGCACCCTCTTTAAGGAAATCACTTACTGAAATAGAGTGCTACAAGGTCCACCCCAACCAAAATGGCTAGAGGAAATGACTAGCGGCGGGCAGAACAAGCAAGCCAGCCAGCTGCAAAGATGGGCAACAGGGAAAATGGGCATTCATGGTGAAAAACAGCAGCCAGTGGGGAAACTTGAAGTGGAACAGCTTAGTAGCAGCAGGTCTCAATGACCTGTGGTCAACTTCTTTCCCCACCACTGTACTCTAGAGCTAAAATAATAATATTTTACAGCCATATGTCTTCCACGACCACTTTTCACTGAGTGGGATGACAGATGGGGCAGGATGTATTCTGATGGAGAACAGTCGCTGTGTAGGTCAGTTGTCACCAAGGGCTTTACTTGAGGTAAACATGTGCAACAAGGCATTACTCTTGAGGCATTCATCAATGCTTGTGTTTTGTTTCTCGTGCTTCTTTCCATGGTTCCGTGTTGCTTGCCATGAACACAGTCCTGCATCATCATGGCAAGGCTTGACTCACCATCATCTGCTCCTCCAGCTCTCTCTGAGCTCCAAGTAAAACAAATCATTGCCCTTCCTTGTGCCAGCCCCTTCAGTTTCCCACTTTTAGTACAGCAGCACTGCCTGACACAGTCCATCACCTTCAGCGATCCCCTTCTGTGCAGGCTGGATAAGCCTATAGACTTAGTTGATGCATCTCAGCAAAATGGGGGACTATTTTCTCTCCATTTTCTGCACCGAGAACTTGATATGGATTGTTCCTGTGATGATCAGAAAGAAACCAAAGTTTAAATCCATGTCCTTCCAATACATTGTGATGTCTTGACTTTTAACTTGTGGTGGTTACAGGTTATGAATCCTCTGAATTTGTCTATTCTTTCTCCTTCTGTGTCGTTAGTTCCTTTCCTAACAGTGGGAGTATTCTTCAAATCTGAATGTCTTACTTGCTGCCCCTGATACTTTGCAGTGACAGTACTTATTTTTTCAAGTTACAAAGGTTTAGTTAATATGAGAACGCTTTGAATAAAAAAGTGCATTCTGGTAGCAAAGAAAACATGGCAAGTTCAATGCATGACATAAACACCATATTTTCACGCCACAGATTACAAGACTATCCAACCAAGTTTTTGAACACCCTTTTAAAATTCCTTGTTAGCAAAGTTGTTTTGTCAGATCACTGGCTGTGAAGTCTAATTTCATGGAATCTAAGCAATCACTTCCTTAGCAAAGGATGGTCAAACACAGCAAAGCCCAATAGCCAGTCTGTAGAACATACCTCATGAAGATATATAATACAGATATTCTTAAAAAATTAAACTTAATTAACCAATTACACTAATGCTTTCTTTTTTTTTTTAGGATTTTCATTTTAGCTGTGCTTGTCAACACAATTTCACTTCAGTGAGTTTCAAGACTCCTTTCAGTTTATACCAGAATTCAATTTCAAACCCTGGCTTGACAATTTGTGTTGCTGACTCCAGGGAAAGAGGAGCTGCTTATTTTAATTAAAAAAATTTTTCTGTAGTCTGGGTTAACAATTATTTTTGAAGACCAGCAATTTCACGGATTTTATCTGCCTGTTGCTTCAAATTTAATGATGACTCTGCTGTCTGTCTTCCGACCTCATCCTTCAACACCCTGCTCTCCCGGTGAGTCATTTCAGAAAATTCCCCTGCAATTGTCTGGTGTACTGATTTATGTCTAACTAAGGGGGCAGCTGCCTAGGCTACTGCTGCCTGTCAAATATAACATTTATTTTAATGGGTCAATTGTACAGATAATCATTTATATGTATCATCTATAAACCCGTTAAAGACTTCTGTCATTTCTGCTTTTAATTACACATAAATTTCTGTTGTACAAGGTTTAACATAATATCAGAATGATTCTATTGGTTTTGTAATGTTAAACAACCCTTTTATACTAATCCCATAATATTGTATTTCGTTGCTGGCAGACATTTTTTGTAGAACAAAGGTAGTAAATATTCATTATATTCCATTTAACAAGAAAACTGGCTACAAAATTCTTAGTTATATTTAACTTTAAAATTTTATGAAATTAAAAAATTTTAATGCATTTTATACATGAAAACTTGTAATAACTTAAGGAAAAGCTTATATTGCACAATGTGCTGTACACATAGGCCATACCAACCATGTGAGTACATAGTCTTTCTTTGTGGCCAAAAGTCCTCTCAGAAATATTTTTTGACCACAAGTAATATAAAGTTTCCAACCCTGCTTTGACCACTGGAAAACAAAATACATTGATTTTATGCCTAATCATTGTAACAAGACGCTATGTCCACCTTGTGACATTTTGTTTTGGTTTCCTCCATAACAAATGATGCGATGAGGTTACGGTTAATCTAGAAAGGGTTAAAGCTTACAAATGAAGGAGATGGTTAATTATACTTCATGGAAGTTATAAGTATATAGTTCAGATACATAACCCCAAAACCTTTACTCAAAACCATAAAGGAAAGCCCCTGTTACTCCCAGGCTAACATTTCCCATGTTTATGGTCCCTGAATTTATCACATATTTACATAAATTTGAGCATTACATTTTTATGAATGAAAGGATTTGAGGTTCTGTAGCATATGGCTTAAAAAAAAAAAAAAAAAAAGAAATCTGAATGTAAAATATTTTCATATACAAAACTGATGAAGTGCTTTTCAGCTAGGACAAATCTCAAAAGTGTTCCAGTAAGCTTCAGGTGTGACAGTAGTACTTACCCCAAGAGACCCATGGGGAGCAAACAAATTTTGGAGGCAGTGGACGACTTCATCCTCTTAGTCTGGAAGAGCATAGAAAGCTGCATCTGGAGGACTGGCTTAAAAGCTTCAGCAGTTGGGCAGAATATAAAGACAAATGTGAAACTTCAGATCTCTCATATCTGCATCCTCCCAAAATTTATGTAGGCATCTGAAGCACATAAGAGTCTGGAAAAAAATGATAGGATTTGATCAGCTTCTGTGAAATGAATGGGTACCAGGAGAACTTCCTAAAGACAACACTGCCATGAAAATATTGACAAATCAAAACTGAGGTGTTTCTAAAGACTAGTCAGAAGTGGCTCCTAGAAATAAATAATTCAGATTCTTCAGCCCTAGAGGTGTTAACAGGAAGTAGAACGCTTGGAAGGATTTAATTCCTCGGTATTCATCGCCACTGGACACTCTTTGATTCTGTTGTTTATGTTAGGGACAAACATTCTCAAATTGGACTTAGAGGGTCAAAATAACTTTACTGTGCCTGAAACCGGTCACGGACTTGCTTCATTTAATCAGTGAAGGTCCTCTGAAACCATAATACAACCTTACAACAGTCAAGAACAACTGATGCTACAGACCTTGACTGCTGAAATACAGATGCTTGGTCTCCTTTTAGACTTCTAATCAGAAACCTTGCTCTTTCCCTTAATCCTTTCACTGCGCAGTGACAGTAGTCTCCAGACCTCAGACAGATCTGGAAGACCTCGGGACCTGGGGAGGCACAAAACTGTTCTTCCAGGTCTGTCCTCTTGCTGTGTGACTGAGGAGCCTGTCCAGAGATAAAGCCATGAAGCACAGCTGTCTGCTCCACACAGGTGGTGGTCAGCCCAGGGGTGCTTTAACCATGCTTGTGAACTTAAAAACCACTCCAGACTGACTAGATTTTCACCAGAATCCCTGATCTGGGATATATTTTTAATTTGGAGTTCAACATATCAACCAAAGCTTTGCAAATGAGAAATAGCAAGTAATCTGACAGGTGTGATCTCAGTTAATGTTATACTTCAGCTCAAATGAACATGGGTTTCTTATCAGTTACTTAAATGGGCCTGTGTAATAGTGTTGGTGTTTAAAGAACAGTTGAGTTTCATGATGATAAAACAGAGTAATCACTAAGAGAGGTTCAATTTTCCTACATATTCTATCAAAGCTCAAATACATCAACAGACCTTGGTAAATATATTTGCCCGGTGCTCATTTAAAGAAAAAAAAAAAAAAAGACAAAAAATTACTACATTCAGTGATAATCACTTGGTATACATCCAGTGTGGAATATACACTGCTCGTGGGTTTGTGCTTTTTTGTCTGGTGTGGTTCAGTAGTATCTGTCAGTTAATCTTCTAGGATGGAAAAGAACAACCACCTTGCTTTTAGAGTGTTATTGCAATGACGACATTATTCTTCCATCCAGCGATCTTACAAGACATAGTTTTGCGATCATAGAGGTCATGTCATGGTGGAAACCGAGCTGCAAAAAGTTTGAACAGTCTAGTTGACTTTCTCAAACATCACTTCTTCTTTTTATGGTGGCCCTGCTTACTGCCTCACTAGTCATACCCCATTTACTTTCAGAGCAGGGCACAACAAAACTGCAGGATACAATTGTCTGCAGATTGCTATTGGGTGCCATTCTGCACATTTGACTCTGTGTGCTTCAAGTCTGGTTAGCATTACTCTTCCTACTAAGCAGACTCACATATGATATCATGCATTATATTTCCTTGCGAGTTTCTGGATGTATTTCCCCTCTGAGGCTCAACTGAATAAATCAGGCAGTAAAGTGCTGGCAAAGATGTGGGACAGGAGAACCTTAGAACTAAGTCTTTTGGTAAAGTGAGAGGGGTGAGCAATGTGGGGAACAAAAGCTCTTCCAAATCATTATCAAAACCAGTTTTGCCATTGCAGTGGGGACTTAATTACCTCTGCACCTCTCTAATAACTACTAACAACACTACTTTGGTGCCTGCCAAAACCTCTGTGTGGCTGTGTACATATCCACTGCCTTCTCAGCCTGTCACTGACCATATAGACATGTCACTATCCCATTGCTTCCCAGTACTCCACAACCACTTGGTCACCAAGTCATTCCTCTGCAGATCCATGTTCTTTGCTTGACCTCCCGCTCATCCAGACTTAGACTGCAGTAAAACTCCAGCTCAGGCAACACTGAGAACTGTCAATGCTAGAGTTTTGTGGAGATAAATTTTGTTTTCCTACTTTCTGTTCTAGACATTTCTTTTTTAGTGGTCACAGCCACATCAAGAAACATCTGTTTCAGTCCCTTCAGCACCCACAGATATCACCATGTCCCTAAATTCTACCAAAAATCCTGATGCATATGCCAGAATAAGGATTAGGAAATGCGTTAGGAAATTCCACTAGCAAGTTCCCAGGCTGGCACAAATAGATGAAAGGCCTTATATTGGTTGCTACATTCCTCAGAAAAGGCAGTTTTATCACCATCAGTTTCAACAATAAGCATTTCAAACCAACAAGAATTTATTAACAACACTCTGAGCACTTCGTTTCTTCAGAGAGACTGGTAGCAGCAGTGTCTAGTCCTCATTTGTCCCATGGGGTTTCTCTTACAATCAGAGAGAAATGTCTGCTTTTCTTCACAGCCCACACATGAGCAAATACAACCCTCCTCTTCATTCCCTTCCCTCCATGTTTGATATTTTTTCAGAGTTCAACGTGACGGAGTGAAAGCAGCAGCCCAAGGGCCATTTGCTGGGCCTGGATACTCCTTACATGCTCTTTGGGGATGACCCATCACCCTCCACTCTAGGTGATGCTGCGCATAATGCTGTGATAAGCATGACTGGAAAAAGATGATGGCTACTGACATTTATTTGCTAACTATTGCACTGATAACAGTTCCCTGTGATGATAATCTAACTACCTGCAGTTGAGCTTAACTTTACTTCCCAGTGATTCTTTTTCAGTTCGGTCTGGATACTGAGGCTTGTGTAAGCATAACATAAATGCAGCTGGAAGCATGTCTGCCCTTTGGACTCTGCACTTGCTCTTCCCAGAAGGTCCGTCTTATTATTTCTGTTCAAGAATACATGAAGTTGGCTGCATGCCTAGGTCTACATCTGGTGTCTAAAAAGAAAAATAACAATTTGCTTCAACAGTGTATTTGGAGATGACAGAGGACAAGAAGCAGCTGAGACTGAGAAACTTTGTCAAGGAACTGAGCAGCCACGCACCATAGCCTGAAGATGATGATTCCGGGCCTAAGAGAAGGAGCCAGGGAATACAACTCTTTCCTTGTGTACACATCCTTGTAAAAGCAAACCATGGTAGACTAGAAAGTGATTTTTTTTTTCCCCCCAAGATCCCACCAGCTTCTAATGATATTTATTGATTACTTTGCTTATCAAAGTCCTCCAGACAGCTGGAGCAGAGTTCATCCTGCATAGACTAAGGAAGATTTGTACCAACTTGCCACTTCTACTCTGAAAATGTCTTGAGGGTATTGAGATAGTCTCTTGGTACCACACCTCTATCACACTTCTATCCTGAAAAGCAGCTGAAGAAAAGGTCTGGTGTCCTTGATCTCCTGGATAATCAAGTCAGCATAAGGAAAACATGTAATTAACTGATCGGCAGTCGAAGACTTAATGTAGTTAGTGTTTTGTATGGTGTCAGCATCTTGGCTAGCTAATAACTAACCTGTAATAACTATCATGTTCTCACCACAGGATGTGCAGCCTCCTAATTTTTGCGGGATAGATGATCAGCTTTTGCAGGATGGGTATTTCCGTGAATGGGATCCTGTTTTGCTCAAGTATGCCTCTGTGAAGAAAAACTCAGTTCTTTCCCAGGCTTGAGATACACATGGAAAAGGAAGACAATGTTCAGTCTTCTTAGACTGTTGACCAAGTGAATTTTTCTTTCCTCAGACTATTATTTAGCCAGGATTATCTGTCTGAGACTTCACTCACTCTCAGTCTGAGCATTACTTTGGATGCTTCTTTAGGGATATCAGTGTTCATATTACTTTAAACATAACTTTATAGTAGAAATGCATATTCCAAATATTATCTATGTACTGTGGCCATGATATATTGTGGATTGAGTTCTATAAGTTCACTGTAACTCAGAGAAAGAACAGATGGAAAAGATTTTTACAGTCTTCATAACAAATCCCAAGCAATTTCCAGAAACTATGTCAGTTAGTATAATAACATTTGCATCCACAGTTCTGCCCTTTTGAATGATTTGATATTGTATGTATAGGACTTCTTAGTCCTGTATTGCATTTCTACAGCTTTTGAAGTCTCACTTAAATTTTGGAAAATGAAGCTATTGGAAACTTGGCAATTTCCTCATATTTGATGGCCAACTAAAATACTGGATATGTCTTGTCAGATGTAAATGATAGGATAGTATGTTGTGATGTGTGTATTTTAGCGACCAAATCCTTGTTTGTAGAGGTTTTATGTTGACATGGGAATCATGCACCACTTCATCAGTAATTTCACTCTCAAACCAAGGTAATTATAACAAAATAGAATAGAGTAGAACCAAGCCACAGTTGAAACATTAGCTTTCTATCCTGGCCCATCACTTGTGAATGAGATGTGAAAAGTTCAGGCTTACCGTAACTCTTCACTAGTGCCCAATACACAGGATTTCAATCAGTAAAAACAAATATTTTCAAGTTCTTACTGCTTTTTCTTTTTTTTTTTTTGTGTTGCAAGCAGAACAGCCTGTAAAAACACCACCATAATTCTACCAACACATGACTTGCTTAGCTTTGTCTGCTTTCTTAGATGCTACTAATACATCAATAGAACATAATTTTTTGACTTACCCATCTCTTCTAAAGCTTCCTTTCCTGATTGTCTTTCTGTATGGTGTCTGTAAAGCATGCTTATCTGAATTCCTCCTTACTAAGGTACCTACTACAGAGAAAAGTTTCTGCCACATTTCCATTTACCCATACTGTCATTTTTTCTCCACTGCTTTGCTGTTTTGCTATCTGTACTTCTGGCAACATTGCCATCCTTAAACAGTCTCTCAGCTGTGTCTGTTAACCTTGTGAATTTAAGGCACAGATAACAAATATATTGCAATTCTGTGATTTTTATATTCTTAATATCAGAATAATCCTAACAATAACCCCTGGGAGATCCACATATACATCAAAAGTCAGTAACTTGGTTATGAACTGATTTTGAGATACTGATTTAGTGTCTTGCTCTTGCAATACTTATTGGAGATTTGTCTGGTTTTCTGTAGTTTGTTCCTCACCTGCACTGCCATAGCTACCATTCTCCTTTTCCAGGTGTGTTGCCACACACCTTATGAAGTCTGATCCCCCTTCAAAAAGTAGCACCATTACCATGCCTACAAGTGAGTTGTTCTCATTGGCTTTTAAAATTAATTAATGTAAATAAAAATGCAAGGGAATCCACCAGCAGATCAGGAAATCAAAATGTTTCTCTAATTTAGCTCTAAATCAAAGTTTTGTCTTCAAAAAATAGGAAGGAGGAAAGCTTTTGGTTACATTTAAGGCTTAGGTTAGAGAAATATTAAGTAAACTTTGGCCCTGATACATTCCCCCACTTTAGTGTTTGTTACTGTTTGCTTCATTTGAAATCTCTTTCTAAAGGCAAACACTCAGCTCTTTAACCAGAGCAGAACTGCCCCCATTTCCTGTACCATGCAGGAAAAAAATTAAAAAAAAAAACAAAACCAAACAATCTAGGCTTAGGTCCCAAAGGCTGGGAAGAAGACAAACAAACCAGCCCTAGTTCTTCACAGAGGCACAGGCAGATAATACTTTTAAAACAAACTTTGTCTGAGAAAGACTTGCTCCTTTGGAAGCTGAGATCTTCTCTTTGAAGGCTGTAACCTGGTGCTGAGAACATGGTCTTATGCTTCTGGCTGCAGCCTTTAGCTCTTTACCACCTTCTGTTGGGAGCATGTCTACACATATTTATGAAAGCATTACAGTAGAGGTGTACGTACATTTCTGCACTTCTCCATTCACAGATCCTTACGAATCCTCACTAAAAAATCTGTAAGATACTTAGAGATGCAGTAGCATGTATTGCAAATAAGTTATAGTTGAATACAATTTCTTCATAAAAGGGAATAAAATATGGTATCTGCATATTACTTATGTACTATTTGTATATGGACCTGTGATCTATTAATTTGTCTGAACCCATTTTTGCATTTATCTCCTTGACCTGCTTTTCTCCACCTGCCTTTGCCTCTGTCCCAGGGCTGCATAAAGAATGGCCTATTAACTTTGCAGTCCTTTACGTAGACTTCAAATTGATTATTTTATTTGGTACAAGAGTAAGATAGTTATTCTACTCTTCATCTAATGCTTTACTTGCTAAATTGTTGCTCCAAGAAAAAATCACCTTTGAGAGTCCATATTTCAGCCTCCCTGAAATAAAGCTACGATCCTCAAACACAGTAACTCTGTCTGCATTTTGATCAGCTCAAAAGAGTGGCTTTTAGATCCTGTATCCTTGAAGAAGGTCCTAAGAACATTCCCTGCCAACACAGCAGTTAACAAAACAGAGGAGTGCATGTTTTCCAAAGCTGCACAAGACCCAAAATGAGCCCAGGATGAATGACACTCCACGTCCCCTCAGCAGCCAATGCGTCTGCAGAACTGCAAAAGCTTGGTGATAATGCGCCCAGGTGTCCACGATACTTAAAGGCAACATCTGCTGCCACATGGGGTCAGACACCAGTTTTTGGCAGATCTGCTGCCTGGTGCGGGAAAGGCTTAAGCTGTCGGAGCCATTGTGCAGTGGCAGTTGCCAGCTTGGAGCTGAATAACCACCCATTAATTGCATACGTTTCTCTCCCTTGACGGCAATTATGGAAAGAGAACAAGACAGTATTTCACAGTGAGGAAGTAACAACATGTAGCTGTGAAGACACGTGGGAAATGAATAATCACAGCATGGCCCTATCGTAAATAAGAGGAAAGAAGTCACTGAATCCCGAAGGAAGGGACCTTTTCCATCAGCCCTTGCTCTGGGAGTGACATACACACCACATTTTCCCTGGCCTACTCATGTGTGGCAACTCTGCCCAAGGCAGCAGGGTTTCAAGAGAAGTTCAGTGAGGTGCTCCTGAGCAAAAGAGGCTTGTGTGGATGAAGTCACAACCTGGCAACAATGCCCATCGTTAGTAAGGTATAAGTTCAAAATCAAAACCTGTCCCCATAGAGGACACAGTTTAGTGGGCTCAGTGCCACAAGATAATGATTCAAGAGTTTCTTCTGTGTGCCGGAATGGGAATGGGCTGTGTTACCTAAATGAAGTATCAGTCAAAATATACCTCAAAAACAAAATCCAGCTCGCACAGTCAGTGACAAAGGTTGCAACCCAGAGCTGCCTGCGCCTCTCTACGCTCTATACCCAATGGATGGGATTTCCCACTGTGCTGAGGGACAGTTTTAGGTTTCTACACCACAGAGTGAAAAAGACAAGCATTTCTTTCCCCATTTCTGTAGTACAGAGCAAACTACAGCACTAGAACAGCAGCCTTTTTAAGTAGCTGTACCAGGCACACAATTTTGCAACTGAAATAATTATCCTTAGCATAAAGTGCCTCAAGCTGTCAACACTTTATGTTTACAGTTTCTTTAAACTAAAAGCAATTTATTTTATGAATTTTATTCATCTGGTTTAAGAATTCTTAGTTAAAAATACAAATTGTTATCAATGTTTGCTTAAACTATGGAAAAGCTTAATTTTCTAAAACTAAGGTTAGATTTTTGAAGCTGATAATTTTGTTATCTCTTCTTTCACTTGTATTCTCTCATCTATATACTGTCTATATAGTATTCTCCCACTTGTATTACTATCAATATGGGCCAGTATAAGCTTATACAAAATGTATCACTATAAAAATCTGTATGATTTTAAAGTTGCAGAACCATTTATTGCAAATAAATTACAGCTGAATGCAATTTCAGCATAAAAGAGAATAAAATATGGTCTCTCACATATGAAGCATTTTTCTCTAATACATATGTGAAGAAAGATTATGCTCTCAATGACTGCTTAATTAATTTCTTCATATAAATTAATCTACAGAGGTACAACTTACTATGAAATGCAATATATTTTCACTAACTTAAGAATCCTTTAATGTCTGTAAAGTGCATGAATTTGACCTATTGCATCCAGCCCTGTTTTCTGAAAGTTACAGACTACTGTGACATAGACAATGAAAATGCCTTCTCTTATAAAAAGACAGCTGCACAAAACAAGGAGTTTCTCCTGCAGTGTGTTATTTCCTGGAAAGAAGGAGACACTCCTGGACAAAAACCTGGAAATAATGTTTGGTGTTCTTTTTTAGAGCTTCTACAAGAGGTAGCTCAGATACAGATGTTGTGGGTCAGATGCTGTTTTTTAGACTTCCACAGATTTCTTTCTCCTTCTCTTTGTAGTGCGGTGGTTCAGGATTGCTAGACAACCCTAGGAACAAGAATAGAGCAGCGTTTTAGCTTGGCAGACAACCAGATGAAAGCTGACGAGATATTTTCATGCATCTGAAGGCCTTTTGTCAGAGTGTGCTCTTCTTATGTATCATCATCTCACCTCCAGCATCCATCTTCCACACGGATGAATTTCTGACTTTCACCCTTCCAGGGTGCCTTTTCCTTGACGAGAGAGGCTGCTTTTCCTTGCATAGCAGTGTTTACAGGTAACTGTCACTGTCCTTTTGTGCCACGGACAGCAGCAGTGTCCCGGCGTGCGGAGGTGACACGCCGCGGATGGTCAAGCCGGGATGCTGGGGGACATCGCCGGAGCCCAGCTCTGCCTTCTGGGCTGGGCTGGCGGGAGCAGAAGGTGCAGCACGCCGGGCTGCCCAGGAGAGGGGGCTGACTGCTCGGCCCTGGCTGCGCTTTCCCGAGTCTTTTTCTGGGAAAGGCAAAAGCCCCCGAAGCCTGAGCTGCGCCTCACCGACACCGGCTCTCAGGCCCCCGGGGTAAGAGACCGCCGGGTTTCTGGGCAGCGTGAAAGAAGATCCTTGCTGCGCACAGCGAGTGGAGTTCTGATGCGCTCTCTTGGTTTAACCTCAGCTGGCAACAAAGTACCACGCAGCCACTTGCTCACTTCGCCTTTCCCCACGCCGTGGGATGGGGAGGAGAATAAGGGAAGGTAAAAAAAAAAAAATAAATCGTGGGTTGTGATAAGATCAGTTTAATAACTGCAACTAAGTCAAACAATAATAATTGTAATTACTATAATAAAACATAATAATAATAACAACAACAACAAGTGTAAGTAAGGAACTCAAATCCCAAGGAAAAAAAATTAAGCAATGCGCGATGCAGTTGCTCACACCCCAGTGACCGATGCCCAGCCTGTCCCCCAGCACCGATCAGCCCCTTCTAGCCAACTCCCTCCAGTTTGTATGCTGAACGTGATGTTCTATCACATGGAATATCAGCCAGCTGTCCTATCCACGCTCCCTCCCAGCTTCTTGTGCACCTGCTCTCTGGCAGAGCATGAGACACTGAAAAGCCTTTGACTTATAGCAAGCACTGCTCAGCAAAAACTAGATTATCAGTGTATTATCAACATTATTCTTATACTGAATCCAAATCACAGCGCTGTATTAGCTACTAAGAAAATGAACTCTATCCCAGCCAAAAACAGATCAGAAGGGGCTTTACAAAGGACTAATCTGAAGAAGTAGGTTCAGTGCCAGCACAGGTCCTGAACAGTAGCTTCAAAAAGAGCATCTTGGTTTGGAGTCACTCAGCTAGCAAGATTCAACTGAAAATGCATCCAATATATTAATGAGGTCCTTGTATATTATTTTAGAAATCAAACCTAAACTGCATGGGAATTGCACAAGAAAATGCAGTTGTGAGAACAGTAAAAAAGTTGGAAAGGAGTACATGACATCTTTCAGACAGGAATAAGTTAAAAGAACAGAATACACAAGTTTCAATAAATTTGATTACAGATAATTAAAAGATGGATTTTTGCAGTTTATTCTGCTGGCTTTGTGCACAGCATTTTGGCAGAAAAGGCTGTAGATATTTCAACCCACTTATGTGATCATGTGTTAAAACACAGAGAAAAAAATAAAGGACAAGATTTAAAATGTTCCGATTCCTTACCATTTGCATTATTGTCCTTTTCTCATTTTTTATTTGCATGATTAGTACTTTACAACTCACTTACTCAGAATTCCCCACAAATGTTTTGTTGAGAAAAACATTGGTTATACAGACAGGAACAATGTATTTGATGTTAATGGTATTCCAATTAGAACATCTTTAAAGCAAAATGGAGAGGAGGAAGAGAAGAGACGAAGCAGGGGCTAGAGGGACCTACTCACTCTACCACTGTTCAAGATGACAAGACTGGACAGTCGATATTTCAGCACCACTTTAAATGGTTTTGAGCACCTTTTGCCAAAACACCATTCTAAGTAACATTTTTGGTGAAGCAACATGCCAGCATTTTCAACCTTTCTATAACTGACAGTGCTTGAGACATGATTACCTCATAGTTCAGTATATTTTTGTTCAGAAAAAGTTACTGAACATAACTGGAGACTAAGAATTTTGCACATATGGAAGTTATCCTTGAAAAAGTTGCTTTCTTGTTAGCACTGCATCACTAACTATGTGAATCTAAAATCTGAGAGGTATTGACTGTTACTGAGGTGATGATAGTCATACTGATAATACCATGTAACTGCAAATTTTTTTATTGAAAGTTGCAACTTAGCTCTATTGGTCCGGTGTCTCAGGCTTTGCAGAATGAGCATTATAAATACTTCCTGAGTAAAATCCATTATAGTGTAAAACCTTGTCTTTCTAACAGTGCAGTTTCTGTACAATAATGTAGAGATATTTCCTCTTCTACCAGAATAAAAGGTAACAAAGGATCACTCAAAATCTCTGGTCAAGGGTGGTGGGTTTTTTTCTTTTCCTTATTTTTACTTCTCATTTTTCACTTAAACACTCTATTCAGTACGTCTGGTCACATGAGTGGCAAAAACAATGACTTCCTTTTAGAGGTTTGTGAAACTACCAGATGTTTGTTTGGTCCTACAAGCATATGCATGTATTGCAAAGGTTAACATTAGTACATATATTTCCATGCATAAAGAAACTTGTTTAGGTGAACACCATGGACAGTTAAACAGAGAAATACATAAGCAGATACAAGAAAATAAAGCAGACCAAGAGCTGAGTGTATATATAGCAGTTTATACACAAAAAAAAAGGTACAAATGGGGCAATTATTGATGTATGTAAAGACTGCAAATAGAAGGTTTCACCTAAATATAGATAGTTTTATGTACAGATAGAGGGTTTATCATCAGCTTCTAGAAAAAAAAAACTGTAAAAAACTCCGTTAATTGTTTGAAACTGCTTATTTTTTGCTCTCATTAAACTCACAATCTGTAACTGTGAGTGAAAGCACGTTTCCTGGGCAGAGGAACTTGGAATGAAACAAAATAGAAGCGCAATCTCAAAAAATCATTTTTTTCATGTGTCAAACAGGTCACCTATAGACGGAACAGAGAGGAATAGATGAGAGAAAATTAATGGATAATAATAATAATATGCATCAGAGAGATAAAGCAGAAGAAGTGGGAAAGACAGAGAGTTTTCAGAGAGATAAACATGAATGTGCATGGCTAAAAAATGAGAAATTGGCTGTGAAATGGCCCAGAAGAGTTCTGCATGCTCAAAGCACTTTCCAAAAGCCAACAGAAATTCAAAATGGTCTTTTGTTTAAAAGTAAAGTACAAGCATTTCTTTCTTCTTTCCAAGTGAATAAGCTCTTATCTTTAAGACAGAATTTGTCTTGAGTTGATGACAGACAAGAGCTAAGAGAAGAACATTTCTGTCATTAAGCTGACTAGCAAACTGCTGTGGGTTTCAGCCTAGTAAAAGTTCCATTAATATGAGAGAGAGTAGGATTTTTTGATTGTTTCTCTTCCAGGGAAGAAGAGGTTCTCTTCAGAGCATAGGATCGTAAAGTCTGATTCATGTGCATATTCAAAATTTGTGGACTTTTAGCATTTGATAGAACAAGTATAGGTGGGAGTTATCTAATTTCATGGAATAAAAAACAAAACAAAACAAAAAAACCTGCAAAAGCAGCATGACAGCCTTTTAGTATGGTTGCTATGGTTGTTATGAAGTATTCTGAACAGTGTTGCTCAGCTGCTTCACTGAATATTCAGCACTCATTACTGCTTGCACTAACACCATCACATTAACCTAAAAAAAAAAAAAAAAGTCTAAAAAATAATGTGTCTTATTTCAATACCTGACAAATATTTGGAGTTTGGCTCCTGGTTTCACTGTGTCATTTTTTTGCCACAGAGTGAGCTTACAGTTGTTGCACTGGGGGGTTCAGTCACTTGAACTGAACCACATCACAGAAGAAAGCATTAACATCAGCTTTAACACTGAAGTGTCATAGATAAGTTATGTGAGAACCCTAACTCTATACTTGTCTTGTAATTTCTTAGTTAGATTTTTTTTTTTTCTGTTCTATTGTAGAAATACTTAATCACATCCTACACATATTATCTATTTCGGAGGCAATCTAATCACCCACAGTGCAACCTACTTCATTCCTCTTGAAGGAGAAAGAGACATTACGAGCTCACCAGCTAGAGAAGCAGAGGTATTACCTCAGCTAGCCAGGAATGTCTTTGGTTGTGGCTTTGAGGTTTAAGAACCACTTTTGCACAGGACTATGAACCTTCCATCACATCTTTACGTGTATTTAGGCAGTTCCTTTGATTTCAAAGGAGGTCTCAGAGTGTAATGACTTTGTACATCTTAGTGTCTATCTTTAGACACCATGTGTAACTACTAGAACATGCATCTGTATTCTGTTGCAGAAATCAGCCCATCCACTTCAACTGTTTACCACAGCACGAAAGGACAGAAACAAATAGTTGAGACACTTGTATTAGAAAGTGGCTCAACTTACATCCACTTACTTGATGTAATGAGACATGCTAGAGGTAACTGTTGGAGTGCCCAGACTTCACCTTAGAGCATTTGCTGCAGGGAGAACTAAATGATGTCCCAAAGCCAGTGTGAACTGCAAAGATCTGTGACCTGTTTTAATTGAGATACTCTGCATTTAGGCTTCCTCACTGCCCTGGGCGAGGGATCACTTTGAATCAACAACCCGTATTTCAACCCTAGCACAGTCTAGGAAGCTCTATATCACAACCCACCTCCTGGAAAAGCCAAGTGACAGGAAAGCCGCCTTCCTCCTTCCAAACTCCCCTCCACCCCTATTGCAGACTGACACATCCTCTTTCCAAACAACACCATTAATAAGCTCTCAGGCATATTTGCCTCCATTTGGCATCCCTCTTGCCCTACTCCTGCTACAGCTTCAGGCTGAACAATCTTTAGAAAGTAATTTCTATCACATGGCTTCAATCAGTTTTTACTTATTATCTGTCAAATACTGATAGCATTTTCTAATATAGAATTAGGATTCTTTCATCCTCAAAGAAGTACTTAACCCTAACTGTCTTTCTCCAGAAAAAAGAATGTAAAGCTGAGAATAAGCATACTGAGAACAATACTGATGTATTAACCTGTACTGGTTGCTAGCTACTTATTCTATCAAATAACCTAATACTGCTACACCCTTACTACAGTGGGAGCAAAGCTAAAGACTGAAAAAATACTAACTTAAATAGAAGCAGAGGAAAACCAAATGAGGAAGGCTTTAGGATGTAAATTATGAGTATTTTTTTACTGTGATTCTCTTTCCACTTTTCTTGCTTCAGAAGATTACAGACACTCTTTCCTTAACGCCTTGTAATAAGCACACGTGAACACAGTCCAAGGTAACAATTTAAGTGGAATGTTGTCTGAAACCCACATGCAACCTGCTCCACTCCTTTGGAAGGTGGAGCAGACACTCCATTCCACTCACATGAAACTAGGTTGCTCACATTCCAGCTTCAGCATCAGGACACAGAGACATGCCTCTGCTAGTAAAGCAGTTTTCCTGGTTTTGGCTGGGATAGAGTTAATTTTCTTCTTAGTAGTTGCGGTTTGGATTCAGTATGAGAATTATGTTGGTGGCACACTGATGTTTTGGTTGTTGCTGAGTAATGCTTACTCCGAGTGAAGGACTTCTCAGTGTCTCAGATGCACAGGAAGCTGAGGGGAGAGCATGGCAAGGATAGGTGACCCAAACTGGACAAAACAGATATTCTCTGCTGTAGAACATCATGGTCAGTATCTAAACTCAGGGGAGCTGGCTGGGAGCTCCGATTGCTGCTTGCCAGGGTGGGCATCTGTCAGCAGGTGGTGAGCAATGTATTGTTCATCACTTTTTTCTCTTGAATTTTATTCCTCCCTGTATTTTTCCTTTTCCTTTGGCTTTGGTTTTGCCTTTTCCTTTTTATATTTTACTTTTATATTTACTATTAATAAACTGTTCTTGTCTCAAACCAAGAGTTTTACATTTTTCCCAGTTTTCCTCCCCATCCCACTGGTGGAACGGGGGAGTGAAGAAGCAGCTGTGTAGTGTACAGTTGCCAACTGGGGTTAAACCACGATGGCAGTACTGAAGAAACTGTGGAGCCTTTCCTTACATTACCTAACATTTTCTCTCTTTCCCTATGTTCAGATTCACTGATAGTTAGGAAAATACCTTTGCACAGCCCAGAAAAACAAGTCCATTAGTCCACGCTTGGCTCATTTTTTCCAAGTCTGCACTCTAAATATCCTCCCTTTGAACAGGATTACATATACAAGATTACCTGGATATATTTATTTAAAAGGACTTTAAAATCCAAGTGCTATATAATTTAATCTTTCTGAAATCAGGTCCCCAGTGGTTACTGTTTGTAAATGCAAAAAATCTCTCAATTCCCTATCCAAAGGCAGAAGTAGATTATAAAATCAAAATTAAGTTTTTGTGTAGCTCACTAATATGATCTGAAATAAAGACATCCAGTAATAATACTCTGGGTGATACACAGTAGGGTATTTTGTCCCTCAGAGTTCTCAGTAGATTAGAAAACATAGCCTTACCATATTGTGCTAAGCACTTTAATTACTGTTTTTAGTACAGCTTAGTAAAGTGTTCTCAACAAACCCTACTTGAATTTCCTTGATTAGTGCGAGACGTGATGTCCTTGCAGGAGGAATTGAAACTTTTTTTCACCCATCAGGATCCCCTCCATATACCCTGTAGAACAGGAGAAGCAGAACAAACACTGTTTTCTACCCATTAAGATTCTGTAAAATAGTATTTTGACAAAGCTTGCAGAGGAGAGGAGATAGGCCACCTAGGAGGCAGAAACATCAATGTTAGTCTGACAGATGAATCTATTATCTTAAGACAGAGATTTTTCATCTCTGTTAGATCTGATCCAGGGTCCTTTTTTCACCTCCTTTCCATAGTTGCCTCATGCCTTTCCCTGAAAGTCAACCATCAGTTTTCCTAGTATTCCACCTCTCTGTAGCTTAAACTCACCCAGTTCTCATCAGAGGGGTTGACTCAACCCTCCAGAAGGGCTGTCAACAGTATGAGAAGATTGAAGTTGCACTAACAGACACAAGTAACTTAACAAAGATTTTTTCTCTATTGATCTTAGTGCTACTTCACAGTACTGCTAAATACTGAAAAATTCATATTATTTGAAAGTAGCTAAGTGTTTGCTTGACAAAAGTAGATTGAATGGTTAGGCTGTGAGATGAACTTTAGCTGAACTGTATGGCTAGGTTGTGTAAATCAAAGACGGATTATAGTGAAACCTGGAGCTGACAATCTGAACATTATTAATACATAGAATAGACAAAGCTGGCAGCTTAACTACTACTTAAAAGTTAATAGCTAGCGTGGAAAGCCCGTAGATTGTGGTATATGAACTGCAACAACCATATTACAACATAGACTACAGAACTGACCGAAACCCCCACCGAAACCTACACAAGAGGATGTGAAGATGACCACATAGCAATCACTCGATAATGAAACAGAAAATCAGTGAAGCGCAAGAAGACCCCAGACACTAATATGGTTGTTGGTCCAGACTGTCCCAGTTTGTACAGGTATAATTGCCCAGGGAGTTCTTTGTTCATGTCCCTTGTTTAGGCACTTGGCTTGAGATACCAGATATGATCTGTGCCAATAAACCTATACAAGGGAGATGAGAGCCCAGTGTCAAAATTTCTATAACATCTACGTTTTCGAGAATTTAAGTTTGGGGTTTTTTTTTGCTATTCTTCTAATCCTATATCTAGCATAACTACAAAATAGAAGAGCCATTCTACATCTACAGTCTAACTGCCTTCTACTTAGTCCTTTCCTTGCAGTCAGATCTCCTTTTTGCCATTAACCAGCAAGCTGACTATCAGGCCTAAGTCTCAGCTGGTTATAACTATCAAATATATAATATTTCATTATTGGATTATAACAAATCATTCCATCAGGAATATGCAGGAATACTGAGGGTTCTGCTTTCCTCGTGATGTTACCGGTTACACACAACCTGCACAGGCTTTAGTCATCTGAAAGCTAGCCTCTACTTATTTGCTATAATTTCAAGACATAACACTCGGCTTGTTTTATAGTTTGTAACTACAAATGAGGCCTGAAAACAGTGGTTTTTCATGTGTTATCACAAATTATTCTTCTCATCTGTTCAGCTAAATTTCAACCATACTTTATTCCAAGATACATTTATTTCAAAGTATGCTGTGACAGAGGGCTGCTGCTTCCATTTTGCAATGTGTTAAACAACTTGTATCAAACCTATTTGGTGACAGGTAATAAAAATACAGGCTGCCAGCTGAGGCTTAAAAGTCTTTCTCTCTGTATTTGCATGAAAAGTAACAGTAATTCCTAAAAATAGTTACATGACTGAAAGCCTGAGGTGATCTTTAGTACAATAACTGAAAAAAATTCAAAACCAAAGCCAAATGTAGATAATCAAAGTAAATAAACCTGGGTAAAAAGCATAAAAGTGTAAAGTGATTGTGTGTTTACAAACTTAGATTACAAAGAAATGATTAGGAAAAAAAAGAGTAGAGAGGACATTTTATTGTGTTCTGTATTTGTGGAACAAAGATGAAGCAATTCACCTCAGCTACCATTTACCATCATGGGTTTTTTTATAGTAAGTGCTTAGAGTATTGTTTCCAGCAGTGTTCTAACTCCAGGTTGAACACCCCAGCAGTCAACATCACCTTGCTGCAGCTATTGTGCACTGATCTCTCTGAAGAGCTGGGGTCTAGTGGAGGAAGCCAGGCAGGGTGGAGTGGATGGCCTCTAGCTGGACAGTTCCCAGACCTATCTTTTAACCCTTCTTCCTTTAAAGAAGGGTTAAAAGATAGGTCTTTTCTACTTCCCTGCTATAACGTAATAGCTGTGACAAATTTTGTTCTTTTTTTTCTTGGCATAAATTGATATGTACAGCTTTCTAGATTTTTTTGTTAGAAGAGGTGTATCATAGACCTAGCCTGCAGCACTGAACTGCTGACAAACATTATGACATACGTAAGCGTTTGACAAGCTTTGGGCTTTAATAAGGATAGACACAAGGCTTCCCAAAGGAAAAGATTATTTCCTTCAGTGGCTGGTTGGCTGATTTTCTGCCATATTTTCATGACGCCAACCACACTCGGATGTCTTCTCTCCAGCAACCAGTGACAGGACCTGGGTGAACGGCCTGAAGTTGTGTCAAGGGAAGTTTAGGCTGGATATCAGAAAAAGGTTCTTCTCTCAGAGAGTGCTTGGGCACTGGAACAGGCTCCCCAGGGCAGTGGTCACAGCATCAAGCTGTCAGTTCAAGAAGCGTTTGGACAACGCTCTCAGGCACACGGCGTGACTCTTTGGGATGGTCCTGTGCAGGGCCAAGTGTTGGACTCAGTGATCCTTGCGGGTCCCTTCCAACCCAGAATATTCTGTGATTCTAAGATTTCCTCCTGCTAATTTCTGCAAAGGTAAGGACTATGCTACGACAAGACACAAGCGGAATTTGGGCCGGCGACAGCTGCCAGTCCCTCCACAGCTTTATCACATCGTGGGGCGTTCACGTTCAGAAGAGCCCTCACCGCGGGGCACAGCCGGGCCGCCCGCGCTGCCTCCGCCCGGGCTCTGCCCGCAGCTCCGCTCGTCCCCCGAGCCCGAGCCCCGCGGGCGGGCGGGCCTGGGGGTGCCGGGCCGGTCCCGGCGCATCCCCCGCTCCATGCGGGATCTGAGGGGCCGGGCCGAGCCCCGCCCCCTGCGCGCCGGCCCCGCCCGTCCCCGCGGCCTGCGGCGCTGCTGCGGCGCTGCCCGTGTCTGCGGGCCGGAGCGGCGCGCTGGGGTGAGCGACCCTGCCGCCCCCGGGGGCCCGGGGGGGCGAGGGGGAGCAAGGGGGGGATAATCGGCCGAGGGGGATGCGGGGCGTGCTGCTGGCGGAGGGGCGGCGGGGCCGCCATTGCGGCCCGGCTCTTTCCGCCTTCGCGTTCCCTCCCTTCCCTTTCCCCACCTCGTCCCGCGGCGGTGCCGCCGCTCTCCCCGCCGAGGGGGCGCGTTTGTCTCCCCGGGCACGTCGCCCGCTGCCCTGGCACGGAGGGGAGGGGAAGGGAAGGGGGGGAATAAGCGGCGCTTGGCGGGGGCGGGGAGAGGAGGAAGAGGAGGAGGAAGAAGAGGAAGGAGGAGGAAGGAGGTCACATGCGGGAGGCGGGCGGGGCGGGGGTCCCTCTCCGGGAAGGGGGTGGCTGCGGGGCTCGGGGGATGCTCGGCGGGCAGTGCCGCCTCTGCTGCGCCCCCGCCTCCCGCATGCCCTGCGCCGCTCCTGCTGTCGGCAGGCCTGGAGGAGGAGGAGGGTTGCTTTTCCCCTCTCCTTGAGATCCTAGTCCGGCAGATACGTCCTCACGGAGGTACGGCGACCTGTCTGTCGTGCTGGTTAACGGTGTGAAACAAACCGGGGCGTGTTGTACCTCCGGTTTCCGTCGCGGGAAAGTGTTATGCTGAGGGTTAATTTTGGCGTCGGGCTGGATTTAGGCAACTTGGGAGAGGCGCTGTCCGTTTTCAGCATCCGAATTTAAAGTGGGTCATTCATTCTCGGAATGTGGCGTTTTGCATGTATATCTGAAGGGTTGCCCTGGTAGGTCTGCAGAGCGAGCTGGCGAAGCTCACAATACTGTGATTTCATCTTCATTATCAGTTCAAGTTACTCATTGATGAAGACCTTATGCTGAACAGTTCCCAACTTCGCTGTAGTCGGGTGTGAGTAGACGCAGTGACTGACTTTAACGTGGAAAATATTCACCACAAATACTAAACTTACAGAAAGAGGTTGTTTGTGTGTTTGTTTGTTTTAAATCGTGTTAGTGTGCTTAGAGGTGTAAGTCCATTGCTGTGTTTCTGCGCAGTGTTGCTAATACATTTTGCTACATGCATTTGTCATCTTGGTTTTTATAATGTGACGTAGAATTGTGTTGAACAGCAACTGCAATGAAAATTGTCAGTTTGTGCTAGAAATGCTAGTGTTTTGGGGGATTGTTAGTCAATCCAACATTGGAGAAAACCCATTTCTATTTATAAGTCAGTAGTGTTGTTATTATTTTTAGTAGATGTTTTTCATCAGCTTTGCAGTTTTAAGTAGGCCAGATGCAGAGTGATTCAGTTCCTGTTGGTTTGTTGATGGTGTTCAGGGCCAGATACTTTGCACAAGATGCACCAGTGGTCCTCTTGTTATGACAGAAATCCGTGACTTTAAGTATTTAAATATTTGACCTTTTTAATGATACTGAATTTCGTGAAATCCTAACCTCAGTTCAGATGGATTAGGTCTTCTTTTTGGTGTATTTGGGCTAGAGTGTGGTTGGCTTGATGCAGTGTGGTCTAATTTTCATAAATTCTCAAGTGTTTAGCCATGATTTTTTTCAAAGTGAGTTTAGCACAATAGTTCTAGGTCTTCATCCATGTGAAAGAATTTATTTAGACTTTATCATTTTAAAATTGTCAGTCCATCCGTGTTAAACATGCAGCTATTAAAGCTTTTTTGTTGAAATATTTTACAGGGCCAAACCTAATTTCTAGTAAGCAGGACTAATGATTTCATTCAGTGAGTTAAGTCAGCATGCACAGTATTATCAGTGCTTTTTCAGTAGATATTGATGACATGGTAATGGTAAAGCACACTTGTGACAGCAGGAATTGTGATTTCACATGTTTAGGCAGCAGCGTCTGGCAAACTCATCTGTCACTTTAAAGGCTCATAGATTTATTGCTTGTTAAACGTTCTCTAATTTAACTGTATCTGTTAAAAATCTATTCTTAATTTGAAGTCGTTAGTGATTGTGTTAAAAGACAACTTGCACATTACTTCTCTGCCTCAATGTCTTAAATTCAGCTAGGAGTAGGATTAAAAATGAAAGGTTGAAAAAAGTAATGTTAGTAAAGAACCAAATAATGTCTTCTAATGATGTCACACTTTTCATATGAAGTTCAGCTACTCAGTCATTGACTGAAACCCTGAAGCAGCATCCCTTCAGACATCAGGAGTTAATTTCTATCTTGCACTGACAGCAAAACTAGATAAGTTGTGTGGAAGAGTGTTAAAATAAATATTTTCTGCTGAAGGTTCAGATGTAGGTCTTTGCTAGAACTTGCTGCTGCTTGGACTGGGTAATTATTTCCTTACAATGTCCTTTAAGCCTTAAGAAAAAAAATGGAGGTAGTATGTAAAACCTGATACTTCCTTTTGTTTTAAACCATCTTCAAGAGCTTCAGGAGTTAAGCGTGAGAAAATCTTTAAAAAGTTTATCCTGTATTTTAAAGTGGATGTCAATTTCTTAAAATTCTGCATTCTTTAAGAAGAATTTTCAGGCCTTGAGTTTGCCTGGAGTAAACTTTTGCACCATTTTGTGGAATAGTTTTTGAGTGGGTGACAGAATCCTGAGTCTTTCTCACTAATACATAAAATGACTGACCTATTTCAAGAAGGGTCCCACAGTTCTGTGCTAGCAAAAGAATAGCTTTGCTTGTCCAAGTAGTATCTGGCTAGCAGCCCTGGGGCAATGTTTATTGTTGCTCTAGAGAAAAACAAGCAAACAAATGTGTAAAAGTAGCCAATGTACTGAACCAGTATAGTGCTTAATGTTTGAGGCAATCAGTAAGATGTTGGGTCTCTTTAAGAAATTGTATTTTGTATTTAGAGAAATGCTGACATGATAAAATAGATATCCTTTTGATACCTAAATGATTTTTTTGGCCTACAGTTGTTTTAACTTTGAGAAACTGAATGAATAATAAGCTCTTATTGTTTAGTATTTAGGGCTTAGTGGAGAAAGTTTGTGGTGAAATCTTCATTTCTGTGAGCTCAGAGCCCAGTCCAACCTGGCCTTGGACACTGCGAGGGATGGGGCATCAGTAACTTCTCTGGCAGCCTGTGCTGTTGTCCCACCACCCTCACAGTAAACAATTTCTTCCTAATACCTAATTTAAACCTGCCTGCTTTCAATTTGCAGCCATTCACCTTTGTCCTATCACTACATGCCCTTTTAAAAAGTCCCTCTCCAGCTCTCTTGTAGGCCCACTTCAGGTACTGGAAGATGCTGTAAGGTGTCCCTGGAGCCTTCTCTTCTCCAGGCTGAACAACCCCAACTCACTCAGCCTGTCTTCAGCTTTTCAAGCTGACTTGCTCCAGGAGAACGGCATCCTTCTGATGTTGAGGGTCTCAGAGCTAGATGGGCATAACCAGAGCCAGGTAGGGATAACTCTGAAGAGCTGTTCTTTCACATGTCTGGTTTGAGTTCATTTTAGAAGTAAAAATCTGAGATATGCTGTTGAGAAGGAGTCCAGAGGGGAAGACACAATGGAGATAAAAAAATAATGATGCCAAATTTACAAACTGTTTACTCTGCCATTTTTCTCAGCTCTTGTAAAATAAGAAATCAAGTGTTTGGAGAAGGACAGCAGTGTTTTGCAGGGCTTCTTCAGCTGTAGGGAAAAACTAGTCCAAGGTTGGAGGACTTTGATTTGACTTTATGAATCTGAGTCTCACTCTTGGGATGGAGGAAGGTGACACTTCTGTTCCCTCAGATGTTCTACTAGCCTAAAAAATTTATTTCCTTCTTTTTTCTTTCTCTATTTCACCTTCTTTCAAAGGTCAGAGAAAAATATTGTTCAGTACGAATGTGGGATGTGTGCAACTGCCCTGTTACTTTTGTTAGGTTATCATTAGAGCGTAAGAAATCAGGGGAACATCTTTCTCAAGGAAACTGATGGTTTGTTGTTTTGTTTTTGTTTGCTTGTGGGTTTGGTTTTTTTTACAGGTAGAAGTTATTTAAGGTAAGAGCTGTTACTTCAGGATCAAGCAGAGCTAGGTCTGAACACTCAGATAAAGCCAAACTCTTTGTAGGGAATTCTCTCCTGTGTGTGCTGGTAAATCTTGCCCTGCCCCTCTGATGGGAAACCTTCCCAGTCTTTAAATGTGTTGCATATTTGTAACTTGTAATTCCTGCTGTGTTGCTTAATTGAAAATCTAGAGTATTGCCACAATACTCTACAGTATCTTCTGCTTATGTTTAGGGAATTTTGTGGGTATGTATCAGTTAAAAAATTTCAGTCTTACTTTATTGAAGTGTCTAGTTTGGTTTGGTTATTGGTTTGGATTTTTTTAAATATTCCCTCATGTTTACTAAGGAACATTTGTTTAGAACAGAGCAGTGCTTCGGACTGAGAGGTATTTTTAAAGGCATTGAAACCTTAAAATGCTTCTGAGGCAGTGATGTGTTACAGCTAGAGACAGAATGAGTGCAGCTTGGAAGGGATTTAAGTGCCCTTCAGGAATGGGAGCAATGATACCAGGAGGTCACTAGTAATGTATCCGCTACAAGCGGATTTCGGGAAAATTAGTTCTTGCAGTTATATAAACAGAAGAAGGAGAGAGTATGTCAGTAGAGTGGGTTTTGTTCATTTATAGCATTCATAGTAGAGAACAGTATAAAAAATATGTAAGCTTTGGAGGCAGTCTCCAGCTCTTTGGGATTTTTATTCCCCCTGATTTACAATCAATATTACTTCATCTTAGAATTTGGTTTTATGTGTGTTGACTCTTAATCTGGGTGTGTGCTAGAATTGTTAGAAAACACACCGAGAGAATTCTGCTAATACTCCTGCAGGTTAATACAGATTTATACCAACTTTATACCTTCATTTTCTTGGACTTTGAATAAGCAGTGTACCAAATCAGTATATTCTGTCCAAGGTAAATCTGTGCCTAGATGAAGAATGAAGCTGGACTTTGTGATGGTGAGAGAGCAGGTGGTTATGGCACTTAGTTCCCAGACCTTGAGGTCTTCCGTTGGTTCCAGAGAAGGTGTTTAGCAAACTCACATCTGGCCCGATGTACTACACTGGGTGAAATCCTGAAGTCCCTGTGACAGGCTGATCACTGTGGGGTGGATACTGCCCACCCTGGATGTGGGATGGGATATTGCCCAGGCTCCTCCTCATGCAAAAATTGTCGACTTGGAACTTGCTGACTTGAAGACCATTATCTGAAATTGCCTTTAAGTCTAAATTACATATTTGAACGTTAGTGTTATGATACCAGTTACTGTATTAAGCTCTGTTCTTGTGAGAAATTTTGGTTTTATCTGTGGCATGTGTTGTGTTCCTACAGAATAACAGGTAGTGTAAGCAGCAATGTAAGCCTTTTTGCTCTTTCAGTAAGGAGAGGAGAGGCAAAGAACTGCCATGTTTTATTTATCTCCGTATGATGAAAGTTTTTGGCAAGGAAATGCATTATTTTTTTGTTTTATTATGAATGAACTTTACCACTCCCTCCGTGTCAGCTTTTCTGCAACCTTGTAGTTTTCACAGTGCTTCAGCATCTTGGCCATTAGATTGGCCATGTCACCCTCTTTTACTCATTGGAATGAAAAAATATTTTCAGGTTTGTTTGTTGTTTTTTTTTTAAACCTTCACAGAAAAGCTTTTTGTGGTGGGAATGCTTGGGCCATATTTAATGTTGTCAGAGACATATATAAGAAGTATTCTAGGTTTTCAGTATGTTTCAACAGCAACTGTGACACGATGTTACATTGTGTGTCCAGTTACTTTATACAGATATGATTTCTCTGGTATTTTAACCTAAACTAGTATTGCCTTTTCCAAAAATTGCGTCTGTGTGACACTTTCGGTTTTGATTTTGCTGAGCTGTTGATAGCCTTTGAGTAAGCCTTTTTTTTTCTTTCTTTTTTTTTCTTTTTCTTTTTTTTTCAATCACATCCATTATCTTATCTCAGTTAAATTCTGCTCTGTGTTTTCTTTCCTTGGAAAGAAAGAAAAATAACATAAGAGGTGCTCTTGCTAATGTGTGATACAGTAGTATAGTAAACACAATAATAATTTAAAACAAGGACCATAGCATGGAAGGATAGGGTTAGAATAATGATAGAAAAGACAAGTAGTGTTCTGATAGTGCATCTCTTAAGATATATGTAAAACTGACACATGCAATGTGTGCCATCTGGTTCTCTCAGTATGAATGAAAATATTTACATTAATTGTAAATGTAGCCTGAAATCATGGGCTAACTCTCACCAAGTGTTTATTTGTCTTTATTAGACTTTGAGGACAAAGAAGGACTGCAGTCATAAACTTGATTGCTTTGCATTTCACTTATTATACTAATTAATACTATTAATAAGTGTAAAATCTTTATTTTACTAGGAAGTTTTGGAATTTAATTCTCTGGAAACTTGAGTTATGGCCATAAGAATTAAGTGTTAAAACAAACTAAAAACTCCACAAAAAACCAAAAACCCAAACAAAAAACAAAACACATAATTGCTTTAATTTAAATAGATGCAAACTTGCCCTTTTTTCCAGGAAAAAAGCCACTGTTGTCTATGACTTGGAACAGCTCAGTATATAAAACTTCCTTAGCTAAATATTTTAGTGGTAGTTGGGTGAATGTATGCAGTTATGAAGAAAAAAAACACATTACCACCTTACATATCCTGAAATCAGGGCGAGTGTGGATGAAGTATATCACCAATATACTAATAAGGATTCTTATTTCGGGATTTTTGATTTCCCTCTTAAATGTTTTTACATTCGAATAAGCTTTAGATTCTGTCATTTCACCTGCCTAGTAGAGGAAGGGAAGGTGGTAAGTGTAGTTTTTCTGGATTTTATTAAGGTTTTTGGTACTGTCCCTCACAGCATCCTGTGAAGTGAGCAGGTAAATGGTGTCCTGGAAGCACTGACTGAAGGGCAAGGCTCAAAAGCTTGTAGGGGATGGGGCTACATCTGGCTGGAGACCACACACCACTGGTGTTCCCGAGGGCTCAATCCTGGGGCCAGTTCTGTTCAGTATGTGTATCAGTGATCTGGAGGAAGGGGTTGAATGCATGTTTACTGATGACACTGGAGTGGGAGGTGCTGTTGACTCTCGAGGGATGAGACCTTGCGGAGGGACCTGGGTAGATTGGAGTGGTGAATAATCATCAGTGGCATGAAACTGAATGAGAACAAATGCCAGATTCTGCACCTGGGATGGAGTAATACCTTCTATAAGTACAAGTTGGGAGAGGCTGGAGAGCAGCCCCACATAAAGGGGTCTGGAGGTGCTGGCTAACAGCAGGCTCAATACAGCAGGTCAGTCTGGCAAACCACATCTTGTGAATGCCTCAAACACGGCTCAACCAGGTGGCCAAAAGGGGTGATCATCCCATTGTATTTAGCACTAATGCAACGTGATGTTGAGTGCTGTGTCCAGTTCTGGGCCCTAAAATTTAAAAAGGATGTGAAGGTCCTTGAATGTGTCTCAGAGGAGGAAACTGAAGCTGGCAAAAGGGCAGGAAGGCATGTCCTGTGAGAAGCAGCTGAAGACACAGGGTTTGTCTAGTTTAGAGAGAGGGAGGCTGAGGGGCAACCAAATTGTTCTCTGCAGCTTCCTGAGGAGGGCAAGTGGAGAAGGAGATTACTGATCTCTTCTCACTGGTACCCACTACCAGGGCATGTGGGAATGACTGAAAGCTGCATCCATCGGGGTAGGGTTAGATTTGACATGAGGAAATATTTCTTTACCAAGAGGATGGTCAAACCCTGTAAGAGTCTTTGAAAAGGGGTTGATGCCCCAAGCTTGTCAGTGTTTAAGAGGCATTTGGGTATTGCCCTTCATGCCATACTTAAACTTTTGGTCAGCCCTGGAGTGGTCAGGCAGTTGGACTAAGTGACTGTTTCTCTCCCTTCCAACTGAATACTCTATGCTATTCTGCACTCATGATGAGTCAAATTACAATAAGACTGTTATTTTGCTGAAATGCCAGCGGTTTTTTAGCTCCAAGAACACTTTCAAAGACATGTAACACAAAGCTTATACATAGAAACGGGATTTTATTTTATTTTTCTGACTGTTTCAGGACAGATGCTCACAAGCGTTAGCACAGTGTGCAGGTGTAGCTGGGAGCAGGTTAATGCAGTCCTCAGTTTAGCTTCAAAAATCATCACATACAGTCTGGCAAAGGAAAGTCAGAGCCAGAACATTGCAAATCCCCTACATCTTGTGGAGAGCCATATGCTATTGGGACTGCATGGGGAAAACCAATTTCTGTCTCACTCACATGTCTCTTGTGGCAAAGAATTAATGGCACAGTTTATATTCAACACAGTTGCTATGAACTCCACCTCTCCAGGCAAGTTTGTCCATAGGGTTTCTGCCAAGATTACAAATTACGGGCTGTTCATCTTCCTGGTAGGAGTCCTTCACCCAGGCTCTGCAGAGAACGAACATGCCAGTCTGTAAACATCATCTCTTTATAGGACATGCTTTTTTTTTGACCACACATCCTTCCTGAAGTTTGTCATGTAGAATAACCCAACAATCCCAAACAGTCCCAAACAATGGGACTGCCTGGAGCCAAAAGAAGGGGTGCCAGGTGCACCCAGACTCCTTCAAATCAGAGGCAGACATTGGGTCAGCCTAGAGATGATACAACAGTTCTGATAATATGTAAGTCATATTGAAAAAAAACAAAACCAAAAACGTAAATTATCTATAAAATATTATCCTTTACCAGAAACAGGAAAGCAGATAACCGATGCACAAAGAAGGCTCTTTGTAGAAAAAAAACTCAAAAGTTTTAAGAATGTGATTTTCTCTCTTTATTTGCTAATACATTTTTTTCTGCACAAATTTATATTTTGGCATTCAAACATTCCCAGACCTAGTTTATAATTATTTTTTCTCTGATTTTAAATTATTTTGTTTTTTAAAAAGAACAATAACCAATGTCATGTATCACTTTGGATGCAAAAGCTCAAGTAACATGCATGAATACAGGTGAAGCAGTCCCTGTTTCCTGAGGAGTGAGAATGAGGATCAGTAATAGTCACACACGAAAGAGTTATGTGGTATTTTCAAAAGTATGACACATCTCGATGACAAGCACGCTTTTTTTGCCTTCCTAGACTCTCTCCACCACTGAATTTCTTGCCCAGGGATGCAGGAAAAGTGCTCTCGTGCCTGCCTGGCGCTTGTGTTGCCCACATGGAGAGCTGAAAAGTGGCAGCTCCTGATGAGGCAGCAAGCCTGGAGCCCTTCCAAACACGGGCTGTTTTGCACAAACAAGAACCTACGGAGAAATAGAGCCAAGGGAAGAGCAGAGTTCACTCCTACTACAAACCTGTAATGAGCAAGAGAGCCAAAGAGAACCAGGGCGTGAGTGGTGCCTTGGAAGTGCCAGGGAAGAGAAATGTTGTTGCTGGTAATGCTGAGATGGATATGGAAATGTCCGGCCAGGTGACTGTCTGACATTCCAAGGCAACTGCTGCTTTTTAATAGTCCCCACGTGCCTGTAAGATAGCTGCCAGGAAGGATTGAAGATTTTGCTTTTTATATGCCCACTTGAAACCACCTGAGAATGTTGGTGTGATGAAATGACTGATTATGTCATTCAGGTACAAAGGAACTTTTTTTTTTTTAATTAATGAAAGAAACTGTGGGAAACAATCCTCTAGCACACAGTTTGTGATTAATCAGTTTGTAGAGCAGGTGGTATGAGTACAGAAAGCTGCCAGGCTATGTCTGTTCGGTTAAAGAATCTCAACATTTTGATGGCAGCCCAGTGTGACGAGACAGGCCCTGCCATGTGTCCAAATGTGGATCTGATGGATCAGCAGGCAGAGCAAGGCTAGAGACAAATTCCCTTGCTGTGAGTCCAGAGGGCTTTGAGGCAAAAAACAGTCTGTCCAGACTACATGGAATTATAAGCTGAATCTGACGTTTTGAGTCGTGCTTCAAAACAAACTGGTAGCCAGTGCGTTTTAAGACCATGCTTTTCTTTTTGCAGAGGGCCTCACAAGGCAAATGGATGCTGAACTTGCACAGCCAGAAACAATTTGCTCTGGCTGTACTAATTGCATTCCCATACTGTGCCGTATCTAGCAATAATCCAGACTGGAAGTAACAACTTCCTATATAATTGGCACTGAGTGCCACATCGAAATAAAAAAATTAGTCACATATTTTAGCCAATGTAGATGGAAATTTTTTTGGAAGTGCACATGTTACTTGGCTTTTTTCTTTTATTTTTATTTTTCATTATGGACATTGATGGCCTGATCTGATATTTATATCTCATCCCAGACAATTTCCTATGATCCGCTGTTACACAGCAGGGCACTTTTAACGGGAGGAATTCCAATACAAAGCAAGGGTTGTTTATAGCACTCGAGTGCAGTGATTCTGCTCACACCCTCGGGTTCAGGTGGCCCAAAGGTCATTGTAGCGCTTGAGACACCTAACCAAACACGTATCGCGTTTGTCTCTCCCCTCTACAGCTCTTTGCCCCCCATGCTTGAGGCAGCTGCTGTAGAAACATAGGGGGAAGATTTAAGGCTGTATTGTGCTCGGCCGCCCTTGTCTGGTGCTTTGAACTACCTGAAGGACGTTCTGTGTGACTTGACCTAGACCTCGACCATTTCTGGTTGGCCTGCCTCTTCCTCAGCTGTGATGTCTGTGCTGCTCCCTGCACCAACTTTACTTTCCCCCTGTGCCCTTGTATCCTGCCTGGTGTTTGCCTAGCTGTGTGTTACGGATCCCCTGTTGTGCTTTGACTGACTGTGTTCCTGCGGACTGAAGTTGAAACACAGTTGAAATACAGGAGGGGGAAAGATTTCTTTTTTGTGGTTTACTAAAAGACAATCCCCACAGGAGGAGGCAAAGTTTTGTTCTGGAATTTCAAAAAGCTTTTCCCCCAGCACTGCAAAAACTTATGTGATGTGATTTGTACCACAGGATATATAGCTTAATCTTCTGAGCATTTTGCGTAAAATTAAATTTTGTGTCTGTTTCCATGAAACTTTTGTAACCTTCTTAGTCCACTCTTTCTAGAAGCTTTAATTGGAAAAAGGTTCTCATGGAGGATTTGAGGGAATAATACATGCAACTGCTCCAGTTTTATAAGAAATTTAACCTAAAAATTCCTTTTTAAAAGCCTTGTAGTCAGAAGAGGCTTAGGGTAATTGCATGACCTTTAACCACTGGTTACATACTTTTTTTTCTTTTGGAGAGACACTGTCTGGCAATCTAAGTTGTCATAGCAGCTGAATTTATAGTGTATCTGCTTTACAAAATGATTACTACAGTGTTCAGGCATTTTAATGGACTTCTAATCTTCTGGTTGTGTAAGCTCTGGATGTGCTAGTAGCTAATACTGCCGTTTTTGTGGAACTGTATGTGGATCTAAATCTGGACAGTGCTCCCTTATTTCCACCAGTCTAATAGAACATTAATTCTCGTTTCACAAATCCTCTGAGAGATGAAGAGGGACTAGACATTATTTTAGAAACAATTTTTAGAGCCTACTCGCTTAATTCTCTTAGTCATCAGTTTAGCAAAAGAGAACTGACATAAAATATCTTTTGGAATTGCTGAGGTTTTGTGACTGTGTTTTGGTTTTGTTTGTTTAGAAATTCTTTCTTTATGGATCAGCCTTCTAGTGATGGTGAGACTGGAAGAAGACCACTCTGAGCAAACCCAGGATGAATCGGGTGCCAGGTGACGCAGAAAATGCTCACAGTAGCAGTGTGGAATCTTGTCCTTCCTTGCGGGATGTCCACTCCATCAACCCAGCGCAGCTGATGGCAAGGATTGAGTCATATGAAGGCAGAGAGAAGAAAGGCATATCGGATGTCAGACGGACTTTCTGTTTGTTTGTTACATTTGATCTCTTATTCATAACCTTGCTGTGGATAATAGAATTAAATGTGAGTTGTCTTTTCAGTACCCTTTAGACTTTAGTGAAGTATTTATTCACATCAGAGATGGTTAATAAGTTGCTTCTTTCTATCCAAATTATATGCTATTTGTATCTATTTAAATTTAAGCAGCTTATTACTTTTAAGCTTTCATGAACATGGTATCTACTCAACTGCATCTACTTTTATTCATTAGGATATATGTTAATCTTCTTATCATTAAAGCTTTTAATGTTTCTGTGGTCTGTGAGCCATGCTGAAGAAACCATTGGAAATCCAGTTAACTCCTCAGGCATCAAATAAACTAAAATGTCACTGTAGGTCTTTGAATTTGACAAGAAGTGTGAATTTTAACAGGATTCAAGACTTTGCCTTCTGAGTAACTTTAAGTCAGTGATATTTCTCTGAAGTGTCAGTCCCTGAAAAGACTTCCAATGGCCAGAAGTTTACTTTTGCTGTGATATATTTTCTCTGAGGCAAATTTAGTATGTTATACATTGTGTATGGCAGGGTGTATTTACGAAGCATAAACTCCCACAGTTACGACCTTTTAACTCCATGTTTTGTAGTTTGGCAAATGAGGCTCTTCTCCTAAAATTTCCAGAAAGCAATAGGATTGTTGTTGTTTTAGAAGTACCTCCTAGTTCTTGAGCTGGGTTTTAAGAAAGAATCTAAACTTTGCATTTAAGAAAGGACATACTTGGGAGGAATCTTTTCTAGACAAGAAAGACCTTGAGTACATATTTTTTGTCAGCGTTCCTTTACGAGATAAATAACCCTGGTTATTGATTTGGCATTATGAAGCTTCAGGAGCTAACTGTTCAATAGTTCATTCATGCAGTGAAAAATACTCATTCTGATTTAATATAAGAAAGCAGGCTTTGCTTTCCTGAATGCTGTAATCTTGGGACTAGACTTCTGTTGTCTCTCTAGGTGGAAAGATTGTTGTATCTAGTGTGTAAAGTTATCTTGTCTTAGAAAAGCAGCATAGTGTTCTGATGCATTTCTTTTTTTTAGGCCAAGTTCTCAACAGCTTGTATGACTAAGAGAAACAGTCTGGGTTTACATCTCTTGTCGAGGCTTCAGAGTACAGATTTGCCTATGAGTGATCTTGGAATATTTAAGAGTCTGTATAGAAAATGCTACCGACTCCTGATGTTTCATTTTGAATGCTACAGGATTAAGGGACCTCAAGAACCTAGCAGTTTTCTTTGTGAAAAGCTTTATTTTAAGGAGAACATATTATGAACCGGAGTCCTATGCTGCCAGATGTCAGCAAGAATAAAAAACAGGGTTTTGTCTTTAGAAGTCATGATGTTAGAAATTCACATTTGATATCTGGGGTCTGACCCGTGGTTAGGAGTCTTGTTCTGTTTTTTTCTAATTGTTTTGTTCCTTGGGAAGTCAAATAGCAGTGTATTAGGACTGTCTGTCACTGGTGCATAAGTAATGGGACTTCAGAATTTCTGTGAGAGTTCCTGTAAGTATTGTTTTCCCTTTGTTGCTATTTTCCAATTCCTTTAGGAGTGGTTTATTTTTAAATGCTTCAGGAAGTAGCACCGTGACATTTTTTGAGCAAAACCCTTTGGCTTTCATGGTTTTCTCTTCGTCTTTACGTTAACATGGTGCTCACACAGCCATGCGATGAACAGTTGGGAGGCGGGGAAGTTATCTTCCTTATTTGTGCTGGAAACAGATAATCACACCTGATGCAGTAAAGTAACCAAGAGAAAACCATATTTAGAAAGTTATTTGTCAGGTAGTCATAGAGGCGAGGGAGAGGAGAAGAAATTAAAGAATAGTCTCAGGAAAACACTGTCCAGCAGTATAGTTGGGAAGGTATGGAAGCGTCTAGACTGCATTGCTTTGAGATGGTGAGCATATGTTGCTGGCGTGCTTTGGTACCCCCTTTCCTTAAAAAGATGACAATAGTCAATATTAAAGCCTTCTATTGGTGTTGTTTTATGTAACTATTTCATGCAGTGCTTAATTATGGAATTTTGTATTAAAAATGAGTTGGACACTGAGGTTTTTCATTTTCCACTAAGACAAATACTCCTCTCATTCTCTGACCCAATACATCTTAAATTATTTTCTTACTAAGCCTGTTTGAACAGGAAAATGATGAATCCTTCCACTAGAAAGAAACACGGTGATTAAGGAACATGTAATTTTGAATCTTCTCAGCAAATGAGAAAATTAAACTTGTATGTTAGTTATTTGTGGGAGAAGTGTCTAATAATTGCAGCTTCTGTGTTTTTTATAGTGGGTCCTTTTGCTCAGCTCTTCTAAAACAAACCAAATGTGTGCTGATAAGGAAAAGATCTGAAATATGAATTCAGTTACTGTTTTTTTCCTATTTGCTAACATGTGATTAATGAGAGCTGCTTTTTAGGTGGCTTTTTGATCAGCTGTTTGGATCCTCCTTATAAGACAGAAAATGCTTTGTGAATTCGTGTAACAGACCTTACATTTAATCATTTCTTCTTCCCTCAACAATTTGTTTGCTTTTATTTTGGGACAGTCTGAAATGTAACTTGCCTAGGCCAGACAATAATCCTAAATGTTTTCACTTTGAAAAGTGTATATAATCATGAAAAACAAATAACAACAGTAATCTTGAAATTAACATTCTTAGCATATAGGTCCTCTGTATTTAGTTTAAGGATCTTTTTGTAAATCATCAGAGAACTATTAGTTTCACCTTTCACATTTGTGTGTATTTTGTTTTCAGTAACTTCTGTTCTAAAGCTGTATGTGGTGTTGTTTCTTTGTAGGTAAAAGGAGGCATTGAGACTACCTTAGAGAAAGAAGTCCTACATTATGACTACTCTTCTTCATATTTTGATATATTTGTAAGTGTTCTTAAAAAGAGGAAAAAGAGCAGCAAAAAAACCTATAGTTTTTCTGTTCCTCCTTCCACAGATGTTTCCTACTTTTGAGTCCTGTGAAAAGGCTGATCTTTCTTTGATAATTTAAATCAGAAAGACTTGTGCAAAGTTTCACCCGTCTAGGGTTTACCCAGTCCTGCTCTGGAAGCAGGCTTATGGAGCCTATGGATAGAGAAGCCTAGAGACACTGAAACTGCATTTTTGACTTTGAGGGGAATGGAAAAGCCGATGAAAAACTTGGTGAAGAATGTGAGACTGGTGTAACATAAAAGCAGTTCATTAAGAGTACGAGACTAGTAGTCCTCCAGTGATAAAATCATTTTGTTTAAACCAGTGTTTTTGTCCTTTCACAGGTATAAGTCAGTTGCAGTCAGGAGAGACTTGTTCCCAGGTTGGCCTGCATAGGTCAAGTTTTTTCAGGTTTCTGTGTTTTAACTCAAACACTAAGAACAGATTATATTCTACTGCATTAGGAAATTCCTCTGTCTTTCAGCAGCACTGTAGCTTTGCAGTTGCAGTGCATTTTGCGCTGCGTGGCCCAAGTAAAAGCTGTTTCTTTATGGTTTTCCTAAAAGGCCCCATGTTTTTGCAAGATCATTAATTGTGCCAGAATTTGAGATGACTTGGTTTGCTATCAGTCATTATGTATTAACGACTACATCCAGAATCTCTCTTTAAAATTGGTGTAAAAACCCATCCTTGGTTCTGCATCAGACCATTTGCTCTGTCAAATGGACTTAGGTACTGGATACAAAAATTTCATAAACTAGCAAACTACGGTATTTCTCCCTTTCTCATTGTTTTGCTGGCAGGTTCTCCACAATATACCGTACTGCAGAAGGCAAAAAATGTTACCTGTAAATGTTGATGCTCTGGAAATTATTTTGTCCCGTAGTTGAAACAAGGGTTAAGAACTTGTAATGGGAAATAATAGACTTTTATTCCCTGTGAAGGGACTAGATCATTGAATTCTGCAAAATGATTTTGTGGGCTTATACAGGATTTCATCTGTTTCCACCACACATTTGCATAAGATTAAATGGGTTCATTATACTTCTGGCCATGGCTGTCCTTGGTTTCTCTTCATTTTTAAGCACTTGTTTCACATTTTTTAGATTCTGAACACATCTTTTAAAACAAGTTGGAGAAAATTTGATATCCAAGAATAAACAAGGAAATCGAAGGTTAGGGTCCCTGATCAGAAATCTCATCTGTCTGCTATTGATTTAATTTTCTGGCCTAGAAATACCATAACGTACCTTTTTTTTACTGCAAAGTAGTCAGAACGACTTGATAGTGCAGGCATTTCCATAAGGAATAACTGATTTTTGTCAGTATTTAAAAAAATACTATAAGTATAGTACGTAGAAAATTGTTTTTATAAATTCTTCTCCTTTTCTGGTTCCATTTGTGAAGTCTTTACAGTTTTTAATTATATTCTTGTGCAGTTGCACACCAGTAAGATCACCAAGATGGACAGTGATGCTCAAGGTATTTGCTGGATTAACTGCATCTAGATTTAACTGCTTAGATTCCAGTCAGGTAAAATGATCATGAACATACTTTGCATAGTTTTCTTATATTTCTAACTTACTTGTGGAATTGCCCATGCTTGCATATTTGAGCCTAAGTAGGCATGTGAACATTGTGATTTGCTTTACAAATGGGAAATTATGTTCTGTTTCTGTTTTACAAGCACACATTCAAATTTGTTTCTTGATAACAGTTTTAAGTTGTTTCGTAAGCAGTTAGTATACTCAGCGAGATGAGAATCTCGTGGTTCTTCTGTGTTCTGAATTAACCAACAAATATTTTTTTCCTTTCTCTATAGCTACTGGCAGTCTTTCGATTTAAGGTGTTAATACTTGCATATGCAATGTGCAGACTGCGCCATTGGTGGGCAATAGCTGTGAGTAGTAGCCAAGCATAATGGAGTTTTTACTAGAATGGATCAGACAAAAAATTTAGTTGCCTCTTAACACTTGTATGTTAAGAATCATCTTGATGCTTTATATAAAAATTCATTGTACAGTAACATATTAAAAACTCTTTTCTGGAAGATTTTCAGCCGAGAGGCAAGGATTTAATAGTACAGTGGGTGTGGTTCTTATTAGGTATCATGTTAATACAAATTGAAGACTTATTTTTAATCCAGTATGGATGGCTAGTCGTAACTGCTTGTTACCTCTGACTCGTTAATTAATGTTAGAAATATATTTGCATTTGAAATAGTGAACCGTATTCAAGAACAAGAATTGGCATTACTGTACCGGAGATCCTGGTTCCATTAACTCCCACATTCTTACTTGCTAAAGTTTTTGGTGCCGCACATTGAGCACTGGCACCTGTATTGCTTCACGCTCCAGTATAAAATGTTGAATGTGCATCCCTTCTTAGAAGGGAAGCTCTCAAGAACTGTAGGCAATCGCAGCGTTTTGGAGCCAGTGTCTTTAATGCAGCTGTACTGTGCTGATAAGAAGGCAAAACTTGGTGACAGATTCATACTTCCACCAGTCAGAACAATTACAGATTGTAATACAACAGGCATATTGCTGGCTTAGTGCTTTGTAAATGAGACGTTTTTCTTCCCTGCACTGTGGTAGGTGCATGTAGAACATGTTCACATACAACTTTCTCCAAGTGAGTAGCATGCAGTTTGTTTTGTAGTCTAAGGCTACGTGCCATGATTTTTATAAATTGTATTACTAGCATGGCACAAACACATACATAATGGTAGCTGCTGCTCTGACTGTGCTTATATTTAATGCATATCTTAAAAGTCCTTGCTCTTGGTTGCGTAGCTTTAGAGTATTTCTTAATCCTCCAACTTGATGCCTTTGTTTGTGAGAGTAAACCCATTGTGGTAGTAAGCAATTAGATATATAAAGCTCCAAATAAGGTTTTGCAGAAGCCTTTAATCTTAACATCCTACCTGTGATTGCCAGAAGCTAACTAGCTAGTTAGGGTCTGCTATTTAAAGAATTGCTGGACCCAAATGCATTAGTAGAGATAGAAGCCTTGCTTAAGTGAACAATACTTGTGCACTGCTTTTTGGTAGGGAGGGTTTAGATGTTTTATGCAGCCTGACATTTTTTAAATGGAGAGTATCAAGTCCCTAAAGAGATAAATTTTTCACAGTATCAGTGGGTGAATTAAAGTATTTATTCATATTTATTCCTGTAAAGATGTTTTGTTCTTTGAAATGGATCTTTTGATTCGGATAGTATGGAAAAACATTTGAAACAATTGCTGTTTGCTTTTTTCCCAAGTTCATAAGTAGTTTGGGGTTTTTTTTAAGGGACTTGGTGAATAGAGAATTGTGTCTGCGTTGTACAGTAAGATCACAATTTATATAATCAAGTCAGTGTAGACACAAATGTTATCTGCTGTGTGGAAATCAATGTTTGGAGGTGTTTGTATTAAAAGTTTATTAAAGAGGTTATTTTAATAACGCTTTAAGTTAGTTGTATCATGCTTGTTACATTTTATTAATCTATGTGATATTGCTGTAGTTAGTAAATATTTAATGTTGCAACTAATGCATAATGGCAGAAATGAGAAAGTAAATCTATTTACTAGTTTAACTGTTCTGTCTCTTTCAGTTTACAACAGCAGTGACCAGTGCCTTTTTATTAGCAAAAGTAATTATTTCACAGGTATATATTCTAATCAAATGTTTGTTTTACTTTGTTGTTTTCTTAAAAGCAAAATTCTTCAGACTAATTTCTGTAATGTTTTGTTTCCTCCCAGCTGTTCTCACAGGGTGCTTTTGGCTATGTGCTGCCCATCATATCCTTCATACTTGCCTGGATTGAAACTTGGTTCCTGGACTTTAAAGTGTTACCACAAGAAGCTGAAGAGGAAAACAGTAAGCTCTTGATGCTTCCCCTCCATCGCTGCAGTTGGCAGTGTTTGATCCCATGTTAGCTGGCAGAGTATTGCTTCCTTCAGCATCTCAAAATTTGAAGAGCTGTGGGAAAAATTAAATCATATGGCATGATTTTTCTTTTTTGGGAAAGGAATGTATGCCTTCAAAGAAGTGAGGTTGTAGTTGAGTTAGGGAGGCAAAGCTAAAAGTTACAAGGGCCAGATCAGCCATTTGCCAAGCCCTTAGGAATGCATATCATTTTATATCCTTAAGATATGAAACTTTACCTGACTTGGGCTCGTAAAACATTATTTTTTGGGTAATGCATAGAATAAGTGTCTGGTTCCTCTTTTAGACACAAAAACTAATTCAATGTCATGAACTCTTCTTTTGAGGTGGAAAAGGAAAGGCAAACAAGTGTTGTAGAGAGTTTTCTTTGTGCACAGGCAGAATGAGACCAGAGCAAGTATGAATTTCAGCCACTTCAAGATGAGGCAGCAGGTCATCTGACACTCGATGTATTTAATTAAATGGAGGAAACCATTGTTTAATTTGAAAGAGAATATTGCTTGAGTGGTGAGGGAAAGAAAGCATACAGGTGCTTTGTGATTTTCAAAAGCAGAAGAGTAATTATACAGCCAACCTGTTGTTTATGCATCATTATCTGAAATACAGTCTGAAACTCTGTTGGAAGGGCATGTTTATCTGTTAGGTAAAACCAAAAACTTTACATATGCATGAACGCCTCCATTTTTTTGGTGCTCTGAATGCAATCTTTCTACTTTGATCCCTTCCCTCTTCTTTTTCACCACTCTAAGAAGGTGGTTAAATGAGAACAGTGGATTTTGCCTAGAGGAAGAAAAACTTAGGGTAACTTTTTTTTTTTTTTTTTAGGAGGTGAGAAAATACAGCTGCATCACACCATTATCTAGTTAGTTCAGAGACTTTTACATTTTTCATATTGAATTTTTATAGACAAGGAAGGTATTCCATACATGCACATGAAGGTTGCAGAAATTAAGCATTTTGAGACAGTTAAGTGAAAGCAAGCCATTAATGAGAAGTCACAGTGGCAAAGTGAGAAAATATTTATTTGGTTATGTGTGGCACTTCACTAATCATTAAAAATATATTCCAGATTTGTAGTTAGCCAGTGAATATTGATGAATTTACATACGGCATCCTAATCCTGCAATTGCACGTAGTAGAAGGAAGGATTCCTTAATTCATGTGTATAGTATCTCTCTGTTTTGCTGGCACGTGTCACCTTAGCTGCCTAAAGTTAAATAGAAGACATAAATGTTAAATTAACTGCTGACACTTTTTAAAAATATATTTATCTAAAGAAGTAACTTGTCAGGAATGATAATATATAATATATTAGTCTTCAAGATTCTTCATCAATATTTGATTTTTAAGATGCTATGTATTAGCATTGAGGAATTATTTTTGTGGGTTTTCTCCATTTAGGATTTTTGATAGCACAGGATGCTTCTGAACGAGCAGCTCTTCTTCACCCAGGAGTCCTCTCTGACGGGCAGTTCTATTCTCCTCCTGAATCTGTAGCAGGTAGTTATGTTCACATAGTGAATGATTTTTCATATTCACTTTAAATTCCTGCATATTCCACCTCCTTCAAGAGGGTAAGGGGAGGAGGGTGAGGGGGGCAAAAAACATGTTTTTCTTTTTAAATGAAAAGTGTGCTTTACCAACCTAAAATGCAAGATTCTTTTTTATTCAGTAATTCAGTTTAGTTACTACCTATCAGACGGGTTACAATACACACACTTAGTGTATTGTAAGTCATGTTCTGACTAAAAATAAGGTAAGTCTGAAAGCAAATGGCACTGCAACTAAAAGGAGGCAGTTCTGGTTTTCTTCTGCCATCGATAATCCTTACAAGTCCCTTGCAACTTGAGATATTCTATGATTGTGATCTCTTTTCTGCTTACAATAGCATTTATGCAGCCATGCACTATCTAATCCAGCCTAAACTTGGAGCTTTACAGTATCATAGAAGAGACACTGAACCTGAAACTGCTATAAAGCAAGCTGAAATTTCAGAGGCTTTTTTCTTTTCTCATAAAAAAAAGGCCCACTCTGTGTAAGAAGGCCCAGCTGTGTGGGTATATTAAACTGCTGGCTACGTTTAATTACATCTTAACTCTGTATATTATATGCTTTGCTCTAGTTGAGGTATGAGCTGAGTAAGTCAAACATACGTGTAAATACCGCAAGATTTCAGAATGTGTTTGCAAGCATTTCAAGGAAATGAGTGATTTCTTTGTGGGTTGAGTGGATTTGAGTTACCTGAGAATGCAGTGTGAACCCACAAATCCTATGTCAGTCTTTTTACCCTAAGATATAAATCTCTTCTGTAAAGCTGTACTGTATTATGCATTATAATTAAAATAATATCTGCTAATTGCTACAGATAAGTTTGCCTCTCTTGCATTATATAGTTATACAAGTAGGTGATATTTTTCAATTTAATGTCTGTCTCTGTGGTTTCTTTCTGCTGAGCATTTTGGCTTAATGAATGACTTCGAGCTCCATCTAGGGGTGACAAAATATTAATGTCAAGTATAACTAATAATTCTAAGTCAAAATGGATTTTAGTTAAAACTGTGAGTTTATCTTGAGGAATAAATGGTTGGAAGAATTATACTGGATTCAGCCTGGGTTTTTTACTGGCAACAGAATGTACAGCGTGAGAGGAAGTGTAAGTGGAGCTAACATGTTTTTTTAGACATTTTGTCTGGGTCAGTGTTGCAAGTGCAGTGAGGTATCGTCTCTCAGCATGCATGTATTGTCTACAGGTGTATGATTGTGCCATTAATTTCAGTTTGTCAAATGGGATTCAGTAACAACTCTGGTGCCTTCTAGTCTGCCCTGACTGCTTTGTTTAAGCACCCCTTGTAGGTATGAGGATTAAAAGAAACAATCATATCGATATATTTGAACTAAACACACACACTGGTAGTCACAAAGTGAAACTGCTAGATAATATACAGTAAAATTAGTTCCAAATTAAAATACTGTCTTCAAAAATCTGCATTTGTTTCTGAGAAGACAACCTATGGATTGCTGTTAAGAGAGCAATTTTTGGTCAGTTTGTCTTAGATATCGATTTGAAAAATATTTAGGAAGAAACTATTCCCTGTGATCATGCAGAGGGGAATAAACCCCTCTGCTGACACGGCAACATTTATAAAAACAAATATTTACTGTTAGGAGGTGATGTTTAAAACAGGCTCTTTTGGAATTTTCACCATATTTATCTTTCTTGAAACTACACATGTCCAGGGCTATACCCCAGGCCCAGCTCTTTATATGGATTGATCCTTCAACATCAGACTTGGTTACCAAGTAACTGTTCTGGAGGTAGCAAGTGGGAAATCAGCCAGGAAAGAGTAAATTTATTCAGGTTCTGTACAATTTGAGCTTCAAAACAAAAGGCAGATAAGCTATTACAAGAAATGAAAAAACTTCAGAGTAACTTTTCAAGACAAAAGTGCTTAACCCCTTTGTCTGTCCTTTTTCTTTGTGAGAGGGAATGTGCGTATATAGTTCAGCTTTAAATTCAGGCCAAAAGCCCAAGTAAGTCTACAGGCATTTTATCAAAGACAGTTCTTTACTCATCTTGTTGGATTTTTTTTTTTCTTTGGGAGTCTCATTTAAACTGCCCAAGACACCTGTGGTGAAAGGCATGTGGTGATAATTTCCTCAGGTGTCCCTGACAAGGGCTGATTGCTGCCAGGACTGACTGCCACCTCAGATGTGGGCACAGACATCTGTGGCTTGGGCTGGAAGTCCAGGAAATGGGGGTCAGTGCTGCTCACCCTGCTTGCTTCCTGTCTTCTTGCTCTCCCTGAAAGTGACTGATCCATCAAGCCACCTTCCTTCAAAGCAGTGCTTCCAGCAGGAGCTGTCTCTGGGCAGGTAGCCTTTCTCTTTGAGGCCTTCCAGAGCTTTGTCAAAGCAGAGAGCTGAAAGTGGGAAGGGCATGAGGAAAAAAGAAGTGGGCAGGGAGAGGTGGAGAGAGCTGTTTGGTTTGTGGCTTAGAGTGAGACAATCTCTTGTCAAAACACTAGAATACAGAATTTAATTTGTAGAAGCAGTATTTGTGGCTGCTTTGAGAGTGTCTTCTGAAGTTGTCTTCCAAAGGGCAGGGTGTAACAAGTGGGAAAATCTGCTTGTCAGTGAGTAAATGTAGAGTTGATTGCCCTGAGTATGTTGAAAATTTGAAACCTGACTGAATCCGTTGACAGGATATTTCATGAAGGATCCCACTGCTGGGTTTTGGGTTTGCTAACTGTTACAAAAAAAGCCATAAACAACCTTCAGTGTGAAACATTTGAAAAGATAAGAAATCTAAATTAAAAAGTAAATATTTTTATGGGAAATGGTTGCTTTGAATTGCCTTTTGATAAGCCACTACCAGTGGTGGTCTGATTTTTTCTTTTTCCCTTCATCTCTTTTTTTTTTTCTCTTTTCTCAGCTGATCTAATAGCATTCTTGTCTTCCTTTTCAGGATCTGATGAAGACTCGGAAGAAAAACAAGACAGTGAAAAACCTATTGTATAGCAAATATGAGAAAGCAGGTAAGTTCCTTTGCATGAGACCTGGATATTCCTTAAAGTATGTTTTTCTTCTTAGTTCCTTCCCAAGTAATTTGAATGGTGGCCTAACCCTTAGGAGTTCATCTTTTTTTGAACTCACTTTGTCTCTCTTAGCAGTTTCAAGCAGGAAATCCTGCCAGGCTCTTGAGAGCCTGGAGGTGGAGGCCTTGGCATTTATTTGTTGGCTGTCCTGGAAAGGACAGTGGTGGACCAGATGTGTAAAAACTCTTTTCTTTGCTCGGGGGTAGAGATACTTCTTTGGAGATGCCAGTGCAAGAGTAATAGGAAGAGATTTGCTTTGGTTTAGGTCTAGTGCAAGTAAAGATTTCATGGGCAAAACTACTTTGATATTTCCCCTCCTCAGTCTGTTTAATACTGCAAGTGGGTTACACTTGGACCAGCTGCATCTCAAGATTTTTGTGTACTTTGTTTAAATATGAGAGATTATTTCCTTATTTTGGAAATTACTTCATTTACTTCTGGAATTATCTTGCCCTATGCTTTCTCTTCACCACCCACAGTAAAGCTCCAGGTAGGGGTGGTATTAAATGGTTCTTGAAGCTGAAGCTTCTGATTTGAAATTCTCATCTGGAAGAGTGGATGACCTTTTCTTTTCACCCTCTGTGTTTACAATATCTGTTTTCTTTACTCCCATCTTCATTCATCTTGACTTGTGCATTCTGTTGCAGAAAGAAAATCTTGGAAGGAAGTTGTTGGGGTTTGGAAACCGGCAACGGAGTCTGTGGCTGACTTGCTGGTGGAGCTGCTGAAAGGAGAATTTACTCCTTAGAAAGCAAAGGGAACGGTTCCCATGTACTGTAATACCTCATGAAGATGTACCTTGTTGACATATGTATATTAGGTTGCCTCCCAGGTGGTATGAAAGTATTCGTCCACAATGTATTTTATTATTCCGTGATTCCTGAAGTTGATCTTCTAATGACTAGGTAATTACTGGAAAGTGTTGTCTTGTGTACCTAATCAAGAGACTGGTAATATAATGAAGTAAAACTTCTCTGTGGTGGAAGTATATTTAATAATTGTTGGGGCTCACTAGATAAAATTATTTTATGTCATTGCAATTTGTCATTAGTTTTACGTTTACTTTTTTTTTAACTCCATGCATTTTCTTTTTTTTTAATGCATATGTTCACTTTCTAAAATAAAAATGTTAAAACATGGGTAACGTATGATATTTTGTTGCTTTGTCATTAGAAAATCTGCATATACCACTCCTTTATTTCTCATGGGGTCATAAGAATTCCAGTTTGCATAGTTTTTGTGCAAAATGTGCTATACGGCTGATTGTCTGTAGGGATGCTGTGGTAGTGGGATACCAATACTTTGTTGCGTGTGTGATATCAAAAGGATTTAAGGAGCTCTTTGAAGTAACCTGGTTCCCGCTCCTGTTCTAGTGGTGATGTTCTTCAGGTTCAAGGAGGAAACTGGAGTAAGTGAGCCTTTGCAAACACTGCTATTACACCAGCAGTGAAGGGAAGGTAGTCAGTCATTCAGTTTGCCTGTACAAGATGTGTACTTCCAGATACAGGTCTTATGTGTTAGCTGATGCTTGATCAAAAATGTGTTATGTAACACCTTATTCCTACCTAAAGAGGAATGTAAGTGTGGCTGCTTTTCTTATAGAGACATTAGGTTTTATTAGCAACCTGCAGAGCAAATGCTAAGTACCAGTGTGTTCCTCTCATGTTAACTCACTCATGCATGTGGGCCACATTGCTTTGTAGTATTTCCATTACCGTGGAACAGCAGCTTATCTTAGCAAGCAGAAGACAAGGTGAGCTGTGGCATCACAGTTTCTTCTTGAAGCAGTGGTGCCTGTTTCAGTTTACAGAATTTTTCACTTACTCAGTTTCAGCAAATCAGTAAACCAGCAGCAGTAAGCCACTGTCAAACAGCCACGAACTTCATGAAATCGCAGATGGAAATGGATGTTCAGGTCTGTGTGGATGCAGGATTTCTCTTCACTTTTCAGGTTTGGGTATGAGACATTACAAGTGGGCTGGGAGATCATTTATTAAAAATGAGCTAGAGTCATACACGTGGTCACTTGGTTAGTTCTGTTTGAGTTGAGGCTACAGCACGACAAAGCATTCTGGGGGCAGTACTGGGGGCAAAGGAAAGGAGGAGATGGAAATAAACTAGTGAAGTCTGCAAGAGCTACATTTTTATGTAGCAAGAGCTACATAAAAAAGATATTTTGAGAATACCCTCACAGATATTTTATTTCACTTGAACTACTATTAAGCCTTTACAGCAAAGTCATCATCTGCCTTTTTGTTCCAGATAAAAGTTCTGTAAGTAAGAATGTGACTAAAAGGTTAGGCAGTCTAGCTTCCTTCACACTGAAGGTGTATATATACTGAAGGCAGTAAGCTGATACACTGGCTTCAGTCTGCTCTTTCTGAAATTCTCTTCTGTGATTACTGAATGGAAAAAAAAAAAAAAAAAACAAAGCCAGGGTGAAGTTTATCACTTACATTGCTTCAGAATATCCAGGGTCTGTTTCAGATGCCAGTAACAATAAATGATTTGAAGCAAAAAAAAATAAAAAAAAATTCAAACCCTGTCTTTTAACAATGCTATGTTATATTCCTAATGTTCCTAACCAAGTATTAAACTCAGTGAGAAAAATGCATCTGTGACAGGAAGGCAAAAGGTCCATTAAACCTATCAACTTCATCAAGGTCCATGACTCTTGACTTTACTTGAACACCTTCCTCAACCTGCAGTATGGAATTCCTCTGGATATCAAGGAAATTCAACCTATTCTCAGTGTCTGTTTCTTCCTACATTTCAGTACTTGTGGGGGGAAAAAATAGGAAAGGGGAATTGATACAAAAGCATTCACTTGAAAGCAGAACAAGCCATATGCACTAGTGCCAGAATATCCTCGAGGGGGGGATATTTTATTACACCAAACATGACTAGTTATATTTGCTAAATGTAAGGTAAAGATTTTGCAAGCCATTCCTAAAGGAGCATCTTTTCTTCCTGTAGTGTATGGTTTTCAAGTTTTCTGTATATTAACTGAGATGCCACGTTTTCTAACGTGGGAAGTTTGCCAAGGAAGTTATTCCCTTGGGTGCATCCAGAGGGAATGACAGTTCTGGCTGCTGCCATGAAAGGCTGCAAATCCTGTAAATTTAAAGTGCATCAGTTATGGTATAGAAAGGAATTAAAACACTCAATCTGGAATCATTTTCTTTGCTCCTCTCAAACCTACCAATAAAACCTGCAAGGTTGACTCAAAAACTGTTGTTCGATCCTGCCCTTCCCAGCGATGATTCTGCTCTCCTTGAGTAACCCCAAAGACATCCCCGGAAGCATTTTCCACTACCCTTTTCTAAAGAAACCTGCTTGCTTTTGTTTCTAGTAAAAATGAGGTGATTGTTCACGTGAAAGGCCATGGTAATGGACTGGTTGCTTGGCATGGCAGTCTGACAGCAAGCTGACTTACCTTGTACTCAGAACAGCTCTGAAGTAGTCAGCCTTATCCATGTTAACCATGTGCCCCAGATACGTTTTGATTCCAAGATCTCCTTGTGGGACAGTGTAACAGCTGCTCCTCTGGCAGTAGTGTTCTGCAAGCACACTCAGTAAGAAAAATACAGCAACTTGTTACAATAAAGCAAGGGTGAAGCAGCTGTGTCTTCCTGCTTAGGAAAGTTTTTGCTTCATGGACTCTCCTTTCAGAGTCAGAGAATTGCATTTGAAGAATGATCACTTCTCCTTTTGGTGTCACCTAGAAAAGTCACCTGGCAGCAAGTAGGTGAGTTTTGAAATGAAGTAGCACAATTGAACTTTATTGTTTCAACAAGTGGAAGGAAGGAGCTTGATGCAAATGACCTTGCCTCTGGCTTACTGAGATGCAGGGTCAGTATGATACTGGCTGTTGTGGTAGATTTCTCAAAGTTGATTTGTTCTTTGTGATAGAAGTGCTCAGAAAAACAACAAAATAATAGCAGAACCTAGGGAACTCTGCTAAACTAAGGTATCTCAGGCCTGGAGAAGTATTTTTCCTATCATTCTTCTGTGTTCTTGGGAATCCCAAATATTTGAGTTGATTTGAGCAGCTAAACAAGCAGGTAAGAAACTAGCTCACCCTGAGGTTTTCTAATTTTGAAAAGCTGAATGTGTGAACTGTTGGAAACACAGTGGCTGTGTGCACTTTGTAATGTGTTACATTTTCTTTTTATTGGGCTTGAAAATGAAATTTAAAAAGAGACTTACTTCAAGAAGCAGATTTGAATGAAGAATCTAAAAGGAAAAATACCCAGCAAGCTGTGGACCAAACTGATTCCATTAGCTGCTTATCATGTATCCGTGACGAGCTTAGGAATGTTTTGATTGATGATTTATTGCTATCTTAACTTCAAAATATATTTTGCAAGAAAGATTTCCTGCATTTTTTTACCCATAGGGAGGCAGTTAAGCTGTAGCAGCTTGCTTAAAGCTCTGAAATATATAGACTGAAAAAAACCCAAAACCCAAACTATTTCAGCTTTGTTATGAGTATTTTTCATTTTGTGCAAGGAACTTGGCACTATGCAATCAGGTTTCTATTAAATAATACCAAAAGGGTGAAAAAAATACCAAAAAGGGGAGAAAATGAACATAACTCAGAATATACTTATGATTTTTGGGGGTTATTAGTTTTGTGAGGGTTCAGGAACCTGCAGAACAGTGTGATGAGCTTGTGTTTTCACATGGCATGACAGCTCAAGTGCTGCCACACTTAACATACAATTTAAGCGTGTCTGTGGTTACTTTTAGACATTACTCACGTGTATGTGTCAAGAGTCCAGGCTCTCTTGGATGTTCCACGGAGGGAGCTTTTCATGTTTAATCAAATTTACTTATTTGATATATTAGGCCATGATATGTGATTTGGACTTAGGAAAGTGATACAGCAGTATGCTGAAATCACAAAACAAGCACACTGTAGCACGGCAAGATACAGTGGAATCACAATACAAATGTAATTTCCATTAGTAGTTCCTACATTCTCCACCATCATGGTGCCCCCTCATTACCAGGAAGTAATGTGGGCTGTGGCCAGCTCAAGCCAGGGGCTCACTTCAGATTTCATTTGCTGGGCTGGATGGCTCAGGAAGACATGATTCTCCAGTTAGTTATCCCATTGACAGGATTGCCATCAAAGAGGGGGAGCAGAAGGAAGAAGATGCTTTCTGGAACAGTGTGGGTTTCTGCTATTAAGAACGTCACTCTTCTTAAGCTGGCACATCCCAGGCAGGAAAAGATCAGCATCTGCACTTGGCACTCCTGAAATATTTGAAGTTACACAGCCTCTGCGTTGAACTTTACTTGAAGCCAGCAGATGCCCATCCAAGAGGAATTATCCTTTTGGACTCATATCAGATGCTCTCCTGTTGCAAACTCCTGTCCTTCAAGAGTATTTCTCAAAGCAAGGCAGGGTTTGGGACATTTGCAATTCAAGAGCATTCATGCTTCTGCTTACACCAGAACTGCTTTCAAATGGAACAGAAATCTTTACATTGCAAAACTGAAGCTTGCTTTCGTTTTTGGTTTGGATGCTAGATGCCTCTTGGACTTATTTAGAATAATGCTTTCCTTGTTGGGACACAGCTTTGTATGTAGCAGATCTCCCAAGCCCTGTTCAATAAATTTGAGACAATGGATATTATGTGTGCATGCTCATTTACTATCTGCCACACCATTTCTATTTTCTGATTCCTTAATTAAAAGGGAAGGCGTTTGCCTTATTTCAGCAAGGGGCCTGAAATATTACAAGACTAACTTCTCTAGAAACACGTGATTTTAAGTGCTTTGCAGGTATATTCTCATTGCAGGTACTGTCAGACAACAGTCATAAAACAGGTTACCTGCCTCCTCCTGTTTCACTTTCAAGAAGCAAGCAAAGTTAAAGCACTCACATTTCAACTAAATTAAGATCCATCTTCTTTCACAGTCACTTAACCCAATTAATTTTCTACAGTAGAAGTTGTGTTCTGTTAGCAGATTGGTCAATAGGGAAACTCAGAGCATAAGTGGAGATTTTATTTTAGAAACTTTGATTGGTTTTAGACAAAGCTAAAGTGATTCTTTTTATACTTTGATCAACAGAAGGAAAATAGACCATTTGCTGTCATGTTAGTAGTTTAGTATGATACTAAATCCCCTTTTTTTCTTTCCTCCATCAAGATTCCAGCTTTATCTTCTGCTATGTAAAACTGAATGTAACAGGAATGGTGCCTATCTAAAAAAACCAATCTGTAAAAACTACTTGCTCAACATCTTTCAAAAACTTTATACAGGTCAGGAAGGTTAGCAAGCTGCAAAATGTTGCCATCTTCTGCAAAGTGTTCAGGAGGCAAAAGATGAGTCCTAAAAGCTTTGTAAAGCACATGTTCCACAGTCCATTTCCATGGTTTTGAACCAGAGTCAGAATCTTCATTCTGAAATACAGGAGAAAAAGGACAAACGATTAAACTGAAGTTCTCTTTTACCAAAGGAGACCATTCCTTAAAAAATATTATTATCTAAAACTGCAGCAACTGTAAAATTCTGCTGGTATTAGAGAAGCTCATGCTATACAGTCGAGTTAATTTTAAGGTCTGTAAAGTCATTACAGAATGGGTGAGCACAGTGGAATAATTAATAAATTATTAATAAAATAAAAGCAGATATTTAGACACAGTCATCTTTAATTTATACGCATCCTTATTCTTCTATAGAGATACACCATAAAAATGCACCCAAAACTCAGAGGCCAAGGACTCTTGTAATAATATAAAGTACACTCCAATGCCCAAAGTTAAAAGGTTCTCTCAGTACGTATAAGACCTCAGAAAATTTAAGCCATGTTGTTGCAGAATGTTGCCACACTGCTACTTGATTCACTTCACTGAAGGAGCTGGGATTAGAAGTCTACAGCTGAAAGAGCAGAAGTTTCCTATAGGTTGTTAACTGTTCATAGAACTAGTTACAATATTCTTGTACCTGAGAGTTTGTTGGGTTGGCTTCATCTATTATATACTGCTTTCTGATGGAGTAGAACATGGAAAGTTCTTTGCTTAGGCTTTCAAAACACTCCTTTTCTTCATCCCAGTTTACCTGTTACAAGAAAAACAAGTCATTTTATAGAGTCTGGGTAGCAGTCAGAGACTTGATAGAGAGTCTTAATATGGAAAAGTCAAAATAATGTATTGGCCATGTTTGTGCTGATAAGATAAAGGAATAGAACAAAAAAAGTGTAGGGGTGTAGGCTTTTAAATCAAAATATATGCTCATTCAGTCAGGAGTTATTAATACAGAGGCAAAGCGCAACTATTCAGTAACCATAGCAGAAGCATCTGGAACACCTGACAGTACATTTAAGCTGCACCAGAAACTGCAAAGGAAAGGCTGGAGCTGCTTAAATGTGAAGTTGAAAAAGTAATTGTAAATTAATAAAATCACTGAGAGAATATACCTCTGTGGCCAACCGAAGGATAAACATGGGCAGTCCTTCCAGTGGTGGAACATAGTTGTCTATCAGAAGTGGTAACCCAATAAGATTTCCTTCCTGCAAGGCAACATTGATGCTTCAGTAAAAAAAAAAAGTTCTTTCTTGCAGTAAATGCGCCAAAACTATCATATTGTATAAGATTGATTCTTACCAAACTCAGTAAGCCTTAGGAGTATATGAAGCTACAAGTTTTTAAAGCCTGATGCCAGGCAGACATTGCAGGAAGAGGGTTAGTGGCATTGTTTAACTTCACAAGGCATGGATTTAACTCACTTGACTAAGGAAAACCTGAATTCAGCCTCTTCCTCTAGCTCTAGCCACTGACTACACAGATCCCACTTCCCAGAAGAACATGCAAATGAAGTGCCTGGGCTGGATGAAGCTGTTCACTTTTGTATAAAGTAAGGGATGCATTAGGCCACACAATAAAAAGAGAGACATTGAGAACCACAGTGATGCTGCAGCCCTGCCTTGCTCAAGAGCTGGTTAAGCAGCACATCTGTTGGTTAAGAAATCTGCATTCCAGTTATGGAAGCAATGACTAAATTGTGAATTGCCCAGAGATGTTGTTGAGTCTCCCTCACTGGAGACATTCAAAAACTGTCTGGATGCAATCCCGTGCAATGTGCTCTAGGATGACCCTGCTTGAACAGGGAGGTTGAATCACATCACTCACTGGGAAGGGGTTCCAACCTTACCCATTCTGTGACTTGGTAACTAGTTAAATATAAACTTTGTGTAGCACCCTTCTTAAAGGCAGCATAAATCCTGAGCCTTTTTAATGAAAGGGGTAAGCCACCTAAATTTTACCAGAGCTAGTTCTTAGTGATACTAAGCACTGCAAACAAACAATTGCAGTTATCTGTTACCAAAATGTAGAATCATGGAATCATTTAGGTTGGAAAAGACCTTTAAGATCGAGTCGAACTGTAAGCCTAACGCTGCCAAGTCCACCATTCATTTACTGCCAGTAATAGCAGCAGTCACCTCATCAATTTCAAGAGAAAAATAATCCTTCAACATCTCAATCTTCTGTTTCAGAAACTCCACAATGTACTCAGCAAGCCCTTCTTTTGGGCCATCTTCTTCTGTCCAGCCACTTTCAGGATCCTCTAAAGCAAGCATTGAAAGCTCATATAAAGGAGCTGGCTCCTAAAAATGGAGAAGGCAAAACTTTTGTTAACAAACAGCATGGTCTATTGGAAATCTATAGCTTCTTTCTTCACATACTAATTGCAATGTGCCACATCTGCCCTGCAGAACAAACAGTTCTGTTTATCATATCCAGTCTAAAATGCTTTTAATTTCTTTGATAGTTCTGTGCCAAGTCCTCAGTCCTGCCAAGTACTGCAATATTTGCAGGATAAATACTGGCAATCAACACTATATTTCTGTAGATTGTGTATTCAAATTAATTATTTGTCCTAATGTAATGAGCAACAGCAAAACTTGGTGAATATCTACAACTGGCGCTAATAACAAGCACCCAGGATGATAATTTAACAGTAGAAGGCAAAAAAATTAAGAGTATTCTACGTTATGTTCTTACCATAAAAGAAACAAAACAACACTCTTGTAGTGGACAATAACCAACCTGACCATGCAAATAAAACAATGCATTTGTCTGAAGGGACAGACTTAATGTAAATACATTTTTTAAAAAACTTTGTTATATAGGATGTAATGTAAAATTATACTTACAGATAACCTTAAGACTCCAAAGTTTGCAAAGTCGTAAATAAGTATCTGGTAGAAGAGTTCTTGGCTAAATTGAAGCACAAAAATTAGTTGTATGGACAGGATCACATATCTTCAAGTTACCATAATAAAGAACGGAACGTAAGAATCATCCCGGACACATGAGATGTACATATCCAGTCATATTAATAAAGATCTTGCTTTAACTAAAGAGTTTAAAGATTCACATGCACTATCTAGATATTTATATTTAAATCTATTTCTTGGTTTCTGACATCATCAGTCACGCTGGTGCAGAAATGTTACATGCTGAAGCATCCTACCAATATCAATTTATTCCCTGACAACTTATATTTCAACTTCTTTACTCTGCTGCACTGCAAAAAATGCACAGGAGCTGCGAAATTGATAGACATATCTATCTCAAGTATATTCTCTGCTTTGTTACAAAATTTATGTAGCTGGCCCTGTAAGGCTGCACCTGCAAAATTAAAAACTTTGTGTTACAATCATGTCCTGCAGATACTCTTAACCCAACTGGATACAATGTTTCACATGACTTTTCTGAAGCTTTTGCTTGCTCATCTTTATACAATGCGCTGAGATGATTCTGAATCAGATCATGATGATCATAGATCATGGAGATAGATGATCATAAAGCAAGAAAAAGCCTTTCCCTTCCCACTGTCTGTGAGCAAACAATACAGTAGCTGGCATTTAAGTACACTGATTCCCTGCAACTTCTCCCATGTGTGCCAGAATTGTTTCCACTGTTCCGAACGGAACGCTTAAATCTTTAGCCCAGTGACTTTTCGGATAGGCAACAACAGAACCGTGTTGTTTTCCCTGTCATTTCCTTCCTTCTTCTAATTAGCTTCGTAATTGGTACTTATTTCAGCTGCCAAAAGGTCTAACAGCTTCTTTACCTGAGTTTCGTTGTATTGAGAAGGTACAGTTTTGTCTGATACTGGGCCAGAGCCCACTGTGGACTGACACAGCCAACAAAGGAGTGGTCACGTAGCATCTCCTGAAGTTCTGAAAAAATGCAGGGGTGGGGAAAAAACAAAAGGATATAATTTCATATTTGCAAGCCTGCCCTCATTTATTCAGTTGAGTGGTGTCTTTTTAGCATTAAAGTCACAGATTATTGTTCAGCCACTACTATATCCCTGCTTCTTCTTATAGGCCTGTCCTACCAATTATTCACATGTTTTGAAATATTAATAATTTCCATGCACACTCATACTATTAAAGCATCTATGAGAACAGTTATAAAACAGTTAAACTACAAATGCAAATTAAAAAAAATATAATTAAAATCCCTGTGTTTGAATAGCCTTCCAAAACTCATTTCCAGCCACAGGAGATTAGCGAGGGAGAACGGACGTACTTCAAAGAAAACTGCAGATTTAAACCAGCTTTGCAACACAATCAACTACTGTCAGACTAAATTCTGAAACTGTGATAGAATAGGTCCATAATTTTTTTCCGTATTTTTTTTTATTTTTATCTCACAAAGTAAGTTTTTTTAGTATATAGAAATGAGAAGGCTGGGAAAGGTATGAGAAGTCAGATTCCATTAAAGAGTTCATTTTAGGCATTCCACAAAGAAAATTCACTTGTTGCCATCCTTGGGAGCAGCTTCGTTACAGAAGCTCAGCACTACAGTCACAGCATGTACAAGGCACTACACTACCCAAATTCCACTGGAAAAGGTAACATTGTGAGGAGAGATTTCTTTCTCTCCAAAGTCTCTTATAGGTATTTCTTACACGTGTGAAGGCAAAACACAACTTCAGGGACCTTTACAAGTTCGGTTGTTTATTTTGAGACAGTTTTGGATATTTTGTGGCTCAGGGACAACTCTTTGATTTCAGTATTTAAACAGTGACAGTCAGATATGGAATTACTGGCTCAGAATTGCCAGTCTTCTGCAAAACATTTTCTGAAGCACAAGTGTAAGTATATGCTTTTTAAAGTTCAAGACTTTTAGTAATTTATAAAAAAGTTATTACGATAACAATTTTTACCATAAAAGAGAATAATATTTTATCAGTTTCATCCTTTCATGTAAGTGGGACAGATACAAATGAAAATGAAAAGCAAAAGCTTTTGTTAAAAGCTTGCTTAGCAGCACAGTGAACTGACTGGGCCTCCTTTAAACACCTTTTTCCTCAGCAGTTCAAACAATCATATTGAGTCGGTGGAATAAAAATAATCTTGGGAAGCAAAAGGCTTGCTTACTTGCATGTCCCTGGTTACTTATTTCCTCCTGGAGAGTCAATACACTGGTCAAATTGATAATTCTTCTTCTAGGGGTGCAGGCAGCAGTCATCTCCTTTCTGGTGTCATCTGTCTCCATTTCTACATCTGTGTCTTCTCGTGGTCTCTTTCTGCAATGCCAAACCAAAAAGAATTAGGTCAATTCTCCTATCACTTAGGCAAAACATAGCAACAGATGGGATGCTTAATTCACATTCTGTATGTTAACACAAGAAATGCAGGAAGTTTCCCAGGGATTCCCAGAACAACAGACTATTTTATTTCACTTCCAAGGCATAATCTGTTAGGAAAAGTTAGTTCAGAATTTTAAGAGAATTTATGACACACTAATACCAATCACATCAGACAACTGTTTAAGCACCAAGCAAACTGGCCTCTAAAGGACATATCAAAAAAATGTTGATATTTCTAATGATTTTTTTTTTCCCATGGTCATTTTTCTGTAATACTAAGGAGGGCAAAATCAGATTCCATCAGACGACTTTGGCCTATTGTAACAGCTCCTGCAGGAGCTGCACTTTTATCTTCACTAGGGTAATCTCTGCAAAATTCAGTGATGTAGTTTCTCATGTAGTAGGATGGGGGACCTCCAAAGAGAGACAGACCAGTATGACCTCCCGGAACTAATGTCATTATTTATACTGCTTCCCGCCTTCCAGCGTGAATGGAAATCCCATTCCAGTTACAAAATTTATCACAAGTTATGTAATTTACAGTTCACAGATTAAGTTTAATTTCTCAATAAACTGTCATGAAGAGTTACTCTAGGAAATGTTTCCCTTCTGGAAAAGCAGAAATTCCAAAGAGATCAGAACAATCTACAGTTTCAGGACCATGCTATGAAATAAATAGGTAGCCTTGCACCACCTCAGGAAAGATGAGACTTACCGAGAAGGCACTGACTCAGGAGACAAGTGCCCACTCTCACTCAGCCCTCTAGGCTTCCCTACGTCCTCCTGAACATCAGCCCTTTCAACCAGATCACTGACTTCTTCCATTTCAGCATCCTGTGGTCTGCTTGCAGCCTCTGGAGGTCCTGCATTAACTTCTGTTGTCACTTCAGCAGGGCCTGTATTTGGGGGGTTGTTCACTGGCTGAAGAAAAGCATCCAATTTCTGCTCTCGGGAATCAGTGCGGACCATCTGATGTGCATAAACTTTATCACTGGTTCCTTTGGTAACCACAGAAGAGTTGGCTGCTGACTTTACAACCTCACTGGAAGAACAGTCAGCCCCTGGAAGCAATGTCTTCATTCAGACAGATATGAGGAAGTGAAAAGAAGAGATTGAACAGTAAGAAAAAACAAAACAAAACAAAACCAGAAAGATCAGCCACACTTCTCACAGTATCCTACTGCTCAGAGGCAAGTCTGAAACCCCAAAAACACAGTGTCAACTGCTTAAAAAGGCCACCAGCTTTGCATCTGCTATCCACATAGAGTGAATGTCATCATCTTAGCAGCTAAAATCATTAGTTAACGTTCATTTGTCTCAAAGGAAAAAAATTATCGTAATTCTTATGCTATGTTCTACATTAAGAGAGATTAAAAAATCTTCCTGATTTTCTTCTGGTCAGATTAAAAGTGTTGTCAAATACACAGAACACTTTCCTCAGTCACATCTTCATATAAACCAGGCCAGAATACAAAATCAATTTACCACATTTGAAGGCCAACATACTTGTAAAATCAAGAAGACTGGTCAGGTACTTGACACAAAAGTATTTAAAATGTATTCATAGTTTTTTTCTCTCTTTTGCTGAATTGTTAACATTAGCATACTAAAGCAATTTCATCCCTGAAACAGAGAGCAAAGATCTCAAGGTACCAGTAGAACCACTGATGATTACCAATCCCTGCATAGATTGTACTATTGAACAGAGTAAATGTATCCCTGATGGTTAAAATAGTGCAGAGCTGCAGTCACTTCATACATGTTCTCACCTGAGTGAAGTACATCCTTGAAGAATTAGAGCCCAATAACTTGCTCTCCACATGCTGTTGCACACGCTCTAGAATACTGTCTTCATGAAGAAAATGGACTTCATGTTTTGTAGGGTGCACGTTCACATCGACATTTTGGGGGGCTATTTCCAGACTGAAAAACATTTTAAAAGAAGTTAACCTAAAATATTGCATGGATGGCAGAGAGAGCACAAATTGGTTCAGTACAAAATTTCTTCAGCTTGGGGGCATTACTCTATGCAAAGGAGTCAAAAAGATTCTGAAACCTGCTAAAGTTACATTACAGTCCTATTTGTTTAGTACATTAAAAATAATTAAATGAAAGACTCTACTCCAAACTCACCCAAATCAGCTTACGTAGGTAAGCTTAAACCAATCTCTCTATTTTACAACTACAAAACCCCATTTTTAGAAATATCTTTTACTTGCAGTGTATCATGAATTAATATGAAAGGGCTTCAGCTGAATTACAGATATTCACTACTTCTAAAATAAGGTCTGTCTTCTTAAGATTTAATGTGATTTAATTATCTCCTGTCTGGCAATTAATTACCTCAGTGCAGTGCTTAACACTACTATCAGGAACAGAAGTGTCCTTCTAAACCTACTCACCCTAGCTATATCCTACAAGATAGCATTAACAGGCTACTTCTTCCTATTACTTTACCTTAAATATAGGAATGGATGGGTACTTTTTGGCAAATAAGCAGCGTACACAGTTTCTATGGCTTTCCGCAAAGCGGCTGACTCTACCAACCGATCTGAAACACAGAACAAAAGGCTATTTCCAAAGAGCCCGACTGAAATACACTGCACAGCGCCCAACTACTCCTTCAGACCAACACCTTCATGCTTGGTATCTTTAAACGGTATCTATTATACACATTTTTCCCTCCGAGGCCTATTTGTTCTTCATATAAAACCAGGAAGAGACAGTATTATCTTAGTGTGTTTTGTAAGTATTTTTTTCCACAAATACCAAAATAACCAAACTACCTTTTCATTATTTCAATACTGTCAAGGTTCGTTGCACCTCATGCCAGTGTTCTTACAGAATGGAGATATCACTCTGTGTAAGTTGGCAGGAAACAATCATAACCTCGATACTCCAAAGCTTATGATTCTTTAGGCCCAGTTCTAGCTGCTTTCATTGTTTAGAGCGCAAAGCATGACGCACATTGCAAATCTGAAAACACTTTAGGATCTACAATTAATGGAAATGCTTATTCTTCAAAATGTGTTTAAGAAGGCTTATACATTTTGTAGGTCTGCTTCTGATTATTAAGTAAGCAACATATGATTGTACAAAATGCTGCCTTTTTTTTTTTTCAAACTTACGGTTTATGAAGAGTAAAAATATACATTTCTTCACAGAGTAGTTTGCATTCGTGATGTAACCTTTCATTTTAAAGGCCAGATTTGCATCTTCACAGCCCACTTCTATCAGTTCTCTATTAAGTTTGACAGAAACAAAGAATTAATTCTTCTGTTGATGGAAATTTCAAACAGTACTCACAAGTAGCGATATACTGATCTATATTTTATTTAAATCACAGTAATGAAAACACTAAAATTATCTGAGAATTCAAACATTCACTGCTAGGCCACAATAATTATTTAACCTGAACTGAATTGTTTTTGTTTCCCAAGTAAACGTAAACTAGTATTGTTGTATGATTGGAGTCTGTAAAACTACTTACATTAATACCACATCACAGTATTCATAATATTATAACGTACTGATAATTCTAATATGCATTTCTCTGTGTAAGTCATTGACAGTGATAGGACACTTCAAAATTGTCAGCAGCCAGGGAAGAACACATTCTTGGACTTCTCTGTCTGCTTTTGTCATCTAATATTTCTTGATGGGCTGTTAAGAAGTCATTAAAATGTGAAAACTTTTCTCTTGCTCATGCACACAGATCCTATTATTAACTACTTTCATAACAGTTTTAATAATTTTCATGATTCATTAGTTAAGGAAAATCCACTTTGGTAGTTTGTGAGCACAGCTCTCTAACAAGGCATTATGCCAACTTCTAAATTTAACACAGAAAAGACTATTTCAAATTCAACCTCAATATATACTGAGCACTATTTTTATAATTGATTTTTATCAATGTGTTCATTTTTAGAGTCAAAATAACACCATTTTCAACTGGGTAAAATGGAATTTTTGCTTAAAAACAAATGACCAAAGCACTTAAGTTGAAATGGACTGTGCTGAACTGTACAAAGGAAAAAATGTACCAAAAGAGCATCCATAGTAGACAAAAACAAATGCTAAAGAAAGAATAAAAACAACACAAACTTTAATACTAAGTAGCCTCTCTAGTTTGTTGTGATTCCTAAAGGTGCTTCCATTAAAAGTTACATTCATTATATCTGAAGTGACTTCAGTAACAGAATCAAAGTGACATCCAAGTATTTGTGGGACAAATCCATTCCACAAACTCTTCACAGATGAATGCGAGACAGAGAGGTTTTCCCTAAGTGGCAAATATGTCTTCAAAAGATGATTGCTTTTATTTGTTTTTAACTTTTCTGTCTGATTTACACAGCCTTAGCTAATGCAGCTTTTGTCAAAATAAGAAACCGTAAGATTTCAGAAAAACTACTGTGAGTAGCATTAAAATTTATCAGATAGCAGACTGGTAAGAAGCAATAAGATTTTCATGGCATAGCAAGAGCCTAGGAACTTGTAGAGAACACAGGTTCAGCTTGCTGTTTTTGCACGAGCATGTAGAAAGTTACAAGCAGATGGTTCCCTTTTAGTGAATTAAAGGAACAACTTTGTGACTTTCCTCTTCCCTTCAGTACAGAAAGAAAAGCAATATGTTCTTGAAGAGAGGGGAGAGCTCTCTTATTGCAGCACTCTCATTTCCCTGCAATTCACCCCAAAGGAAACAAGGAAAGTTAGCACAACCCACAGTCTTTTTAAGAGAAAGGGAGGATGATTCACTAGAAAACTTCATGTCAAAAGTAAACTTGACACCAACATACCTGCTAACAGCATTTCCAAAGATGGACCTAATGTTGTCCACTGTTGAGGCATTGGATAGGGTTCTAACATCTGACACGGTATCACCTTGCTAAAGAGAACAAAAATGAGTATCAATCAACTCACACTTCTAGATGAAGTTTTATAAATACTTTAATGTAAACAATTGCATTTCTAAAACAAAGGCACGGAACATAACATTATAATAATGGTTTTGTATTCTTATTAATTATTTATGCTCAAAAAAGCAAGATGGTAAACAGCACAGGTTTACAAGATTTGCTAGAGCACATCAGACCCATCCAGGCTAGTAACTCCATCTTGGAAAATGAGGAACACACAGAGTTCAGTAAATAATTATCCAGAATGCCACAGAACATCTACCCCATCCTCTTTCATACAGTAATTTGTAATCAGACTCTCAAGAGAAGCTGAAACAGCTCATAAAGCTAAACCAAAACATAATGCCGACCATGTGGAAAATTTCAAACTCCTGACAAACTTTTCTTGTTTACTTCTAACTGATGTGCTTTCTATCCAAAGCGCATCAAAGTACAGTTCCACATTTTAGTACACGGGAAGGCTCTGTGTGCTATTCCTATTGCAAAAGATGCAGTGCAAATTTTCAGATATACATATTATGTATATATACACAGACACACAGCGAAGTTACAAAGATTTTATCCACACACCTTTTTAACTGAAAAGCTGATGCCTGAGTTATGGATGGCATACCTGAAAAACAGGTAAACATAAGTCTGCCGTACGTACGTGAGAGAAAAGATTATTTGCCCTGATTGCTGAAAAGCAGCTAGTAATGGACACAAGCAACTTCACTTCCTGTTAGACAGTAACGCGATTCCAGCCAAACTGAGCTTTTGTAGACTGAACTATTATAAAAATTAACTGCCTTCTATTTATAACTCACCACATGAAATTCAAGGATCACATTAGCTTATTTCTCAAAATAAAGGATCAACCTCTGTAGACCTGGTTAGTTCAATTTCACTTCATAGGTTTAACTAAATAAAACTAGCAAAATGTTCTCAATATAAGAGACTCAAGTCTCAACTACTGTGGAGAAAGATCTCAATAATGGCCAGCTCGCCCTTCTAACTTCCCCTACTCAGATGGTTCAGCTGCCCCAGGGTTGAGTTCTGATACACTACAGCTGCGTAACCTTGGCTCAAACTTCTAGGGAAGTTACTGCATTCTGAGAAACAAACACACCACAGAACCTTGCAAGATGAGAAATGTAAAAATGCAGACAGATAATAGACTGCTGTGACCGGGAATTCAAAAATTCAAGAGAAAAAAAAGATTAAATAACAGAAAAATCCTCATGAGAAAAACAAAATACCAATGAGCTGAAAGCCTGTAACTCAGCAAGACTTTAAATCATGCTGTTCCACAGAGCAGCAGGACCTCACCCTCCACCTCCTGACTGAAGTCTGCCCGACTAGTAAAGATTCTTAAATAGCTCATTTGGGAAACAGGCTTGTGTACAATCTTGCTACTGTTTGCTACCTTTTGTGTTTTCTGAAAGTGTGAAGCAGTTCTTTTGTTTAGATTGAGTAGATACTGCTTGCAAAGCCTCTGCAAACGGCAAAAGATGCAACCAAGGGGCCCAGGAAGGGAACATCCAGTAGCTAAAGTGATATTACTCCTTTTTGTGGATGTGAAATTGCCATTCAGGTTTTTTGTATTCTGCCAATCTCAATGATCCTATGCAGTTTTTACATGGATTCTATCCAGCCCAAGCACATTTAGAGTTCAAGTCTATCACCATTTCTTTGATGGAATTCTTACAAATAATTAATAGTCACAGATAGAATACACTGTTTCTCCTCAGGATGGAATGTTATCTGACACTGCACAATAACAAATAGTTAAAAAAAAAAAAAGCCTAACAACAAAACCACCACCACCACCACCAAAAAATTACACCAAAGACACACATGCCAGTCCCTCTGAGAAACCCCATACTTCCGCCATAGCAGTATACAAAATTGGAGCTTCCTATTTTAGTTTACCTGCTAACAACTTCTAGTATTTTTGCATATTCTTCATTTGGATTTTTTAAAGCTTTTCTCCTTGTATTTACGTTGTAAAAGAGATCTTCAACCTACAGAGGGAAAGGTCACAATTAAAAATAATTTTAAAAATCCTCTCTTACTATAATAGTTGATCTAAATCCATTTTATGAATTTTTTTATATATCAATTTTCTGAGAATACTTTAGGTTATGAAGGATCAACATTCAATTTATTCCTTACCTCCTAGATTCACCTAACAAAACGCCAATCCGGTGAAACACATGCTTTAAAGCATTTTGGTACATCAGTATTTTCACCAATAACAACAACTCCACAGCTCCCTTTTCAGTGAAAGTTATATACCTTCTACCGAAGATGACAATGTATTCCATGATTACACCATGTTTTAATGAAATGCTAAAACAGTTGCTTCACTCAAGGCTGTTAATGTAATTAGAACAGCAACTTAAACTGTACATTTTCACTATTTATTTAAACAACACGCAAATTATCTTTCTCCTATACTGAGAAAGGCAGAAATTTAAAGTCCAGCTTCTTTTTAAGACACATTATCCTAAACACTGATGCGTGAAGCTTGCCGGGTGTATGCTACATCAGCAGAGACACATCTGCAGACTCCTAGGCCAGACTTCCCCTTCCCACCCCACACTGTGCAAAATGCACACTCCTTCCCAATTCGAGCTCCTTATTCTTCATAATCTTAATGCCAATCGTAATCCCAACTCACATTCAAGTCTTGCTGTGATATATGAAAGATATGACTGGAAAACAAAGCTATGACTGGAAAACAGTGGTTTTGCAGTTTCCTGCACCAGCCCTCCTCTTCCCACTCTGGGTCATACAGTGTAGACCACTCTCCACATTCCCAGCTTTTTGTAAACCCTAACAGTCCATTGACGTTTTCAGCAGGCCAGACGGACTATGAAATACTTCTGATAGTAAATGACTATGCTGTCCTCAGAAAAAAAAAAAAAAAAAAGGATCTTCTGAAATTTACCTTGGTGAAGAAAACAAAACCAAAACCCCAACAACAAAACAACAACATATTTTACAAGGTGATACTGTCACATATCTTACAATAAAATCGATGCAAGCCCAACAACCAGGGAACAGAAAAGAGACAAGAGAAAACTGGCACAAAAGCCTACTGTGATCTGAGTTCCTTGGTTTCCAGCACAGGGTTTCGGAGGGGCTTTAATTTTTCCATCACTGTAAGTAGCTCTAGAAAGAAAATAAAATGTTGTCAAACACCTAGAGTTAGAGGAGGGCAGACACAGACAGACGATGACAATGGAAGAAGACAAAAGAAATCCCATTATCATCGCACTCCTCCCAGCAAAGAATTCGGACCACTGTGAATCAATCCCTCCCCCCTACGTTTCTGCTAGAGGAAAACTGCTAGAGCCATATGGGCAGTGGGGGAGCAGGAACAATAGAAGTGGAAAAGGGACAGATAATGGCAGTGTTTTGAAACTGTATCACTGTGACTTTTCCTGTAAAGGCAGGATTATTGCATTTTATCTGTGTTTAGAAAACTAGACATGGCCTAATAACAATTTTTCCAATAGACTTTACATTTCGGTTATACTAACAAGAAATTCTTGACTTTAGTCCAAGATCTGTTCCTTTCTGACTGTAACAGGACTTTGAGCATAAGAGATTCTGACCCATGTACATCTTTCAGTAAGTTATACAGATGCATAGTTTCATACAAATTGTGAAATTTGTATGCTGCCCATGTATATATACAGCCTTTTATCCTGAAATGGAGGTAAAGACAAGCGTTTATCCTACATTAGCTGAAGAAGAATCCCCTTTAAGATTCCCTGCCCCCCACCCCAACTTTTAAAATACATTGTTTAGCTAAAGCTTACATTTACAATTTGAAATAAAAATCACTCAAACTACGTTTTCTCATATTCTAGGTCTTTTTTTGTAACTACCCTTACCCTACCCTCCTCCTTAATAAGAGCACTGAAAAGAGATACATCTGTTCCTTATTCCATGCAGCAGAAGTCACATGGATCATAGGTGGCATACCTGAATGCACACTTTGCATCAGCTGTTTTAGTTGTTACTGTAACATGGGCAACATGACTGATGCTCGCCAATGCCTAGGGAAAGAGAAAAAGCATCTTTGTAAACCTTGCTCGGGAGAACACTGAGGTGTGTACACACTTCAAACAGCGTGGCTAAATTTTGATATGCCACTTGCAAGTAATTAAGAAGAAATTAGAAGAAAACTGCAGGTCAGTAAAGCTTTAACAAACTTTAATATCTCTAATGCTGACTTTTATCTGCGGACCTTCTTCTGACCTTTCTAACATTTCATTACTTCTTGAAGTGCAAGTGGTTAACCAACAATATAACATATAACTAAAAGAAATTTCCAAATGTATTACATTGGGCTCTTTCTCATTGCAAATTTATTACATTGGGCTGTTTTCTCTAAAAACAGCTGGAAGGTTTTAGCTCTTACTTCTTCATGTTGACCCAAGTTCTTATCTTGACTGTAGGTAATACTACAGAGTCAGGTAACAATGCTTGTCCTGGAAAACTCAGTGGACAAGTCTGCACAGATGAAACTAGCCTCGGGACCAAATTCCACTGGCTGCGGAAAGGATTATGTCACAAGTGTGTGAGGAGAGGACTTAAGCAGCCTACCCTCTGGAGCATGGAAGGATCTATACATCTGAGCACAGGCAACATACGTACATATCATGTTCATCTGGTGCAGAAAGCTAAACTCATTCATGACTGTTCTTCCAGAGAGGCTTAGATACAGCCTATGAGAATATGAAGAACTGGTAAATCTGAGGGGTCAGAGATAATAACTTTGTCTAATAGCAAAAGCAAAGGAAGACAAATGTATGTTTCAAACATTTAATTTTAAGTGTGGTTTTAGAAGAGATGTCTGACATCAGAGATACACCTTCCAATCAGATCTTTCATTGCCTTTTACCTACAGGTTCCTGAAGCAGCATTTGAGAAAACAAGCCTTGTTTTACTTCAAAAAAAAATAAATCTTATTCCAGAAAGCAAGAATACATACCTCTTCCTAGGCATCTATCTAATATTGAAAGACACAAAAAATATATTTTGAACTATATTCACATGGCAGACTCTCAGAAAACAGACGCTTCTGTAAAGAGTACTGGGAATGAGATAGTATGTACACTCCACTACAGCAGGATAGCAACAATGAACAGTTTCAAAACTTTAATGAAGAGCTCACCTCACCCCTAAAACCGTATGTGGAAATACTAGCCAAATCTTCAAATTTTTGCAGTTTACTTGTAGTAAATCTCTCACATACAATGTCCAGATCTTCTTTCTATGTGAAAAGGACAAGCAATGTCACTTTGCAAGTTTTTCAGGATCAAAAACATTTATAACTTGAAATAATTTTTAAAAGATTGTATTAAACACCAGCACACAGCTGTCAAGTTTATTTACTTACTCTGATACCACAGCCGTTATCTTGGACCTGGATGAGCTTCAAACCACCTTCTTTAACTATTACCTGGATACTCGTAGATTTAGCATCCAAACTGCAGAAACCAAGAAAGCATTCTAAAGAATAAAGAACTACATCATGATTTAAAGTTTATTTTTTCTCACGCGAGTGATAAGTTGTTTCTACTCATCACTCATAATGGAATTCATTCTGTTACACGTGACTCTTTACTGTCTCCTTCCTTTTTAACTACAGTGATACATAATTCTAAATCACCATACTTATGAAGAACGTTCAAAAACTAAGGACGTAGCTAGTCCAGTAAGGAGATCTTCTCTCCCCACTACTGAAACCTACTGCAGAATTCTGTTGCTTGTTTTCACACAGCTGATGCAGCTCACTAAACCAGACAGAGTTCTGTTTAATATCTTTATTTATGATCTGGACAAGGGGATTAGGTGTACCCTTAGTCAGTTTGTAGATGACACCAAGTTGGATGGGAGTGTTGAACTTCTGGAGGGCAGGAAGGCTCTAGAGGGATCTGGATCGATGGGCCAAGGCCAATCATATGAGGTTCAACAAGGCCAAGTGCTGGGTCCTGGACTTGGGTCACAACAAGCTAGTGCTACAGGCCAAGGGAAGAGTGGCTGGAGGTCTGCTGGAAAAGGACCTGAGAGTGCTGGTCAACAGCTAGCTGAACATGAGCCAGCAGTGTGCCCAGGTGATCAAGAATACCAACGTCATCCTGGCTTGTATCAGGAATAGTGTGGCCAGCAGGACCAGGGAAGTGATTGTCCCTCTGTATCTGGCACTGGGGAGGCTGCACTTCAAGTACTGTGTCCATTCTGGGCCCTTCAATACAAGGACATTAAGGTGCTGGAGGGAGTCCAGAGAAGGACAAGGGAGCTGGTGAAGAGCCTGGAGCACAAGTGTGATGAGGAGTAGCTGAGGGAGCTGGAGTTGTTTAGCCTGGAGAAACAGAGGCTCAAGGGAGACCTTGTTGCTCTTTACCTGATGGGAAGTTGTGGCAAGTTGGGGGTTTGTCTCTCCTCCCAAGGAACAAGCAATAGGTCAAGAGGAAAGGGCCTCGAGTTGGGCCAGGAGAGGTTTAGACTGGCTATTAGGATAAATGTCTTCACGGAAAGGGTTGCCAAGCATTGGAACAGGCTGCCCAGGGAAGCGGTGGAGTCACCACCCCTGGAGGTATTCAAAAGACGTACAGATGTGCTGCTTAGGGACATGGTTTAGCGGTGGACTCAGCAGCCTTTCAGTGATCTTAGAGGTCTTCTCCAACCTAAGTGATCCTACGAATTACTAACTCGGCACCGAAAGCGAACGATTCCTAAGTTTCCCAAACAAGAACAAAGCCCACCGAACGCAAACGCGGACAGGAAGGCAGCCTTCCGGACAGAGCTGCCCCGCCGTGCGCTCCGTGCGAGCACAACCCACTCAGGCACTGCCCCTCCTCAGCGCCCGGGCCCACGCCCGCCCCCCGCTACGCGCACGGCCGGACCGCCCGCGCCAGGGCCGCGCCCCGCGTTATTACCAGTTCTCGATCATCTCCTTGATGGCGTTGGCCGGCCTCTGGATGACCTCGCCGGCCGCGATGCGGTTCACCACGGCCTCATCCAGCCGCCGGATCACGCCCGCCATGGCTGCCGCGACGGGCGCGCGCCGCCCGCCGCCCTCCGCGCGGGCAGCGCCGCGGGGACGCGCCGGGGGGGCGGGAGCGCGCCCCCTGCCGGCGGGAGGGCGCGCGGCGTGCGGGTCCCGTCAGGGCCGCGTCCGGGGCGCGGGGAGCGGTGGCCGGGACCCCGCTGAGGGTGGCCACGGCCCCTAGGGGCCATGCGTGTCAGACCTGCGGGTCCTGGTGGAAAACAGGCTGCCCGTGAGCCAGCAGCGTGCCCTTGTGGCCAAGAAGGCCAACGGTGTCCTGGGGTGCATTAGGAGGAGCACTGCCGCCAGGTCGAGGGAGGTGATCCTGCCCCTCTACTCAGCCCTGGTGAGGCCACATCTGGAGTGCTGTGTCCAGTTCTGGGCTCCTCAGTAGAAGAGAGACATGGACCTCCTGGAGCGGGGCCAGTGGAGGGCAACAAGGATGACTGGGAGAGTGGAGCATCTTCTTATGAGGAAAGGCTGAGGGAGCTGGGCCTGTTCAGCTGTGGGAAGAGATGACTGAGAGAGGACCTCATTAAAGTGTATAGATATCTACAGGGTGGGTGCCAAGGAGATGGAGCCAGACTCTTCTCAGTGGTGTCAAGCAACAGGATGAGACGCAATGGGCAGAAACTGATGCCCAGGAAGTTCGACCTAAATATAAGGAAGAATTTCTTTACTGTGCAGGTGACTGAGCACTGGTACAGGTTGCCCAGACTGGTTGTGGAGTCTCCCTCTCTGGTGATATTCAAGAATCCTCTGGATGCAATACTGTGCAATGTGCTTTAGGATCGCCCTGCTTGAGCAGGGAGGTCAGACAAGGTGACCCACTGTGATCCCTTCCAACCTCACACATTCTGTGATTCTGTGAACTGCTGTGAGCACTGTGGCAGGTGTGTCCGTCGAGGCTGAGCTCTGTGCCTGCAGACAGCAGGACATGTTGCACTGGGTGTATGACTGCTGTATGTGTGCCAATCACAGCATTCTTTCCAGGGTGTCCCTGTATGCATTGTAATATATGTCTGTGGAATCACAGTACACATAGTTACTCTATATAACCTCAAGAATTGCTCAAAAATATAACGCAGATTTGTGCCATCTGTGCAATGTCCAAAACTTGGCAGCAAGTGCCAAGCTTTGGGATCTCCTGAGGTTTGGAGACCACCTGCATGGCCTTGTCCTTATCTAGAAATGCAGCAAGGAGTTGCCATGTGAACATCCTTTCTGTTTGAAAGTAGAAATGATAAATGGAATTTTTTTCTGCAAGAAAACCCTACAACAGCTCAAATGACCAAAATGAGATAACCCTTCCTACAGAAAGGGTCTGCATGGTGCAGTGCACTTGCAGTGGAGGCCCATTCAAGGCTTCACAACTCAAGGCTACCAACTATCAAAAGGGATGTAAGATTATCTGTACTACTGTATATTTCTTATTTTTCCATCTCCAGTAAGAGATGGTACAGGAATGGCATCAGTCCAGCAACTCCTGCTGCAAAACCACTCTAAACTGCATTTCCCTAAGCACAGTAAAGCACCACTTCTCTCAGGCAAGCTGCAAATGGAGATTCGGAGAAGTAGAAGCTTTTCCAGGAGGGCAGTGGCACTGCAGTGTCTTGTCAGGGTGATGTAGCTGGCAGATTTCAGTGTAAAGCACCAGAGTATATTCATATTGTTTATGTGTTGCTTATTGCTGCAGTGCCAAGAAATGGACATTATTCCAGTTGAAGATGTTCTACTATTGGCGTTTCTTAATGTAGAGTAATGTCACTTCAGTGACTTCTCATCCCCTTCAAAAGTGCCTGTCTTCATGTTTGGAATCATGCATTACTTGTAAAATGTTGAAAGCAGCTTTCACTTTGCAGAAAGAAAATAAAAAAACAACATCCTGAGACATATACCCTCACAAGTTCACCTTAAATGGGCTCCCAGCCAATGGCATGAAGAAGATAGAGGCCTCGTGAGAAATGCGTAAAGATGAAGCAAAATCACTTTTTGTGAGTGTTAAGAACTATGTGAAGCATGGACTGGCAGTATCTTGCTAGAAGGTGCTTTGCCTTGCAAGGACATCTTGTCCTCAGTTGTCTAGGGTGGCTGCTATAAAGTGTCACTCTGTCCACATGAGCAGGTGCCTGCAGTGCCCCCAGGTGTGAAGTATCTCCACAGAAGCCCCTTTTGAGGTTGACTTCAGGTTCCCTACTTGTTAACCTTGGCAAAACCTGTCTGGGCAGAGGCCAGCAGTCCTGCCCCACCACCTCCCTGACTGTGGCTTCCCAAACCTCCAGGTTGCAGTGACAGCTGCCTCGGCCGTGGTGCACTTTAGCTTTGATTTGCCGGAAAAGATTTGGGATCTTGATACAAGCCCAGCTGTGAGCATGAGTGGGGCAGATTGCAAAAGGTTAATAAGCACAAAGCGAGGGTGACCTCCTGTACACTAATCTTGATTGTGTACTGACCTGGGAAGCACCAGGAGCATGGGGAGCACTGAGCTTCAGATCTGAGGAATCCAGCTCTAGTCCAGGATTTGAATTTAGGGGAAGAATCTGGTTTTGATGGCCTTGGTTAGTCTGCCACAAGCTTCAACCAGAGCATCTGGAAACAGGGGTAGGAAAGCAGAAGGCATCTGCTGGATCTCGGCACTCCATCTGGGACAAAAGACATTTACTCAAACTCTCCCTTGTCCGTGCTGTTGCTGACAGCTGCTTGCGCTGTCAGTATCTGCCCTAGACCAGCTGGTAAGTCTTTGCCTTTATTCCTTGTACCTGTGTTATAGTTTGAATCATACAAATACAGTTCATTTTAGTGGATGTTGCTTGCATAAAGCTTTAAAATTTTGTGTGGTCTGTGCCAAACTCCCAATTTCCATGTGGAAGCTGGTGTGAGAAAGTGTATTTCTCTGTTTGGCTGCAAGGAGCCATCAAAAGACTTTGTCATATTTGCATCACAACTGCTCCAACTGGAGGTCAGCCCTGCCTGTTCATACCCTGTGAGCTTTATCCAACACATTTCAGTTTAAACTGGCATTTTGTGTGACAATCTGTTAAAAAAGGGAAACACATCCATAGTAACAACCTAATTGCTAAAAATACTTCATCAGAGAAGCCTGGGAGAGATATATGTGAAATACTTCTTCGAATTTTAGATTTTTAGATTTTTTTTTTTACTGATAAGGTAAAGAATGTATGAATTTGTTTTTATTAAAGCAAAGAAAAACCAAATTATCTACATTTAATTTTAAGTAATTAAGGGAGATACAACCAGTGTATTTTGATGCCAGGGCTCAAAAGCGGTGTCAGGGCAAAAGAAGTGGCGAACACTGAATGAAAAGAGCCCATTGGAATCTTAATGCTTTTTAAGATCCCAAAGAGGAAAGCTGATATATTTAGCAATTAATGCTAAAAAATATCTGAAGGCGAGAATTAGTTTCTTAGAAACACATGAAACTGAAACAACCTCACAGTCATTAGAGAAACATAGTGAGTTTTTGCCTTAAGACATAGAGGATCATTTAATTTAAAAAAAAAATAATTTTTACATAAATAATCCAGTTGAAGTGCTGCAATCTTACTAAATCTTTCTCATGCCAGGAAGAGGCAACCTAAGTATCACTAAACAAAAGGGATTTTGAATGCTTTGATTTTTATTAGAAAATCTATTTTCTTAAATGCAAAGATCAATCTCTCTAGTTTTGGGTCTGATAATCTTAATCTAATATATTCTCTTAGAATAATAAATTCTCTTAATCTAATAAATTCTCTTAGAAACAAGGAAGTTTTATATAATGGGGGTGGTAAAACACTGGCACAGGTTGCTCAGAGAGGTGGTGGATGCCCCATCCCTGGAAACATTTCAGGTTGGATGGGGCTCTGAGCAACCTAGTCTAGTTGAAGATGTCAGTGCTCATTGCAAGGGGACTGGACTAGATGACCTTTAAAGGTCCCTTCCAACCCAAAACTATTTTAATTCTATGAGATTGTATACAATTTTGAAGTCCTATCCACTCATTATCTGCAGCATGCCTTTGCTATTCCAACTCAAATATATTAGGAAGCCCAGTCTAGAGTTATTTGTAAATTGTTGCTGACCCATTCAAAGTCAACATTGCTTTATTTGGCTTGAGCAATTAAAAGAGAGTATTAAGAAATAGCAAACAAGATTTAAGAAAGAATTGGTGCATGGGATTAGAGCACAGGGGAAGCAAATAAATCCTGGTTGGCATAACACTGTCTTCTTTACAAAACTAGAACCCAAGACTACATCCTGTAACATGAGACAAGGCTGAAAAAAGACAGAGATCTGCTACACTGAACAAAGGACTGGAGAGTTAAAATTTGAAATGTTAAAATTATTAGAGTTTTAGACTGCAGCTCAAGTAGAATTGGAGGTTAAAAGATGAGGGTTGCTTGAACAAAGAAAGCCTGATTTTTTTTGTTTGTTTTTAAAGAGAAGCAAGTTAAGCAGCATTCCAGTATGCTACTACTTTTATAGAGTTCCTTGTAAAAACAGCTTTTTTTTTTTTTTTTAAAGGGGCACACTCCAGTATCTGGAAATATCTTCTCATTTGCCCTTAAATAATTTTCCTTGATGTGCATGTCAGTGAAAAATGGTATCTTTCACCCGTCTTACAGTTTTTCATGCCAAACAGCAGCAAAGTTTATGACAGTTTTTCCAAAATGTCTCTAGTTGTCTAGGAAGAGATAACTGAAAGAATGCAAACAAATAACCTTGATTCACAGACCTCTGCTTCTTTTCTTGTCTTGACAAGCACCCAGACTGTCCAGGCAGTTCTTTTAACCCTTAACATTGCAGAATACAGACCCACTCTTCTTGCAGTGAATTTCACGCATCTTTAGGATGCAAAATAAAATATTAACACAAAATAAAATATTAACACAAAATTTGTGTGACAAAGGTTGGCTGTATATCAGTAGCAGATGCAATAGCACTGGCAGTACTGATGTATTATTAAAACTATTTACAGAGAAGGATCTGCTTCGACTTAATATTGTGCCTACCTCAAAAACAATCACGCACAAGAACCCCCATCCCAAGACATAAAAAAAATCAGACTCATATTCCACTGAAATCTAATTATCCCATATATAATTCAAGACAGTAACTGACACCAGATCACTTGTTTGGCTATAGTAATTTTATTCTGACTTGGTCACTCATGGTCCAGAGCTTGGTGAAAATGTGCTTCTGTGAGTAGAGGAGCTGCTCAAGACTACGTGTCACATGCCTTTATACATAGCCTCAAGCATCTATATAAGGCAAGAAGAGATAGACAATAGTGCCCCAGTTAAAATTTTTTTCACCCAAGTTTATAGTTAATTTTTACGAGTTCTGAAGGATAGCAGGTTCTGGAAGCTCATGATGAGAAAATAACTTTGAAATCCATATATTTTGTATTTATTTCCCCTCATCATACCCTGTGCATACAGTCTTGACAGGTAAAGAGTTATTACTAAGTCCGCTTGAAAGGACTCTGGAGTACCCAGATAAGCAAGATGATTTGTGCAAGGCACTATAGGGCACGCTTAACAGAATTTGGAATTAGAGTTCTTTCTCTTTTTTCATCAATATGAATATTAACCCTTTAGATATACAAATGATAATTATAATATCACTCCTCTACCTAGAATATGGGCAGTTATTTCTACAGACCTTAAAATTTCCACAGTTGCACTTCCTAAGTGTAGGGTGATAGACCAATTTAAGGCCATGATGACCGGCCTGATCAGTTACAGGAAACACCTCAGCACGTGGAGGGGGCATTCCTAAAAACCCATTGTCAGATGATAATGGGTTACACAAAAAAGGGCAAACAGACCCCGATGGCTTGATGAAAGTCCTCAACAAAATGGGGAGACTTCGCAGCAACAGACTGATAGGATTAAGGAAGGATGGAGTGTTATGGAAATAGCACGGCCTTTCTTCGCAGCATTCTACATTGTTAGGCCTATGTCATCTGTCTATCACCCCAAAAATTAATATTGACGGCAGTCACTCAAGCTGCTTAAGGAAAAAAAGTATAAAGAGAGATCGGACAAGAGCAAAAATTGGGGAGAAGTTCCAGTATCTCTGCGGGGTTAACTAACGAGCTGCCTTCTAGTTCTCCGGACTCCTCCTTCTACTCCTTCGGACACTGTAGGGGTTAGCAACCTACTAGTCTGCTTTCTTTACCTTGACCTTGCCTTATACCTTACAGATTACCATCTTTCACCTTTACCCCATATATACCTTATTTACTAATTGCACTTTGCTACTTTGCTTTATAGGCACTGATTTTACCGTGCCCTACACCCTGTAACTTAACGGGTATATATCTTACCTGATATTCTTTTGTTGTTGTTGTCCTCCTATATTGTACTTTATTGCCGACTCGTGGGGTTTGCTTTCAGGTGAGCATTTCCTTATCTTAGTGAGTTAAAATGTGTGTTAATGGGAAGCGGCTATATTCTTTCTTTTTTTGCTTTGTGTTAACGAGTGTCTTTAGATTTTATTCTAGTCTTTGTAATTTGGCCTGTCGTGGAGGGGGGTTGCTTGAGTTTTGTATTAAGGCTTAGGTAGTTGTGTAGTTCTGTGGAGCCGGCTTCTGGTTGTGGGATGTTTTTTTATTAAAGTGCAATCGTGCAGTTAAACGTTATCACCGGCCACACCAACCCTACAATAGTTTGTCACATACTTGTCTTAATAAAAGTTATTCCATGAGATGCTAGAGTTAGTCCGGTTTGTTTCTGGTGCTGGCAGCCTCATAACTTGTAGGAGAACTTCGCTGAGAAAGTTCTTCATTAAAGTGCCGTCCCCATACCAGGGTATCAAAAGTCCTGTCCATTGCAGTGAATCTGTCTGGCGAAGGGCCTCTTTAGGTGAGGCATGGACAGACTGTTTTGGGTTTTAAAAGGTTTTGATATTCTGATATTGACACTGATAGCCAATAAAAATATATTAATACAGGTGGGACAAGAAATCTTTGCATTTCTTCCCCTTTTCACTTGACACTAAGGAACAAACACTCTCCTGTACGAGCTGAAGATTTGCTACACTCCAAGTCTTACAGTAAAAAAGGGGACACACTGTATATGTGGAGTTCACTTAATGCAATCTGTGTATTGGAACTTGGTTCTCAATTGTACAATTTTCTATTCTTCCTTTTATATCTGAACTGGTTTAACAAGATTATCTTCCTGTACTGACCACTGTGGTTTCTCCTCATAGCCTGGGACGTCTGGTAACATCCCATTTTTGATTCTTGTACCTCCCATTTTGTTCTAGGATAACAGATAACGCAGTCAACAAAAAATAACTTAATGTTGTCACAATCACCTAATACTATCCTAAACCCAAACTGACCACTGGATAATTGCTATCACCACTAAAATCAGTCAAAGGCAGCTTATGCCAACATAACCCAGACAAGTGCTGAGACTCTGCCCTCTCAAGCTGGTGCAAATCCAGAAATTAGCTTTCATTTGTAATAGCAAAAATGGTATTTACTTGACTACAGACTTAGTCCTGATTCTTAGGGAGGGGACTGGTGTAGGCAAGGCAATCTGTATTTGTCCTTTGCAACCACACCAGAACATTACTTGTTATCTCTTCTTTTTGTCTGACATTAAAAACTGTCACAAGCAGAATGCTTATGCAAATTGATCACATATTGCTACCAAGGCAGCATTTTCCATGTTCCTAAAATGGTATATAGGTTGAATTTATGAAACCAAATTTATACCATTTTTTTTTTCTCCCATTACAGTAACTGCATCATTGCATGGTGCTTAGATTTTTCCACTCTACTGTTCATGATGATGCAAGTTTTTCTGATATTCTACTTACATTTTCCTTTGGAACAAAAAAATCTTCTGGACGAATCAGGAAGCATGAAACAAAAGGCCTGGGTTTTTTCCTTCATTTTTGTAACTTATTTCCTGTGTGGTTCTGTTCAGAACATAAGAGTTACCTTTATAGAGTATTTTGAGAGTTCTGGATGGTATAATATCACTGCATAATGTTGCATGTATTCTGTCACTGTTTTTATTTTTCCTTAGGGATTTAGTATATTCCGAAAGGTGTGTGTTTTTGGCATAGTCTCAGAGGAAACTTAAGATGAACTTAAAAGCACTAGATTAACTATATAGAATTATTATATATTAATGGGAATAAAGATAAGAAAAAACATTTTTTAAATTTTATACAGCTGTCTTCATCTTCAGTTGTAGAAAAGAAGTTTATTACAGTCAGAACAATTAATTACTCGAAAAGCCTGTCCAAGGATGCAGAAGAGCCTCCCATCATGGAATTTTATCAAGATGCAAATGGACATGATGCTAGATAATTTCATCAAGGCTCCCTTCCCCACCAAAAATTGGACCAGATGAATTCTGGAGGCCTCTTCCAACCTGGACTCTTCTATGGTTCTATGATTATTATGCATGATTGTACTGCAGGGAAAAAGAATTGTTTTCTAACATTTTCATTGCCAGTAAATACGGGGGGTATTTATTTTTTATTGTGACTAAAGTCCCATTTTTGATTTTGCTCTTTAAAATACCTTACAAGAATGGACAAGATACATATGCTGACGTTTCAATACCTCAGCCTTTCCTTTAATAGATGAATTAGCTCTTGAGGGACATTTGAGTACTGGGCTAAGAAATCTCTAATGACCTCTATTTTGCTGAACTTTCTAAGGTAAAATAAATGAAAAAGAAAAAAAAAAAAGCTTTATTTCCAGAAAGAAATGAAATGGGGGACAAGCCATACTTTTTCACCTCCAGTCAGTGCCCTGCACGCTCTAAAATTTAGAATTCACATTTTAGTGAATAGGTAACTATTCTGTTACTGGGCAGGGTCTGGAAAAATTTTACCACTGCTGTTCTCGGAGTATTTAGTTTCTGTTCAACGGACATCAAGAGTAGCAAAAGCACCATGGATTTCTGTCAGCCAACTTTTGAGTTTCCCTTGAGCAGAGAGACCATGCCTCAATGACAAGAAAGCCTAAAGCAAATAGTTACAAGTCCAACCAGAGGAAAATGCCTTGCTGCAATACAGGTTATATTCCATAACTGGAAGAACACCATGACATGCAGAGTCACATAAATTTTGTGTCAGATTCTGCAGAAATTCCTGGGGGTTTTAGATAATTTTATCTGCAGCAAGTAATTCAGAATTTGTTGTCTGCTTGTGCTGTAAGAAAATAGCTTTGTAAACCCACAGGAGTTAAAAGAGCTGTGGAAACCTTTCTGAGACGTTTGAATAGGTAGTACTCAGATGTCAAATTAAAAAGATCCCTGCTACTTTTGAAGATAATCAGAGCTATATTATCTTCCTCTAGTAGTATGACAGTAAATGTGTAAACCAGATGTGCCTTTTTCAGATAAGGCTCTTTTCTTGACAAACTGGAATGGATACATAAGCGATGTTTTTCACTACTTCCTATGTGAGTGAGAGGGTTGGGTGTAGTCCATGTAAAGGAGTAATTAATTCAGGAAGAGAAAACCTGCCAGCATCTCCAGAACAAGGCAAAAGTCTAGATACAGACCAAGTAAGCACTCCTGCAGCTGGAGGAAACATCCTGCACGGATGCCACAGACACAGGTGCAGTGGCTGGATGCTCAGTTGTACAGGAACAGCCATGTCAGCCATGCTGTACCCCTGGGACGGAGGGGATCACACTGGCTCTCCACTGGAAGGTCCTGAAGGATGGGTGGGACAAGGTGTCATTTTTAGTAGTCACTGTCATGAACTGGTTTTGAGAGTTTTAATCACATAAGGGGACGAGTGGAATTTGGAAAAGCTGTTTGCACCCCTGAACCCATGACGGCGGTGCCCACTGTCATCAGTAAGAACAAATACCTTCTGCTTAAAACTTGGCATGGACTCATTACAAAAACAAACACAGAAAACCTGCCAATCTCTCCTGGTGTGCAGCCAGGAGCATGCTGGTGCTATCTAGATGGGAACATATTTGAATTAGTTGCCCTAGTAATGCTACACAGATTCTTGACTGGTTTGCTGATGCATAAACATCTCCTGACCTTTGGACATGTCTTCCTAGGAGCATTCATGTTCCTCTCTGTCACTGAGCCTGTCATCTCCGTTTCTCAGGAAGTAAGGCTCAGCGCCACTCTCTTTTGCTAAAATCCTGTTCAGTCTTTGGTGTTGTAGCTGGATATGCTCTTTGCTGATTAAAATTTGGCCTTCATGCTCCAAGGCACCTGATGGTCTACTGCGACTGTTATTTTCATGATTGGCTTCATGCAGTCTTAGTGATCTCTGGGGTTTTGGCATTCCTATTTCACACTATACATAGGTGTCTTGCACTGATTCCTTAAAGTCTTTGATTTTTTAATTTTTTGTAGATTTTAGAAGTAGTTGTATAGTGAATGTAGATTTTAATATAGCTGTATTACATCCCTTACCCTGTAGCATAATGTTTACGTGTTCCCAACCCTGTTACTCCATTCCATATCAATCCCCCTAAATTCCATTGGTGTGTTTAGTCTCCTATTCAAGGTAGAATTGTAGAAAAACACCTTAAAATCTGCACCAGAAGATATAAACATAGACACAACAACCTTCAAGCCCGGAGTTTTGAAAAGGCTCCAAGGACTGCCTGTGCTGCAAAGCAGATGAAGAAGAAGGGGTCCCAAACTCCCCCAGACTCAATTCCCGGAGGTGTGTCGAGGGGCAGAATGGGGCAGAACCGAGGGGTGGACGAACCAGGATTGGATGGAAATCATTATATATATCATATATATAAAACTGTTAACACCTGGGTTGAAAGGCATGCACGTGAGTTTGTATTCCTGGAGCCTGGAGGCTCATTAAAACTTCTGCTCCCTTATCTTATCTCCTACCTAATTTGGCCTGGAGTCTTCTTTTCCTCCTTCGTCTTTTAGGCAACAGCACCCCTATGTATATATCCAGTATGTTCTAATGAACATATTGGGATGTAAGTAACAAGGATATGGATCTGAAGTTATTAAGTAAAAATTACTTGAACAAGAACTGGGGAAAATTTATGGACTTACTTCAAAACAAAAGAGTACAAAATCATGTATCTGTTTTATTATTACTAGAGGTTTCTTTCAGGATGATTCATCTCTGACCACAAGCCCCATGGTTTTGTTTGTTCTCTTGCTGCCAGCTGTTGGTTGCCTGTTCTTTGGATTCCTCCAGGCACCGCTGCTGGGGGGACTCACCAGCCCCAGCCTGCACCAGCGAGCCCCTAAAAGTGCCTTTCCCAAAACCTTCACCATCTTCTCCATTCTCTACCTTTCTCTTTCTTCCTTTGCCCCTACTCATCCTTGCTCAGCTCTTTTGCCTTCAAAACACATAGGTTGAGGTGACAGGTGCAGAAGGTGCACATTTCTTTACTCTGGTCATGCCTATTGCTGTCCCTGCCCATTCTTCATTACTGTGACTATGCTTCACGTAAGCAGTCTTGAACTGAGTGGGTTATTCCATATTGTTCAGCAGCCAGAAAAGGAGATAGCAAAGGAAAATAACTGTGCAGTACTAAGTGAGTTTTATGCTTCTACAGCTTTAACCCAGCTATCAATAGCCAGGTTAAAGTTTAGCTAAGAGGCATCCCTAGAGCAGTCTTTCCATGCACAACAGACTATATTGCTTTCCTAAGATACGCAGTGCTTGCTGTCACAGGACACCAGTCCTCACTTAGGCCATACTGTGCCACAACTGTCTTAAGTGTGTAAAGAATGACACTGGAGAATGGTTGTGCTGGTAGCAGACACAAGAGGAACAAAAAGCTTTGTCTTGGACGGTGCACAAGAGATTGTGTGTGGATCACTGACAACTGCTTGTACAATGATACAGACCTCTTTATAAGGATCAAATAGTCCTTCAGGTGATTTACAAGTATATTGGCCTATATGATGTTGACACAGGCAAGGTTCAGCAGTCAGGCTTTTTGGAAAAGGAGTAACAGGAAAGGATAACGTACAAATAACATTAGACAGGAGAGATGTGATTTTTCATCGTGTTGAAGAACAACTAGAAGCAAAATAATAAATTAGGCATGTATTTGCTGCTAGCTGTGTTGCACTACCCTTTACTTATTATGTGCTTAATTGAAAGGCCTTTTAAAGCTATTATTCTGAAGCACGTGATTTCTCTGGGACCTGTTCCTTGATCTCAGAAATAAACTAGAGTGAACAGAAGTTCATCCCCAGTATTACTACGTCAGTTTGGAGAAATGCTTTTAAAGTCAATTAAACAGTCAGAAATAATCATCCTCCACAAAACCACACCTATACCACAAACTTTTGCCTTCATAGCTGTAAAAGCTGGAGATATCATTTATGGCCAGTGTATTTTTGTTAACAGCTGGTCTTGCGTGGGGCGGTTATACCAGGAAATACAGGTTTTTCCATGTACAGTTTCAGGGATCAGCAAGTGCCATTTGCTTCCCAAGGGTTGGGGAGATGTGGAGATCCCCAGGGGACCAGCCAAGCAGAGGTCTCCCCAGCTAGGGTGCATCCCACTGATCCCAAGTGAGAGAGCTGGGCAGACTGTGGGGGAAGCCAAGCACAGCCCCCAGCCCAGGGCACTGGGCAGCCCCATGGGGATGGGGATGCACAGAGGCCAGGCTGGGATGCCAGCTTGTTGGTGTGGGTGAGCATCAGGCCTGGTGAGAGGAATTAAGGTAAGACACAGCTCTGTGATTGCCAGGCCCACAGGCTAGAGGGTGTCCCAGTGAGCTTGGTCAGGGCTCTTGAGGCTGGCAGATGTCCCCAGGCCCTGATGTGTGGTATAGTTAGTTTGGGTTTTCGGGGGATGTCTGTTTACCAGTTCAGGTTGTGTTGGTGTCAGGTGCAAGTTGCCACTACAATAGATGTCTTTAGTTGAGAGCTAAGTCTGCATTGCACCAGATGCAGGTCTATAGTAAGATGCATGTCTGACCCAGGCTCAGTGCTGCACTCTTAGGAGCTGGGAGATGCTGACTGCTCAGGAAAGCAAGAGCTGTTGGCTGAGTAGCTGTTTCAAGCTCAGCACAACTGAAGACTTGTGACATGCACTGCAGCTCTCTTTCCTGCATGTGTTCTGAAGGGTGATCTTCCCCTGAAAGTGAGGCTTTCCCATCATTGAAAAAGAATCAGAGATAAAAAGCAAGATTGCTAACACATTGCCAAGATCCATCCCTTCCATGCTATGGATGTACCTCCATCATGAGCTCTGATATATAGGTTCATGTGTGGAGTGACAAGGAAGTGGAGGGGTCTAATACTCACTCTGTCATGCAAAAGAAATGTCTCTTGGAAATGTACCCACATCAACACCTCTACTCTCTAGTTGCAACAAAAGGGGTGTAGGACCTACTTATAAAGGGCTTTATACATAATTTTCTGCTGCCTTGCTGGGGTTTATGAGCACCTCCTCCCAGTGTTCTTTCTCGTTTATGAGCACCCCAGATCAGCCAGCGTGCCTAATTCCTCACTGGTCTGAGTGCCTGTGCACTCAGACATATGGTACTGTCTCCCCAAGCGGGTCCACCCTTTCCACTTTCTGTTTCTTCTCCACTCATTTAGATCAGGAAACGCAATAATTTGCAGACTCAGTAATTCACTGGCAATGTGTATGCGTGGCAAGGACGTTGCATGAGGAGGAAACGCCCTGCTGTTCACCAGCAAAAGGCCTACAAGCTGCCAAGTTTCATTTCTACAGCTGAGTTATGAAAAAAAAAAAAAAGAGTTTCGTTTTCTGTCTCGTGACTGTTTTGACAAACACACCCATGGCATGCAGACAGACATGGCAAAGACTGCTGTTCCGGTGTTTAGGTCAGAGTCCCTTCCAAGTCAAAAAGCAGCGTGTTCCGCTTTCCATACCAGAATTAAGGTGGGTTGGTCCTTGGCTTCTCTGCGCTGCAGTGAAAACATCCCTAAATAACAACGGTAGGGAGTTCAGAGGTCACATGAAATGCCAGATACATTAGTATCCATCAGCCACTCATTCCTCTCAACATTTATATTGTATTAATTCACTCAAGCACTTTTGCCCGAATAAGAACTGCGAAATCCCACCTATGGATTTGGATTTCTTTAAGTCACTTAGGAAAAAAGATTACATTGTACTTTTCCTGCCTTGTGTTGATGCAGCTACAAAATGATTGTGGATGTACCTTTGAGAGCTTTCTTTAAAAGTGGCTTTGCCCATTATTTTGGTGCACTCCACTAGGAGCCAAGTAATATAAAACCACCTGTGCTAAAGTTATCATTATTTTGTTTCTCCAGTCCCTAAATGGGTAGCAGGATAGTTTATGTGAATACTCAGCACAGAAGATAGATGACTGACAGAAACTCATTTTTCTATGAGAACGGGATGGGTTGACCTTGGTTGGACACCAGGCGCTCACCAAAGCCACTCTATCAATCATCTTCTCAGCAGGAAAGGAGGAGGGGAACAAGATGGCAAAAAAATCTCATGGGTCAAGACAAAGACACTTTATTAAAACAACAGCAAAGCCCATGTGCAGAAGCAAAGGAAAACAAAAGATTTGTTCTCTATTCCCCAGCAGCAGGCAATGTCCAGCCACTTTGCTGTAAGTAGGGTTTTAGTATGCATAGTGGTTGTTCTGCTTCCAATAAAGACAATTTTTATCATGCCCCTGTCACTCCAGAGATCCAGATGAGCCCCTGTAGCCTTGTGGCCCCAGCATACGCTGTACACTAATATCTACCGAGGCTTTTTACTTCTGTGGGTCTGATGTGCCAGGCAATTGAATCCATACAGTCCAGTATGCCTGGTCATCCCTTTTCTCCTGGGCAATACATCACTGCCAAATCGTTAGAATATGAAGCTGGAGCATTTCCTCAACATTACCTGTGTGTACAGGATATCCTTTGGATCTTTGGAGACCACATAATTGTTTAGATCACTGTATATGACTTTCAGTTGTCCTTCTCCTAGGATGACCGCCGGAAGGCTAGTGAGCTCATCTTGCCCATGGACACATCAGACCCTTCAGTTTTGACCTGTCTGGCATGGGAGACCCTACTGGAGGCAAATACCACTGCCAGCACAGCTCACAACCTTATTAAGGGCATATTGAAATAGTTTGGAAAAGCCATTCTCTCCCTACTTTTCCTTCACAGCTTCCTACAGTTAACCCAGGGATATTTCCTTGCTCTGAGCACCCCTCTAAAAAGAAAGAAAGAAAGAAAAACAAACAAACAAACCACCAAACAACACCACACCAACACCACCCCAAAACCACACACATACAAACAAAACCCCCCAAACAAAAACAAACAAAGCCATGACACTGTCATCGTCACCCTGTACAAGAAGAAAGGAGATAAATCAGACTGCTCGAACTACCGAGGTATTACTCTGCTCTCCATTGCTGATAAAATCCTTGCAAGAATTCTCTTGAACAGATTAGTACCCACCATAGCAGAAGATCTTCTACCTGAAAGCCAGTGTGGTTTCCGAGCCAACAGAGGTACCACAGACATGGTGTTTGTT
>JAYRBT010000082.1:47696479-47748170 GCA_036023395.1 Myiotriccus ornatus
ACTTGTCTATCTCACATTGGCCTTTTTAGCCATCAGCGCGCTTGTAGCAAGCGTGGGTAGAACCCTTCTCAAATCTTCGTTCGTGAAGCCCAGCCATGATATGACTTTCATCACTAGTAATTCTCTCAGAATGGATGCCTTCATCTGTGGTAGTAGATCCTGGTGAGTTCACAAGATCTCTCTTGAATGGATACCTTGCCCTTTCACTTGAACTGTTTTTAAAGATTGTAAATTACTGCCTCTTTTCCAATTCCTCTGCAAATACTGAACTTTGGCTCAGTAGGCACAGGCCAGGCACCAGTACAGTGCTAAAAGGTGCTGGTTTTCACCGGGGTAGGCAAGACACTCTTCTATCAGTTTGTGGTGCATCAGTTTGCCAGGGTCATCTGCCTCTTCAGGTATGAAGTCCCAGGGTATGGGAGGTGATAACTGCCCTAGCAACCTGCCCCAAATCCTTCCACACAGTGCCACCATAAGACCAGCTGCCTCAGGGCACATTTCAGTATCTCCTCATCCAAAAGTTGTCTTCTCTTACACCAGGATAACACTGGATTGCACAAACCACATATTATGCTAACAATGTTAATTAGTAGTATTAAACACCTCATGTAAGGATGAACAAGGACATCAGGAGCCTGCATAATAAAACCATCCTCATAACTGCTGAGTATGGAGAGAGACATGTATTCCTTCATGCTCTCCACAAGATACCACCCCCAGCACAGCAAAGCCTTCAATGTCAGGGCAAAACACAGCACCATTGTTTTTAGTAACATGTTCCCAAGCTCAACAAAATAAATAGATAAGCAGTGCAGCCAACAACCTCCCTGACCCGCATAGGAACTTGACTCTTAATAACCACTGTTGCTACAGCACACTTAATACAAAACTGTTATCTCATGCCCCATAATGCACGTCAAAAGGACTGTGGTGGGTAGACCTTGGCTGGAAATCAAGTGCTCATCAAACTGCTCTGTCACTCCCCTCCTCAGAAGGATGGAAGGGGAAGGAACAAAGATGTAAAAAACCTTGTGGATCAAAATAAACGCAGTTTAATAAAGCAAAAAAGTGAAGGTACCATGCTCAAGCAAAAGTAAAAAAAAAAAAAGATTTTATTCTCTACTTCCCATCAGCAAGGATGTCCAGCCACGTCCTGGGAAGCAGAGCTTCCGCACGTTTAGCAGTTGCTCTGGAAGGCAACCGCTGTAAATCATGAATGCCCCTGCTTCCTACTCTTTCCTCTTAACTGTTGTATGTAAGTAGGCATCATATGGTCTGGAATATCCCTTTGGTCAGTTTGGCCCAGCTGTTCTGGCTGTGTCCCCTCCCAAGGTCTTGCCCACCCCCAGCCTACTGCTGAGGGGGCAATATGGGAGGGATGAGCGGCCAAAGCCAGTGGTGTGTTTAACCAGCACCTTGTAGCTCCCAATGCAAAGCACAGCAGTGTGGGGGCTGCTTTGTGGGACATGAACTCCACCCCAGCCAGCCCGGATACAGAGGCAGACGAACAGGAGGTAATACCCAATGGCAGAGAAAAACTCGATTAGAAACGTGGTTCACAGAGAAGTGAATTATTGAAGGATCCCCTGTGAAGTATTCATCTTTGGCTTATTGATCCTCTCAGTGTGAAAAGACCACGAGAAACGATGAATTAGGAAACAACTGCATTAGAGGAGGAGAAGCCTTCGCTGTCCAGGTGACCTTTACGCCGTGGACGACCAAAACAGCGGCAGCAGCTTCCTCTGGGACAGCACGGCGCCTCAGGACGCAGGGGTGCCGGCGAATGGAGCCTGAAGACACCGCTACACCATCCAAAAAAACGGCACTTTCCGCACTCCCGTTGCGGTGGGAGCCCGCAGCCATCCCGCCGCTCCCCAAACGTGCCGGCAGCACACGGACGACGCGACACCACACCCCGCGCCCCGCCGCACTCCCGGACGCGGGTCGGAGACACCGGCGGGTTCGGGGATCCCGGGGGCGGGCCCCTCCGGGGGCGGGCCGGTCTCGGTTTCGATTCCCCGAGCAGGCCCCCCGCTCCGGCGCTGACGCGGGGGACGGGGGCGGGACGCGGGGCGGAGTATTAAGGGGCGACGGCCGGAGCGCGCCCGGGGCTTGTCGGCGCACGGCCGTGGGGGAAGGCAGGCAGGCGGGCAGGTAGGTGGATAGACAGATAGATAGATAAGTGGGTAGATGAGCGCCCGCAGCGCTCATCCCCTTTTTCCTTCCCGGCTGAGGGGAGCGGGGGGATCGGCCGCTCCGTGCGGGGGGCTGTGGGCGTGCGGCGGGTCGGGGCGCGGCGGGGGCTGCCCGCGCTGCTCGGCCCCGCACGCATCCGCGCCGCGGGGCTCGGCGCTCCGCGGGGCTCGGCGTGCACCGCCGAGGGAGCGCCGGCCCCCCCTTGGGGGATAACTTCCCACCCCCGTGGAGGTGGTGCGAGCTTCCTGTGTATTGGAGCGGTTCCGGAGGGGAGGGTGGGGAGATGGGGTCGTGCTGCCCTGACGGGACGCGCGGGTGCGGGATTTGGCGTGCGGGCAGCGAGGGAGGCTGTGCCGTTTGGGAGACCTGCCAGGGAATGTGTGGGGTGGTTGAAAGAGGAGGAGAAGAGTGCATTCCTGCTCAGGCCAGGCATCTGGGGGTGTGTGTTGACCTGGTACCGTTTGCACGGGGGAGCTGGGGGAGTTGTGGTGCTATGTCCGTGCTTGAAAAGAAGAAGGAGAACTCGTTTAGCATAGCCCGGAGCGAAGCATTGTCTTCAGTGGTTTTGGATCCTTTCCCTGAAAAGCAAAAACTCTCTTACAAGGTCGTGGAGTGGTCACTTAACAAAACAGACTTTTTCAGTTGGAAAGGAGTTTAGGCACAGTGTGTGCTTCAGAAGAATGAAAGCAAAAATCTCTCTCACCAGTTTTTTGTGTTCCCCCCCCCCTCCAGTTTGCAGAAAATGAAGTTCAGGTTGACAGAAGTTCATGGGTTTATTGAGAATGATTTTCCATGAAAACATGCAGGAGGGAGTGTTTCCAACCAATGTTTTTATCAACATGCAATTAAACTTGTCAGGCATTGACTGTGAACTGCATAAGCTTGAAAACCTTGATGTTAGGGCAGTCTTGGTGTCTTTTGTTGTTGTTGTTGATTTTTTTTTTCCCCATTCCAGTTGCAGTGCCTTCTATACAAAGGAACTATGCAGGTTGTTTGTTGGCATTGCTTTCTCACCTGGTCATAGAATCATAGAATATACTGAGTTGGAAGGGACCCATGAGGATCACTGAGTCCAACTCCTGGCCCTGTGCAGGACAACCCAAGAATCACACCATGTGCCTGAGAGTATTGTTCAACCGCTTCTTGAACTCAGACGGGCTTGGTGCTGTGACCACTGCCCTGGGGAGCCTAGTCCAGTGCCCAACCACTCTCTGTGTGAAAAACCTTTTCCTGATATCCAACATAAACCTTCCCTGATTCAGCTTCATGCTATTTCCTCGGCTTCTGTCACTGGTCACAAGAGTGAAGAGATTAGTGTTTGCCCCCCACTTCCCCTTGTGAGGATGTTGAAGGTTGCAATGAGGTCTCCCCTCATTCTATTCTTCTCCAGGCTGAACAAACCAAGTGACCTCAGCCACTTCTCATAAGGCTTCCCCTCCAGACCCTTCAACATCCTTGTGGCCCTCCTTTGGATGCTCTCTAATAGTTTAATGTCTCTTTTATCTTGTGATGCTTGAAACTGCACACAGTACTCAAGGTGAGGCAGTACCAGTACAGAGTAGAGTAGGGCAATCATGACAGGAACGTTGCTAGGCTGAGCAAACAACTGCAGCAGTCTAAAAATCTCTCTCTTGGACTGAGTTAGGTCTCGTATGGCTGAGCAAGAGTAGGGATTTCAAGATTGTTTTTGTTTCAGAGAGAAACAGGAGGGTTAACTTTTCCCACTGTTGTGAGGTTTTGGGGTTTATTTTGTATTGTAAAACAGTAATGACACTGTGTAAGTAGAATACTGAACTTGCTTCTCCGTCAGTTTTTTTTTTTTACATAAAATGGGAGATGCAAGTCTTTCTCAGTTGACTGGAAATCATGGGTATTTATATGTATAAACAGATGTGTTTCTTGAAAATGCAACTCCATAATGGGCTCAACTGTATGTTGTTTTAGGTATAATTTGTTACTGGTGGGTTACACAGAGGGGAGAATCATTTGAAGCTGAAAGAAAGGAATCATGTTTTGTTTCACCCAGCAAAACAGGATGTGCTGGGGAGCAAGGCCAGACCTGTCGCTGCTGCAAGCTGTGAAGCAGTCTTCAACGAAAGCTAGTCACATGCTTGGGCTGAGTTCAACTTGCAAGGAAAGGAGGAAGGATGTCCCAAGAAGCCACCTGTCCTGGCTGGGATAGAGTTAATTTTCTTCCTAATAGCTGGTATGGTGCTGTGCTTTAGATTTAGGATGAGAATAATGTTGATAAAACACTGCTGTTTTAGTTGTCACTAAGCAGTTCTTACCCTAAGTCAAGCTTTTTTCAGCTTGCCCCACCAGTCAGGAGGCTGTGTGAGGGCACAGGAAACTGGAAGAGGACACAGCTGGGGCAGCTAACCTGAACTGGTCAAAAGGAATATTCCATACTGTTGAATGTTATGGTCAGTATATAAATTAGGGGGAAAGCTGGCCAGCGGCTAGTTAACGGGGACTGGCTGGGCATTGCTTGGTGGGTGGTGAGCAATTGCATCACTTCTGTTGTATATTCTAATAATTGTTTTGTTCTTGTTATTATTTCGCCCTTCCTTTTTTGTCCTATTAAACTGTCTTTACCTCAGGCCATGAATTTTACTTTTTTTTGTCCGATTTTTCTCCTGCATCCTGCTTGGGGTGAAAGGATGGGTGGGGTGTAAGTGAACATCTGTGTAGTGTTTAGCTGCCTGTCAGATTAAGCCATAACACCACCTTAAATCCAGAATGATGTATCATGGCCTTGTGTGAAGACCTTTGTCACCAAATTAATCAGCCATGCATCGAGGTCTTGCCTGTAAACAGAGAGGTGTCTGAGAGTTTTTGTCTTCTGTTAGTATTATTTTTCCTTGTAATTTTTCTAGGGGCCTTGCCAAGATTGGTGCCATTTCAGTGATGTGAAGGCACCTTATGGACAGGCTGTGTCATACCAAGTGTTCTGTAGGAGCCGGTCTGTCAGGTTTCTGTTGCCCTGTTCATGGGTGTAAAACTCTAGTTTCCCAGGGAGCGCTCAGGGTCTAAAGTAGGTACAGAGCTGCTGTCCTGGGGTGTGTGCAGCCATCTCTAGCTGTGGAAGGTGTTGTCTTGTTCCTGATAATGTGCTTCTGATTTTCATTTCCTTGCTATGTTGCTTCCTTGCCTAGTACCTTTTCTGTGTGCAAGTCAACCACAAATCCCTACTCTAAGGATTTGTAACATTTCAGTGTCCATGTCTTGGGGTTTTGCATGGGTTACTGCAAAACAGCAGGGCTGGCCCAGCACTTCTGGCCAGGTTTGGGTCCTGTTTCAGTGGTCTGATTTGCTGATCATGCATCTGAAGAAGAACTGAGCTACCAAGCAGTGTCAGCTCTGCGAGTTTGGTATGTGGCTAGCTGGAGACATCAGGCATCTATTTTTGTTATTAGTTGTTATTGTTATTGCACAAATAGAAAGCAATGTACAGTGGTAATCTGGTAAAAGAGGACCTCCAGAGGTCATTCAGGTCAGCCCTTCCCAGAGCAGGGTCCTAGCCCAGAGCTTGGATTTTCTTGTGTTTGTATTCCGCTTGCTCCCCTTGTTTCATTCAGACCTTGGACACGTCTCTTCCTTATCTGGTTTGTAGTAGCATTTTAGGTGTTACCAGGCCTTTGAGACATCTGTGCTAATTGCATCTTGGAGTGCATTTGCTGATTGTTGATAAGGATGTATGTCTTCTTTCTGACAATGTCTGTGCCCTACAATCACCTACAGTCTACTGCAGAGCACGTTTCCAGGGAAAACCTTGGTACGAAATGAAGAGCACCTTGGGATTTTGTCTCTCACTCTGTGCACCACCAGCCATTTAACATCTTTTGAAAGCACAGTCGGAACCGAGAAGTCTCACAGCTCACTTTCAAAATACAGAAATAGCACTTGCACATTAGACCCAGTTCAAGTGTGAATCCCATCTCAAGAGTGAGATGGGATTTGTGCTGTCAAGGTGCACTGATTCAATGTGGTACTGCGCTGGTGGAACTACAAAAAGATAGTCTGGAGTTCCCCTAGTAGTAGTTCTGACTGAAACTTAGGAAGGAAGGGTATCTGGAGAAGCAAAACTCTCTAAGTGGTGTTTAGGGTTGCTTGTGTCCAGTCATGGAGATTGTGTTCGGGTCTCCAGACTGAAACAACCCGATAAAGTTTTTTCTCTATTCACTTATCTTGGAAATGGTATTCTTTGTCCTTTTAGAGGCAAACACCTACAGAGATGCATTTACCTTTGCAATACTCTGATGCATAGGAGACTGACCAGTTGTAGAGCACAAAAGCAATAACAGAACTTCATTTGGTCCAATTTGTGCTAAACTCAGGGCAATATACACTGATAAGAAGCTATCACTATACAGCTCTACTTGCCCTAATCTATTCAAAATTTGCTCTAGAATCTCATTCATGATTTTCCAAGTGGTGCTGGCTTTCACAGGGAACAAAGGGTCTTTTGGCAGTTCCAGTTTCTGGTACAAATCTGGCAAGGTGACTTCTTACAGAAATGGTTTTTTTTTTTGCTTTGTTTTTTTTCCGTGTTATTTCATAGGACAGAGTGAGAATCTATCTAATGATTGTCTACGTCTATCTGTCTGAATATATCCCTAACGATAGGAGTCTCCTACGAGAAGCTGTTTAAATGGTAGGCTTTTTATTTGAGTTGATGAGCTTCTCCAAGATGAGCTGACATTTTACAAGGGCTGAACACATTCTTCCTGAGATACTGGCTAAACACTTGATTAAAATGTTGTTCAGATAGTCACAAGTAGCACTATGACCTTTTCCAGACTAAACAGATCCATGAGGATGTCCATGTCTAAATCTCAGCTTCTTTCTACTCTTCTGTGAGAGATTTCCAAATCTGCTGCTTGTAGCCTGGTCGGTTATAACTTGTTCATTTTTGTCTCTGCTGTTTCTTCAGGGTCTCCTCTGAAAGTACAAGTGATTTCCTGATTTTTCATTTGACTTTTCATCATTCAATGAAAAAACAAGACTGGAAGAAGTCAATTTTTTCGTGCTTTTCACTGCCAAGGTTATGCTTACATGCATTCAAAGGTGACTGTGTTCTGTAACTATGTCTTTGTTAGCTGCTGTTGTCAGGAAAACAGGTAAAACTGGCTAACAGTTATGGTCTGCTAGAGCCTTCCCATCCTGTATTTTTCCTCTCTTTTATTGAGCCTAACCTGACATTCACATATCCCTTTAGAAGGTTACAATGAAAGTCATAATGAAAGTGTAATTTGGAAAACTGGTATGCAGTGTCCTTTTGGTGAGTGACTGCGGGACTGCCTGGGCAAGTGCTGCCAGTGGTGGGCTTGTGGCTGGAGGGGTCCCTCTGACATAGCAGGTAGGGGTTATGTGGTGGTTCCTTCTTGATGGCACCATGCTCTGAGTCAGCATGCTGTTGTTGAGCAAGAGCTAATGAGAGCCCTGTGGTTTCCTGTTGAAAAAACATGAATTATTCGAATGCTGATTAAATGTATTTAGTTGTCACTCAATCAGAGTTTAGATGCATTGTTGGGCTTTTTTCCCCCCCCCACCTATTGCTAGTTTCTAATGTCAGCCTTTTAGGTTGAGGAAGAAGGAGGAATCAGTCTGCTTAATAATAGGATTGAGGAAGGCACCATCTTTAGAACTCAAATTTCCTGAAAATATGGGGGTTTTAATTTGTAACCACTATTTTAACTCAGATGCAAAGCTGCTTAGGTTGCTGTATTTCATTTGTTGCTTGCATTATGGAAATCTAGTGTACTTGAGAATAAAAACATTATTGTACCAGTGAGTAACACCATAAGGATGAATCCTTAAACTTTAATTTGCGGTATCAACAATAAATAAAAGCATGACTGTGTAGACTTTCTGCTTTTTCTTTGTCGATTTCTTACTTAAAAATGTGTAAAGCAGATGCAGGCAGAAAAAACAACTGCTGTCGTTCACTCTCAGATTTAGAAAGTTTTTAGTATTGCCAGCTTCAGATGTTCAGAAAGCACAAGCTGGCCTCTTGAGACTGATAGCTGGCATAAGGAACACAACATTTTTCAATAATGACAAATTTGTTTTCTGGACAGTCTCTGTTCGTGTTTTCAAGCTTATCTTCTGAAGCAAGAAGAATCAAAACTTAGCCTTGCAACTCCTCTAAAGCTGCCCTGCTTCTGACCGCAGTCTGACTGAAGCAGTTCAGTGGGGCACTGACCATCACAATAACATAAGAGTTGGCAATGTGTGAAGTAAATGGGAATTTTTAACACTGTCAGCAGTAGGGCTTGGAGCCTTTAGTTGCTGACTGAACTGTATAATCTGTCATTTTAATTCTTCGAATAAAAATTAATGTGCAACTTGTTGGTGTCATGGGTGGTCTCAGGAGTCTTAAAAAAAGTAAGTAGAGTATACCATGTTGTCTGTTTGTGGTGTTTCTTTTTTTTTTTTTTAATTTTATTTTTATTAATTTTGGTTTTGTTTTATTTCTGTGGTCTCAACAATTCACTAGGAAGGGTCTCCCAGACCTTAGGGTGTCCCCACACCTTTAAGTGTTTCATGGACTCCGTAGCTTGGGAGAAATCCCTGTTTTATGAGGGCAGTCTGTGTCTAACTGGGATGGAGTCCGTTTTCTTCGTAGTAGGTATGGTGCTGTGTTTTAAATTTGAGAGCAAAACAATGCTGATAACACAATAATGTTTTAGCTGTCACTGAGCAATATTTGCACAGTGTTAGGGCCTTTTCTGTTCCTCACTCTGCCTCCCAGTGAATAGATTGTGGGTGTACAAGAGGCTGGGAGGGGACACAACTGGGCAGATGACTCAAACTGGCTGGAGTGATAGTCCATGCCATGTAGCATCATGCTCAGCAGTGAAAAGGAAGCGCAGGGGGCTTAGGGAGATTAGCCATCCCTGGCTTGGGAACTGGGTGGGCATTGGTCTGTGTGGGGGAGGTGGTAAATTATTGCCTTTGCATCACTTACTTTGTTATAATTCTCTCTTCTTCCATGTCTCTTTTGCTTACTAAACAATTTTTATCTTCACCCACAACTTTTCTTGGTTTTACTTTTCCTTTCCTCTTTCCCCATCCCACTGGGGGTGGGGGGGAAGCAAGCACTTAGCTCCCCACCAGGGTTAACCCACAGCACTCAACCCAAAAAAATCTTTCTTTAGTTATATTCAGATAGAGCTGTGTAATAGACAGCATTTTTGTTTAATGCTCCTCACGCTCGACAGACTTTATGTAATAGGTCTTCAGTTAGTCCATTGGTTTAAGTTGTTTATGCTTCAGGAAGATGTTCGGCAATAGCACAATTTGCTGTGCTAATCAGCAAGGCGATTCTTTTGGGTCATTAACTTAGCTGTCAGATTTGCATGCCAGTGTATTTCTTGGGTCTACAAACTTGGGTGTAGTTGCAAAAAGCTTGCAGCAGACATCCCAGTTATTTAAATGATCTACAGTTTGAAGCTTTGGCTAGGAAACTCCAGTGCTGGAAGAGGATGAGAATTTGTGTTGTGCTGGAAATCCTACTGCCTGGAAAGGAGAGGACATGCCACCTCCTGATCTGAAATGGGGAGCTTGGTTCCAAAATTTCTCAGCACAGGCATGACACGTGTGAAAGTCCTTTTAAAAATGCGTATTGTGATTGCGAGTCTTTTGCTGTACTGCAGGAAAAATAATCATTTAAACATCTTTTAAATACCTTTTATTTGTACTTTTTCTTTTTAGTAGATTCCAAAGGAAAACAAGATAAAATTTATTTTTGGGGAAAAAAAATCACCCAAATTAGAAGCATAGCTTTCTTAAAAAAAAAAAAAAAAAAAAAAAGACAACCAGAAAACCCCCTTGAAATTCAGCCATAAATTAGAAAACCATCAGTTCGCGTATATTCGTTCATGCTGCTCAGAATAGTTGAACTATTTTGGTATTATTCTTGAGGAAAATAATTTCTCAAGTCTTTTGATGCTAAAAAGTTGAAATCTGAAAGAATTACAAAAAATATGAGGTAGAACCATCTTTTAGTGCTTGTTTTTTATTCTTTGTTCCGTTCCTCGTTTTTTTTTCCTTTTCTTCATCTTAGTAGTGCTCATACCATGCAGTGGAAAAGAAGTCCTGCTTGTGCTATGAATACACTTGTTTTGCTGTCTGGAAAAATAGCATTTTTAAAATATATACGGTATTCACAATGCTCAGTGAAGAGATGATTTCATTTGTCTGGGCTAAATGTCAAAATTATTCCTCTAGCATGACTGGTTGTCCTACCTCCCCCGCATAGATGGGACCTCTTTTTCTTCAATTTATTTTATAGCCAGGCTTTCATCTGTTCTTGGTGCTTCCCTGGAATTACCGAGGTGATGTTTGGATTGCAGGCATCACCACAGAGTGTTTTATGTTTAGTTTAATAGGACATAACTTCTGACAGGGCCTTTCCTAATCAGTCTGAAGCAGTTCGGATCTGAGCTCTGCGGTTGCAGCTGGTTCTTCTGCTGTTGCCTCTTCGGAGTTGAGGGCTGCTGCTCTCCTGCTTGCTTAGTGCAGTTGACAGCCTGCTGAGTGCTTTTTGTGCTTGGATAAATGCGGAGGCACAGTGCCATCCACACCTCATCGTACCTCTGTGTTCTCAGTGTTTCAGGTTCATCATGAGGAGTACTATAGAGAAAATATGTTGGTGGTGTTTCTTGGTTTGTCTGTTATTTCATAGACCTAAAAATATCTAGTTTGCTGTGTTGTGACGAGATCTTGCAGATGTTCACTCCTGCTTTCAGCTGGGATAATTTTCTCAGTAGCTGGTGCAGTGCTGTGTTTTGAACTTAGTATGAGGATAACATATTGATAACACACTGATGTTTTAGTTGTTGCTGAGCCGTGTTCACCCTAAGTCAAGGACTTTTCAGCTGCTCATGCTGCCCTGTCAGCTGCAGTGGGGTGTGGGGGTGGGAGAGGCACAGGAGGCTGGGAGGGGACACGGCCAGTACACCTGACCTGAAATGGCCAAGCGGGTATTCTGTACCATAGAATGTCATGCTGAGTGTATAAATTAGGAAGAAAACTGGCCGTGGGCCACTCTTTAGGAACTGGCTGGACACTGGTCAGTGGGTGAGCAATTGCACTGTGCATCACTTGTTTTCTATATTCTAGTTTTATTAGTAGTAGTAGAATTAGTATTTTCCATTCCTTTTCTTTCTCCTGTTAAACTGTCTTTATCTCAACACACAAATTTTACTTTTTTTCCTGATTATCTCCCCTGTCCCACTCTAGGAGGTGGGGGAGTGAGCAAAGGTCTGTGTGGTGTTCAGCTGCCTGCCAGATTAAACCACAACATTATGTTAACAGGTTGTCAAAGGTTACAGAGTTTATGGGTTTTGTTCCAGGCCTGCTAATACCTGGATAATAAGTAAGTCTATGCATTCCTGTGGTGAATTTATCTTATTTAACAGCATTGAGGTTTGTGAGATTCATTTATACATTTTTACAGGTAACCAAAACAGCTTTTAGTCATAAAATCAATCTGTGAATAATGATTTTACGCAAGGCTTTGGCATTGGATATTCCTCTCTGTTTTAAAATGTGCTGTTCCTCAACATACCTGTACCTTTTTCTTCTCTTGTGTTTGTTTCTATTATCTAGCTACTTGACCATGTGATTAGTTTTATGTAATGGACCTGATTTTACAATTTTAATGATGAAATATTTTTTCATTAAGTTGAAATTGATGCTGGTTTCAACCTTGTTTTCTTTGGACACTTTCTATATTAATTTTAATAACTGTTTTAAGTCTGATTCAGGGTCCTCATGCACTATTAATATACTATGGTACCGTATTTCCATGCAGTAATTCAGTTTCTAAGCAGTTTTGTATACACTGGATTATTGAGTGTCTAGACAGAGGAGCTGCACAAAAAAACTCATAAGTAAAGAGCAAGTAAATGAGTTTCGTGTTCAATTAATTGAAATGCATAGCTTCATGTATTGCTTAAGCAAATGAATGATGTTTGTTCTCCTGCATTTAGTGTGTGTGCACTCACTGAAATAATTTAGAATCTTAATTTAAAAGATACAATTTAAGGCCTGAGGAGAAAAACTGAAAAAAGTGCTATATCTGGTTAGCTGAGATTAAAAAAGATGGGAAGTTGAGGAGGTGTCAAGAGCAAAGGTGAGCCTATCACCTGAGCTAGATTTTACTATTTCAACTGCAGCAAACAAAGATGTGCTCTTTTGTCTTCCTTTTCAAATGTGCAAAACCTAAGGTGAAAATTTAGGTCGATTTTAGGGATACAAGTGTCTCATAAATCAGTGCTTTTATTTGATTAATTTTTTTTTTGCCCTTCATTAGCATGAATCCCATGGAATATGCACAGAGTATGAAGCAAGCCGGAAACCAGGCTTTTAAAAATGGAAATTACTCTTTGGCCATCAGAAAGTATGATGAAGCTCTACAAACACTTCATTTTATAATGCAGTGGGTCCCGTAAGTATTCTTGAATTGTAAAATGTAAACCATAAGACAAGCCTGAAAAGTGTACAGTTGTACAATTAATTCAAAACTCTATTTTTTGGCCTGACACCTGATTTTCTTTTGTCATGCTCTTTAGTGTATCAGTTTTATATTTAAAGAGGAATTGCTGTTCCTTGCATATATCTGGGAGATTAATTAGTGACTTTAATCTGAATATTTTTACATCAATTATTAGTGTAATTAAAGCTCAAATTAATTTTCTGTAAATTGGATTACATGTTGTGGATTGATCTTTCTGTGATTTTTGCCATGTTTTGGTCATGTTTGTGGCCTGTGGTTCTGTAGGTCATCTCATTATCTGTAAAATGATTCATGCAAGTTACTTTGTTCTTGTTATTTGGTCTTTTTTAGTATTTTCAGATATGCTAAAAGTTAATTTTTCAGCAGAAGATTTCTTTGGGTATTTCTTTCCAGATGTTAAGTGCTTCTCATCAGTTAACATCAATTGCTAGTATTATTAATGATGAAATAGTTTTATGTTAACTATTAAATATTCATTACTACCATATATTAACACTCCTGTTAACCTAATTTAATACCAGCCATTCCTTTATTTTGACTGTCAACCATTTAGACTAAGCAGTAAAGTAAGTCTGGAGCATATGCAGGGAGCAGGATGGAGCGAGGACAGAGCCGAGCAGGCTCCTGTCAGTGCCTGCCCCTCACTGTCAGTGTGGCTTCATCATACACGGGGATCTGGTCCTGAACATCTCCGTTACCATTGCCATGGGACTGAGTCAGGATTTGCTTGCATGCAGGAGTGTGCTCTTAACACATCCCGTGTAGTTGAAACAACTTAATTGAGTATAAATTAGTAGATGGGAAGAATATGAAGTGTGTAGCTCCGTGGCACATACTATTTGTTTGAGCACAGGCAAGATGGGCTTTCCACGTTCACCTGTACCCTGTGGACTGTAGTTATGGTGCATCTTTTTCCAGAAACTCTTGTGGATTCAGTAGATGCTTTATATACTTCAGTATATACAGTTCTCTTAAAACACATTTCTTTATTTCTTAGCTGACGTAAATGTGGATTTTTCTGTTGACTTCATCAACTGGTGATACAGTAAAGTGCATTGAGGTTGTTTTTTGGTGACCAAAACATGTTTAGCATTCTTTCCATCTCACATTTATGCATTACATTCATGTGTTTTCTCCCATTCTTGGCTGCTGGCTTTCACTGAGCCATATGTAGGTGAACTGAGATTGTCTGAACTCTTTCTAGATTGCCATACTGTGTTATTACAGTGAGTTGGCTTTCTGCTTCCGAAAAGACCAGGTTATCACTAAGATATCATTTAGGATGTCTCTAAGAGATTTTGTAGCTGATGTTCCAATGATCTTTATTTTCTAAAACTCCATTTTTTACCTGTACTTTTGTTAGATGGGTGATATGTATATTTTTTTCTATATTTTTTTCATATGGCTGACTATAAAGTATGATCCTTTCTAAAGTGAATAAACAGTAATGCTAAAACCATATTTTTAGGTGTTCCCGGGACGTAGCTGTGTTGCTGTGCAACAAATCAACTGCCTTGTACTATCTGGGTAAATGGAATGAAGCAGCACTTCTAGCCTGCCAGAGCTTACAGTGGGATTCAGAGTATGTTAAGGTATTCAGATATTTAAGATGATGGTTGTTGCATGTCATTGTCTTGTTTTTACTGTGTTTTGGCTTTGAGGTGTGATAGGCAAATATAACGTGAAATTCCAGAATCGGTGTTTGGTTCTATACATAAGCTGTATTTACTGCTGTATTAGTACTTTTAACAAAATGAAGCAGATCTTTTTGCAGCAGGAGTTGCTGGTTCTCTCTGGGTCCCAATGAGTGAAGCACCAATGCTTTCAAGGAATATAACAATTTTATTAGTATCCCAAACAACGTGATAGGAGGTGATAAAAGATAAAAATCTTACGTGGCCTTGTGATGCTTGAAAGCTGGGGATGACACAGCACCAGCCACGTCTCTGATCAGGCCATGGCACACTGTGCAGATTCTGTCCGTGGTGAGGTTCACCAGCTCCGTGCTCACTTGTGGTCTTAAAGAGCCTGGCTTACAGTACAGATGCATCAGTCACTGACAGCACTCAGCTCTGGGATGGGGACTTAGCTTTGAAGGCTCCTTGGGGCAGTGTGTACTAATATTCTTTTATGTGTTAATAAGTCTACAGTTCCTGGGAACAGTACAGGGTGACCAAGGTCATAGTGTATTTCCAGTGGGCAAAACAATACACTGCACTTAGCTTGTGGTTAAGTACACATTGACTCAAAAAGTCATCTGCTGTAAGTAGCAGTTGTACAGTATTTTTGATATGGAGTCATACTCTTGGATTGGCTTCTGTTTACAATAAATAGTTTTCTGGTCTAACTACTACAGACTCCCAGAGACTTCTGTAGAAGGTATTTCATTCAGATATAGTAAAATCGCAGAAATGCCCATTTAACTTGCACTGTATTGCAGCATGCCAGTTGTGTAATTTGAACAAATTAACTGCACTGTGACTCTGAGCTGGTACAGCCTAACTTGGTGGTAAATATAAACATCTTCAGGTGCCATTGGCTGAAAAATACAGGCATTGAGGCAAATACTGCAAAATGAAGGGATGTGGGAACATAAATATGTATTCTGAACTTTGTGCCAAAAAAAGAAATCTTGTCCAGAGGAGGTTAAAATACAATTGCTAAAAGCATATATTTCGTCCTATAGTTATTTTCCACGTTTTGTATTCAGCCTTTATCGCTCTAAGTATCTGCGATGATATCAGTTGCATATTGTGAACTTTAAGGTATTAGAATAGAATAGTTTATTGCACTTTTTTGTTTGGATCTGTGTATAAGAAGCTGTAGAAATAGTACTACATGTCATTTTTATAACACAGAGAATTTAGAAAAAAATTGCAGCATTTTGTTTTGTAGTAAAGATCTCTGAATATTTTCCCAACAATTGTCTTTTGTTCTCCTTTTTTTTTCAGGCTTATTATAGAGCTGGCCAGTCATTCATCATGTTATCAAAGTCTTCCAAAGCAGTTTTTATGTTCCATAAAGGTTTGGTTCTCCTGAATTCTTCTGGAGATAGAACTCAAATTGCTGATTTTATAGCAGGAATCTTCATAAGTATCAATGGTAAGGTCAAATTAAGAGCTTAATTTTTCTAAGAGCCTTTCAGTAGTGATGACAACACAAATCCTTGGTAGGATGTCCTTCATGAGATCATTCCTTTGGCCCTTCAGTGCCTCGGGTCTGTTTGAGGATGTGCTGAACTTGGTCCAGTTTGTATACAACAGATGCCAACAATTGCAAAACACGGTGCAGGGGGTAGTATTGTCTCACAGGTGCTGCTTAAAATCGGCTCTTAAAAGAAACCTCTAAGACTCAATTTGTGAGTTTTAGGAGCCAGGCGTTCTCTATTACAACGCACTGCCTGATCACAGCACGCCGGGTGCCCTGGGAATCCGTTCGCCAGAGTGCACACAGAGATATCTTTGCTACAGCTGATATGTCAGCATTATATGATTATTCATTTTTCATTCCCTGCATTCCTGTTATACATTCATGACATTACCCAGCACTTACTAGCATATATACATATCCCTATGAGGTCTCTGAGGGGCTTCACTGAGGGTCTCCAGTGGTCGTCTGTGTCTCAAGTCCCCAAAGTTCTAAGTGGTTGCCTTATGACCTTCTTGAAGACAATACCCCTGGTTATACATCAACCCAGCTTTGCCTGTTCGGCTGCTTCAGTTCCCTTCTTCATTGTTTCCTCACTTCGCTTGGTTGGTTCCTTTAAATCACTTGGCTCAGCGATATGTAGTTACTGTGGTACATTCCACTGCAAAAACTATTAGTTCTTGTTACATCTCAAATCTCAGATATCACAGGAACATGTCAATTGTGAAGTAGCTAGAAAAGGTCAAAATTCAGGGTCAGGGGAACAAGACAGGAGATTTGGAGCACCAGACCCCTGAGGCATTTAGTGGTTTTTGTCCAGACCACTCTGCTTTTCTTTTAGCTAGATATACTTGAAAATCATTAGAAGATATGCAGTTTAAACTTGTGTTTTCAGTGCAGTGTAGTCCAGTGTGAGGGACTTTCCCTCAGCTAGTAAGGGACAGTATTGAAAAGAGGGAATGTGGCCTTCCTGTGGCATTGTGTGGGTTTTTTTGGGCTATATCCACTCTGTGTCTCCTTGCCATCTCCTCAGTCTTTCCTCCTATGCTCGCTTTTTTTATCTGCTTGCTTTGTCTAATGGGCCTGCAAGCATACCTGGAGATTTAGGGTTGTGCCCCTACTGCCTTTCCTTGAGCCTGAAGCCATGTGCTAAGGACCTTGATTAATTTTAGCAGCATCAGTAGCTCATTGACCCACAAGTGGAAGAACTACCACAAGGTTCAAGAAGTCTTGGGGCTTTGAGGTGTTTCTTGAGGGCATGGATTAGTTTTTTTTTCCCCTTGTTTAATGAAGTCTGGTCACTGATAACAGGGTGCTGTATCATTTGGGTGACCAGGGTTATTTAATCCCCCATTTGGCATTCCTTTGGGTATTAATCAGTGCTAAAATTGTTACTGTGCAATGACATAATTTAGTTGGAGACTCCAACTTTTGAAGTACTGTGTATACCAAATAATTTTCTCAATTGCTTATGCTTGCAGATGAGCGAATCTTTCCACCACCTTTTCCCCCTGCATATGAATATGTTTTCAGTGCAAAATTTGATGCACTGATTTGGCAAGCGGTGATAGAAAGGCTGGCCCAGAAAGGGAAGTGGAGGGTAAGTCTGTCACCTTGTCATCTCCCTCTGCGTGGTGGGCGCTCATGTCTTACCTGTTCAGCATAAGCTTGTGTTACCTTTGAAAGCCAAAACAGTGAATATATGTTGCTGCCTGGTTCAAATGTCTTGATTCTTACGACTTGAAAAATGCTTTTAGTGATAAATAATTTCTGAAATTCATTTCTGGAAGGGATACAATGGGCCTGAAATCCGGCTTGTCTCTTGCTGTTGTCTCTCTTACGGTGCCATCTAGAGTCATTCTTGAAAGATATTAGAGGGGAAAAAACCACAGGTTTATTTGTAGTCCCTTTTACTTTTCCTCCTGTGTCACAAGCTGGATTTTTGAAATTGCCTGTGAAAGACCCACAAACAAGGAGCATCTCAGTGGAAGAACATGGTTGTTAAACAAAACCAGATCTTTCAGAAAAATCATCTGAAATTATTTTAATCCTCTCTTCTCTAGTGACTATGGAAAAAATTGATCTTGTCACAGTTATACCTGTATTGGATGTTGACAGTGAGGTGCTGGCAGCCCAGGCTGCAGGGCTCCGGTGAGGAGTGGCCAGGGTTGCCCTGCTTCCAGCCGCTCCAATGGCCCTATTCCAGGGCATGGCTGAGCCCTGCAGCCGAGGTGGAGGTGGCTCGGGTAAAGTGTGTTTTATAAAGGGCAAATACCTGCCTGGCAGAGTGAGGGGGAAAGAGTGAGAGAAACAGCCCTGCGAGCACTGGGAATGGAGAAATAGGGGGAGGGAAAACTTTCACTGGTCATAGCTTCCCACACTCCACTGCATATTACATTAATTCAGTTGAAAATTAGAAAAGGAGATTCAGTAATCTCTAACGATCTTACAAAAAGATCTGAAATGTTGTTAGCCCGTGTTTTGATTCCCTGCAGGGTCTGATAAGGCATAGTTTTTAAGTGTGCTTGTAAGATCACTAATGTGGGGATTTTTTCAGTCTTGTCTGTTGTTGCTGTCCGAGAAGGAAAAGTTGCCCAGTAATCTCAGAGTCAACCAGGTATCTCTGAAGAATCTCTTTGAGGTAAAGTAGTATTCTCTTTTTTTTTCATTGTGTCTATATCTTTTTTTTCTATTCAGTTTAGTGAGAGATTTTCCATCTTGTGTGCAAGAAAAATAAAATGAAAAATATATGGACCTTATATTATCATGATAAATATTTTATTTCTTTTCATTTGAAAATTTAAAAATCCCTAATTTGGTTAATTTCTGTATGTAATTTAGTATTTCCTTTAATTTGATCAAAAGAAGACATTTTTCTCTCAAGTACAGCAAGCTATCTGTGTCACACTTGTAACCTGACAGTTTAATCCTGAAAGATGTCTGATATCAGTTAAGTTGAGTATGCTTTCCAATGAGAGGAACTTAGGATATAGGCTAGGATATTCTTATACTTTGCTAGCCTGTCTCTGGAGTGCTTCATGATGCTGAGTATGATCATTGGGAGTTGAGCTGGGTGCAGTGGTGGAATTTTCCTTTCCCTCAACAGACAACTTTTTTGGTAGGATGCTTTATAATAAGGCAGCAACTGCTAAACTTTCTCTCCAAAGGCTTTGACACTCCTCAAATTATTTAGAGGATTTTGACAAGGTGGGAGCATGTAGTCATAGACCTACAATTCCTAATGTGTTTCACAGAGATGATGGCATCTGTGGACAGCAGAATTTGGTCTCCATGATACTCTTCGAAACTTGCTCTTTTCGTTATCTTGTGATTCCTCATGTTCTGCCGCATTTGGGAACCTCCAGGCTTTCTGTGCTGGCAGGATGAAATAAAATCTTACAGCTGTCACAAACTTCCATGCTCACACAAACTTGCTGCTGGATGACAGTGCCTGCCTGGCTGGTGTCAGTGCCCCTGGTACACCCCAGAGGCTCTGCCCACCTTGCCGTGTGACTAGGGTTGCTTGGAGGGTTTGCTGCTGCACACCCCTTGCCTCTGTGCACGAGTATTCCACCAAAACACTTCGAATGCACTAAGGGCTGTGCACCCATGGCTTCTGACGCCTTGGGAACTGAGGTGTAGCTGGAGGCTGACTGTGAGCCAGGAGCTGCTGGGAGTTCACCAGCTCTGCAACTCAGGAACAGCTGGTGTCCAGAGCAGTGACATACCAGCTTTCTGAAAGCATCTCACAATGTGTGTATCTCTCACCACACAGTGGATGTTTCAGTTGCAGTAATGTAAAGCATTTCTTACAGACTACCAAAAAATTCTTCTCTGTAAAAGCATTTTTGGGGTTTATTCTTTCATTTCTTTGTGTGTATGTTAGTTAAGTGTAGTTCCGTTGCATGTAACCTACTTTTGAAAGATATGGTTGCACATTCATTGAGAAATTCCATTAGGCTGTATCATGGACTCATAGAAGGATTTGGGTTGGAAAGTTCATTAAAGATCATCTGGTTCCAACCTGCCATGGTCAGGGTCACCTTCTACTACACCAGTTTGCTCAAGGTCCTGTCCAGTCTGGCCTTGAACACTGCCAGGAATGGAACATCCACAGCTTTCTCTGGGTAGCCTGTTGCAGTGCCTCACCACTTCGCAGTAAAGAATTTCTAGATTTCTTACAGCACTGTGATTTTTCTGACAGAAACTTTAGAAGATGTTAGCTGTAGGCTACTCAGTACCTTTGCTTGGCGTTTACTGGACGACAAATTAAGGTTTAAGGCATATTGATGGAATATGCCAGAATTTGCCATTTGGCTGTTACAGTGCTTGTGGTACTTTTCTCATAATAATTTCAAATTGAGGCTGTTTCATTTAAGTGCCTGCCAGAGTGAGCAGAAGTAATTCTGAAAAATAAGGACAATGCGAAGGATATAAATCAACATCCCTTCATAGGCTTGTTTTCAGTAATAGCAGAAGAATTAGTGGATGCATGTCTTAGTTAGGTATCATTAGCCAGAGGTGTGCTGTCTTAGTGCCAACAGAGTAACTCCTCACACTGGCAGTAAAGCATGGCAACACAATAGAGGACCCATGTAGAGTGTCTTAGTAAAATATTTTCCTTCCTAGGCAAGCAAAACAAAATACTTCTTTGAGAGAGGAGGAGAAACATGGGTTGCCTTTACAGAATAGCAGGTCCTTTGTTGCTGAATTGGCCCCATCAGTCTTACCTATTCTAGTAGAAGACTGAAAGAATCAAAGTGAAAAAGCCCTAAGCAGTGTTTCTATTTTGTGAAAATTAAAAAATGTGGCTCTCTGACAACTCAAACTTCCCTTGCTGCTACTACAATCTCCCTGTAATTTGTTGTATTTTGATTTTTTTTTTAAGCTGTTCACAAACAGTAATTCTTGCCAGTCAAAATTTGGCATGAGGTATGAAAAGAAAAAGATTTATTTGTGGATATTGAAAGCGTGTGTGAAGACGGCTATTTAAAAAGATGACTGGCACAAATGGAGAAATTATGTCTGAACAGTGTTTCCGACCACCTCTTCATGCCCTGATCCTTCTGGCATATTGTCGCCGTTGCCATCTGAGCTTCCTCTGCACACCTCCAGAGTACCCTGTATTGCTGTGTCCCTCGTAGACTATGCTTCATATTCATTAAGTCCTTGCTAGAACATCTGTTTTACGTTCAGCTGTCTTCTGCTCAGGCTGCGTGCTAGCACAGAATCCCAGAATCCTCAAGGTTGGAAGAGACCTTCAAGACCAACCCAGCGCCACCATAATCACCCCTAAACCGTTTCCAAAGTGCCACATCCAGATGCCTCTTGAACACTTCTAGACATGGTGACTCTACCACCTCCCTGGGCATCTTACTCCAGTGCCTGACCACTCTTCCAGTGAATTTTTTTTTCCTAGTATCTAGTCTGATATATCCGTTGGTGCAACTTGAGGCTGTTTTCTCTCCTTCTTTCACTTGGGTCATAGCAGAAGAGACCAACCCCGACCTCACTGCAACCTCGTTTCAGATAGTTGTAGAGGGCAATGAGGTCCCTCCTGAGTCTCCTTTTCTCCAGGCTAAGCAACCCCAGCTCCTTCAGCTGCTCCTCATCACACTTGTGCTCCAGACCCTGCCACAGCTCCGTTGCCCTTCTGTGGACACGCTCTTGCAGCTCAATGTCCTTCTTGTAGTGAGGGGTCTGAAACTGAACACAGGATTCAAGGTGCAGCCTCGCCAGTGCCAAGTACAGTGGGACAATCACTTCCCTAGACCTGCTGGCCACACTATTTCTGACATCAGCCTGTTGGAGTAAGTCCAGAGGAGAGCCACCAAAATGATCAGAGGAATGGAGCATCTCTCCTATGAGGAAAGAGAACTGTGATTGCTCAGCCTGGAAAAGAAAAGACTTTGGGTTGACCTAATTGTGACCTTCCAGTACCTGAGGGGAGCCTACAAAAAAGATGGAGAGAGGCTTTTTACAAGAGCATGTAGTGACAGGATTGGGGGAATGGCTTCAAGCGGAAAAAGAGTAGGTTTAGATTAGATATCAGGAAAAAATTCTTTACTCAGAGGATGGTCAAGCATTGGAACAGGTTGCCAGGCGAAGTTGTGGATGCCCTATCGGTGGAAGCATTCAAGGCAAGGTTGAATGGAGCTGTGAGAAACCCAGTGTAGTGGAAGGTGACTGCCCATCAGGGGGTTGGAACTAGATGAGCTTTATTGTCCCTTCTGACCCAAGCCATGCTATGAAAGTCTATGAAATAAATAGTTTCATTTTACAATGGATGTAGCTTGTTATTGTTCCGCTGATTCTTGTCATAAAAACGTGGAAGTAGGATTAAAAAGGAAATGCCTTTTGTGTATGTAAAAATAATGTGTTGTAATTGTTCTCTTTGTTGTCAGACTTCTGAGTTGTATGGTCATGGTGAGGAGGTGCAAGAAGTAGCGGAGTTAGTCAAGTGGCTAATTTCCATTGGGGCAAAAGCTGAATCCATTGGAGTGTATCCACTGCATGCTGTTATCAGACTGTGTATCAAAGCAAGTGAGTGACATCTGCAGCTAAAATAAACCAGTGGTGGCTTTCCTTAGAGAAGTGACACTTAGAGCTTTTATAAATTAAAAAAAAAAAGTTTCACAACAACTCAGGTCAGATTATTAGGTATAACCTTGCATGTGCCAGTAAAGCACTATTTTAGAAATGTTTTAAACACTCTTTGATAATCTGTGCCTGATAGTGGTGGAAACCTAATATAGTTGTTCTCTTCTGTGATTTGAAGCAAAAGCGTGATTGATGCGGGTCTTTCGTAACCTCAATATTATCAACTTTGACAAAAGAACAGTATTTCTTCCGACCATCTCAGTGTGGAGCAACAGTTTCTATGTCTGTGAAAGGGTCATGAGTCAACCTTAGATTTGCATCTTGCCATTCCATAGGAGAAAAAAACACGGATCTATTTATGTAAGTGTGTTTTTTTTGTCATTTCAGCAAATAACCATCTCTTCAGGTGGTTACTGACTCAGAGGCCAGACTTGAAGGATAGGATCAACCAGCAAGACAGAGATGGACGTACCCTCCTGCATATTGTGGCCTCTTCCAGTGAATATTCCCAGAAAAGCAGTAAGTACAGCTTTTTTGTTTGTGTGCGTGTGTTGCTTTCTTTTCGTATTAAACAGTCCATAATGGACAGAAGTTTCAGACCTTGGTGTTTACTGTTTCATGCTAAGGAAGAAAATGAGAAAGTATCTGAAGGTAGACTTTGTAAGGACAAGTAATATTTAAACATTTCAACAATTCCTTTCCGAAATTGTATGTCTGATGTATGACAGTTTCCTTTGCTCTTTGGTTTGACTGGTTAGGACTTTCCCACAAGTATGCTGCAGTTTTTAGAATCTTTAAAGTTACCTTTTAAAGTTTGATGTGTCCTTAAAATAGGTGAAAATTTAAGACCGAAGTAGTAGTGTACATTGTCAGAGGAGGAAAACAGGATGCTTTCCTCCACATTTTCTGGGGAATTTCTTTTATGTTAACCTGTCTTTTTTTCCTTGTATTTTTTACTCTGCTCACTAGGTGGCAAAAGGAAACAAACATCAATGCCAAGATGACACCAGACTTTTGGGTCATTGCATGCAGTGACATTCTGGTGATTTGCTTTACTAGTGTGAATGAAATGTGCACAACCCATATCTAAATAATTTGATTTTCTGGAAGGTGTGACACATCTTTCGCAGCAGTTCCATCTGCTGCTAAAAGACTTACACATTTGTAGAAGAGACTGTGTATCTGTATAAATTTATTTTTTCCTTAAATTAAGGTTTATTTAATAATATTCATGTAGTATTTATTATAGAGAGACTATATATGTTAATATGTATTTATTAAAGTTTATTTCTTTTTAGCTATTCATTATGATGAATGTTATATGTCATAAATCACTTAGGGTGAAAAAGCTCTCCAGGATCTTCAAGTCCTGTGGTGGTGTGTCAAGGGTGGTGGTCTAACACTTATTTCCTCACTGTTACTCAGTTTTCTCCTGCATGACTTGGTGATTTGGTGCTCCTGTGCTCTTCCAGCTGTTCTGAGGGCATGAGTACCAGCAAATGTGCCTCTTTGAGGCAAGAGAAGTACAGGCAGCTGTAAAGCTTCCCCCAGGAGTGCAGTGTGGCATGCTAAGAAGTGAGCATGTAATCTTCCAGAATATCAGATACGGTGCCAAGGCTTTAAATCACCGTCATATTTATTGTGCTCATGTGTAACTTGTAATACTTGTGGTGAAATGCTACAGAGGATAGCAGTTTCTGTTGAAAACAATTATACTTTCAGTCAAAGTAGACATCTTTGTTATTATAAGGTTTATTTACAAGAAAATCACGTGGTTTATGTTTCACAGGAAAGAAACTCAGTGCCTACCTGTGTCTTTTTATGCCTGCATACGTGAAATAGTCTGGTTTATCAAGTCACTTTCCAAACTTAGTGGAAAAATATCTAACAATGCCTAATTCTTATGACCCTGGAAAAATTTAGATCTTTTAAATTAAAAATAAGCTAGAAATTGTGCCAGGAAATGAAAAATAAAAGGGAAAACAGAACAAAACCCCTGAGCAATGTGAATTATTCTTCCTCTAATTTTTATTCATGTGTTTTCTTAGGCCAAACAGAAGATGTGCTCATGCTGCTGAATTTTGGGATTGATCCCACTGTTCCAGACTCACGGTCAAGATATGTCATAGATATCTTGAAAAAGAACAAAAACTTTGATGCTGTAAGACAAGTCAGCAAGCACATTGAGAAACACACTTCCTCTGAGAAACAGACAGGTACTACAAGCACTGTGTGCTTTTCCTGTTTTAAAATTATATCCTTTAGGTACAAAACTGTTTTATTTTGCATTGGTAATAGTGGGTGGGGTTTATGTAATTTCACCTGTGAGTTGTCACCGTGATCTCCTACCAGTCAAAAGTGATCATTTTATCCTTGCCTGAAGGCAACTGCTGTCCAACTGTTCAGATCAAACTTGGCATAAAGCAAAGTTTTTAGGTTCCATCTCAGTTTTCACGTGTGTATTGCATATAAGTTCACTGTAAAACACTGGTTTTCATTGTGCTTGCATCTTTGGGCTCCTGGCAAACAAATTCCCACAGTTTCTTTTTCTTTACTGTCGAGATCTCTGCTCTGGAGAACGTTTTAGCAGAGTGGTTTTCAGTTACGCAGTTAACACCAATACTTGTGTGGTGGTAATCACTTTGGTTGGTGTTTCAGGTAGCTCAGCCTGTCTTTCGTGGCCAGATTTTGGGTGGGTTTTTTTTGGCAGGGCACAACCTGCAAGAGTTTTCTAGGCTTACTGCAAATGAGAGACTGGAGAATAAGCCCCAGCTTTATAGCTAACAGTCTGAGAGTTAGTCCTTCTTGCTGAAAAGATGACTAACTTTGTCTGTCTCTTTGTCCTGTGGAGTAAAGCTACTGTTTTGTTTGGTCTTTGATGTAGCTAAATTCCTTAAAGCTTTTAGGAAATTCAGGCCAAGTCTTTCAGTGTTTATTTAAGGGCATTTATTGGGACCCTATTTAAAATCTTCTACTGCCTATTACATAAGTATCTCTTAAACTTGCAGCTATCATTTTGGTCTGATGGATTTTTTTGGTTTTGTTTTTTTCTTCTAAGAGGACAGATTATTTTATGGCTGTATTTTGTGAATGGCACTGAGGAATAAGACTAGCTCAGGTCATCTCACTAAAACTGTAGTAGTAGTATTAAATATGATGACAAGGAGAAAGGAATAAAACCCAAGAAACACAAGTGTTGCGCGGTACCATTGCTCACAGCCCGCTAACCGATGCCCAGCCTGCCCCAGAGCAATGATGAGGGGCCAGTTGCCCCCAGTTTATATACTGAACATGACATTATGTGGGGTATGGAATATTCCTTTGGCCAGTTCAGGTCAGCTGTCCTGGCCGTGTTCCCTCTCAGCTTCTTGCCCACCTGTTCAATGGCAGAGCATGGGACTCTGAGAAGGCTTTGTCTCAGGGTGAGCACTGCTCACAACCAAAGCATCAACCTTATCCTCATCCTATATCCAAAGCATGGCACTGTACCAGCTACTTAGAATTAAAATAACACTGTCCCAGGCAAAGCCAGGACAAGAGTGTATTTGATGAAAGTATCAAATATCCTTCGGGATCAGAAATCCATCACACGACTGGCATCGGCAGTAAGTTTCAACCGTCTGATTTTAATCTGCCACTCCAGGTTTCTTAGAGCCCTGGGATGTAATGCATTGGAGTCTTGCCCTGAAAACATGCCGTCAAGGAAATGGATTTTCAATTTCTGTGATGTTTTGCAGGGGGGAAAGAAAGTGCCATAGCTGCTACAGATTCTCTCCGGGATGTTGTGGAACAGTTTGTCCAGTTCTACAGGTTTGAAAATGGAGCACATAATAAAAATGTATTGAAGGAAGGTGCTGTTAAGCGATTTTTGAAACTCCTGTCTTCTTTGGAAGGTACAGTGAGTTCACATTTCTCCCTTTCACAAAACTTAATTGCTGTGAAAAATGTGTTTAATGCTAAACACACATTTTCCCCTTTTACCCTTCCTTATCTTCTCTATTTCTGCAACTGTTATTACTGAAATGATGTGCTTTTAGTTGTATTTACTGTTGGTTTTTGCACTTAGAATCACCGGAATATGCACAAAAATTCAGCATGGTGCATCAAAATGTTCAAACTTACTTGGTGGACAGCATAAAGATGGAAAAATGCATTTTGCTGATCTTTGCTTTGAATTTAATGACTTAATTATTCTGAAACTAGTTTACAGTGAAATGGATGTCATTATATGGTTTTAAGTGAGTTATATTGTCTTGACTGTCTTGCAGAAATCCCTGAAGAAATCCCATGCAACATCTCCCATGCCTGTGCTAACAGCTTCATAAAACAGCTGCTGGAGAAGGAGATGTGGCATAAAGTTTTGCTGCTGCTAACAGGGAAGGCCAATGGGGAAAATCCATCCGGTGGAGGACTCTTCAAAAACTGCAGTCTTCCAGATGTTGACATTGGCAACATCATCCAGCAGTGTGAAAAATCAGATACGCAAGTGCACCTGATAAGATGCTTGCTTGAAGTAGGAGGTGAAAACCAGTGCAATATTAATGTACTATAAAAGATCCAGTATGTTATTTGACATGTTGGGAGCAACATGGTCTCAGAAATACCAACGTATGTGGGTTTTTTTGTGGCTCTACATAAGTGCAGCAGCTTGTTGGGAGTGCTGTGCGTTGGCTACATCTGCCGTATGGGAAGGTAGTAACGCTGCATGGGTGGAAGACGTTAGTCAAATGAAATCGGTTTGTTAGGGTTGGTAAAAGGTCAAAGATTATTGTTGCTCCTTTTCTTGTAGTTTGTTTTGATTTCTTGGTTTCTCTGTCCTCAGCCACAATATTGTCCGATAGAAACTGTTAGCCACAGCCTCTGGTTCAGTCTGCTGTTACAAGTAACTGACTACTTCATTGGTTTCAAAGGCATGACCAGATGTCTTTCTTTTTTTAACTCCTGTAGACATCATCATTTTTCTTGTTTTGCATGAGGTTATTCCTAGGATTACTTTGGCATCTTTCATTGAATCTCAGAGCTTGATGCTAGCTTTAAGTTATGGACACATAGTCCTGATGAAGCCTTGTGAGTGCCAGAGGTGCAAGGATGCTTCTTAACTGGCTTGAAGAAGATATGTTCTGGCCTTTATGTCTTCCTATCACAACAGGAGAACTGCTTGCTCATCTTAATGGGAGATAAAAGGAGATTATGAAGATTTTTCTTAGTCAAAAAATGTTTAACAGATACGTGTTAAAAACTAACAAAACCTTCCAGACTGTCACCTGCTTGGCAATCAGCATATGCATGCCTTCATCTGTTTAGAACTTTCTGCAATTAGCAGATCTGGCATATCAGATTTAACCCCTGATATTTTCCTGTCCTTCACTCCAGCTCTGCCAGATGGGATTGCAACCAACTCTGAAGTTCCACTGCAAATATGCCTCAAAAAGAATTACTTTGAACTGGTGTATTTGCTGCTGACCAAAGGTGCAGATCCTCAAAACCTCTCTCTTACACAAGGAGATACTCCTTTGCATGCTGCAGTTTCCATCTGTTTAAATAATAGAGGTAAGGCTTTTGCTGTAGTAAACATCCCCATTTCTTATCTATCCGGCCCACTGCCCCTTCTGCTGCTGTTTACTGATGTGCTAGCAGAGGCAGCAGGTCAGGACGTCTGACTGTCTCACTCAACCCCCAAAGTTTGCAGGCCAGAGGATACACAACAGTCTTTGTTAAGCTGACGTGTTCTGCTCTCTAGTTCCCGTGTCTGGGACTATAAAAAGAGTTAGTGGCAGCTCAGGTGACACTGGGGAACCAAACAACTGCAATGTCTCTGTCAGTTACTGTTTTGTGAATATACTGATTTAGAAAGGAAGGCTCTTCTTTGAAACCCTGTGAAATGTGGACTAGGTGGGAATGAAGTAAACTGAAAGTATCTAGGAAGAAACAAAGTTTTTTATTCAGTCATAAATCAAACAAAGTTTTGTTAAAGGCAGAATTGAGTGAAAAGACTCTAGGGCTTATGTAAAAATACAAGAAAGTAAGATAAACTATCAAATTAAGCTTTGAAGTCAGATTTGATTTTAAATTAAGAAAAAGATGCATTTTTTGAGTTGAAGAAATAAAATAATTAGAAATACTGAAGTTATTAATTTGTAAACACATTTCATTGGATGAGTTTAGAGAGATTAAAAGCTAGTAAAATTTTAAATCAAAAGATTAAGGAGTCAAATAAGAATATCTTCTCTTAAGTATTTTTCACTGTGTAAAGTTTTTAAAGTGGGATTTCTTTACAATGATTTTCATTGTCACTATTTTACATATAGAAAAGAAATGTTTCGCATAAATTGTCTTGTTTAAATCACATATATTTGGATGAAATCCTGGAAGCTGTAGAATAGATACGTATGTATATATACTTTTTCCCCCCAGGGAGGTTAACAATGTTATTTTGTAGGAAGTTGCTTTAGGGACCTCAAATATCAGGAAATAATTGGGATTCCCTGCAGGTTATTTAAATAAAACAAAGTTATCTTCAGCAGGTTGCTTCTGGGTGCCATATTAAAGTGAACCAAACGACCCCAGAGCAGTACATAGAGCTGCTGCTTGTCCAGATGACCAGTCACCAGCATTCCTTGGGTAGCACTCAGGGCTGATACTGGAAAATGAACAAATCCATCTGTACCCAGAGGTTAAAAAGGAATGAAATTGATTGATGCTCTGGGAACAGTTACAGCTTTAGGGATTTCTAAAGCTTTGCTACCGTTGTATTGTTTTCACTGAATCTTAAGACAGCTCAGGTTTGAACCATTTCAAATAAGCATGTTTTACAAACATGAATTGTAGATTTTGTTTTTCTTTTGACAATAAATGATTTTAATTCACTAGCTGCAGAAAAAAAATTAAATATTCTTGGCATACAATGCATCTTTGTAAAGCAAGTGATTTCTTTTCATATTTGTTTCCCTGCTTTCAGATGGCACTGGTTTAAACATCCTGAACTACCTACTTGATCTCTTTGCTTCAAGACCTTCTGACTTCCCATATCTTAATCCAAACATACAAGATGAGAATGGAAATACAGTGATGCATATTGTTTTTCAGAGAGGATTTTCAAAGCAGACTAAGAGAATAACAGAGTCATTGGCAAAATTCGACATTAACTTTAATATAAAAAACAAATCTGGAAAAGATGTGAGGCATAGAATTAAAAAAAATGACCCATTGCTACTTGCCTGGAATAATGCTGCACTGGAGAAAAAGAAGCACCGACAAGATAGAGCAGGGCAGTTGGTTAAAACGTCTAAGCCTGTTCCAGCCTCTGAGGCTTCACAGTCAAAGAGCACAAGGCATTCTTCATCTGGGTCCTCATTAAAGACACCATCTGGCAATGTAATGCCCAATGATTTAAAACCCCCGTGTTCCGTAAAAACAAAAAAAGGTCAGTTGGCAAAGCAGAAAACAGAAGGAATAAATAACCCCTTAACACTGCAGGAAAGTCTAGTGCAGGCAATCACAACTTTAATTCAGCAACTGAAAGCGGGTGACACGCAGGGAAAGGATCATCTTCTGGTACAAAAGCCACCTGCAGCTCAGACTAGTTTGGAAGAGGGGAGAAGTTCCTTGAAACCTTGTGAAAGCATAGCTTATCCTGAAGGAGAAGGGCATGATTGGAAGAAAAAGAAGGGAGCAGGGGAATTTAATATGGCCCTGCCTAATGGAGAGAAGGAAGAAGAGGAGAAGAGTCTGGATATTGAGGCACAAGAGCAGGAGTTTGATAACATGACCTGGGAAATAGAGTGCACTCCTGAAACGCTGAAGACTTTGAGCAGCAAAGCTGTGCCTCATGATCTGAAAACTAAAACTATAAGGACAATTAAGCAGCTTGGCAATGGGGAATGGACTAGGGGCCTTCAGAAGCCACTGAAACACCTGAAAGCTAATATCCGCCTGTATGAAGCCAAATTGGACAAAGGTGCAAGAATGCTGTGGGAACTTGCAATTGACTTTTCTCCTCGTTGCAGTGAGAGTCCAGAAAAGATCATGGAGACAGAACAGACAAAAAGCCTCCCAGAAAAATCAGGTAGAGTTTACACAGAAATAATTAGAATTTGGGCCATTGTTCTTGACCATGGCAAGCTGGACCGTACCTTAGAAAATATATGTATTTCCTACAATCGTGGTTTATCCTGCATCTTGAGGAAAAAGCTGAAGTGTATAAATGAAGGACATCAGAACCACAGTGTGACAACACAGAAGCGTGTTCCACGTTGTTACATTGAAGACATGGCGTTAGAAAAATCAAAAGAATGTACCATGCCTGAGTATTTCCCTCCAGCCAGTGCAGCAGAATTGGAGTACAATATAATAAAATTTCACAGTTTCAGTACTAACATGGCACTTAACATTATAAATGACGTACAGACTTCTGTTGAATACCCTTTCCGAGTTGGGGAGTTGGAGTATGCGGTAATTGATATCAATCCAAAGCCCATGGAACCAATCATTTTAATTGGGCGAAGTGGGACAGGGAAGACGACTTGCTGCCTGTATAGGCTTTGGAAGAAATTCTATTCATACTGGGAAAAATCCACGTTGGCGAATGGACCTCTGCTGGAGAGGCAGACGTGGCAGCAAAGACAGTGCAGTGAGTTTGAAAAAGCCAGTTTAGGGAAGGAAGGGGGTGAAATGAAACAAGACAGTGATGATTCGAGTGACGAGCAGGTGAATGACGAGCAAGACCAGGACAGTGAGAATGGAAAGGTTCTCTTGGGCACAGCTGGTACAGAAATAAATTCATGTGATGACCGTGAAGCAGACCAAATGTGTAGCACAGAAGCATCAAACAGGCTGGAGCACCTGCACCAGATCTTTGTAACAAAAAATCCTGTCTTATGCCAAGAAGTTCAGAAAAATTTCATTGAACTTAGCAAGTCTTCCAAGGTAACCAGTCACTTCAAGCCTCTGGAGCCAAATATTCACAAACTACAAGACGTTAAAGATGAAAACTTTCCACTGTTTGTCACCTCCAAGCAGTTGTTGTTGTTACTAGATGCATCCATGCCTGACCCATTTTTTCCAAGAAATGAAGATGGAAGCCTTAAAAGAGTCATTGTTGGTTGGAGTCCTCAGGAAGACTTGGCCATACCAAATTGGCAGGACGAGGATGAAGAAGGTAACCTTGAAGCAGAACATAGTGATGATGGAGGAGCTGCAGATGCGTACTCCAGGGAAAGTGATCCGTGGACTTTTGTGACTTATGATGTATTTGCAAAGGAAATATGGCCAAAAATGATAAAAGGTAAAAGCTTGTACAATCCAGCATTGGTTTGGAAAGAAATAAAATCTTTTCTGAAAGGCTCTTTCGAGGCACTGAGTTGCTTTGGAGGCAAGCTTACTGAGGAGCAGTACCAAAAGCTAGGCCGGAAGAGATCACCGAACTTCACGGAAGACAGGAGTGAAATCTATCATCTCTTCTGTCTTTATCAGCAGATATTATCGCAGGGAGGTTACTTTGATGAGGAAGATCTGCTATATAATTTATCTCAACGACTTTCAAAGCTCAGGGATCTGCCGTGGTCCGTCCATGAGTTTTATGGTGATGAGATACAGGATTTCACGCAAGCTGAGCTAGCACTGTTAATGAAGTGCATCAATGACCCTAATGCCATGTTTCTAACTGGTGACACTGCCCAGAGCATAATGAAAGGAGTTGCTTTTCGTTTTAGTGACCTGAGGTCACTGTTTCATTACGCAAGCAAGAGCTCCGCGAACAAGAAGCAGCGTGTTAGAAAACCAAAAAGGATATATCAGTTGTACCAGAACTACAGATCCCATTCAGGTAGAGTAAAAGATTTATTTGTGAGCTGAGCCTGTGCTCTTCATATGTCACTAATGATTGAAGTTTTCTACCAGCCAATTCAAAGCATCTTTATGTGGCCTGTTTTTTTTACCAGATCAGATGCGCAGCTTTTTCTTATATGTCAACTCTGTATTTTGACATTTCCACTGGGGAACCAAGAATAAACATTTTTAAAAGTGTCATTTTTTTTGAACACTCATGCTTTCTGCATGTTTTGGCTGTATTTGTTTGAAGGAGAATGTAAACGTTCATACATGTTTCTAATGTCCCATCACGAAAGCACTAGACTTTGCAGCATTGGTGTGCTGCTTCTGCTTTTCTTGTTTCTCACTTATGGCCTTCATTTTTTGAGAATGCTGCCAAGCCTTTGTAGCATGCTTTCTGATGTTTACAGGCCCAAAAATGAGGTCCACTCAAAATGGCAGAAACATAAAGTGGACCTTAAAGCTTCTGTTTCTTTCATTATATGTCTTGATTTCAAAATTCTTACAAAATCTTTTAAAAGTGTGTTTGTGAGAGAATTTGAAACAGGCTGAACCTTAAAATCTGAATTCTGCTTTTTGCAGGTATTCTCCGTTTAGCATCTGGAGTGGTTGATTTGCTCCAGCATTATTTTCCAGAATCTTTTGATCGGCTTCCTCAGGACCGTGGTCTCTTTGATGGACCAAAACCTACGGTCTTGGAGTCCTGCAGTGTTAGTGATCTAGCTATTTTGCTGAGGGGCAACAAAAGGAAAACACAACCCATTGAATTTGGAGCACATCAGGTTTGTTTTTCCTAGGCTTTTTGCAGATTCTTCCACCTCTGTTGCTAAATAATAATTTTGTATGGACTGCCCACAGCTTTCTTTATTAAGCCTTTGTCTCACTGATAAAATATGCTTTTTAAACTTAGAAACCTTTATTGCGTTGGTTTCTTCTTAATACGTCTGTTCCTTTTTTTGCATCAGGTATTGTCTGTCCTGTTCCTTTCTAACTCCAGATCTTCTTATGCTGGATCTAAAACTGTCTGCACATGCCACGCATTTGTCAGTCTCTAATGGCAGTTTTGTGACCTCTTTTGTGGAGTGTGCTGAAATGTCTGTGTTAAATGTTGTCTGGTTTTGAGAAGGCTCTTGCATTATCATGACATTGTTTGGCTGATTTTGGTGTAAAACTGTTACTTTTTTTTTATTTTTTGCTTTCTAATATGTTTTTTTCATGTATTTTGTGACAGGTGGTATTAGTGGCAAATGAAACTGCGAAGGAGAAGATACCTGAGGAACTTAGTTTGGCACTTGTACTGACAATTTATGAAGCAAAGGGCCTGGAGTTTGATGATGTACTCCTTTACAACTTTTTCACAGATTCAGAGGTATTTAATTTTTACTCCTTCTTCTGCATTTTTTCTAAAGTCAATTTTACATGTGGTCTAATTAGCATTTCAGTTGGGGAAGGATTCCGTTTTCTCTGAAGATGAGTGGTTTCATCACAGAGGGTTATGAATTGAGATTGTCTTCCCTTAGTCCTGTATTTTCCTTCAGGCTGACTGTTAAAATTTAAGGGAGAGCCTTGGGTTACACACAACATTGCACACGTGCACACACATACACACTTCTGCTGCGTACCAGCACTACTCCTCTAGCTTAATCCTGTCTCTCCTGGCTGCTCCCAGTTCAAGTCAGAGCAGTTGGTGAAGGGATACTCCATCACTCTCCCATATTCTTTACTGGAGTTCCAAGTCCCAAAAAGCACTTTATATCCCCCCCTTCCCCAGCTTTGTAGCACCATAAAATTCTAACCTAGTTGTTTAGAATAAAATGGTGTGTGTATGTGTTTGGAGGGGTGGGGAGGAACATGCTCTGTAGCCTTCCCCAGCCTAGCTCCAGAAAACTCATTGTGGTCTAGCTCAGGAGTTGTCAGGAAATTTGAAAAGGTCTCAGAGCCTATAGTGAATATCAGTGGCCTCAGATAAAGAATTCCTTTCATGGAGATGTTGTGTTTTGTGTTCTTTTGCCCCATTTGTGGTTCTCTGGGGAGCTCAAAGCCTTGTGACTCCAGACCTGTCAGGGGAGCAGTCCATGAGGCTCCTTGCAGTGGGCTGTCAACTACAGCAGCCTTGTTGTTGTTGCTGCAAGTAAGCAGCATTCCTTCCTGAATGTGCCTGCAGACACTGGACAGTGCCTATGACTGAGTTGCTCTGCAATTAAACGTTCAGAGTGAACAGCTCTGTTGCAGATGCCCTCTGCCTCTAGCCCTCAAAACAGTGTCTCAGATGTGGTTTTCAGCAGATGAAAACTGCAAGAAAACTGAGGGCAGCTTACTAGTGGCTCTTCATAGAGGCTAGCAAGTGCTTCTCATAGGGAGGAGCTTGAGAAAAATGACCTTTACTCTGACTTAGTGAAGTTTGGGGGCAGTACAATACTGACTGTCATGTTAGATTTCTCAAAGTTGATTTGGTTTTGGTGATGCAAGTTGTACTCAGAAAAACAACGAGCCGTTTATCAGAATTTAGCAGAATCAGTTTAACAAAGTTGAGTTGTGTAGGGCATTTTAATTTAGACTAATAATGCATCTCAGGCCTGGAGAACTGTTTTCATACAATTCTTCTGTGTTCCTGTGAGTCATGAGTAATTGAGTTGATTTGAGCAACTAAACAAGCGGGCAGGAAAGCAGCTCACCCTGAGGTTTTCTAATTTTAAAAAGTTGAATCTGTGAACTGTTGTAAACACAACAGTGTGGCTGTGTGCATTTTGTAATGTACTGGGGTTTCTTTTTATTTGTCTTGAAAATGAGATTTAAGAACAGTCTTGTTTCAGGAAGCAGATTTTGAATGAAGAATCTAGAAGGTAAAAAAGCCAAATCTCCAAAAGCCAGCAGGCTGTTGACCAAACCGATACCATTAGCAGGTTGTCATGTTGCAGTCTATGACAGGCTCAGAAATGTTTTGATAGCTGATTTGTTGCAATCTTAACTTCAAAATGCATCATCATCAAAATACATTTTGCAAGAAAAGTTTCCCACTTCTTTTCCCCATAGAAGGTAGTTAAAATGTATTGGGTTGCTCAAAGGTCTGAAGTACATAGATTTTTAAAACATTGTTTCCTGTCTTTTTGCAAGTATTTTTGATTTGGTGCCAGAAACCTGGCACTATGTAATTAGATTTTAGTTAAATACCGAAAAGGGGAAAAATGAACATAACTTAAAATATACTTACAGTTTTAAGGTACTATTTTTTATGATTTTAAGGTTACAGTTTTAAGTTTTGTAGGGGATTAGGAGCCCGCAGAATGGTATGGTCAGGAGCTGGCGTTTGTTACGTGGCATGAGAGTGCACAGCACTGATCATCTGCCACAGACTTAACTTATAGTTAAGCATGTCTGTGCATATTTCTCATGTGTCCCTATGTTGGAGTCCAATATTCTCTGACCATGATGTTTTAGATTTTCTGCATGCGTGGTTTTTTTGCTCGTCTGAGTGTTCTTCCTAGAGGATGTGTTGACAGGTGCCATTCCAGCCCTGGCTGAGACCAGCGTTAGTGATTACTAGTATTGCACAGTAAGCTTAATATGTTCTTTGAATGAATGACCAACCATCTTGCTTGGGAACCCTGAGGGTGAGAGTATGTGCCTGCATGGAATAAGGGTGGGTCCACTTTCATGGCTCCAACCCCATTATTTTGTTGATGGGCTTCACCAGATCGCGGTTTACCCAAGCATTGTTAATGACTTGCACACCAAAGCTGATGTCCTAAATATCCCTCTTGTTAATCCACTGCATTTTCCTGCCAAGGTGAATGATCTGGTCGCTGTTCAGAGAACTGACTTATTGGTGCACCAGAAAAAGGACAGCACCCACTTGCCTCTGTCTGGATCCTTCTTTCTCCAGGTGGAGCCCGGTCTCCTTGGTGCTACAGTGATGAGGAGGTTGGTGAGTTGTGGGCCAGCTGGTCTGCAACTCACTGAGCTTGTCAGTCTTGTAGAGTCAAGGACACTTAGTTGCTGCCCTTCCTAACCTGCAGGCCAAGATGTCTCCAACTAGCTTAGCACACTTTTGCATTACAGTTGGCAACTTGTGGGTGTTATTCCACCACCATTTGCCTTTCACCCTGCCCCAAGCTGGCAGGGGTCTGCCTGGCCCAGAAATCAGCACACCCCCCCCTCAGTGACTTTGCCTGCTGTGGTATTGGGTTTTGTAGGAAAATCCTTATCCCTAGGACTAAAACTTGAGCCTCATCTGTGGGGAGGGTACCTGATCTCTTCTGTAGATGGGCCATCCATTGTAGGGGTGTTCATCTGAAAATGTATAGTCCACCCAAGGAGGTTTTAATGTTTAATTTCAAATGTTACTTATTTGATATATTGAATATTGCATATGATTTGGATTTATAAGTGATACAGCAGTATCCTGAAATCCCAAACAAGCATAATATAACGATGGCAATATACATTGGAATCATAATAAAACCGTGATTCCATTTAGCAGTCCCTATATACATACATACATATATATATATATATGTATTCCCATTAGCTTCACCATCATGATGCTGGTCATCCCCAGTCCCTGGGATTTAATATGTAGCTTGAAGTCAGCTCAAGCCAGTTGCACTCTTCCAGGTTTGTTTTGTTTGTTGCTCAGTTTTCACACACTCTGTTGGGCTGAGGCATGTCTTCGCTTCTGTCTTGGCAGCTCAGGAAGATGTTACTCTCTACTAGCTATTTTAGGGGAAGTTGTTTGTATGCCTTGATGATCACCTGGTACAGACAAGTATCTCAAACAAAGGTTGTGTTGAGGTGAAGTTTGGCTTTCCTGATGAAAGTTGGTTATTCTTTACATTCTTCAATGAGAATTTTTTCCCCACTCACCTCCTCTGAGCCTTTTTCAGTTGTAGAGATGGGTTGGTCACAACATACAGCCTTATCTTTTGTATATGTAGGCAGTAGTGGGTACTGCATACAAGTAAACCTCATTCTCTTGATATTTTAGGCTAGCAAAGAATGGAAGATAATATCTTCTTATAGTCCTGATTCGGATGTGCAAGTGGGAAGCAACTTGCTGAACGAAATACCATTAGAGGATGCTGCCAGTGTGCAGAAAAGAACTCCTTTTAATGTAGAAATGTACAAGGTGGGTTTTTCATAACGTTGGGAATAGGAAGGACAAGGTAAATTCTTAAATCTTAGAAATAGGGAAATTTCTTAAATACTTTCATTCTGTAGTTTCATGTTTATCGAGGTTGCTGTGCTGTTTTGGTAGTTGTTCATATTTGTATAATATAATACTGATTTTAAAAGATAAGAGGATTTTTGCAAATGTAGTTTGATAAGAGAACCTGTGTCATAGACTTTTAGGTTTATTTACAGAGCAACTGTGATTAAAGCAAATAGCAAATCAGCTTGTCAATGTTGACTGTTTCTGTAGTCTGTTTTCCTATTGGTGTCGCTACTTTGAAATTAAGGAAACTTCTTAGAATCTAGTGAGTCAGATATTTTCAGGATTGTATGGTGCAGCTGCTAGATTTACAGCAGTAGTTGCTTGCAAGTTAGCTGCACGATGGTTTATGTAATTGTAAAATCCCATATTTAATATTTAGACTTGCTTACTTAAAGATGCTTTCTTATTTATTACTCATTCTGTATAAATTCTCTGTTTTCTAATAACTGGAAAGTATGTTCCATTCTAACAGTTTAGCTCATATGGCATTTCATTTATTTTGTTTTATTTTTTTATTCTGGTTCAGATGCTGAATGGAGAACTCAAGCAATTGTATACTGCCATTACAAGAGCCAGAGTGAATCTTTGGATCTTTGATGAAGACTGTGATAAGCGGGCTCCAGCTTTTAATTATTTCATTAAAAGAAAATTTGTCGAGGTTGTCAAAACAGATGAAAATGAAGGTAAAGTTGTCCTAAAACTTTCTTAAAAGGCTGTCAAACAGGACATCCTTTCTTGCTTTCAGGCCACGTAATAAAGAAAGTTAAATTCTTTGGTCCGTCTAACAGTATCCACTGATAACTGCCCTTGCAAATTTCTGCTTATTTCATTGGGTCTTAATTCTTTTGTCTCTAAAATCAGTTGCATATGTTAAAGCATAACTTCACTGCTAATTCATTAGTGTTTCATTGCTGTCACAGGAGAAAAGTCAGACAGATCTGATCTTGTAGTTAGTTTATTGAGTTCAAACTAGTAAATTCAGATATATAAAATATTAAGTACAGGTGGATTGGTGGTCAGTACTGGGTTTTTGTCCTATGTTTAAGGTTAGCATGGGATACAACAATTATTGCATAAGCTTGCTATATGTATCTTAAATGTTACACACATGCAAAAATGTCATTTACCAACCCACTGGTGTCTGCTGTTGGGTAAGGGATCTCTCAGCCTCAATGGGTAACCTTAAGAGGCTTTCCTACTCAGAGGGAGATTGCTGCCACTCAGCCAGCTGCTATGGAGGGAGAACTCAATGGACCTGAATGGCTGCAGATATTTATAGCTTTGAGCTGTTTAAGCGTTTAATTTGTAGTCACATTTTCTGCTGTGTTAATGCAGTTACAGCCACTTACCAGCCCAGTCTCCAGGCAAGCTGTGTTTTTTTGTTTTGATGCTGTGATGCTGTGTTTTCACTGATAGCCTCACATAGCAGGATTAAGTTCAGTTAGGCCTGCTTGCTGAGCTTGGAACCACAGTTCAGGTAGTTCGACCAGGAGGAGTGCATCCATCACACCTGCACACTAACAAAGGCTGTTACAGAAAAGCTATCCCAGCTAAAAGAGATTTATCAATTAAAATAATTTATTTTCTATAAAGAGAGTGGATTTACTCAAGGATTTGTGCAAAAAACAAGCATAAGTTTTAACAGTCTTCCAAAACTAAACCAAACTTGTTGATTTTCAGTGCTGATTGAGAGATAATAAAACACATTTAACTCACTGTTACTGGTGTGAGCACAAATCATAAAGCTTGGAATATTATGAGATGTTAATGCTTAGTTTTGGTACATGATAAGTGGTTTCTGTGGTTTATCCATTTTAACATAAAATAATTACTCTTTGCCCTTCTAGACTTAGATGACAGCATGTTTGCTAAAACTTCAACTCCAGAAGAATGGATTGCACAGGGAGATTACTATGCTAAACACCAGTTCTGGGAGGTAGGAACATATGTTTATCTTAAATGAGGATTCTTGTTTATTCTGAAACCTCTTTTTTTTTTTTTCTTTGTATCTATAAAATCATCTGTAAACCCTCAGTTGCTGTGTAGCAGTCTGTCTTGGTTTGTGATTCGTAGTTGTGTAGGCACCTACAGACTACTTGTCAATGTCTTACAAGAAGTAAGCAGGGAGGTCAAGCCTAATTGTTTATAATCTTAAATTCACTACTCAAAAGTTTGCAGTCCAGTGAGGGAAAAACATTTTCATATGCACAAATGAAAGACAGTTGGAATAAAACAATTATTAGCAACAACTGGAATTGATTGAAATCTGTGAATCTAAACCGTATTCTTGCTATTATCATTGCACATGGTGTAAGAGAGGGAAAGGATTTCTTGGAAGTACACTGATTTGGGCAGTAAAATGATGGTTTAATTCCCTTCCTTTTTAAAGTACATGGAGACTTTACAGGTTTCTTTTCCTAAGTTGGTAGTTAATTCTAAGTCCAGATATAGGATGACAGTTAATTAGATGGAAGCAAAACACAGCCAGGACTCCACCACCAATTAGTTATTCTACAAGGAGATAAGGGATATCTATAGATCAACTGCCCTTGTCCTTAGGGGTGATTTTAACTTCCCAGATGTCAACTGGGAATATCATACAGTGAACACCAACAGGTCCAGGAAATTTCTGGAGCATGTTGAAGAAGATAACCATTGGGTGCAGGTACTAAGGGAGCCAGCTGGGAAAGGTGCCCTCCTACATTTGTTGTTTGTAAGGAGAGAGGGACTTGTGAGTAATGTGGTGATTTGTGTCTGTCTTGGTCACAGCGGCCACAAAGTAACTGAGTTTCAAGTTTTTGGCTATAGGAGAAAACCGACCAGCAAACATTTGACCGTGGATATGGGGATAGCAGACTTTGTGCTGCTGAAGGATCTAATTAGTAAGGCTTCCTGGGAGTTTGCTTTTGAAAATCCTTTGGTCTGTGAATGCTAGGCACTTCTTAGGAGCCACCTCTTAAGAGTGCAGGAGCAAGCGATTCCAGAGCATCAGAAGTCAAGCAAAGGGTCAGAGTCTGGCTTGGCTTCACAGGAATCTTCTTCTAGAACTTAGGCAGAAAGGGAAAGTGTATGAACGTTGAAAGCAAGGAGAGGTGACATGGGAGGACAACAGAGATGCTGTTACTGTAGGGAGAAAACTTGTGTGGCCAAAGCTTGATTAGAGTTCAAGCTGTCCAGCACCTTTTATGATAAGGTCACCCACCTAGTTGACCAAGAGAAGCCAGTAGCTGTGGTATATTTTGGTTTCAGCAAAGATTTTAGTACTGTCTCTCACAGTATCCTTCTGCATGAAATGTCCAGCTTACAGCAAGACAAGTCCATAATACATTAGGTGGGAAATTGACTGACAAGTCAGGCTCAAAGACTTATAGGAAATAAGGTTATATCAAGCTGGTGGCCAATCGCTAGTTGGATTCCCCAAGGCTCAATGTAAGGGCTGGTGTTCTTAAATCGTTTTATAAATAATTTGGACACAGGAATTAAATGTACATTAAGTAAGTTTGCCAGTGATACTAAACTAGGAGGATACTAAATTGAGAGGAGCTGTTGACTCCCTTGATGGAGAGGCCCAGCAGAGAGACCTCAATAAGTTAGAGGGCTGGGAAGTCACCGGCTGTATGAAGTTTAAGAAGGGCAAGTGCCCAATTCTGCACCTGGGGTGGGGCAACCCTGGTTTTGTGTATAGATTGAGGAATTGAAGGCTGCAGAGAAGGCTGCAGGTCCTTCAGAAAAGGACCTGGAGGTCCTGGTCAATGACAAGTTGAGGCAGCCAGGAGGGCCAGCCTGGGGTTTGGGGGGCATCAGGCAAAGAATCGCCCACTGGTCGAGGGAGGGATTGTCCTGTGCTGCTCTGCTTCTGCTCTGCTCTGCACTTGGGTGGCCTCACCTTGAATTTGTGTGCAGTTTTGGGTGCCACAATATAAAAAAGCCACTAAGCTATTAGAGAGCATCCAAAGGAGGGCAATGAAGATGGTGAAGGGTCTGGAGGGGAAGCCTTATGAGGAGTGGTTGAGGTCACTTGTTCTGTTCAGGCTGGAGAAGATGAGATTGAGGGGAGACCTCACAGAGGTCCTCAACATCCTTACAAGGGGAGGCAAAGGGGCAGGTACTGATCTCTTCACTCTTGTGAACAGTGACAGGACTCGAGGAAATGGCATGAAGCTGAGTCAGGGGAGGCTTAGGCTGGATATCAGGAAAAGGTTTTCACTCAGCAGTTGAGCACTGGAACAGGCTCCCCAGGGAACTGGTCACAGCACCAAGCCTGTCTGAGTTCAAGAAGCATTTTGACAATGCTCTCAGACTCGTGATGTGATTCTTGGGGTGTCCTGTGCAGGGCCAGGAGTTGGACTCAGTGATCCTGATGGGTCCCTTCCAACTCATCATAGTCTATGATTCTGCATATTCTGATCTGTAAATTCCCTTGAGGGTAGAGTGTCATGTGGTTTTGTTTTAGGTAGTCCTGTGAAGAGCAGTAACTTGGACTCTGTGATTCTTCTGAGTCCCTTTCAACTTGAGATATTCTGTGATTCTATGAAATAAAATTTTGGATACTTTCCTCGATAGTGACAAAAGGAAAGCTTCTGTGTTTTGCTGGTAGCAGCACAGAATTTTTTGAAAGGAAAATAGATACTTATAATAAGGCAAAAAATCAAAGCAATCAGCTGCCACTATACAGACAGTCTTTATCTCCCTTTGAAAGTAAAAGGCAATTCCCTAAGTGGACAGAAAAGAATTTAGATTAAAAAAACAACACAGCAAAAAAAAGAATTTGTCTTGGAATCTGAAATGTATTAACTGTGTTATCCGCTATTCTACTTTCTTTATAACCCTTATCTTTGCTTATCACTGCTACCTTAAGAAAAAATTATCTGGTGAATTTGGCATTTCTAAGAGTGGCTTGCAACGTGCAAATTCCAAACAGATGCAAATACTAAATTAGTGGATAGAATAAAGAAATCATGGTGTTGCAGAATAAGCAGGGTGATAATGAAGCAGACCTTGCTAGGAGCATGGTAATTCCTGGTACCTCTGTTTAGTTTATCACAGAAAGGGCCTGGTACGATCAAAGCATGGAAAATGTTTCATGCTTTTCGATTTCACTTTGCACTCATTGATTTTCTTCACCTGTATTAATATGTGGTAGGTGTCTGGTGACTTACCAAGTAAAGATTTAGGCTATCATTCAAGTAGCATATGCTATTTGTTCTATCAGCCTACCAGGAATTCTGCTTTCACTACTTCCTTGTAAAACATTGTAATTAGTATCTTAATTTTGGTAGTCACATGTGGACTGACTTCAAAGCTTTTCTCTTTGTCCTAAAAATATTCTGCGATGTTTTACCTTTTCCTTCTTCCAGGCACCCTGCCATTCTTTCTGCTTTCCATTACAGTGACTAAAATTAAGTATTGCTTTTATGTGATAAGCCATGGACTGGATGCACATCTGTGAACGCTGTGTATGATTTCACCCCAGGTGGCAGCCAAATGTTACCAAAAGGGTGGAGCAGCTGAGAAGTCAAAACTGGCCCTGGCACATGATGCTGTTCTCAAACTGCATGCAAAGAAAAGCAGCCCTAGGTAAGTGTCAGTGCAGATGAGCGAGTGTCATTTTGTGGTGCCAGACCTCACTAGAGTCTGGAGGGGGAGATTCACACCCCAGTTGTAGGACCGGACTGGAAACATCAGAGAACAATGCAGGTGAGGTGTCTTCACATGTTTGTGGGTGTCAAAAGAGATTTAAGAAATGGGAAAGACTAGCACAACAGGATGTGGGGCACTGTTCCCTTTGGGGAGTAGTGGAAAAGTTGTACACCATAGGCTGTCCAAATGAAATGTGGCCCTTGAAAGGACTTGCTGCTCATGTGAAAGAAAAGCAACAGGATTTACATTACCTCAAGAGGCTTTATTTTCTTCAATATAGATAGAAGAACATATTCCATCAGCAGTGCTCGATTTCATTTAATCCCACTGCATATTCATTTAACGAAGAGGAAGGAATGTTGTACATTAGGGAAGAAAAGCTGCTAGGAAAGAGTCAGCTTTGGGGTAAAATCAGAGTCAATTTAAACAAAACAAGCAGAACTAAATCTGAACCAAAGGACAGTTTTAAAGAACAGATTTTGAAATTAATCATTTAGTTCATGCTGTCAGATGAGTAAAATAGTTCAAGGGTTTTACAGTGGGGGGAGAGTTTGCAGTTTCCTGAAGAGGCTGGGAAACTGTTTAGAGCTCATCTCAGATAAGACAAGAAAAAACTTAATGGAGAGAGCTCTAGATCTAAGTGAATAAATTCCTTTTTATGCTGGGGAGGCCAGAAACTATCAGTGATAGCAGAAGTGGGCAAGGAATGATGAGATCACAGGAAGCTAGCATAGAAGGGAGAAAAGGAAGGTCTAGAGAAATGTTATTACTGGAGTTAAACAAGGTTTTATCTTTTGTAATTATGTACATAATATTAATAGCCCTGATTAGAAGTATAAGGATGCTCATGAAATTTAGTGATCATAGAGAAATTGTAGATGGGACTGATAAAACTTTTTTTAACTTCACTGTATGCTGGGGTGCCTGTCAACTGAATAAAATTTGAGGATAAGGAATTGGGTTTATTGGAATGTGTTAAGTTGACAGAACATGTGTAATAATGAAGCTGTTAAAGTGGCATTTTTTTTTAGTAGAGGTATTAATGCTGGTGTAAAAAGCTTAAGTAAGATTCTTGTGTGCTCTATGATATGAAATGCTCTGTACAATTCTGATTCTTCAGGCTGGACAATCAGGAATTCAATCTAGATCACTTGCATGCAGTGATACCAGAAAGGCTGGGATTGTTTAGTTATACAAAACAAGAGCTGATAACACATATGATTGTTGTCTTTAATGACATTGGGGTTAAAACAGCAGAACGAAAGGAACAAGTTAAGCTAGAAAAGCATTGCAAAACCACAGTACTATACTTTAGTTAAAAAAAAAACACTGAGAATTTTTTTTACTGCCACAGAAGCCAGATTCTGGAACAGACTTCTGGACAGAGCAGTGTCAGCCCAAAATATAACCGATTGTAAGGTAATAGCTCATCAGGTTGTGTGTGAAGAAGAACACATAATGTCAGTGCTGGTTGGATTCAGTGACAGATCACATGATCCTAAACTTAATTTGGATGTCTCTTACTTTCTACAGGGAAAAAAAGATGGAATATATGACATTGGCTAAAACTTACTTGGAATGTGGAGAACCAAAACTATCACTAAAATGTCTGTACCAATCAAAGGAGTTCCGGCTTTGTGCAGAACTGTGTAAAAAGTTAGGAAAGGTATTAAATCCTTTAAGCTATCCTCACCTTATCATTTTTCTTTTCCTGCAGCTTTTTTTTCCCTCTCACGTTACTCATAAAGTAGTAGTATTTTTCTGTGGCATGATAGTAGCCGAACTAAATGAGCTCTTTAAGCTGTGCTGTTCAAAAGGAAGCATTTGTCAGAGAGCAGGCAGAAGAGGAATGGAGAAGAGAATAATGCAATTATGCAGGCTAGGTTTATTTCTTTGGCTTTCCTCAAATGTCATCATCAGCCATTTGCACTCAAAAGTTAGTGACTAATTTCATGAAACTTAAGCTGTTACTTCATTCAGTACTCTGATGATACTGAAACTTCACTGATTACAGCCATCTAAATGGAACCTTTTAACTTGCAAGGGTTGAAGTAGTGTGCTAACAGTATGTATTATTTTTTATTTGCAGCATATTTCCACTAAAAGAATGAAGTAGTTGTTCCCAAATATTTGAAATTTACGATACAAAATTAGGGTTCTCATTCCAAATCCATAACTGTTTATTCCTGAGAAATTTGTAAGTCAACAGAAGTGTATGGTGTTTTCTAACAACGGGCAGAGCTGGGTGGGTAAAAACTAGTTTGAAAATCCTGGATAATACCTTTATTTTTGCATTCTAGTTTTTAAGACATGATTTTTTTTTTTAAATATGTTGAGTTTTAATGATGGTTACTTTAATATTTAAATGATTACATTAGGATACTTTAATTGCATTTTATTTAAGTGTACTTCTTTATGAGACATGATAGAATTACTAGATTTGTTCTACTCATGTAGCTTTGACTGTTTAGAGCACTTCAGTTTCATTACTGAATTCTTCATTGCAGATGAAGGATGCTGCAGTTTACTATCAGAAAAGTCAGTGCTACAAAGAGGCATCTGGATGTTATGAACAAATTGAGGAATTTGATCTGGCCATTAAAATGTATTGTCAGGAAGAACTCTATGAAGAAGCAGCAAAGGCAGTTGAAAGGTATGTCTTCAAGATGGTATTGGAATAGTCCTCTTTTCCATTTCCAAATTCAACACAATACGTCTAGCATGCCAAAAAGTTTTCGCAAGGGTTTTTGGCTGGTGACTTTGTTTTATGTGAAGTTAAATTGATATTGTCATTGTCATCATTACTTGGGTAATGATAACATGGTGAAAGGATTCTACTGCATTCACAGCTGGGGCAGTGAGTAGCTTAACTTTCCTGGAAATTTTTTCCAGTCTGTTGTCTTAGTCATGCAAGTTCTCCTTCAGCCAATCCTCTGAACTATGTTCTTAAGGTAAATATGACAAAATAATTCTATAGAAGTATTAAATACTTCTCTCTTAAGACTGAAATAATTACCTCATTAGCATATTCTTGCATAAATGATTCATTTATTGGCCACACTTTTCATTACACTTAAATGAATTGATGATTTTTAAAGAATATATAAACCAATTAAAATTCTAGCAAGGCCTGCAATTACACACCTTCACTGAAATCCTTTGTGATGTACCTTTAGTAATGATAACTCTTTCTTTGAATTATTAAAGCTTGTTAAGTATGTAGGGATTGTTCAATCAAAAAGTTCAAGCATTAAGTCACCTTCCCGACTAAGGAATTTTTAACTCCGCCTTCCCAAATCATTCATGATAATTTATAAGTATAGGTACAAAAAATCTGCACTCCTGCATTTATCATGAGAAAGATAATAATTAAAGGCTAATGATGATTTACTCACACAACAGGAAAAATTGACTCATTCTCAGCATACAGGAGAGAACACTTCTGCAAAACTGGCTTAGGGGGTACCTTAATAATTTTATATCAGCCAATAATAATTAATAAGTGAGTATTTTAAAGTGCATGTTATGAAAGATGCAACCAGGTACTTTTCTCAGGCACTCACTAAGCAACAAAGATATGGCAATTATGGGTGCTGAAAGAAATGAGGCTGCCACCACACAGAGTTCGATTTTGGGATTTGTCTGGCATTCCCCTCTTATTAGGGTTCCTTTGTAAGCAGCACCTGGCATTTGTCTTTTGGAATTCCCAGGATCCTCCTAAACCAGTGCCTTGATCCCACACATTCACCTTGCATCGTGTGGTGGCTGTGTTCAGCCACGAGAGAAAAACACATGCTATCATGCAGACCATTCAAAGTGGTTTTTGCTTTGAGAACACAGCACTCTCTTTGTCAAAAACACCAGCGAAGGCCAAAACACTCCTTTTTGATCCTAATTAACTGAATGCAGGTGCTGCGGGCTTAACTGGTTCTCACACAAAGTATATGCAGGTACATATGACAGACTTGAAAGAGTTCTCTAAGTTGGCCACTTTATGCAGATTTTACAGGATATTATCTATATTGACCTGTGGAGAATTCATTGAAATTCATATTTATTTCATTCTATCTTCTGTATTGAGGCTTACTTTTACAAATAGAGGATTAACACTGATAAAATGTGATTAAAGTAATTTGTACATTGTTTCGACAGTGTGCATAATGCTTCACTGATGCATCTTGCTTGTACCATAAGTTTTGATGATCTTGCTTCAGACAACCTTATGTTGTAATTAATTTCTTTCTGTAGATTTTTCTTTTTTTAAAGGTGATGTGATTGTTTATTGCCTGACAGACATATCACATGAAATAATTGGCCTTTTTGAAGGAAGGGCTTCTAGGGGCAGCTATTTGCGTAATGTTTTAAGGGTTTTTTCTAAAAATGCAGTGGTTTTTTTTTTGTCTAGATTAGTCATCTGTGCTAGTAAATGGATGTATCTATTATTTCAGATATGAAGAGATGTTGAATACAAAAGGACAAATGGTTTCCAAACTCTCATGTACAGCAAATCAGCTGTATTTGGAAGCAGCCGCAAAGTACCTCAGTATGAACAGGACTGAGGAAATGATGCAAGTCCTCTCAAAACTTGACGTAGAGGATCAGCTTGAGTTTTTGAAGTCTCGTGGATGCTTGCACCAAACAGCAGACCTATTGAAAAGGAAAGGTCGAGAGGAGGAAGCTGCGAAGTTAATGAAACAACATGGATTTGCTCTGGACGCAGCCAACCTCACAACTATAAAAGAGTTTCGTGCATTGTGTTTGCTCGCTGCAGCACGTGCCAGTGTGACTCACTATTCAGAATCAGACCTGGTAGACGTGGAGGTAATCCTAAAAGAAGCCCTCGAACTTTGTGAACAAACTGGGCAGAAGTCTGGCATTGCTGAGGCTATGTTTTTGCAGGGAGTTCTGAAGGGAGACTTCATAAAGCTGAGCAATGCATTCCATCAGTTCCTATCTCTGAATCATTCTGCTGGTGCTGTCGAAGCTCTCTTTGCATTATCTCGCTTCAGCACTCCTGGCCAGAACATCCTCTTCATGGCAACGCATGGCTTAGTGGCTCTTCTGAGGCTGGTTAGGGGTTTGAAGAGAGCAGCCACCAACGCAGAGAAAGATATGGTGAAGTTATGCTTTGCCTATTTTGGGATTGTCCCAACAGGTGACAGTTGCCAGGTGTCTCAAAATGAAGCTGAACCCATTCTCAAGTTTTTGTCAGACAAGCCAAATCTAAAAGAGAGGAAGATAAAAGGTGATTTCTTAGTAAGCACGGAGGAGGTAAAATCAGCTTTGAAGCAGCACTTGTTAAGCAGGTTTTGCTCTATCACCCGTGAGTTACTGAACAAGAATTACCCTGATATTTGTAAGAAGTTCATTGCCGGCTTGAACTGTGGAGATAGAACCTGTGAGGATTACCATAAGCCCTTGTTGCGCCACGAAGCAAAGACAATATTTCAGTGTAAAATGCATCTGGTGGCAATAAGGGGACTGTTTTTAGAAGCCACATGCACTTTCCCTAAAGAGCTACTGAATCAGTGCAAAAGCTTTGATGACATTTTTACTTTTGACAAATATGCATCATGTAAAGCCCTTCTAGAAATGTTTTTTCCTGATCATTTTCATTTGAGAATACTGTCTGAGAACCCAAAGGCCTGTAAAGAAATACTGCAATTCAGTAGCGTTATTTCCAAACCCTGCAGAGCAATGTTGAAGGAGTACATCACATTTAAGTTTAATAATGAAGGCACTGCAGCCAGAAGAGAATCAACTGACTTATGGCTAAGTGCCATGAAAGTTTTTATCTTATCTTCAGGATATCCTGAAGAATTTGAGAAACTTCTTTTTAAGGAAGAGGATGATTATAACAAAGAGCTAAACATTACTTTGGCAAAGACAAGAAGTGGCCCAAAGACTAAACACCAAGGAGGAAAGACCAAAGGAATAGAGGGCAGACATGGTATGTTGCTACCTGACAAAAATGCCGAAAATGCAGGAAGAACACACTTGTGTTTTATTCGGCTTCTTGAAAATTCACTTGAGCAATTCTATGTTCATAAGAACCCGGAAAACTGTAAAAGATTTTTTTTCCGTTTTATGAATGTCCTGATCAAGAAGTGCACAAGATACCTGATTCCAAGCATAGGAAATACGGTGATGTTGTTGGAATTCCAGTATATTCTTTGTTGTGCTGTCTTGATGCGTCTCTCCAAGAACATTACTCTCACTCTCTGCCTTCCAAAGAGTTACATTGCTCTCCTTCATTACTGGGAGTTTTTGTTCAGAAGCAAGGACCATAACAAAGAACTGAAAGACACATTTTCTATTATACAGGAGTATAGACCAAAGGAAACATATGTAGCTGTACAGAATTTCAGATTTCATCTCTGTTATCTAGCAGAAGTTTTGTGTGGTGTTCATGGAAGGTTTGATGTCCTTCTGGATGCATTCAGGGATCCTGACTGCATAACTTCAGGGGAGGCTGAGCGGACTGTAGTGCTGTGCTTAGTGATGTTACTGAATGCTGACCAGGTGCAGAGTTCTAGACACAGATTCCTCTTATGCCACCACTTTCCTGAAATCAAGGCGATGCTGAAATCAATGAGAAAGGACACTCCCTCTAAAGTTCCTGAAAGATTGCTGAGGGTTGTTGAAAAAGTGAGTGATGCTACACATGTAAGAGAAATAGCTGCAGGCCTACAAGAGCTGCTGATAGAGCGAGATGCAGAGTACTTGGTTGACTGCCGCTGGAAGTGGGATGCTGCGTACAGTCAGGGGCATCCAACCATACGGGGCATCCTGTACGAACCCATAAACCTTGACAGGTTCACGACCTCTTTGGATAAAACAGAATATACTGATGAGCTAGAAGAGGAACTTGAAAGAGTTCATTGCTTAGAGGACCAAAAGGATCAAAAGGATCCCCTGGAAGTCATTGCACTCAGCAAGCAGAAGAAGCAAGAGCAGAAAGCATCTGCTCAACGCCAGCTGTATCGTGTGTTCAATTTTGTTTCCCTATACATGAAGTGGAAAAGGAAGGCCTGCTCCAGAGCTCATCCTGTTGCAATGAAAGATGATGGATTTTTATCAGAAATATTCAAAAAAGCAGATATTGACCAAACCCAGTGTGACCTCTGTGGAGTCAGATTTATCCAGAACTCTGAGAACTATTTCAGCCAGTCAGAAAACACGGAAGCAGATACTTCTGAACCTCTGACACCAACAGAGAACAGTGGTGAAGAAAAGTTACATGCAGGAGGAAATGCAATTTCTGTGGCCAGTGAGGCCTACATAGAGCACAGAAACACAGATGAACACACAAATAATAATGCTGCCTACAGATCCTACGCTGAGTTTTTCAGAAGAAAGATAGATCCAATAATACATGATGGACTGGGAGTAGTGGAGGCCATTACAGAAAAGTCTTACACCCGAGACCGTTTAGCATATAAAGAAGGTTCCAACTTACGCCAGAGAAAAATCAAAGAGAATATTAAGAAAATTTCAGATGCAGTAGAGGAAATCTATGAGAGAAAAGCCTGGGCTAAAGGTAGGACCTTTCCAGTTTTCTTTAAACAATGTAATATGTCATTTTTGGCCAAACCTTTAGACCTGACGAAACTCCATTTGAAAATCTTAATGTAGTCAATAGAAAGGCATTTCTAGGTATTTCAGGTAGCCGAGGAAAAGAACTGAGACAGCTGGAAGTATTGAAAATTATATTTTAACCTCTTCCAAACACAACTTAATGAATCAGATAGTACAGGTAAAGTAAATAATAGTGAATTTTTACAGATAAGCAAGTGAATTTTAACTATGTGATCATATATGCTGTGTTCTCTAAACTTACACAGTTTTACAGCAACCTGTTGTATTAGACAAGGTCATCTTTATAAATTTTTCTGTTATTTCTACTGTTTTCTACTTCTGCCAGCCATAGTAATTTGGATATGCAAGGCTAGAGTGTTAGGAGTACTAGTAGTCTTTGATTAAGGATATCTCTGACTAGTCTGCTCTGGAACTCGTAATTTTGCAAGGGCTGAACAAAGGGGATACTTAACTACAAATCTGTGCGGTGTCAGGTACTCAAAGGCAGCCCTGGTATTATAAAGTTCATTAAATTATGGTACTTGAGATACATATTTTGATATTGGATTCCCCCTTCCCCCCCATATGCGTAAAGCATTGTTCTTTGCTGATTTTTGCAAGCAAAATGAGTGAGTAAGTACTGAATGAGTAGCCTAGGAGCAAACTTGTTTGGTGTACTTGCTTTGGGAAAGTGACAACTTAAATCATAACATTTTTACTGACTTCAGTCGTAGAAATCCACCAATCCTGTCAAGTTGTCATTTTGCCTGTGATGTCTGACAGTAACGAAAATACGGTAGTATTTGGTATGTTGAGCAGCTCTGATCAGTGAAATATGTTAAATTTGTAACAAAATCTTAGGTTGTGATCTGTTGCCGTCCGGTCGGAGCGGGAGGGACGACACGGTGATCAGGGATACCAGCCCCCTTTATTACAACAGTGCTTCTACTTATACACTTCTGGGT
>JAYRBT010000082.1:47748268-47760536 GCA_036023395.1 Myiotriccus ornatus
CAGTATCCTAGCTTACAGAGAGCCCAGGGCCAGCTGGGCTCCCCCACAGTGATCTTCATGTGTAAGCTTTAACTTTACTCCTAATGGAAAGCTTTTAGATATGGATGAAGTCCATGACGTTTTCTTGAGTTTTGTGCTTGGCTTTTAGCTGCTGTAGAGTTCTTACGGAATGTTAATTGTTTTCCATTCAGCTGAAGAAGTAATAACCACACATGCCAACAAATTGGTTGTCACCGTTGACGATGCTCGTAAGTGGCTGAAGAAAATGGACTCGCATAGGATAAAAGAGGAAGGTATGTTTTCAAATGGTATGGCTTTCCTGTGCCCTGTGAGGACACTGTTCGGTAATGCTATCTCAGCATCACTTCAGTTTCCCAGTCAGCAGTGTTGTGGATATTCACTTACCCTCTGCGCAGCAAGAACTGGGCTCTTCCACAGGGGTGCTCTGGAAAACGTGGGTTAACCAGACTTTTCTCAGTAGCTCTTTAAAACAGAGCAGCTGGTTACAGGGTGGCCAGAATGGAGCAAGCCTCCTCCCTGGTCCCGGGTGGATCCCAGCCTGCACAGCCTCCCAGCCTCCCACCTGTGTGTTTTTGCACACAGACACACACAGCTGCACACCTAACTGTGGTTCATGTGCAGTCTTCAGGATAGAAACTTGGGCGGTGGGGAGAGAAGAAAAGCTGTCTTCATCTTCACCAGTAAGACAGTACTATTTCTTAACTCTGATGTAGCAGTGCCTTAATGGGCAGTGTGGATCCGAGTTCTTGGAATCCAGCTTCCTAACAAAACTAATCCTTAGGTTGCTTTGAAGAGTTCTGTGGAAAAAATATTACACGCAGTTGGTTTTCTTTTGCTTTTACTTCCATTTCTCTTGGTTTCATACCAAAAGTAACATGTGATATATTGATACAGTCTATTGCATCACCAACCTCTGAGGGCAAGTTTAAGTCTTCATTGTGCCTGCCTAAATGTTCAGGTTTAAACACATATTTAGGTGGTAGGATTGCAACAATTGCATAAATAGGCAGCAGTGAAGTGCTCAGACTTACAAATAGCACCAAATGTAAAGCATTAAAGTAGCTCTGTTTTAGGAAATTTGGTTATGATAAAGCCTGGTGTTATATCTTCCTATTCCAGGAAAGATACAGGTAATAAAACTACCTGGGAGCTCTCCCATAATCTCAAAAGCAACATTATAGTCTATTTTTGAAGTCAGTAAGCAAATGTGTTGTCTGCTGAAACTGAACCTTGAGAAAGGTGAGACAGACTTCTTAAAAAAGTCAAAGGCAGAAACAATAGAAATAGATTTTCGTGGTGAAAATTAATTACTAGTTCAGCAAGCGACTTAATAGTCCCTACTTCCTTGCAGAGCTCTTAACCACGTTGTCATATTGAGCTGAATACTCCTTAAACATGATTCTACACATATGAAGGTATATTGCTGACCAAATATATATACCAAATGGCAATGACAAAGCTTGTCATCTGATTAAGAGGAAAAGATGTTTGTGTTTTCCATTCCACATTAATGTGTTGTTTTTAATATAGGCCTTGTGCATGATAAAGACTTGGAAAATGAAGTGGAAGATGAAAGCATGGCTTTTGAAGAACTTGTCCATAAAAAACTCTCACGAAAAAAAGGAAGAGGTGGAAAATTATAATTGGAAAAATTATTCTGGATGGCTATTCTGTCCTCTGAACAACCTAATTTTAGAATGAAAAAATGTTAAAAAGAATAGAGGTATGGGATCAGAAATGGAAAGTCTGAAGAAAAAGAGGAACTTAATCTATGTGTGTTTTGGATTTTTTAAATTACTTGTTGCTTATTGCTTGTATTATGTCAGAATAATTACCTATGTTGTGATAATGTAATTGTTCAAACCTAAGGACCAATTTCCTTTCAAACCTATGTGGTAGCTTAAAAGTAACAAAAGCCAAAGAACCAAGCAAGTTAAAAAAAAATTATGTTTCTGACTTATCTCAGGGGTATTTTTCCACTCAGTCTTCTTTTTCATCTTTCTTGCTAATTTTCATCATCATTCTTCTGAGCTGGAATACTCAGAAAAATAGAAGGATAGTTTCTCTGATTTTAAGAGTGTTGCTATGTTTAGAACTTTCTGAGTTTTCAGGTGAGATACTTACAGTATCTCTCTGTTTTTATAGACAAGAACAGTAATCTCTAAACACATTTATATTTCTGACTGTGTACCTATTTCTGATTAGATAGGTATGAAAGTTAAGGGTTGTCTTTTATTTGATAAAGTTTTGATATAAACTTTTACCTGTGCCTATTGAAAAATAGATAATCTTAGTGTAAAAGACTATTACATATTTTAAGTGCTTTGTAAGGTTTAATTGATAAAAAGAGTTTTGTAATGTAATGTTTTTATAAAACCTGTTAGATTTTGTAAATCACTTTGTCTTGTCTTATTTTTTGAATGCTTTCTGACAGCCATATGTGAGTGACTGCATGAGTGGGATTTGAGAAGTGGGTCCAGAGTACCAGTTCATGATGATGTGGTTTTTACTTTTGGGATTTCAGTGTGTCCAGCAGACTGTAGTGTCCTGGTTTTGGCTGGGATAGAGTTAATTTTCTTCTTAGTAGCTGGTACAGTGGTGTATATTTGAATTTAGGATGAGAACAGTGCTGATAATGCAGTGACATTTTGGTTGTTGCTGAGCAGTGCTTACCCAAAGTCAAGGACTTCTTAGTTTCCCATGGTTTGCCAGAGAGCAGGTGCACAGGAAACTGGGAGGGAGCATGGCTAGGACAACTGACCTGAACTGACCAAAGGAATATTCCATAGCATAAAACATCTGCTCAGTATATAAAGTGGGAGGAGTCGGCTGGTACAGATCAATTGCTGCTGGGGCCTGGGCTGGGCACTGGTCGTGGTGGGCGAGTGATTGTGCATCGCATCTTTTTCTTGGGTTTTATTCCACCCTCTCTTTATCTCGCTTTTCATTAAAATTATTATTATTGTTACTATATTTTACTTAATTTCAGTTATTAAACTGTTCTTATTTCAACGCACAGATTTTACTTTTTTCTCTGATTCTCCTCCCTCTTCCACTGGGAGGATGGAGGGGTGGGCGAGTGGCTGTGTGGTATTTAGTTGCTGGCTGGGGTTAAACCACACCATGTAGTGCCCTTTAGCAACATTTTAAATAAATGTATTTGCATGTTAAACATGATCAGAGTATTATTTAGTTGTTGAAATATTTTGCCTTTAAAAGGGTTCCTCTTTGTATACATAACAAATTGTTTAAATAATTACCTTTTTTCAAAAACTTAATCACTTATTATTATGCTCAGTGTTGTGGAAATGAGATATTTTACATGGGTAAAAATGAAAATGTGCTGTAGAACGGAGCGACGTGGGTAGCAGTAATAGTTATCTATTGCATTGTAATTGCTGTTGTCTGCCAGAAGACTCTCTACCAAGTGTTTCTTCCTAAAGAAAGCTTATTGCTTAACCAAGCATCTAGAAGATGGTTTAGAAACATACATTGAATGAAATGCATACAAGTCAAGAATTAAGAGAGCTGGATCATTATGTAACTTATTTGGCCTTGTTTTCTCTAGTGATAGGTATTCTGCAGAAAGTTTCCTGATTGGTTTTTCAAGTTCATTATTTACATTTGCAGCAGTAGATGCTACTGAAACTTTTTAAGGATAATTACAATTTCAAAATCCTTGCTGGCCACATTTTAAAGATCTAGTGATTATACTTTTTCTTTCTCCTTATGGAAAAAAATAAGCTTAAACATTATCACAAAACACCAAGCACAGAGGAAACAAAGAAGAAGAAAGAAGAAGAGAAGTTGTTTGCACCAAGAACTTAAATCTTGGGTATCTTTCCTTGATGCAAAGACCTGTGATCCTTGGTGTGGTTGCATGCAATCCACTGGTTATTCTCTTTGTCAGGACTCCCGGATGGAACGTACTTCAATAACATATGAAATAATTACTGCTAGACAAAATTACTGGCAATTCAAATTTCAGAGCTTATGGTTTCAGAGATATATTAGGTCAAGATTTGAAGTAATGTTCAAGCAGAGATGGGAAATCTAGTTGGATCTCTAGTCTAATATCAGTGCTTTAAGGTTTTTTTCCCTTATGCTGGTATGCATAAATAAACATGAACATTTATTTTCCATGGCAGTCTCTTCAGATAATAGCGATCTCAGGGCATGAATCCTATTTGCAAGTTTGATTAGCAAAGTGAATTTGTCCAGATAAACCCTTGGGCTATGGGGTTTTATTGTTGTGGATTTTTTTTTTTTTTTGAGTCTTTCTCACCTCTGGTGGAAGCTCCAGTGTTCTGGCACCAGCTAACACCTATGACTCAAAGGGCTTAAGACCCACGACATGTGCCTTGGTACGTGTGAGATGCATATTGCACTGAAACCTTGGAACTGAGCAGTGGATGCAGGCTGTCGAGCTAATCCACCCACTTCTGCCTGTCTAAGCCATGTTGAAAAGAATTTAGAAAAGGCTTCAAAAGCTCAGAAACTGGTGACTTAAAATCTTTCTCCCTGGTGATACAGAAGTGACACCTAAATGAAAAAGAAGGACAAACTATTTGCTGTTGTTGGAAGACGGGTATGGTTTTGAAGATGACAAGTCTCCAAATTCCAAACCTCCTCAAGAAACAAACCTCTTGCTTGCTTGAACCTCATATTAATACAAAGGACTGTGTGGTAAGTGATGTGTACTTTCCACCTTTTTATTTTATTTCTCTTAAAAGCATTGCTTCATAATACTGTCCACAGTTTTATTCCAAAACACTTTCCTAACAGTTAGCTGTTACGAACTCTAACTCGGCAAATCATTTAAACACTTGCCATTTTTAAGCACTTGCTGTCATTCCTAAAGGGCAGCCTTCTGCCTGTGAGCACACTGAAAACATAGGACAAAAGAAATTGTCTTATCTCTGTAAATAAAATAAAATAAAAGGCTTTTCTGCCAGCAATCCCTGTGCCAGTATTTGCCAAAAACCAATTAGGAAGTACCCTTCCTTATGTGAAAGGAGACCACAGCCGTTGCTCCTGAGCTCCTGCCTTTATTGTTGGCGTATTTGGAAAGTGAAATACAGAAAAGAAGAGCTAAAAGAAATATAACCAGCAATAACAAATAATGATAGATAGGGACACACTACTATTTATAATTTATATTCAGTAAAATGGTCATTGTTGCTCAACACAGGAAGGATGTGGACCTGCTAGAGCAAGTCTGGAGGAGGGCCATGAAGATAACTGGAGGTCTGGAGCTTCTACCATATATCCTGATATTAGCTCAGTTGGCTGGAGCATGGTGCTACCAACACCAGGTTGTGGGTTTGATCCCTGTATGGGCCATTCCTTTAAAAGTTGGACTTGATTACCCTTGTGGGTCCCTTCCAACTCAGAATATTCTGTGATAGTCTCTAGGATCTCTCCTGTGACAACAGGCTGAGAGAGTTGGGGTTGTTCAGAGGAGGCTCAGGGGAGACCTTACACACCTTCCAGTGCTTAAAGGGGGTCTACTGGAGAGTTGGAAAGGGACTTTCTACAAGGATATGTAGTGATAGGGCATGGGGCAATTGCCTTTGACTGCCAGAGGGTAGGTTTAGATTATATATTAGGAAGAAAATAATTACTGTGAGGGTGGTGGGACACTGGAGCAGGTTGCCCAGAGAAGTTGTGGATGCTCCTTCCCTGCCAGTGTTCAAAACCAGGTTGGATGAGGTTCTGAACAACCTGCTCTAGTGGAAGGTGTCCCTGTCCATTGTGGGGAGGTTGGAACTAGATGATCTTTGGAGTCTCTTTCAACCCAAAATGTTCTGTAATTCAGATTTCATTAAACCCTTCATACCTGCACTTATACAGCAAGACCCAGAGACACCTTAGTTTTAGATTTATGGCATGTCTGTGTGTTAGCATGTAACTCAGAAATGAATTAGCAAAGTACCAGGCAACACCCCTACTCTTTATCTTCGTATAGTAGATAGCAGAAATTTTGAGTATCTTCTGTAATGCTCATTCTTTAAAAGCGGATGTGATGGGAAGTAGAATAGTTTACATACTTTGTTTTGTAGTTTTCATGACTACATTCATACATCAAGATTTCTGACTGTACATGTATTCAACATTGATGTGAAATACTTATGAGTCAGATACCTAAACACCAAAGCAGTTGAATTGTCAGATTAATAGCCATAACAAACAAATACTGTGATAATTAGAGCATTTATTTTGGTTTTCTGTCATGGATTTCTGCCATTTTCAGAACCCTGTAATCTGAGCATGATATGTGCATGGGCATAGGTAGTGCATATTTATACCATTATCTTCGCTATGTTCATCCTGCCTAGTTGCAAGAGGATGGGTTGCAGTGTCTTTGAAGCCTATTATGGTTATTCTGTGCTTCTATAGTTCCAATTTCTTTGGAAAGAAATTGGGAGAAGATTCTTACCTACTTAAAGCTCATCTTCTGCTTAGGCTGCACGCAAAGTTTCATGGTTTAAAGGTGCAATTGCTAATGATTTAAATAATGTTGATAGTCCAGACATTTACAAATCACTCTCACTGGGCTTCTGATCAACCAGTTTCTAAACTGTTCTGTGTAAACCAGTACTGAAACTTTAGCAAATGGTTGAATTAGGTTACCTCTACAACATTCTGCATGCAAATAAATAATAGTAAGTCCAGGTACTTATTTAAATCTTGCAGTAAATCCTTGGAATTCCCTTTTGTGAAGGGGGGAGTAGGTTTTTGCTGAAGCTACATTACACAGGTTTAGCTCTGTATGCCTCTCTGTGAGATATTAATTGTAGAATTTGCTTGTCTTGTGCTGGAAACACTTGTGAAATCACGGAGTGAAGTTTTTATCTTCAAACAATCAGGGATAGAACACTGAAGCTTTTTAAAAGTTGTCTGCTTCCCTAGAAATAGACAAGATAGAGCAAAATGCTCCAAGGAGATCTGCTGCTGACTTGCCTTGTCACCTTAGGTACGCTGAGCTTTGAGTTACTCCAGTATTAGTGATCTCCCAGTCAGAGTCAGTATCTCATGTAGTTTGGAGTACTCTGCATGCATTATACAGCCTTTTTCTAAGTAAATTTATGTTTCCAGTAGTTTTGCACAGGATCCCCAAAAGTAGAAGAGCCCTTGAACATAGAGTAGCTTGACAAGACTCTGAAGCAGAGATGGTAAGGTGGCTATTTTCTATGGAACAAGGTGGGTACCTCGTTATGGTTTATGGAGCAAAAGAGCACTGAGCTGAAAGGTGCTGGTTATCTGAAATGATGTTTCAGATGTCAAAAGACATGCAGAAGGGAAAACGCTGAACACAAGTGAGTTTCAGACCCTCTGTATCATTGTAGCTTTGGCTGGAAGAGTCTGGGAGTAGGAGAGCATCTGAAGTGTGGAGCATGGAAACCTTCAGACATATCCCTGTCTAAAAAAGAAGTCAGTGAATGCCTAAAGAAGCATTAACTGCAGCTGATGGTGAAGGTCCCTAATTCAGGATTTTTTCGGTCCAGAGAGCGGGTGGAAGAGGGACCCACTCAGGAAGGGAATACATGCATTGAAGTTGCAGGTGTCAACACAGTCATCCTATGTGAAAAAAACCCCCACCAGACCTTGGAAGGGGACCTTCACTTCCAGTGTTTCTGGTGCCTGGTGTCCAGGGCAGGGTAAAGTCCCCTTTCTTTGATAAATGACTGCTGAATTCATTGCACAGTGAAACAGCCTCAGCAGGGGAGGTGGAAATGCCAGCAGCCTGGAGGCCAGACTCATCTTCTGCTAAGAGATATGTGGGTGTGGAGTTGAACCTGGATCTCCTGTTCCCTGGGAGAATGCTCTGATTCAGAAGGAAGTCAATAGTGACCATTTTACAGGGATGCCCACGGTATGCGAGATCCTTGAGGAGTACTTTACTGAGCTAAAGTAGATGGTAAGAAGGAGCTGCCTATTTTCTGGATCATGTTTGGACTTACAGGGATGCAACATCCTGAGCTGCTCAACCTCGTCAAAATACAGCAGTTCTGGGTGTATACTAGAGGTACAGGGTCAGACCACAAGTGTAGTGCAGACTGTTATTGTGGGCTTGATATTGGCCAATTGCTAATCCCTCCCATTTTCTTCTGAAGCCTTTACTGCTTTATAGGGACAAGTTGATAGTGACATTATCTTCAAGGTAAGGAATGCTGCCTCACAGGCCATCCCCATACTGATGAGGCTACTCCTACCCTTGGGTCCATTAAATGCACATATTAATATTGCTTACATAACTCCATCAATTTCAGAATTGGGAAACTTTAGGACAACTGGTGCTTTGTTTTTGCAAGATAATACAAATTATGTTGTATGATAATTTTTCACTGGAATAAGTTAGCAGTGCTACTGTATTTATTTGAACCACAATTATTGGGCAGATACAAAGCCTTTAAATACTTTTAAAAAATCATGCAAACCCACATTTTCCGCAGTTCCTAGATGAAACATGGTCAAGTTTCCTAAAAGATGCACTTTGAACAGTTAACAAGGAACTCTTGGCTGGAGACCTGCATAAAGAACAGAAATATCTAGCTGAAATGAATAAGTAAGTGACAAAAAACCTGTCAGGTTTCCAAGTTGCTCTGCTTGTCTCTGTAAACATGCCTGGGTAACTCCCACTTTTTCCTTGACCCTATCACTTTGAATGTCTCTGCTGTTCAAGCCGAAGTTATTCAGACAACATTAAACACCAGCTAATAGGAAGAAATTTCCTGATGTTACAATCCCAGTTTCTCACCATTCTTTGCTTTGGCTGGAGGTGTCTGATGTTTAAAAAAGGAATAAACTTGTACTACAATGAACTGTACCTGTGAGCTGGGGTATTTATAGCTCTGTGCTCTGCAACAGTCTGGTTGTAGGGGTGAAGAAAAGACTTTGGTTGTTGTGTGGAGTATTTTTTGCTTTGTGAATTAGAATTAGATTGCTGATTTTTACTGAGCAGTGAATATGGATGTGGAGAGGAGATTTTTGCCTATTTCCACCACCAACCTGAGGACATAAGTCCGTCTTTATCCTCTTACTTTGCCCACTTCGTGTTGTGTAGTTGCTAAACTGCTAATTCCACCTGTTTTTTGCTGGAGGATCTTTTTGCAGCTCTTGTGGCTTGTGAGTTGACAAGATGAATGTGCTGAAATTTCCCCTTTTGAGGACCTAGGTTAGACAAATGCCCTTTGTCCAGGAGGAGGTATAACTCTGGAGCAGCTGTCAGGATTGTCTGAAGCTTGTCCAAGACTGGTCACAATATCCCAACTGGAAAACATTTCTTTCTAGGTGTAATGAGCTTTTAACAGGAACTGTAACCACCTAGTAATACAGCCTGGGCCTTTAATTGGCAACAGTGATGCATCTGCTTTTCTGATTGAAGCCTTTTGATTGGAACTGTTGGAGCATAATCTGAAGAAGTTATGTCCTTATGGAAGAAAGGACATAATCTTTCCAGGTTCAAATTTGTAATGTGGACCTCCATCTCCATGTTCCTTGTAACTAAAACTGGGGTGAGAAAGAAGAGAAAATGCCACTTCTTGTCTGATGCTCATCTTCCAAGTGTTGTCCCAAAACAGGGTTCTCTCAGCTGGTGTGCATAAGGCCAATCCCCACAGAGAGTCAAAGTATTTGATTTATTTATAGTTCTGCACAGAAAGGGGTACTGGATGGCAAATCCACAAAGCCAGCTTGATGACAACCAGAACTCTTCACTATTGATACATTTCAGCAAACAAAGGCATTAATGTTCATTGGCTAAAAGCTACACAGTTCTCTTATGAATTAGTATTCTGCTTTCTATGGGTTAAATGATTCCCTTGATTCTTACACTGATTAGTCCGCATACTTAGTTTTTCCCTTCTTCTCAGTCACTGGGTTTCTTGGGTTAGTGGTCCATGGGTCAGTGGTTGCAAACTCCCTCTGTTGGAATTACCTTTTACCCCATTGGAGCTGATCTCAGCACAATTGCTGAGTTGGCTTTGTTAGTTTCTTCCTTATCTTGGGAGTTCTTCCAAATGTCCTGTGGCCCATAAATTCTTCATTCTTTGTGCCCACTATCAGTAGTACATCCTTCTCTCCAAGCTTTGTTAAGCTCCCCCTAGGTTGGAGATCATTAAAACACGTCAAGCCCTGAACCTAAACAGGACAATTTTCCATCAAAAAGTAATTCATCTTTCTAACACCTGGACATCACAGCCATCCCCACTTTGTAACTCATTCTGCAAAGGCTACTAAAAAATTACCTGAAAATGTACCTAAAATTATCTGTCTACCTAGTTTGATTGAGGGATAGACCATTAGAGATACTAGGGGGAAAATACTTCCTTGACCATTCAAACTGAAAAAAGTCCCAAACTATAAAAACCTTTCTCTCTATGAAAACTGCAATACTAGAGTAAAAATGAAGTTGGTTTTTTGTTTTTTTTTTTTTTGAAGTTGGGAGGTTTCACCTCAGTGATAAATGAGGCAGTATCTCCCTTTTTCATCTAATTACTCTTGTGCTTTCTGTTTCAGCAGCATCTCAAGACCAGACCTTGAGATCTGGACTAGAATACTAACTGAATGCAGGTTTTGATATTCTGTTTAGTTACACATGGCGGACAATTTTGTATTTGTAACCACAAACTTTCCCTCACTCCTCATAGTGCCAGATCCACCAATACAGAATTGTTGCACATGGGCTTAAAACCATAGGGTTGCATTGTGTGCTTAATGAAGTTTGATGCTTTCTTATATACCTTTATTTCCTGAATCTTTTAAAGTGTCTTCAACTAAACTTAATTTTCCTCCCCAGCCAGGGGTGCTTGACTTACTGCTTTCTTTCAAAGAAACAGAAAATCTGAAGTGAGCACTTCCTTCCAGGAGCCAGGTATTAAAGAGAAATACCAGTTGGTCATGAGATTCAGAATTAAACCTCAGAATTTGTCAATAATGAGGCATATGACTGAACTGGACTGTTTGTGACAGGGAAAAGAGAAAGAAGCATAGTCTGTGGTTGGATATCTGTTTCTTTCTGTTCCTAATAGGTAGGGTGGGGATGATCAGCAGTGAACACCATGTGGGATCTTACAGCAGCTTTTTAGTCATCACCTAATAAGATGTCCTGTAGAAGCCTCTTCTTACACAGAGGATTAGCTAAGGCGCAATGTCATATTTCAAAATGAAGCACTTGGGCAGTGGGTGTGTGTGGAGGAGAGAGTGGGATCATGCTGTAAAAAGTGCTCACATTTTTAGCCAGACAGCATTTCTGCAGCAAATAAAATCTCTCTCTCCAACAGATGGAGGAGAGGTGAGTGGGAGGGAAGTTTGGAAGCGCACTTTGTCATTTCTATTCGCTCACTGCTTCGTCTGCAAGGGAGAGTGCATGAAATACCAGTTGATAAAAGGGTATATTAAAAAGTGTAGCAGCATCAAGGAGATAGAGGCAATTCTCCGTGGAGCAGCTTCTATCTGGGACTGTCAAAATGCTTTACAAACATTAGACAGCTGAGCTTTATGATATCCCAGTGGACATGTATCGATCATTCCTATTTTGAGATTAAGAAATTCAGGAATAGAGAGGCCATGACAATATTTAGGGGCACAAGAATATTGATTTGCATGCTCCTGTCATCTTCTGCTCCCAGTACAGGACCTCACTCCCTATATATTGTTCAGACTTTGACTAGCTACCTGACATTAACATGGACAATTCTGCCTGACCCAGCCTCACCCTGGAATACACTGTCATTTGCTTTCCTTGATCAGGCTTAATTTACCTGTCATTTTCATTAGAACTGATGACTTTTAAAGCTCTCCTGGAAAGCAAATGTTCTTATCTGAAAATGGCAAGGAGAGAATGATTAAGTGAGAGTACCTGTACTGTTTCCACCTGCAGAATCTTATTATTCCCCCTCAACAATTGTTTTAAATGGGGGTGGGTGGGTAAAAAAGCATCTCTGATAATTTGTTGCAATATAAACTAATTAGCTTTCCACATTTCCTCAAAAAAGCGCTGCTGTCTTAAAAAGAGGTTGAAACCACAGTTACATGAAGATACATGTATTTTGGGTGAAATGTTTAAACATGGGCTCAGAGAGCTGTAAGATCTGCTGTCCCTGCACTGGAAGTAACTATGTGAGTATATCTGCACCCAGCATAAATGCTTCCAGACATATCTTAACCTTATTCATACTTATGGAAAAATTGAGTAAATCTGGTAAAAATCAGATTACTTTCATTGTTGTAAAGGGAAAACAAG
>JAYRBT010000082.1:47760636-47772088 GCA_036023395.1 Myiotriccus ornatus
CTTATTCATACTTATGGAAAAATTGAGTAAATCTGGTAAAAATCAGATTACTTTCATTGTTGTAAAGGGAAAACAAGCAAAACCAGAGTCAAGTTTTTCAGGTCTTACTGCAGGGCAGTCAGGTCTCAATGTATGAACTGAAGTGTACCTTCTGAGCTACTCTGACCTGTTCATCTAGTCCGAAATCAAAACAGGGATGTTCTCTTGCCAGTTGGGCTGGACGTCGATAGTATTGAACTGAAGGCTGCAAGGCAATGAAACTCTTGTTTGCTGTCTCAGGTTCCTAGGTGCTGTAGAAAGTGCTTATTCTCGTGGCTGGGACAGTGTGTCTTTATGCATATGAGGATTTCCTAAGCTAACCCTCTGAAATATTAGACTGCTCGGCTGTTTTTCTTTGTGAGTGATTCTGCCTGTGTCGCACAAGGGCCTGGTGTTCTGGCTGCTTGATTAGGTAACCAAAACATAGATTCATCCCCTGGGTTTTTGCTTTTTAACTGTGATATCTCAAACCAGTCAGTCCTGTTTGTTCCTGCCTTACTAAACTGAGGTAGCAAAATATGTTCTGCACATGTCTGGCATTCATAATTTTACTTTATTTATAACTGCAAACTATTTTTATAATTGCAAACTATTTATGTCTTCAGTGCTGACTCATAAAGCAAGGTATTTCACTGAAGCTGAAAGGGAAATGACCCTGCATCTTTTTTCAGCTTATTTGTCATTTCAATTTTTGTTCCTCTTTGGGGATCTCTGTCCTACTTTCTGTCACACATATTAGTCTTGGATGATTGATATGAAGAGATAAAGAGCCTTGAGCAAAACCAGCATTGTAAACAATGATAGAAAATTATTTTGCTTCATGTGCTTCACTCTGCTTAAGAAAAATATCTTAAGCAGAGTGAAAGGATTAACTGACCCATTTCCAGACTAAGTTATGAGTAGGTTAACAAAGCAACTATATTTGGTGATTTATTTTTCTGCCTTGGCGTGAAATAACAGAATAAAATAATTGAGGCTTCCAAGAAAGACATGCAAATGGACCCACTGTCAAGAATATTTCCTACTAAAGAATGTTTACTGCTTGTGACCTGACTGTTGCTATGAAAATGTATATTGCAGATTAGAGTTATTTAGGAAATCCTTGTGAATTATGCTTAGGAAAAGTCTGTATTTGTTGTCAGTCACAGAAGTCCAGTCAATGTAATAGGTTAAATCACCTCCAGTGATTTGGTGCGTAGGATTTGCTGAAGCAATAAATTATATGCCTTTTGCTGCATGAGAAGCTAAATTCAATACAAGGACCATTAGAATTTGACAAGTTGATTAGGTGTTGAAACCTGGGTGAAGAAAATTTACAACCTAATGGCAACCTTGAAGAGGAGGAGTTAACTTCCTCTGCTTCTAGATTATCTTGAAGGATGTATGACCACAAAGTATTCCTTATTCAAATAGTTCTAACTTCAAAATATAATTCAGTAAATGTTTTGTTTTGATGCATAGTATCCCATGTAATTATATTTTCTTAAAGTAGTCAAGTTTTTGCCTATTATATGTAGTTGAAATTTCCATCCAAATTAGCTTAACTCAAATTGTGAATAGAAGGGAATCCCCTTAGAAACAAGAAGCATTATCTGCCTTTTTCTAATAGAATACAGTCTAACAATTAAGTTACCTAATATATATTCTTCTACTTACCAAAGAAAAACTACCAAATTTAGTAAAAACGCCTTACTTACTTGCAAAACAACATGCCTTAATAATTGCTAAAAGTGAGAATCAATCTTCAGAAGAATAACTAAGTATAACCAATGTGAGATAAGAATAAAGCCACATTTTGAATCAGGATGTGTTCTTTGCTGAACTAAATCATGTTAAAATTAGCTTTTTCAGCCTTACCCATATGTTACCTTTCTCTTTGAGCTCTTGTAGGCATTTTGTGGTTTTGATGATAGCTGCATTTGTGAGTTTGGTTTTTTTTAAGGTTTTCTTTCTGATATCTGAGTAATGAACAATTAATAGATGACCTCAAATGATGTGGAGATCTCGAATGTACATCTTTCTCTCATCTTTCTCTCTCTCTCTCTCTCTCTCTTCTGTTTAGTGAAAGCATGTTAAAGCAAATGTGTTCAGTGAATGTGTTAGGTACTCAAATGCTTGGTGCTTGACTCCACAATGAAATCCAAATTTTTCTGTTCAGAAATATATGCATTTCACTTAAGGGTAAAACTCTTCAGGATGTGATCCAGAGCAACCATTACACTTATTTAGGAGTTCAGCTAAAATGTGGAGCTGCCTCAAGCTAGGCATGTGGAAATAATGGAGAAAAGAATGAATCTCTGCCTGAGGTGTCCCGTTGTCTACATGGGATCCATCTCCCTAAGACACCTCCTAGAGCTCCATCCTGAAGACAACAGTGAAATGGTGGGAGCATTTGTACACAGACAGCCTTTTCTCACCCAGAATATTCAGACCACCAATATCTGCCACTCTGAGACCATAACACAAAGCCAAACTGGAGGCAAGGTTCCATCTTAGACCTAGTCCTTTCATGATGAGACTTACTGGGTGAGAAAGGAAGAAGGTACAAGGACCAAGACCTTGCAGCCTAGTGCTGAGACCGCTTGGTGATGAAGCCTGCTCACCTCTCTGTGGTTATGCATGGTACACTGAACAGCTTCTGGATAAAAGAGAGGTGCTGAGCGAACTTAGACATGGCTAAGGGGAAGGGGAGATGCTTAAGAATGTGAATTTGGTTTGGTGAACTGAAGTCTCATTCTATGACTTTCATCTTTTTCTTAAATCAGGTTATTGGTCACTCCTGTGAGAGTTTAGAAGTAAAAGAACCATCACTGCTATGTTTCTCAGCACATGAATACTAATTGTTTCCCTTTGGATTTATGCCATGTCATCTAAGAAAATATGCAGTGAATAAACAAAGCTGTAAGTCATGTGCAATCCTTTCCAACCTACTGGAGTCATTAACAGCACCCACTCATGGACTTTATAACAGAGGGATTCAGGTTTCCTTAAAATTCTTGCTTGGAAAAGTGGCCATAAAAAATCCCAGGCTCAGATAGACTCCATTCTGAAAGAATTCTTATTGAAAACTTTCCATATTTAACCACAATGTGATTCTCTCTAAATTGTCCTCCTTTGAAGTGCACACTGAACATTCAAAACTGATAAGCCGATAATATTGCCTCCAGATATTTTCTATGCCCTGGCAATAACAGAAATTTGATTGAAACATTCATTTTTTACTTGTCTAAAATAAATGAATTTCCATTATTGCCTTAAAAAACCCCAGTCTAAAATATAAAGCACAAAGTTATTCACATGGTGATGCTCCTTCCCTTATCAGCTTGCTACGGGGCTAATATTTTGTTACAATCTTGATTTTCAGGAGCAGTTCAAACTCACCAAAGGGCATGAAGCACTGAGTAGAGTGAAATAAGGGGTGTAGCTTCCTTAAACCTTCCAGTGGAAAGGGCAGGGGAACAGCTAGCCTGCACTCTGTTAAAAACATAATGTTAATACCGGCTCTGCACAGACTGGATTCAGTTCCTCCTCTCTGATTCTTGGGAATTTGTCACACACTGGACCATATTGACCATGACGTGTGCATTGGTGCATGTATGATCTATGTATTTAATGCACTCTGTATTTATATCCTCAGCCAGTTACTTGAAGTAGGTAAAATTTATACATGGAATGCTCATTTTTCTCCTTAAAGAAAGTCTCTGTGTTTGTCCCTCAAATGAGAAAAGTTGTCCATAAAAACTTCTGATCTGCTTGACTTCAGCAGAGAGGCTAGGACTTTTTACATCCCTAGTTACTTGACTTGCTCTTTTATTCGTATTTGATGGCAAAACTCAGCAGATAATTCTACTTACTCTCAGATAAAATGAGGGTATATTGATCCGCATCTACAGTTTCACACAAATGTCTAACACATACCACATTTCAGCACCAGCTTCTTGTAAGGGAAATGCATCCTAGGAGTGTGTTTCACAGCCTTTCAGTGATCCAGCAAAAGCACAGGAAGATAAAGCACTGGCCCACAACTCTGATCAAGTTTTCATAGTAAACGTCACTCCTTTCTCTACAAAAACCGTAAGACAGATGCTGTGTTTGTATCTTGTTAAGTAAATAAAAGACATAGCTGGTGAGATGTAGGATTTTTCATTCAGATTAGCTGGCAGATACTATCCACAGGGCTTTCCTGCTGATGTGAATAAGTTGCCTGGGTAGCAGAATATTGTCCCCAGGCTCCCAAGCTGAGAGCAAGTACAACACCTCAGAACTGTTTCTAATATATATGGAGGGATTAGAAAGTGTTTGCTTGCTTTGGACTGCTTCACTTCTGCTTCCTTACTTGAGAGAAATGTATGGATCATTCAAGAGAGGGATAACTGCTGTTTGCAGAGAACATTTTTGAGGTGAACTTAAATTTTTGGGTGACTTTGCATGTTTTTAAGACAAATTACTGTTTAACTAGATGAAGTGATACAGGCAACTGGCTCTCACTGCATTGTGGTGCCTTTGTTTGAAGTGAGGTGCCACATGGGATTTTGTGAAGTGATCTGCAATAGAGCTAAAATGGCTTTAGAGAGACTGGATTTTCTCAGAGGGATGGAAATTCCAACCTGTTTTTCTTTTCTCACCTTTTCACCATTGAAATGTCAAGTCTAATTTTCCTTGGTTTAGACAGAGACTGTCAGGAACACTAGCAAATGAGAAAAGTATAAATTAAAGGTTGTAGCCATCTGCAACCATAACAATAAATATTGTCTGTACAGTTCATACTTTATCCGTGTCTTCTGCCTGAGGAGACTGAAAAAGCTCTCATGTCAATACACTATTTCTCATTCTGCAGGTACAGAGAAATTGCATCCCTTTCAGCAGGAGGAAAATTGGTCTAGTCTCAGGTCTTTTAGTTCAAAGCAGTTTAAAATCTTAGTATAGCTGTTTAGCAATGAAATTTGAGTGGGGGTCTGGTAGAAAGGTGGTGTTCACATCTTGCAGAATGGTTAATTTAACACAGTAACAACATCATTTCTGCAGTGGTGCCCCTGCATTAACTGTTTCAGTTTGAATCTGCCGTCAAAGCAAAGTGTTCCAAATAGCATTGGATAGAGCCGTAGAGAATGAGCTGGAATCACAAATCTCTGCCAGGGAAGGAAAGGCAGAAAACTTTTCAAACAGAGCATCTTATGCCAAGTTCTTTTCCAACAAAATGTCTCAGAGACAGGGGCAGCTCTGATCTGACTGAGCTATGAGGTGGAATGACAGATTGTGCCCACACCATTTTATGTGTAACATATATGGGTAGATTGTTTCCCTCTCCCTCTAAGTGAGGGTATTACTGTGTCTGAAGGACACATGGCAGAGGAAAGGCTATACTAGGCAGTCTTCTTGGCTGAGGAGCCATGGTTTGGGATGCCCCTCAAATTTTTCTCCACTTTCTTTCACTGCACCATGAGGAGAAGGACAAAACCAGAAAAAAAAATTGTCTTGTTGCCATGTGGCTGTGTGCTAAAGCACCATATCCATCAAAAATCCTAATAAAGCACTTAGCTGTCTCCTCTTGCCTTTTACATCTTTCTCCTTTACTTGAGTATGAGTACATTGGCAGCTATATAGAAGTACTTTTAGTACTTCAGCTTCCCCTGTGTTCTCTGGGGTCGAGCAAAGTTCATTAGGGCTGGTAGAAAACCACACACTATCTCATGATTTTTCACCTTATGCATCTCTTGCACTCTTGTTTTGCAAGACTAAATCAGGAAAGCAATGAAATTAATGCATAAAGAACTCAAAAGCTTATAAATAATGTATTACTGCATATTGGCATAGAAAGCAAAAAAAAGCTCTATCAAAAAGGTGACAAGGCTTTTAAAGTGCTTTTCTGAGAAATCAAAATGAATGCTGTGTTGCTCATTTTACTGTATTGTCTTCAAATGGACAGTATGTCTGCTGTGGTCTCTATCAGACAAACAATGAGATTTAAGCAAGTTTTTCTGGGAACAGTGGGTTTTCATAGCAATCCTGATTTGCTATGAATTGTCCTTTGCCTCCAGTCTTTTATCTCCCTGCTTATGCTTTCCTCCAATTTGAACAATGTCTGCTCTCCACCATGCGCTGTTGATGCATCAGCTGTCAACGCTAGCCCTGAAAAGCAGGGCCAGGGCTAACGTGGAGCTGCCCATGGATGATTACACGTTTGACTGCCAGTGGTTGTCAGCAGTTGCATGTGTGAAGAGCAGCTACATCCTGGTTGCTTTGCTCTCAGGAGGGAAAATAATTTAACTTGCTGTGTACTAGCCAGCTTTAAGTTTTCATAAAATGTATACAAGACAGTTATATTTCAAATGTCTACTCTCTTGTCAGTTTTCGTAGAAGTTAGTCACTGCTGTCAAAATTATTGGGCAAGAAGAGGGAAAAAGACAAATGAGAAATTGGGGAAAAAAATCACAGTCTCAAAAAGCTTTCTTCCTTGGGAATTCAAACTGGAAACAGTTAATGCCGGTATTGCATATTTGTCTGCTGCTTCTTCAACCTGTAATGCTGGTATTTTCAAGATATTCATTCTCAGTCAGGAGGGCTTAACATTTTTTTGTGGTAGTGCAAATTCTCCTATAACCATAGCTAAAATTTCAAAAAATAATTGTTAGATTGTGAGATTAATTAAATATAAACTGTTGCCAAAACAACTTCTCCTGTTTTAGTTCTCATGCTGGTTTGGTATCTTGTTCATCAAAGTCAACAATAAATAGCTAATTCTAGCTGGGGCTCCCAAAAGTTATGGAGTGGCACCAGTCATCCTAAGCATTCAGAAAAGGAACAGCTGGTGACTGTTTTTACACACAATCTTCCTCTAAATATTAGCGGGTGCTTTGCAATGTAATATTATTTATACCTCAGTAATACCAAGAGGTCTTAGCCGAAAGTGGAGCCTGACAGTACTATTTTTTGTATCTACAGTGCTGTAGGAGACAGTCCTGTCCTCAGTTTGCCTATATCCCTTTCCACCAAAATATCATAGCTAATTAGGCAAAGGGTGGAAGAGGAAACACAGGCGCCACAAAATGAGGTGACTTGTGCCAGGCTCCAGAGCAGATCAGTGTTGTCTGTGCTGAGAATAGAGCTCAGTTCCCTGCCTCCCAATGGGAATCTTTTGTCCCAGATAAAATGTTGCATTGCTGATATGTTATTACAAAACAAGTTTTAGGGAAATATTAAAACTTAATAAACATAGAAAACTCTTCAAAACACTTGAAATACTCTGTCTTTGGATACAGCTGAGCAGTATCCATTCACTCTTATACAAGGTTGTTAAAATCATCATTGAGACAAGAGAAAAAAGTGAGGAAAAAAGAAATTTTACAGAATTCCAGAATATTCTGAGTTGGAAGGATCATTGAGTCTACTTCTTAAGTGAATGGCCCATATAGGGATCGAGTCCACAACCTCGGTGTTAATTAGATTTTAAGAATTCTGCTTCATCACATGCTTCTCAGACACTCGTGAATTGTCATTCGGCTGGGATTTCTCATGAGAATTGCATTCCTATTAGGTATATTTGTGTTTACATTGTCATCGTCATGGCATAAACGTGTGAACACTCCATGCATTTACCATGCTTGTCTTGTGTCTTGGCCTTTTCACCCACCACATTCTGTTCTTTAATATACTTTTCTCTTTTGTAGATAATATCTGTCTTTGTTGCTGACCTGGATCACAAATGGTCTTTATTTCCCTTTTTTTCTGAACTAAATAGCTAAGTTCAGGATCCTGTGGATATGAAAGGGGTTATGAGCCATACAAACAAAAATATGTTAACTTTTCCTTGTGGGGGTTGTATTAATGCTATTATAATAGCATTATAATTCTATTATAATGCTATTATAACAATCAGTGATTAATTGAAGTGTAAATTTGGACCCAGGTCATCTGACCTTTGCACCTGTATAATTCCAGGTGCAATGACAGGCCACTTTACATTGTCACCTCTTAGTATTACTGTACTATGACAATAATGGATTGATTAACTGGGGTTGCAAGGCAATCTTTTGAGGCTTAGTGTAGTAAAAGTAAAGGTAAGTTACATGCTCTAAATTCTCCTCCCTGTTGGGTACAAAGCCCTGTTGCAGGGGCTTTGTAGTTCTGTACAGAGAGAGGTCTGGCTCTCTTCAACTCTCAGTAAGAGCAAGCTGGTCCTGTCTTTCCAGATGGTTTGACCTGCCTCATGTGATGGCTGAGGTGTCCCACTGAGGAGTACCAATGATGTCTGTGACTGTGAGATCACCACCTGTGTAGGCTTTCCACGTGAATTCTCCTTGGGGAGAAGGGGCAAAATGCTGAATCCCTGTGTGCCTGAGTTCCTCCCTTTTCTAAGAATCATAAGCATTATTAATCAGACTGAACCTTGCACAAAAGACAGTTTTCAAATATTCTTAATGAAACCACAGAAGATGGGATGTTTCTTATGACAGTGCTAAACCTCACATTTTATGTTCTTTGTGAGGTTTCTCAGATCAAATCTGCAGGTTTCAAATTCTTGCTTTTCCCACCAACAATAGGCATTGTTTGTGTGACAAGTCCTTATTTCAAAAGGTAAGTGAGAATGAATTTAAGAGAGATCTACAGCTGTATTACACAGAGCACTGACTGCAGTATCTCAGTGAGTCCCTCCCCTTTTCATGTATGAACATAACAGGCTGTGGCCACATTTCCCAAAGATAAAGCAGAGGCAGGAGAGTTTGAGTCCTGTTCACCCACTCCTGGAAACAGAAACACTTTCCTTGTTCCAGCCTTTTCATTCAGTGCAGAAGTGAGAAATTGAATTTACTCCTTGAGCCCAGCTGCTGAACATGGGGAGAGAAACATATATTGCCCATCAAGTTACCTAAGAAGGTACCCAAAAAAACCACTGATGCCTCTGTTGCCTTCCCAGTAGTAGCTGCTTTGCTCTGGTGTCACTGGGAAGTCAGGCATGTTCATCAGTACTGACCTGTGTTAGATTAAATGACCTTGGGGTAAAAGAGGGTGTCAGACTGGCATTGTAATTTCTGGTTTACTGGTCTGTTTTACCCATCCATCTTTATTTTTCTGGTAGTGTTCCATTTCTACAGTAAGAACATAGACATGATTAGTAAGTATAAAGTGCCTGCTTCCAAACACTATGAATTGTGTCATTTAAAAATGTATCTGTACAAACACTGTCTCACACTGTTTGCAGCTAAATTTTCTGTTGCCTGAGCCATTAGTGACAGTGAAAATCAGTGTCTCCAAGAAGCTAAGGTTCCTCTTCATTTTACATGAGGCATGAAAAAAGCTGATATGTACCAAATAGAAGTATTCACAGCAGGGAGAAAGTTCAGAACTTCTAAGCAAGGAAGGGAGTGTATTTTTGAAGCTATACTGTCAGCCAGGGGATTTGGCTTCTTAAAAATCCACAAAGACCTTATGTAGGTGTGTACCTAGGGTACTTTCAAAAAAACACAGCGTTTCAAAAAACACATCCAGCGTCAAATATTGTAAAAATAATGGTAAATATCGAGGCACACAAAGTCAGACAGTTTGGGTCTGTGTTCTATTTCTGTCTTGCTGTATGACCCTCACTAAGTCTCTCTGTGTTTCAATCTTCTTACTTCTAATATTCATTTAAGATATTAAACCAAAGTTTATGTATCTTAATAGTTTTTCTCTATCTTTAGGTTTCAATCAGCTCATCTATTAATGAAGTTCCTATGTGCCTTACATTGTTGTGTGATTTCACTCAATGTTGATGACCTTTATAATACCTGAATAAAAGACATTATTAAATGTAACATATAATAAATATAAATAAAATATAAAATGTCTCCTTTGAGAAGTCTCTTAATGATAAACATGCCATTCTGTGAATCTTGCTAGAAGGCAGAAGTCATAATCTTGTACTATTTGTTTAGCACAGGTAAAGCAGAAACCTGGAGTGTGAGGGGGTGTCAGGTGATCGCAATATCTACTCATTGGATACTAATGAGTGTATCTTTAATACATAAATACTTTCTAAAACAAATAATTGAGAATTATCCCACATCATCAAAACACTGGCGTTTATAATACATTTATTATCAATGCCCTTTTCCATTGCAGTTTCTAATTATCTGAATTTGACACTGATTAAGTATATTCATGACTCAGAAACTGAAACAAGGCAGTATGTTAGAGGAAGATAACACAACCTACTTTGTTGAAACTACAATGCCCTTTTCTAAATATGCCCTTTAAACAAAAAGTTAATTCTGGAAAGAAGTAGAGAATTATGTTCATTATCATTTTCTTGATTAGGGAATAAGTTGCCAAAGTCTGGTTTTTGCTTTGAGTATCTGCTGGCCTGCTGACTGAGGCTGAGGAAACTTTGGATCCTGATCTTCTGTTTTTAATCTTGTGAGTTTGCTCAGTGCAGTTGTTGTGTCAATGCCTGTAATATCATTGTTCTGGCAAAATTATACAATGTCTTGGTTCCACTCTGGTATTAAGACTTAGTTTCTATTGGGAACTGTTTTCTTCATTACATTTAGCATACATCTAGGGACTAGCATGGATATAAATTCTTTGATTCTTTTTTTATATTTATTTTTGAGGTGGAGGATACAACCTGTGTTGTCCACATAGAGATTGGCATTTGTTTTTTGAGTAACGTCTGTAATTTTTTGATATTTTACTGATGGCTTTTGATTTATTATTGAAGAGTTCTGAAATATTTGCTTCTTTTGCCCCATATATTTCATATACTCAAGATATACAACATGAGATATACACGTGGTTTAGAGAGAACTCGGTCTTATTTTTTATCCTCTGTAAAGGTCTGTTTTTCTTTTCTTTATTTTTATATTAAAAAACATACACTGAGAGTATTTTTTTCCTTTTTTTTCCTTTCTTTCTTTTTTTTTTTTTTAAAGGGAGCCATGTTAACTGCTGTCTTATTTACAGTATAGATATTTTTTGCAAGTATGAAATCATCCCTGTTAGTTCTGCCAGTACCATTGGTGTCAGGGTGCCTGTCATACATGTCTGTATTTCAGGTTCTGCGTCAGTGAAAGCTACTCTACACCACATGTTGTGACAAAGTTTAATGTGCCCAAAGCAACCACTGGCTCCTGGGTGTTTGGAATATCCCAGCGACATGGGATATTCAGATTCATCTGAAAATAATACACACACTTTTCTTTATAGACTAAGGACAAATTACATTATTAGCGCTGGGCTCTGAGACTTCAAGCCTTATTTGCCTCCTCAAGGACTATTAGCAAGCTGGAAAACCACTCTGTATAAACAACTTTCACATACAAATGACAAACTAACATTTTTATTATTGAAACCACATTATGAAAATGCTACTTTTATGCTGATTTATTCAATATCCTAGATTAGATTTCTGGACATTAGGAAGACAGCTCTCATCAGA
>JAYRBT010000082.1:47775296-47787683 GCA_036023395.1 Myiotriccus ornatus
CTCGCAGCCGGGAGGCGGCGCGGAGGGGCCGTGCGTGCGGCGCGGGCAGCCCCTGGCCCCAGCCGAGCGGAGTCGAGCTGAGCCGAGCCCAGGCGAGCCCCCACACCATGCCGGCCGCCGCGCCGCCCCCGCTCCACCCCGCGGCGGGCTCCTGCTGCCACTGCGCGGGTGAGTGCCCCCTTCCCTCGGCCCCCTTCCCGGGGGCTGCAGTGCCAGACCCCCTTGCCGGACAGGTCGCCAGCTTGGGGGGGGCTCTTTCTGGGAGGAAGGGGCGAGCTGGGAGCGCCGCGCCCCGGCTGAGGGCGGCATGAGGCGGCTCCGGCGGCGAAAGTTCCTTTCCCGGTCCTTGCGTGTCCGTGGGGTTGCGGTGAGCGGGGGAGTCTTTGGGTGGCCTTTGGGCTTGAAGTGGGGGCTTGAGACTGACGGAGGACGGTGCGGTTCCACTTGGCCGTGGGATTGAGGCGAGGGCTTTGGGAGAGGAGAGAGGTCCCCGAAAACGCAAAGTTGGGGGTGGGTGTTTCACCGTGTTCCTTTAATTATCTGTATTTTGTATTGAAGAGAAGCCCCCTCACCCCCCTGTTTTATATCGCCGCGGAGGCTAGTGAAGTGGGTTTGTTGGGAAGCGGATTACTTTGGGAAGCAGAACAAGGGGCTAGGACTGCGCGGAGAGCCCGTCCCTGCTGCTGGGTGGGGGTCAGGCCATCTGTGCCCCCTTTCCGAGGCTGAGAGACCACCTCAGCAGCCGTGCGAGGTACCAGAGTAAGCTCTGAAGTCTGAGTGTGAAGTGAGGTGTTTGCCATTCCAAAAGACATGCCCGGTGTCGTCTGTACTGCCATAAAAATTGAAGATTAGAAGTAACTTGCACTCTTAATAGGCAGCATGGGTGTAGTTCACTTGGAACGAATGCTTTTGGGCTGCTCAGAGCACACCAGTGCTGTGCCAGAAAAGTATATAGCATTCAGTGTAAGGATTTTAAGCCGTTGCACAACTCTGTGTTAAAATGCACTTGAGTCTGGTGAATTTTCCCTCAACTGGGAAATCACTGCAGCTGGAGGTACACGGGTTATGGGCAGGGGCTCAAAGGCTGGGGAGGGCTGCTGTGTCAGATGGGGATGCTGTGACATGTGCTAGCCAAACTTCTTTGAGGAGGAATGCTGGTGGTGCCCTTGTGTCCCCTGACTTCTGTAGTCATATCAGTTATGTTTGCTCCTATTTAATAACCGAACAGACATTTATAGGAAGACTATTCCATGACTTTTCACTGTGCACTTCTGCCTTACTCAGGGTACATTTAGTACACAAAGTCAGCAGGACTGGACGGGCCACTGGTTTGAGCTGATGGAACGGTTTTCAGGTTGAGACATGCTGTGTTTGGGAACAACCCTATAAACTGAAGCTTTTGCTTTACTGTGTACTAGAAGGCTTCCTTTTTTTAAAAAAAATCCCAAACAAATAACAAAATCAACAGAACAAACGAACCCCTTGCAACACTGTAACAAGTTTCTCAAGCTTCTTCCTCTGAGCATTTAGGTTAAAACCCACGCTGTGTGAGGGTATAAACTAAAAATTTATCACTAAATCTGATATGGTTCATTATGTATGCTTTTGCTACTAACTTTATAGAGAAATAAAAATGTGCATATATGCAGGTTTGCATGCAAGTTTGTCTTCTCACCTCCTTGTTTGCTTTTTCTTTAGCCCTTTTTTTTCCTCTTTATGCTTCTTGTGGTTTTTTTTATATGGTTTGAATGCAGTTTTGACACTTCAAAATGTTGGGAACCCACAGACTCCCAAAACAGTCAGCAAGTGAAATGAAGCTTACAAAACATATTGCAGCTACTTTATGTAGTAGAAGTGCAGTTATTATAGCAATTCTGTCATGCTCTTCTCAAGAGGTGGCTGCATTTTGTATCTCAGGAAGCCACCCTGCAGCTCTCCAGATAGAACCGATCCTGCTGAGTTAGTCTTTTTCTTGTAGTGTAATGGGTGTGGATCTCTTGAAATGGCATGACTTTTTCCATGAAAATTTGTGTAGGATGTTAGGACATGTCATCTGAGAGTTAGCTTCTGGTAAATCTCCATCTGTGGTTCCTTAACCTGAATTAGTTAATTGGACTTAAACTGTCAGCAAAGATAAGATAACTTGGTTTAATTCAAGTTATTGGCATCTGTTCAAGCCTCTGAATTTGAGCTGTGCTAAAGTTACCTTGTCTTTATAGGTTTTTTTATACTCAAGTTAATTACCTTGGACATACTAACCTGACTTTTGAATGTATCTTTATCTGGTAGAGTCACTTACATTCTTTGTATCTGTCTGCACTGCTGCTTTTTCTAGTTGTGTTCTGCAGAGCGTCACAATTTTGGCATCAGCAGGATTTTCAGCATGTGGTGACTAAGGGAAGTTGTGTGGGATTCATTTCCCCATTTCTAAGATTACTTTGCTTAGTTTGTTTTCTGCAGAAACATCTATAGTTTTGTAGAAATAAGGAAAGTTCATGATCCTTCCTTCTTTTTCAACAGCTCTAGGGTGAATTGAGTTGTTTTCTGTCACTGCTTCTTCTCATTTCCTTTAATTTGATGATTCCTTGACATTTAACAACATTTGAAATTAGTGTTATATAGATTTTGTTGTAAATATAATTAGCATCAGAACATTATGGTGACGTTAGGAGCCTCAGTTAGATCTGATCCAGATCTCACTGAAGCTAATGTGAGTCTTTTAATTAGGTTCAGTGCAACTTGGATCAGAGCTGAGAATGTGGTAGTTGAAGAGGTGAATGTGACATTTCTCTTCTTAACAGTATACTGTTTTCCATGTTTTTCTCAATTTCAGGGTATGGGGTCTGTCCTTCTGTAGTCTTCCCTAGATTCTGGAAACAATTGAAAAAGGAGGGGAGCTAGTACCTTGCTTGATTCTAATATAAATTTGGAGTTTTGGTAATGCTTTCAAATTGTCCATCTTACCTAACAGTAGTTTGCTTTCACTGCAAATGGAAGGCATGTTTAGCATCTTCTCTCTGCTCTAACAGTGTTTACTCAGTCTAATTACTGTAAGAATGCAGAACAATTATGTCATGTAGTCCTAGAAGAAGCTCTCAGTAGACATTCTAAAAACACCATCTCCCATTCCATCAATATTGCTAGCCTGCACTTATTCTCTAGGTTTTAGTTTTCTTGTCACCCCAAATAATGTAGTTAATGGAAATGCTGAGAAATGTCTGGTGGTGTGAAAATCCTGATCTTTCTGCTTGTCATCATGCTTTTGAGTCTAATTAACACTGGCTTACATTTTTCCCTGAGAAACTAATTTTCTTTTATAAGTTCTGTGAAACAATTTATTTTGCAATGTTGACTTTCCTATATGAGTCTCTTCTGAAAAAGTGGTTCTATAATAATGGGATTGAGAATTCTACATTTATATGTGAGTTAACATCTCTTAAATGTGCTATATTTCCAAAGAAAACTTTTGTGTGATTTCCCATTTTGCAAACCAGATGAAGAATCAGACTCTGGCTGGGTCTTTCCTTTAGTTAGGCAACAAGGTTATTGGTAATAAAGGATCTGGAAGCTTAATTAAACTCTCAGTGACACCTCTGCAGGCTCTTTTATTTTCACTGGGTTTGCTCAGTTGCAACTGATTAGTCATCAAGCTGAGATTTAGGAAACAACGCAAATAAAATCTCCCACAAGAAGGAACACAATCCTGATCCTTTGAGGCATTGTTGGCTAACGGGATTAAAAAGCAGCTAAAAGCTTACTTTGTGATGAAACATGAATAATTAATTTGAAAGTATGTGGTACTTCAAGAGTCAAGAGCATCAACGTGAAAGTGAAACTCCTTGTAGGCTGATCTTTTAGAAACACACTGAGGGCTTTGCCAGATGGATTCTGGCAAATACTGTAGTTGTGTAAGATGTTTTTGTTTCTCTCTGTCAGTTTGGTCCCCCTCCTGAAAGATTCTTGATGGAGGGTCCTGGTCTGCAGAGCTGACTTCCCTGGTTGCTGGGGCAGACCCTAAAGCAGTCAAACTGCAGAAAGCAGCCATGGCTTCTCTCAGTAAAATACACAGCCTGTCATCTTTGAAAGAAATTAAATAAATGAGCAGTTTCATAATATTCTTTTTTTGGTTTTATGCAACTTAAACTGAGCCTCACACCTCCAAAGGCACTGATTCATTTCACGTGCAGTCTTACATTTCACATAGTCTTTACAGATTATGCATCTGTATACTTCTCTATAAGGCTTTCTTTATGCTTGCTTTTTAATTTGCTACCCTTAAAATGTCAGAAAGAAGATAATGAAAGTGGGGTTCTGCTCCAAAAAAAAAAAAAGTAAAAATTATGACACTTGTGAGTCATTATCAGACTCCCTGAAATCTGCCTTCATCTGATGCTCTGGGGGTGATTCAGCTCAGTTTAACGCTAACACATGGCAGTAACCATCTGTGTTTGCTGTAAATATTTTATTTTTTTAATTACAAATGGCTTGATTTAGAACATCTGAAACTGTACAGTGAAGTGATTGTGGGCCTGCAGTGGGAAGGAGGTAAGCAACTGGGAAGGTAATTTTTACCCAACCACTGCTGCCAGGTCGGAAGGGGAAGTGTAACACAGAGAGCAAACCAGACTTCCCTGTAGCAGTCTGGACACTGCTGCTCCATTCTGGGGGGAGCTGGATAGGAGAGGGCCAGCACAGACTTCAAAGGGACTCTGAACATTTAGGGAAGGAGAATGGGGGGAAAATAGGCTAAGAAAACTCAAAGTTTATCTTCTTTGAGGAGAAAGAAGGAAAAGTGGCTGCAAAATGTCACTTATCCATTGGGATTCTCATAACACTAAATATGGCCATGTGTTATGGCACGCTGGGCTTCCCACATGCATTTCTCTGTGGGATGGCTCCCACATTGGGAATGGGAGCAGAGGCACCATCTATCCTCAGAATGGAAAATCCAGAGTTCACATAGCCATAGCAAGGGTTCCAATGGGGAAGGACTCAGTCTCCATCCCTCTGCTGAAGTCCAGCCAGCTGAAGTGTTTTCCCATCAGACTGTCATTCTAGATAGTCGTTCCCATCTTAGGAGCTCCTTTGTTACAACATCTGGTGACTTCAGGTGCTCTGGTGCTCGTTGTCCATTAGTATCTCCCATTAACTCAGAGGTCTGTGTCCCAAAATTGGCAGTGAAAAGGGATTGAGATAAATGGGCAGGGAGAAGGAATTAGACTCACTTCTTTCTTTCTAGAGTGAAAGACTGGGGAAGAATGAGAATGGGCATTTATGGGACTGAAAGATTTGAAGAGCTCGTTTCCAGTTTGCATGACACAATGTATGTTTATTCTTAAAATAAAAAGCAGGTGTGTTGAAGATATGCAAAATTTTGAAGTTGTCTTGCCTGCCCTGATACGAGGACAGGGAGTGGGTACAAAGGTGTGCATCTTCTGTGCTCTTGCACTCTAGGTGGAACTGCTAAGGATTTTTTCTTTCCTTGCAGTTGACACTTTGGCAACTCACCTAATGGGACCAGACGTATTTGGCCGGGAGAACGTTTAGTTCTGTTGGCGACATGAGGGACAAAAGGAACCCAACTTGACACACGGCTGAGTTTACAGGGCTGACAGCTAAAGGAAAAGTAATAATATTGCATGCAAATTTAAGCATGCTTGATGTGAAATTGTGAAGTATAATGAACTTATAATCCCATCATACTAAGTTTTTATGATATTTTAGGGCTAAAACTATATATTTATGAGATAAAGATATTAATCTGATTTTTTTTTTGTATGCAAACCCAAATTAGTTTTTCTTCAGTGAACTTAGAATACTTTCTGAACTGCTGAGTGATTTTAATTTTCTAAAAATTGGGTTAGACTGGCTCAGCAATTGATCTCCACTACACTAGTGCATATTGGACATGAATGTGCTGGCATGAGTATGACTGGAGATGCCCATTAGGGTAGCAGAAAAGGTGTTACAGAATTTAAAGTCATTCCCCCCTTTTAATTTTTTTCATTGTTACAGTATTAAAACTGTTTTTGAAAGATTTCAGCTGATAAATGGTATTCGTAATATTGAATATGGTTTTGTTTTCCTTCTGCTTCAGTGGCTAATAAAGATAAGAGTTCATGCAAATACCATGATGAGGGTTTGTAGGGTTTTTTATTGTAATTGAATAAAATACACTTTGGCAGTCTAAAAATACTTAGACTGTGCTTCTTTTATTTGGCTTAGTAAACCATGGTTATATACAATATGATTTGCTATAATATTTTATTGCGAAGTATATTTTATAACTACCTTACCATCAAATGTATTCTGAACACATAAGGTCCATTCAGTGCATTTCTTTGATGTATTAAAAAAATGCATTTCTATGAGGCCATGTTACAAAGTCAAACCTTTATGATTATTGATTAGGACTGCTATCCCCTTACCCCATGTTCCTGTGCATTAAGATATACACATTAATTACATTTTCAGATGCTGCTTTTACTATCCCCAGGGGCTCTGGCTCCATCAGTGTATGTCATGGACAAAGTGTACCTAATGAGCATCTACTTACTGTTTACCCTGACTCTTCATGCCTCCTGCTGTGTGTTTTTTGAGCCCTGCAGTTAATACAGGCTTATTAACTTGAGGGCTTTTCTGTCATGGTTGTTGCTGCAGCAACAAAAATGGATTAGCGTATCTGTGACACCTGTAAAGAGAGGGCATGTACTGCATTCAGCCGGAGTCATGGTGCAAAAAATAAAATCAAAAGTACTTTAGTCTGGGGAAGAAAGCAACTTGACATGCCCAGTTCCTGAATTTTGGGATGACTTAGCATTGTCTGTGAGTTGTGTCATGTTACCTTGTCTGAAGCACCTCTTCCAGTATATGCCCTTGTAGCTGTGAGCACTGAGCAGGTTTGCGGATCAGGTCTCAGAATGTTCTTTTGGGTACCAGACTGTAATCCTCTCTGAGAAATCTAGATTAAGTTGATTGCTTTGAAACGCAATGGAATTGGTTGAGACAAAATCCATTCCTCAGGGCTGCACTGCCTTAAGCAAAGAAATTGTTCTTCCTATAGTTTTTCATGCACTTTTCAGCTCTTCTAGTTACATTTTTTTTTCCCCCCCTAACACAGTCCTTTAATCTATGTTACCTGTAAAAGAGGATCTGCTGTACCCTGGAGTAGACACAGGAAAAACCATACACTTCTAAACTGTCTTATATGCAAGGAGGAAGTAATTTCTAAAAGAAGAATGGTTTGGTTAGAAGGGACCTCAAAGATCATATAGTTTCAACCCTTCTGCCGCGTGCAGGGACCTTACACTACACCAGATTGTTCAGAGCCCCATCGAACCTTGCCTTGAACATTGCCAGTGATGGGGCACCCACAACTTCTCTGAACAACCTGTGCCCTCTCAGTAAAAATTTCTTCCTCATATCTAATCTAAATCTCTCCTCTTTCAGTTTAAAGCCATCCCCCCTCATCCTATCACTCCATGCTCTTGTAAAAAGTCCCTTTCCAGCTCTTTTCTAGGCCCTTTTAGGTGCTGGAAGGCTGTTCCAATGTATCCCCAGAACTGTCTTCTTCTCCAGGCTGAAAAACCTCAACTCTCTCAGTCTTTCTTCATAGGAGAAGTGCTTCAGCCTTTTGATCATCTTCATGGCCCTCCTCTGGACTTGCTCCAACAGGTCCACATCCTTCATATGTTGGGGGCCCCAGAGCAAGATGCAGTACTCCATGTGGGGATCTCATGATAGTGGAGTAGTGGGGGAGAATTGTTTCCCTTGACCTGCTAGCCATACTTCTTTTGGTGCACAGGATATGGTTGATAACTTTTTCTCCTGTCTTACTGCTGAGCTTGCTAATGTTCTTTTAATGTAGTCATCTGTTTGTGTGCATGTATCTCTTCCTGTTCTTTAAAAAAATGTAAATTAAGGTGAACTAATATTGCAAGTGACAACAGAAGCAGGTACATGTCCTTTATGGATACTGCAAAGGAGCGGACCATGCAAGGATAGTTCTGTTGCTAACTTCCAATCTTTGTATAAGTTTGGCATTCTACCTAACTTCTTGATCCACTCTTATTCTCACCCTCACATTTTACTGCTTCCCTATTACAGTCTCCGTCTGCTTCCACCATGTCAGTAAAGTCCAGGGAAATTGCTATCAGACAGGAACTGCTGTCAGATAGTGCCTGACTATGGCACCGTTTGCTTCATTGCCTGTGGTCTGGCCCAGTTCCTCTTAAAACTTCTTTTCTCTTATCCTCCTGTCCAATTCTTCTGTGTTTCCTTTTTCAGTCTCAGGTTCACACCTCTGAGCTGTGTGAGCCTTTGGAGCTTGCTAAGGCTGGAACTAGCAGCAACTGTCCTGCTACATCTGACACTGTCTTGATCCAGTCCTTTCTGAAATTTGAGTTTCTTTTTCTGCTAAGGATTTTATCTGGTCAAAACTGATACAAGTGTGTCTGTCTGTTGTTGTTGCTGAAATAACCACCAGATCTTACTCAAACAAAACCTCTTCCCAAAGATGCTGTACAGGACAGCAAAGAGGCAAGGATGAGCAGCAGGGAAGGAGAGGGTGGTACAGAGGCTCCTCAGAGAAAAAAATTACCAGTGGTGTTTCCAACAGTAAGGCTGTAGATAGTGCCCATGTAAAATTTACTTGCTGTAAAAGAACACTTGTGATCATGTTTTGTTTCCATGTATCTAATTTAGTGAATTGAGACTTGCCACACTACTACTTTAGTCTTGGGCGCTAGTGTGTACACTAGTGCTGGAAGTTGCAACTTTTAATAATTTACAGCGAGGAGAGGAGATCAAGATGGCATGTTTCTAGAGGACTCGGATTGCATTGTGGGGCCAACTGCTGGTGCACACTGGTAACCTGTGTGAGCTTCATGCTTGGCTGCTCTCGGTTCAATGCCAGAAACATTCTTGCCACTCAGGTACTTGAAGACAATTGTTAATATGGTGACATGAATTAAATGTGTTTTTTTTTTAATTACCTCAGCAGGAATTGCTGGGTCTTAAGGAATAAACAGGCTTTTGTAGTGTTGTTCTTTCCTATCCCATTTGAAACAGTGTTTTGTTTATCCTATATTGAGACCAACACATCAAAACAACTCCCAGATACATGGTCATGTGCAACTTGAGTTACATGAAGACTGTTGTTAATGATTTGGGGTGTTTTCATGGTTGCTAAGTGGAAACCTTCTAAAGAAGTTGCGGGGTTTAAATAACACCATCTTATTCACAGAAAGCAATGCCATACCTAGATCCTATTTCAATGCTGCCTTCTGTTTTAAATTGTGTTGTAAAACTTCTTTTAAAAATTTAATTCCACTTCAACCTGTGAGTTGATAGCAGAATTAGCTGCTGGGTAAACCATTCAGTTAATTACTGAAACTGTAATCTCAAGCTGGAGAGCCAAGAAGAACTAAAGATGAACAAAAACTTATAGACTGGTCAAGGGAAGGGATAAGTTTTGAAAGACAAATGGCAGCAATACATTTTTAATTGCAATATGTGACCTCTGGCAAACCCTGTTACTCTGCTGTTGTACGGAGTTTAGCCAGGCAATTCACAGAATGACAGGATATTCTGAGTTGGAAGGGACCCACAAGGATCATCAAGTCCAGCTCTTAAGTGAATGGCTTGTACAGGGATCAAACCTGTAACCTTGGCATTTTTAGCACCGTGCTCTAAACAACTGAGCTAATTAAATTCCGTAAGTAGCAGGTTGGTTTAAGTTCTGTATACAGAACTTCTTCAGAGCTTAAGTCTTCAGAATTCACTTTATTTTACTCCAGGTCCAGGGTATGATCCAAAACACTGCAAGGAAAGGTCTTCTAGAGGAATTTTTGTGGTTTTCCCCCATGCTTTCCCACACTCCCCACTACCCCCACAGTGGGATGGACTGTGACGGTCACAAATGATATATAAATTTTAAAAATGAGCACAGAAGCTGTGCTCCTTTCAGGGGAACACATTTTCTGTCCAGGGAGCACTTGTGCTCTGGTCATAGGTGCTAAGTTTCTTGTTCCTGCTACCTGTTTGGTCCCCCCAGTCCCAGTTTGTCCTATACTCCATGCTTCTCTAGGGACTTGGTGTGATTGTTTGCCTTATTAGACCATCATGTTTTCTTCGTATGGAGCTTTGTATCGCTCTGTGAGTTCATTTTCGTTTTTTTCCTGTTCCAACATGCACAGTTTTGGTGGGATGCAAGGTGCCCTTGACCAGCTGTGTTGCCTTGCCCCTGCCCTTGCACATGAGCAGGCTTCAGCATCCTCCTCGGCCATGGTGCACCACTGATACTCTAATACACCAGCATTTATAGATAGATGTGTATACAGATAAAAATAGACACAGTCATGCATGGATGAACCCATTTTAACATTTCTAAGAAATATTTATATTTGATAATAATTAGCTTTCACTAGACAGTAAAAGAAAAAGCACATTTTATTCTCTGATGTATAATTTGCCGGTACTTGAACTCACTGAAGTGTGTTTCTGATACCACCTCCCTCTTCCTCCTTCTCCCACTTGTATATAAATATGGAAACAAGATTTTGAAGCAATATAAATTGTAGCTAAAGGATTTGGGTATGTGTGTGACCTCTGAAGGCTTTCTAGAAATGCTTGTTACTGCTTTAAGTGTGTGCACTTTCCTGACAGATTGAGGCTTGCTACATGTGTATCAGTTAAATATAGCATAACTGAGAAACAACAGAAATTATGACTGAAATAGTTGTAACGGGCAGTTGAAGTGAATTTTCAATTTTATGTAATGTGTAGTCATTGTGACCACCCCTTTGACAGAATTTGACACTTCCCCTTTTCTTGGAAAATATTAAAAGATTCTTTTATACATTGATTTAAGCATTCATGTAATTTTCTTTTTTCATCTTTGAAAAACATTCAATACTATTCTTATTCCTAAAATTGTTATGTATTAACTTATGGCTTTTGTCAGGCTGTTTTTGGCTAGGAATCAAGCCAGTTTAAAAGGCACAAAAGCTTGTTCCTGCATTGTTCTTAATAATGACATAAAACTGCTCTTATTCCATTAGTTATAGAATTAAGAGAGAAGCTTGGCTTCTGTTTCAAGCTTAGCCAAATGAGTTAAGAAAGGAAAAAATAACTGATGCTTGGGTAATTGAAACAATCAACAGTGCAGCCAAGCACTTAAAATCAGTGGTTTGTAGAAAGGTACGATAATAGCAGCATAGCTGGGAGGAAAATAAGCTGTGGGAAAAGTCATTATTGGCGCACCATTGTTTTTATGTTGTACCAGGATCATAAGCAGTAAAAATGTCAAGCACTGTTTCCATAAGCAAGATAGTGCTTTGATGACAGTGTGTACGCAAGAATCTGGAAATGTTGATTAAATTCAGGGCTTCATCAGTTCCTGGTAAGTAACATGTTCTGGAGTTGATTTAGATTTCAGAGACCTATTATTATGGCTGATTTTTTTTTTTCTTCCCCATTCACAGTATGCTTTATTCTGGGTGGAATGTAAATATGTGATTGCTGAAGAATCACTAGCACATATGTAGTCATCTTTTGATAACAAGAGATCATCCTTAAAAAGCAGAATGAAGACAGAAATAACTTATACAACCACCAAGCATTAGTCACACATAGCTCTTATATAATGCTTACGTCTTCAATCAGCATGCTGGCAGCTGGGCTTCTTCGTAATATTTGTTTGGAGAAGAAGCATCTATCTCATTTGGCAGAGGAAGAAAATGAAGCCAAGAGTTAAGGGACATGCCAGGGGGCACAGAGTGCTTAGCTGGTGAGAGTATTACAACTAAGAAGTGTCCTTCATCATACATCAAGCAGAACCAACAGCAGTGGAGTTCTGTAGCGGTGTCTCCTCATGTGCTTTCCCCACTCAAGTCCTGACCTTTTAGACACGCTATTTTTTGAGGCAGAGCAGGTGAATGCTGCAGCACGTGTTGCAGTTTTCCCTTTTGTTTGTCATTCTAGGCGAGGAGGCATATTTCCTCTTGTCTTGATGAAAAGGACAAATAAAAACGCATAGCTTGAAATACTGAAAATGGCTTTTCTGCAATTCAAACCCAAAATGTAGTAAACTTAAGCCCATAGCACCAAGAGGAACACTCATATGTGCAGATTTTCTTTTGAGGACTTGCCCACTGCACTATGGTTGTGCAAGCATAGTAATGCATGAGAATGGACAGGATTCTCTGAGAGACAAGCCATTTGTGTATAGGACTTTCCCTGTAATGGTTCAGGAAACATTCTGGCTGCTTTCTTTTGTCTTGGTCCTTTTAGTTCGTATACACTGAATGTTTATTCCCAACTGAAGTGCAAGGCTATTAAATGGAGTTGGAAACTATCTGTAATCTCATTCTGAAAGTTTATTTCTTG
>JAYRBT010000082.1:47787783-47801137 GCA_036023395.1 Myiotriccus ornatus
CACTCAAGTCCTGACCTTTTAGACACGCTATTTTTTGAGGCAGAGCAGGTGAATGCTGCAGCACGTGTTGCAGTTTTACCTTTTGTTTGTCATTCTAGGCGAGGAGGCATATTTCCTCTTGCCTTGATGAAAAGGACAAATAAAAACGCATAGCTTGAAATACTGAAAATGGCTTTTCTGCAATTCAAACCCGAAATGTAGTAAACTTAAGCCCATAGCACCAAGAGGAACACTCATATGTGCAGATTTTCCTTTGAGGACTTGCCCACTGCACTATGGCTGTGCAAGCATAGTAATGCATGAGAATGGACAGGATTCTCTGAGAGACAAGCCATTTGTGTATAGGAGTTTCCCTGTAATGGTTCAGGAAACATTCTGGCTGCTTTCTTTTGTCTTGGTCCTTTTAGTTCGTATACATTGAATGTTTATTCCCAACTGAAGTGCAAGGCTATTAAATGGAGTTGGAAGCTATCTGTAATCTCATTCTGAAAGTTTATTTCTTGAGGGTGAAAAAATGCATTGTAATCAGGTTTTAATCCTAACAAGCACAAGAGATCAGAGTACTTTTAGGGGACATTTTTATTACTAGCTTATTGTTGTATTGATAAACAGGGAATTCTGTTGTAGCTTGGTTTGTCCATAACTATATGTTATGTTTTCAGTTCTTTCTTTTCACAGTTAGGCATAACAAATGATGCCATTTTCTTTGGTTCTAAAATGAAATATCAGATGTAAGATTGTTAATCTCCCTAGAGAATACTCAGAACTTTGTGTGGTTTTACATAACTTTTAGAATAAAAAAGTCCAACCAAAATGTTGGAAAACCAGAACTCTAGTTATCAAACAAAACTAAAATGGCCTTTTTTCAAGACAAAAGATTACATTACACTACTATTAGATGATCTATAAAATTGCTGTAAAAGTTACAGCAAAAGTAATGTCTTTTAAAAAGAATTCAATTTATTTCATTTGTTATAGAAGGTCCAGGGAAAGTGGAGATAATTATTTATAGGAACGTAAGGTTACACAGACAGCACCATCTGGTAGTAATTTTAAAACATGAGTATTTAGTTTATTTTACTTCATGCAATGTAATTTTGGAACTTGTTGCTACAGGGTTTACAGAGGCCAAAATTGTAACTGGGTTCAGGAAGGAGTGAATTCATGGTAGACATATTCAGAAGAGAATGCTAAACAAACCTGATGCAATCCTGGCATTTTTAGAGGACTGCTGGAAGATGCAAGGATTTGGAAGAAAGATCTGTTTGTTTTCAATATTATTACTAATTTTTTAATGACATTTTTCTGTCACAAAATGAATTTACATTTTCTCAGAAACCTGACAGTGTTTGTAGTTGCATGTATGTGGAGATGCTACTTAGTGGCAGTTACAGTTCTTCATAAGCCTTGAAGTCACCAAACCTTACTCTCTGAGGTCACATACACTGACATGTAGAAAACGATTGCTCAGAAAGGTCCGATGGTGCAAAATAATTCATTTGCCTGCTCTTTGTTTGCCTTAGGACGCCGAGGCTTGTTGGACCATTCGCCACACAATGCCAGCTCAAAAGCAAAAGAGAGGAAACTACATGGGACTTGCCCTCCTATTGGTCGTGGGAGCTATGGGAAGCCGTGTTTGAGTGAAAGCAGCCATAGGCCCTCATTTTTCAGTCCCCGCAAGAGTTTTCACACGATACATTCAGAGCACAGCCCTGTGAAGCCAAGGATAATTACAGTGGTGAAACCCGGGGGACGCACACTCAGGAGGATAACCTTGCTTCTCAACAGGAGGTCAGTCCAGACCTTTGAACAGCTGATGGCTGACATTTCAGAAGCTCTGGGATTTCCTCGTTGGAAGAATGACCGTGTGAGAAAACTTTACAATCTGAGAGGCAGAGAAATCCGAAGCGTTTCTGAGTTTTTCAGGGAAGGTGATGCGTTCATAGCTATGGGGAGGGAGCCCCTCACTTTGAAGGACCTGGAAGTGGTATTACAAGAACTTTATCCTGAAAATCCTTATGCTGCCAGTGCTGCCATTCAACAGAATGAGGAGCAGTCCCGAAAACTCAAGAGCAGGCTGTATGACAAGGCTTTGAAAGTAGACAGCGGCTTTGATGAGACAGAAATTACCAAGAACTGCAGCGATGGCATGTCTCCCCAGCTGGTAGCTGGACATGAAGGAAAAGGTCAAGCCAAGACAAAGGAAGAAGAAAAAATGAGAACCAAAAAAAAGTGGACTAGAGAGAGCTGGAGTGGTGAACAGGGAGCGAAGCCATCTAGGAAAACCCGAGAAAGCGAGAGGTACCTTAACCATGAGAGGAGTTCTGAGGAGGGTTTAGAAAAGAGTTCAGAGGAGGTGCCGAGGTGTGAGAAGTGTGAACAGGAAAGGCAGGCCAGAGAAAAGTTACAAAGGGAAAGGCAGGCTGAGGCCTCATTTGAAAATAGAGACCTGAACACAGGCGCATGTCAGAGGTACCAGGTAGAAAGAAATACAAAAATCAGGAGCTGCCGAAAATCTTCTGAAACTTTTCTGGAGGGTGAGGAAGTTAGGTGGAAAGATAATGGCAGTAGGAGGATGTGGAAGCCCCTACAAAAGATTGTTAATGAAGGACTGGAGAAGCAAAAAAGGAACACGGAGAAGGAGAAGGATGTGGAGAAGCATGAAAACCATGGGAAAGAAGTAGTAAAAATCAGGAAGAATGCTGTAGAAGGACTCCATCTGTCTCATGAAGTGAAAGAAGATAATGGAAGTAGCTGTGTAATGAACCAAAGTGGTTGGCTAAAGAAAGACACTCTGAGGGATGCTGAGAAACTGTCTAAAACACACAGGGAGGTCAGAGAGGGACAAAGGGCTAAAGAGGAAGCTGCCAGAAGAGAGGGGAATGTCACACATAGAGAGAGTGACATGACTAGACGGGAAAAAACAGGGGAGCGCAGAGTGAATAAAGAGGAAAACAAGGCTCAGGGATTGGAAAGCACAAGCCGGAGGTATGCCATTAAAAGCAGGACTGATGTGGAAAAGCACTATGATATTGGCAGAACTATTGGGGATGGGAACTTTGCAGTGGTGAAGGAATGTCGCCACTGTGATTCCAATCAGATCTACGCCATGAAAATTGTTGATAAATCCAAGCTAAAGGGGAAAGAGGACATGATGGAAAGTGAAATTCTGATCATTAGGAGTCTCTCTCATCCCAATATAGTAAGCTTAATTGAGGTGTATGAGACAGAAGCTGAGATCTACCTAATCTTAGAGTATGTCCCAGGAGGAGATTTATTTGATGCAATCATAGAAAGTGTGAAGTTCACGGAGCATGATGCTGCTGTCATGATCACTGACTTATGTGAAGCACTGGTTTATATTCACAGCAAGAACATTGTCCACAGGGACCTCAAACCAGAGAATCTTTTGGTAAGTATTGTCAAACAATTGCAAATACACAGGAATTGAATCTATTTTCCTTCTTTGAATATTTTTAAGCAAATAGTATGCAGAGATAATGTGCTGTGGCAGGACTGTTTGGAAAAATGGGTACAATTTTTTGAAGTGAAATTACAATTGTAGTTTTTCTTTACATAGATCTGGTGTGCATTGCAGATAGAAATATAAGTAAAAATTATCAGGCTTTCAGGAGTAGTGAGCATTTATATTCTTCTCAAATCAGGCCTGTTACTTAGCATCTGACTTTCAGGTGTGCAAGGATGAATCATAAGGCATTTTCCTTGCAGACCAAAATTCATTGAAATTGTTAATTTAGCTTATTTATTTGTTGGACTTTTTGTCCACTGCAGTTGCATATTTTTAAAACTGCTGTGCTAATCCTCTACTGTAGTGATTTCTTTCTTGTGGCAACCTATTTTCTTAGAAGCAGAAGTATGATGTAGTTGATTGAAATAATCTGACAGTAAATTGCGAATGTTTTGGTGAATACAGCATTAAAGTCAGCTCAAATAGTAATTTTGTGTCAAAGAGAATAACTCTTGTTTCCATCACATTTCTGAGGCTACATTCTTTCTATCCAGTACTGAAGTCAATAGAGTTACTCACTTGTGAATATGCATAAAAATGTTTGTAATATTGATGTTCCACAAGATACCCATTGTAGAACCTTAACAGTAAACAACTCTCCCTTTCTAAGTGTGTGTTACACTCTTGTATTCCAAATTTCATTATGAACAGATAAATAGCATATATTTGCCAGTCTCTATCAAGTCGGATTTGATTTGGTTTTGTGGAAGATCATAGTTAGGCAGATAGAAAAGGTAATAGATCTTTTAGTCTTATGTGCCATTCCATGCTTTCAGCAGAATTAATTTCTGGAAAAAAGCAGCAGTGTAGCTTCTAGGACACGCAGAGGTTGAGCAAGGCTGGGCTGGAATGGTTTGGTCTCAAATCTTTGAATTAAGCAATAGCATCTATTATCAGGTCCTTCTATGCATCCTGCTTAGTCTGATGAAAGTTCTTGTTATGTGATCTGTATGTAAATAAAAGGTGGTGAGTGCAAGTGGGTGGTTTGCAGGAAGAAGTGTAGGCTCTGCCTTTGTGTTTTGTTTGCCATTAGAACAAAACTGCATTTAGAACTGCAATGCTTTTTCCATGAGCTGATTTTCCATTATGAACCACTTTCTGCTCCTTCCTATTTGCTGAACACAAGGTAGTGCATGTGAAGCACCTGAGACCAGATGCGTCACTTCTCTCTGTAATACATACTGTGATGTAGACAAGCAAAGAGGGGCAAGGTACAGGTCAGTTCTGGCTGTTTTCACATTTAGTTCACACAACTGCAGAACAGAATGCTGTCACGTTGCACTGAAATAATCATGCTATTATTATATATATTGTATATACCCATTATGACAGAATATATTTTTCAAGGACAGACCAGCTCCCAGACTGTAGGCATTTTGTCATACAAGGACAGTATTACCTAAACACTATGGGAAAGAAAATTGTTCCAGTTTCACCTTGCTGCTGAGTGTGAGCACCAGTATTAGATACCATGTAAAAAGCATCCTTTAAAAAAGTGAATCTATTCAACCAGCCAGATGAATTTATAAGCTCTTGATAGTGTTGGATAGGTCCTGTGCTATCTAATAAGGATCCCTATAAATACGGGCCATTTGAGCAAGATTCAGGCTTTTCTGACTTTTCAGTGTGCTGCCTCTGTCTCCTCAGAGTGGCTGGAGCAGTAGTAGCAGCAAAGTAGGAAGGACAGCTGCCACAAATCTTGACATCAGCCAGTGCTGAACAGTAACAAACAGTATTGAAGCAAATTTCATGGCTTTATCTGCTGTTGGTGGGTCAGGGGCTGGGGGCACCCTTCTGGAGACGAAGTGCAGTGCTTCAAGTTTCCAGCAGCCTGCAGAGAGGTCCTTGGTTGTGGGATACCTGTTATTTCACTTCAGATTGCTACACTGAAGATGTTTAATTCTGAATAAGTCTACTTAGACTTTGTACACAGAGGTCAAAAATAGATATGTACTTTTAGGCTGTTGACTTAATGAGTTTTGAACATACTGGCTAATTTTCATAAGAGTTGCCAGAGAAGCAGCAATCTGGGGAAAAAATATTTCCATAAGTTTTCTAAAAATAAGCAACTGGGGAAAGAAGGAAAACCTTTCCTGTCCCTACAGAAGAAAAGATAGAAATACACTTTGATGTCTAGTAAATTGTAAAATTATTGACACAGGAGAGAGTGGGAAACGTGGTTTAATTGTTAATTTACTGCACTTCTTTCTCTTATGGAACTGTCCTCTAGTCATAAACTGTACCAGGCCACCATCATCCTCTCTGCTTTTTCCCCTCCCTCTTTCACTACTGTGTCCGCCCACAATGATCAGACTCTTTGCAGCATAGCTGTGAGGCAGAAGGGTGGTGACTTGCGCTACAAAAACAAAATCTGTCTGACAGCTGGTGTGAAGACAGCTGCTACGACTGCCTCCCATCTGCTAACAGTATCACCTCATTTAGGACTAGGTGTTCAGCAAGAAAACCTTTGCTACCAAGGATGGGCAGTGTTGTGTGTTTGGTCCCACAGATGAAGTCACTTCTTGAATGCTTCCTGGTGGAGCAGGACTTAATGGCCAGGTTTTTAGATAAGGGACTGTTTAATTCTACAGCTGCTGGCATTTCTTGATTTGTGAGTGAGAAATTAATGCCAAAGTGTGCTGGTGTTTTTCCAGGTCATAGCTTTAAACGCCACAAAAGCACCTCCTTTTAGGAGGGAGGGAGAGGGCTGTATAATTGATTGTGTACTTACCTCCTTGTACACTTCCCTAACATACTAATGTGATAATTATTTAACACTCAACTTCATAGGTAAGTGTTATAGATTTTTATGCATTTAGACTTCTCTCCCACCTCTGTTTCTCTCTCTCAAGTTTTCATAAAGTGTGGAAACTTCAAGTACAGTCTTTCTGTCCTTTAACTTTTTGACACTGTTAACATACATACAAAACACTGTCAGTTGTTTCAGTGCACATGAGTTAAAGTCCTGTTTAACCACTTACCTGTCAAGAACTTTCAGTATGATAAACATACTTAGGTAATTTTCTATACGATTTTTCATGGAGATTCTTCTAGCTAGCAGCAAGAGGTGTCTGAAACTCAAATGTGTAAGCAGTAATTTTTCTTAAGCTGTCTATTTCTGGTGTACCAAACATCCCATGGGCTAGCTTGCTTTCATGATGTCCATAAGAGGAATTTGTGCTACCATATATATATGCATACAGAGAAATATTAATGCTGTAAATTATCATCTTAAACACCCTGATGGATTTCACAAGGTAGATGTGAAACTAAACAAGAGCATAAAGTACTGGGAATCGTCAACAGACAGGAGAAAAGGAAAAGATAATTTTTTTCCTTCCTTTGAAGATGAACTTGGCTTTGTATTATAATCTTATGGTTGTATGGGTGGGACAGCTAGAAATCCTCAGACGATATTCTAATATCCTGCCATGTCTTTTGTATTTGAGAAAGTAGTGAGCAATTCTGACTGCCTTTAGTCCAAGACCACCAGACGTTACCTTACCTTGCAGTTGAAAGACATAGTAGTTGTATTGCTGTATAATTGTTTGGCCTAAATTGGCTGTCTACAGAAAGTGTACTGAAGACTGGTCTTTCTTACTTCGATTAAGCCTACAGGCAGGCAACACTTTTAAATGGACTTTTATAACAATTCTTTGTAGTCTTGAATGCAGAAAGAGTAATAGCTATCTTTTAGGTGTCTCTGGAAAGGATAGTGTGATTTAATGTTATTATTTTTGCTTTGTACTCACCATTTCATGGAATACATACTATGGATGTCAGAGGCTAGATTTCTCTTGAGCAGGTTGTGCATTTCTGTGATACTACTATGAGTAAGTAGTCTGGCTTTAGGAATAAATAAAAGGAACCTGAGAAGCTTTTGTTTCTGCAGTGCAGCATATTTGCATGCTCAAAGTGATGCCAGGTGATAGAATGGTAGACTGGAGAGTACGAAGTTGGGGATGAAGGGAATTCTCTGAGCTGAGTTGTTCTGAGCATAGTGTTACTGAAGCTGCTGAGGAGTTCTGGGCTGGGGTTTTCAGGCATACTGACAGGTTACATGCTGTCTTTGAAGTGATTGTCACAAAGCTGTGAAAGTATACTCCTGGTGCATGTTGTTCCTACCTGTTTGGTTGAGTAAAATGAAATCTCAGTGGTTTTGTCTTGGAAGAACAGATGGTGCAGTGTTGCCACCTTGTGCTGTGATGGGAGATTAGGAGTCAGGCATCCTGAGGAAAGAAAAAGTGCATTTTACAAAGCAAGAAATTTCCTGATGATTTTGGGATTGAGGTTAAGACCAGTGTGTTCTCCACCCTTCCCACCCACTTCCTGGTTTCTAAAAATGTATATAAACATTTCAGTATTATTTGTCTTAGTACAGTAGCATGGAGGGTAATTGAAATTCCATGTGGCATAATTTTCATTTATAGTTTAAAAAAAATTATGTATACAATAGGAAAATATATTCATGCTCATATTTTCATAGTACATATAAAATTGAACATTTAAATTGTGAATTTTTGTAGCATCCTACCACTATTAACCTTGCTGTTAAAATATAAATTCTGTGGATAGATGCTGTTCTAGAAAGCATTACCTTTACAATTTATTTTCATTTTTATCTGTGTCCAGAGTGTATCATGGCAAAAAATCATCATGTAGTTGCCTAATATAATAGAGAAAATGGCTATGTCATTTTAGCTTTTTCCTGCAGAAGTTTTGGCTGCATTGTTGTAGTAAATTTTAGTTTCATACAGAAAAATATTTTTTCTTGGGAAAGCAAGAAAAAAGCCCAAAGTGCTTTGCTTAATCAAAACTAGAAGAATGCTTATATCGTGGAATCACAGAATGGTTAAAGTTGGAAGGGACCACTGTATGTGAACAAAGCCCCCTACCCAGGAGGTTTACCAAGAGCACGTTACTCAGAATTGTGTGCAGACTTTTTATAATATCTCTAGACAAGGAGACTCCACAACCTCTCTGGACAACCAGTTCCAGTACTCTTTCCACACCTGTAGATGGAACTTCTTATGTTTCAGCTTCTGCCTGTTACCTCTTCTCCTGTTGCTTGGCACTACTGAGCAGAGCCTGTCTCCGTCCTCTTGACACCCTCCCTTCAGATACTGATATAGATTGATAAGGTCCCCTCTCAGGCATCTCTTCTTGAGGCTGAACAGGCCCAACTCTCTCAGCCTCTTCTTGTAAGAGATGCTCCAGACCCCAGTCATCTTTGTTGCCCTCCGCTGGACCCGTAGCAGGAGCTCCACATCTCTCTTGTACTGAGAAGCCCAGAATTGGGCTTCTCAGAACACAGCACTGCAGATGTGGCCTCAGTAGGGCTGAGTAGAGGGGCAAGATCACCTCCCTCAACCTGCTGGCAATGTTCCTCCTAATGCACCCCAGGACACCCTTGGCCTTCTTGGCCAAACAGGCACACTGCTGACTCACGGACAGCTTGTTGTCCACTAGGATACCCAGGTCCTTCTCCACAGAGCTGCTTTCCAGCAGGTCAACCTCCAGCCTTTATGGGTGCAAGGGGTTATTATTCTCCAGATGTAGGACCCTGCATTTGCCTTTGTTCAAATTCAAAATGTTCCACCCTGCCTGTCTCTCGAGTCTGTTGACATCCTCCTGAATGGCTGCATAGGATTCTGGGGCATCAGTCACTTGCCCAGTTTTGTATTGTGCATTTTTTATAAAGAAGATAAAAAGGGATTGGTAGGCTATATTGTATTATTTTGTAATGTAATACTTTTATTCTTTAAAAAAAAAAAAAAAAAGAAAAAACCGCAAATGACTCTGGTTAATCAAAATCGAATGACTGCTTATAGTTTCTATAAAGAAGATAAACAGATCTGTCAGCTGTAACGTACAGGAGCAAATTTGGTCCCATCTGTTCCCGTAGTTATCTTATAATAGAGACCATCGTGATTTTTTGGCTTTCTTAAACAGTGTCTGATGGCAAAGTATGAGATATTAAAGCACGGAGTATACTTGTCTCATTATATTCCAGTTTGTCCATTCAAAACCGAAGTCCAGATTTCCTTTGCTTTTTTGTAGACATTTTAGCTGCTGATCTGTTCCCCATAGTTCTAGACACAGTTTTTCATTTAAAGGAAATTCATGATATTTTTTACCCCTCAAAGAATGTTTGAATATCAGTCACTAGTATTAATCATACCAATGTATTTAATTATTCTGCTGCATTGTTTGCGACTTGGGCTTTGAATATAGAATAATAGAATAGTGTGGGCTGGAAGGGACATTTAAAGGTCATCTAGTCCAAACCCCCTGCAATAAGCAGCGACATCTTCAACTAGATCAGGTTGCTCAGATCCCTGTCCAACCTGATCTTGAATGTTACTAGGAATGGAGCATCTACCATCTCTCTGGGCATCCTGTGACAGTGTTGCACCACCCTCATCATAAAACATTTCTTCCTAATATCTAATCTTAATGTGCCCTCCTTCAGTTTAAAGCTATTGCCCCTGGTCCTATTGCTGCAGACCCTACTAAAAAGCCTGTCCCCATCTTACTTATAAGCCCCCTTTAAGTATTAAAAGGGCACGATAAGGTCTGCCTGGAACCTTCTCTTCTTCAGGCTGAACAGCTGCACCTCAGCCTTTCCTCATAGGAAAGGTGCTCCATCCCTTTTGAGTGCCCTTCCTCTGGACTTACTCCAGCAGGTCCATATCTTTCCTGTGCTGGGGACCCCAGAACTGGGTGCGCCACTCCAGGTGGACTATCAGCAGAGCAAGAGTAGAGAGGCAGGATCACCTCCTTTGACCTGCTGGCCATACTGCTTTTGATGCAGCTCAGGATATGACTGGCTTTCTGGGCTGCAAGTGCACACTGCTGGTTCATGTCCAATTCTTCATCCACCAACACCCCCAAGTCCTTCTCCACAGGGCTGCTCTAAATCCATTCACAACGCACCCGTGCTGACATTGGTGATTGCCCCAGCTCACGTGTAGGACCCTGCACTTCTCCTTGTTGAACCTCATGAGGTTCCCATGGGCCCACTTCTTGAGCTTGTCCAGAATGCCTCTGGATGGCAGGCCGTCCTTCAGATGTGTCAAACTCATCACTCAGCTTGGTGGTGTCTGCCAGCTTGCGGAGGTTGTGCTCGATCCCAGTGTCTGTCATTAACATATTTGATTTCTTAAAATAACATTTCATTAGCTGCATTACAAATTAATGCTAAAGACACATGCATACAGAATTAGAATTGGAAAAAACATTTTGACTGCTTGCCAGGTGGATGTAGGAGATGAGAACTGCTGAAAAGACCCATTTTGGAGATCATTCTGCATGGATGTTTTTCTTCAACTTCTACTATGTGGTGACCATTGCTAATTTATTTGCAGGACAGCAGGTAGAGTAGCAGAGTAATTTGGAATGAAAGTAAAGCTTCTGTTGGTTTGTTTTTTGTTGTTAGACCAGTATGATGGAGGTATACTTTTCATGTTTTTTCTGATTTTAGCTGGGATAGAGATTTTTTTTTTTTTTTTCTAATAGCTGGTACAGTACTGTGCTTTGGATTTAGTATGAGAATAACACTGATAACACAGTGATGTTTTGGCCATTGCTGAGCAGTGCTTACCCTAACTCAAGGGCTTCTCAGTGTCTCATGCTCTGCCAGGGAGCAGGTGCACCAAAAGCTGGGAGGGAGCACAGCCAGAACTGACCCAAAGGGATATTCCATACCATGGAACATTATGCTCAGTAAATAAACTGAGGGAAACTGGGGAGACTTGGCCAGGAGCTGCTAGTCGCTGCTGGGGGGCAGGCTGCACTGGGGGTCAGTGGGAGGTGAGCAATTGTGTTGTGCATCACTTGTTTCTCTTGGGTTTTATTCCTCTCCCTCTCTCTCTTTCTTTCTTATTACAGTTGTTACTATTCCTATTGTTATTATTATTATACTTTATTTCAGTTTTTAAACTGCTCTTATCTCAACCCCCATTTTTTTTTGCAGATTCTCCTCCCCATCCCACTGTGGGGAGAAGGGGGATGAATGACCAAGAAGCTGTATGGTACTTAGTTGCTGTCTGGGGCTAAAACACAACATCAAGTGACACTATAAAGTCAGTAGCTTATCTGGGACCATTGCACTTAAGTATAAAGATGCCCACAGCATTCTTCTTTTCCCAAGGAAAAAAGAACAATTACTTTCCCAAGAGGAAATAATAACATTTAATTGACTCTTCGTTATTTTTTGTGTTCCTTCTTTTTATTTCTTGGAAATTGCAGTGTGCCAGAGTTTGTAGAGTGAAATCTTTTTTCCATAATTGCTTATCCTCTAAAATATATGCGACCTCTTAGTATGTAGGGGAAAACACCACATTCTGAAGACTGTTTGCACTGTTAGTACCGTTATTAGAACTTCTTCCTGTTTTATTAACTACTTACTTTATATTTTGCTGTCTTAAAATGCATCTGGACTAAATATATGTATATTTTGTTGGGTATAGGTTCAGCACAATGCAGATAAATCTACTACACTGAAACTAGCAGATTTTGGCCTTGCAAAGCAGGTGACAAAACCCATATTTACTGTGTGTGGAACACCAACGTATGTTGCCCCTGAAATACTTGCTGAGAAGGGTGAGTGTGTATATTTATAATTTACAATTACTCTGAACTTTCTAATCATGGAAATATTCCAGAATGTTTCAACTTAGTGATAAATCTTTTCAAGGCAGGAAGTTGGCTAGCAGTGTAATCTGGGAAAGGAAAACTTTTAGGTTTTAGCAAACACAAGCATGAGATCTGTCGTGTTTGTATTATTAATGCCTGTGTGAATATAACACTGATTTCCAGGCACATAAACCATAAAGCATGATAGATGGTAGTTGCTGAAGTGGGGAAGTGACCAAAAATTCATGGTGCAACTTAAGGGTAGGCAGCCCCATTTCATGACTGTAACCCAACAAACCTTCTAAGACGCCTAATGATAAAAAAATCATTGTGAACATATATGTTAAATTTATGTAACAAGCCAAAACATGTGTCGCATCAGAGGGAATTTTGCAGATTTCATATGTAAAAAGATTCAGACCTGGAAAGAAGTCAGTTTTGTTGATGACTCAAGTAAAGCTATTTCTGGTTTTTGTTCTGTGGAGCTGGGTTGCACATCTCCAGTTATATCCAGTTTCAATGGAAACTTGGCACTCTTAGTGCTTTTTTTGAAGGGAATCTGAGGGCAGCTATTTTAGAAATATGTGCTGTGTTTTCTCAATTAGTCTCAAATTGACACTGGCCTTGTGAGACAGTGTTTGTGAAACATATTGAGGAAGAGAGACACTTTGTGAGAGCTGCAGTTAATAACAGGCAACTTGCAAGCATGGTGTACCAGCCACTTATTCTTTTGTTGACCTCATCTTTTTGAGGAACTGAGCAGAGATTCTGTGTTTCTTTTTCATTTTATTTCCAAGAAACAGTTCCCTACTGTGAGATTTCTTTCTAAAACAGAATGTATGGTTTGTCCCTTCTTCCTTAGGCTATGGGCTCGAAGTAGATATGTGGGCAGCTGGTGTGATCCTTTACATTCTGCTCTGCGGTTTTCCCCCTTTTCGCAGTCAGGACCGTGATCAAGATGAGCTGTTTCAGATCATACAGCTGGGTCACTATGAGTTCCTTTCCCCTTACTGGGACAATATTTCTGCAGGTAAGATTCTGCATTTATAGCAGACCTAAGTGATAGTCTTAGGAGCCCCTGGTGGTCTAGTGGTTAAGGCGCGGCGCTGTCACCGCCAAGACCTGGGTTCGATTCCTGGTCAGGGCCACTCCCCGGGCAGATGGAGCTCGTTAGCCCTATAAGGCAAT
>JAYRBT010000082.1:47807414-47822862 GCA_036023395.1 Myiotriccus ornatus
TATCTATAACAATTCTACTTAAGTAAAAGTGCTATGTATTTACAGAAAATACTTCTCCCCCCTTTATATCAGTCCAAAGAGGAGAAGCAGTCCCTTCCTCCAACGAGCAACATGGGGTCTCCTCACCCCAACAAACTTCTACAGGTGGCAGGGATTATTTTTTTAGTATTTTCCCTGCTGAAGGAGAGAGCGAAAGGGGAGAGAAACAGGCCCCCCTTTGCACTTTTCTTCTCTTTCTTCTGGCTGCCAGCTTTGACCTTGGAGGTCCCTTATCTCTTTGCTGGAATTTTTCTACAGTGTTTCTCATCCAAGCAGTCAGTCTTTCTGTAAAGTTTTTTTTTCTTCACTCTCTTACATGAGAGAAAGGGGGGCTTCAGTGTCACACCTGCCCCCGGCCCAGGGCCGCGGAGCAGGGAGGCCTAGCCCCCACCCAGGGCTTGCTGCCTCTCCTACATGGCTGCTTAATTTCAACTGCAACACAACTTTCTCTTCTGTTTTCTTAAATATGTAAGTAGTAAAGGCGTTACTGAGCTTTTTGATTGGCTTTTTGTCCGGAAATCCACCTGGACAAAACCATCCTCAGCCCCAGGGGCTGGCCGGTGAGCAAAACCACAACAATTACTCTGAAATCTTTCTCCTATAATTTCTTCTGTCAGCTGCCTTTCTTTTAGTTTAAACAATGTATGGAAAATGTTTTTTATTTTGCTGCGCGTGCGTTTTTCTGTCCTCTCTAAATCCACCAGTAATACTTTACTGTTGACATTTTTGCTTCTGAAAGGAATATGGACACTTGAACCGGGCTTACAGTGAATATTGGCACTGTTTGTTCTACAATATGGTTTATTTGTAACTAGGCTGAAGGTGTAATTTTCTAAATTAAAATACATTATAGATTTCACTAGAAAAGTTGTTATTCCTCCCTCCCTTGCTCCCTCAATAAAGGCAAAATATATAGTGTGTGTTATGTTTCAGTTCTTTCCAATAAATTGGGAAACAATTGTGTGGTCAAGTTGTGGTTTGGGGGTTTTATTTATTTATTTTGGGTTATATTTGTTAGTTACTTTGTTTGGTTTTGGTATTTTGTGTGATTTGTTTTGTTGTTCTGGTTTTTTGTTTGTTTTTGTTTTTATTCTGACTATCTCTTTGGAAAATGCTTGTTTTAAAAGGTTTGCAATGTCAGTAGGTATTGTCATGAGTCTTCTAGTGCTGCTGTCCTTGGAATACTTGCAGATGTGTTTCTTTACTGCTGCATATAATCTCATTAAAAACAACATAAATCTTTGCAGAACTGGGTGTGAGATTCATTCTCCCACTGTTTTTGCCCCCTCTACTGCATTAATCAGATTTGCTATGATGTTGATCATGACAAGCAGATCTGGTTTCATTGAGGCTTAATCCACACAGAACTGATTCCTCCCATCATTTATTCTTGTTCTGTAAAATTCAAGTTTGTTTAGAGGAAGATTTGCTTTCTTTGTGGAAACAGGCATTCTAGTTGAATTTGAGTTGCTTGCAAATGTGGCTTTTTCAAAGGACTCAGTTTCTTAGTATCTTGTGTATATTTCAGTTCTGTTATTAAAAATGGTGTTTTCCTCCAGGCCTCTGTATCACCTGAAGCAGTGGAAATATGTGTGTCTAGTATATTGATGGTGTTTTTGAAGAAGTTACCTCCTCCTCGTGTGAGCATGTGTGATAAAGTGGCTGCCAGTGAGAATCGCTGTTGGTCCTTAAAGACATCACAGCCTCTTCTTCACTACTCTAAGAATAACTGTAAACTCTTTGGAATGACTGACTTTTATGATAATCACACAAATTTATTGCACTCTTTTTAACAATTTGTATAGGCAGCTAATTAAATCCAATTTAATGCTTTGCTGTTACAAGTGGAATTCAGATGTGTTCCCTGTGTCAGAAGTAGTTGAAGGCAGTGTCCAGCAGTGCAATAAATTTGTGTGATTATCATAAAAGTCATATGCTGCATTCCCAAAGAATTTTATCTTTTTAAATTAAAATGGCATTCATAACATAGCAGTTGAAAACAGAAAAAGTAGAGCTAATAACCTTTAACCGTCACTGGAAATATATTTTGTCTTCTGAATTCAGAAACTGAAATGAAGAGCTGGAAGCATTAAAAAAATGTAGAGAAATGCAAGATGATTCCCATAGTGTCTCAGCAATTCAAGCAATAAGAATATTTGACCTGGTGAGAATAGTGAGCCATGAAGTACATTGCTGTGGCTAAGCAGATGTTGCAGGAGGAACTGTTTGAGATTGCTGTATTGGATAAGGAGTGCAGGTCTGAAAAAGGGCTGATCCTTCTAATCAATGGAAAAATGTATTGCATCATAAGCAAAAGGTTATTCCTCTGTTGTCATTGCTGTGTCAGTCAGTAAAGCTTTCTAGATTTCAGTGACAACCACTGTGTTGTAACAAGGCATTTCTAATGAAGAACTTCAGCATAAAACATTTTAGATAATATTTAAGATAAAGGATTTCAGCAGTGAAGAAAATTTTCTTAGAAAATGGAAGTGTATGATTGTTAACCACTATGGTAAGTTGTCAAGATAACTTTATTACTGGATTTTAAAAAAGAGTGCAATTTTGTGATCCTAAGCAGATCCTACCCAGCTTGCAATGTTGACAGTCTCAATGACATTGCAATGCTACAGCATATAAACTTATTATTTAACAGGTGCAAAAGAAACTTTTGTGCCTAATGTAAGGATGGAACTAAATGCATCAAGTACATCTTATTCATTTCAGTTTGGCTGGAAACATACTGGCCAAAATATTGTTCACATGCTGCGTGAAAAATATATTATTGACAACTATTTCCAATGGAAGCATAACATTCCTTAAAAATGTGACCGTGGTGGCTGCTTGGCTAAAAGCCAGCGTGTGTCCTGGTAAGGTATTATTTTTTCAAATAAAGGAGAGAGAGACACCATGTTAAATATTCCCTCATGATTTGAAACAAAAGAGATTCTGAAAGAAAAAAGGGGGGAAAAAGCAACAAGAGAAGGAAAAGCTGAAGGAAAATATAACTTTTTCTTAAATGTTTTGTTTTCTTAAGTGAATCAATGCTGTAGACAAATCCAACAGAGCTTTATAAACAAGAGTGAAATAAAAAATGTCTTTTCCCTTGCTGGTTTACCTATGGTGGCTCCCCACTTACTTCTGTGTGTCTAGCAATACCTAATTCCAAGCAAATACTATAGCAACCACTAGCACTATCCCACCAGGAGAATAATTTTCTGATGACAGGACAGGAGAAGAAAAAGAAATAAAAACAAAACTGCTCTACTGTGTTAATAACTGAGCAATTATTCATCCAGACAAGAATTTTATGGAAGTTTATGTGCTTTCATAACTCACGCAGTTATTATTCAAGGGATGAAAGTCAGGGCTGGATGTTAGAATGTGACAATAATAAACCCCTCCTAACAGATGAAACCTTACATAGTGTGACTCTTGGCAGTGCTGCTGTGCAGGGCTAAGACTTTGACTTGATGATCTTTGTGAGTCCATTCCAACTCAGCATGTTCTGTGATTCTGTGATAAATTAGTAGCAAATGACTGGTAAGGTTGTAAAATCAAAATATTCCAACCCTGTGTTTGGGTAGAGAGTTCACCTGGGGAATGGCTGCAGGATATATAAGGAAAATTGGAACAAGGATGTGCAGATAAGTCCCTTATTGCTCAGGAAAACAAATTGGTTCTCTAATTGCCAAAACAGACCACTGAATGTGATGGTCGCTGAAAATGAACATGTATCTCTTTTAAGATGAAATTTTTCTTTTAGTATTTTTATTAAGCTCCAATGGCAGGAATCCTAAAAGCCACAGACATGGTGAAATAATAGTACAATTTATGCTTTTGCTTTGAAAATCCCACCCTTGCTTACCATATTTTCCGCTGGTTATTAATCCAGGTTTTAAGGAAAACAGAAACATTTTGTGTCATATTTCCATGACACCAAACTTGGCTACTATGTACTTGCCATTAGCAAACATTCTTGAACAGAAACATCTTCCAAAATGTGTATTTTGAAATTAAAAGACCTACTGGTATTTCTAAGGGCGTACCTATGTGTTCCAATGGATTAGAGCTGGTGATGGAGAGTTTTGTCCCTTAGTTGCAAATAATTATTGCTTGAGGATTTTCAGGTTTGAAGCTTCTGGAGAGGGGAGATGTGTATGTATGTGTGTGTGCATGTGTTTTAATGGTATAAATGCTGTATTCTGTGCCAGCTCTTCTGTTGTGTTAGTTCCTGGGGCTGTCTGCCAGCATTACTACTTTTCCACATGGCAGAAAAGAAAGAATATGTTATTCAAAATGTGCTATCAAAAATACCGTAATCAGATGATTGTTTTAATGAATCAGTGTACAAGGGATTCTGGGAAGAGAACTGACAAAGAATTCAGGAGCTTCATTCTTGGCAAGGTAAATCACCAGGACTGTCATTCAATTTGTTTTCAATGTTAAATGGACAGTTAGAGGAAGGGTATGGATGTGACAGCTTTGTTTTTTAATTGGAAGCCTCCTTATTGGCAGTCTGCAATTGTTTGGATTCTGAAGATTTTTTTTAATGCCAGTCAAAACTATATTTTGAAAAACCAAAGGTTTTTCATTTCACATACATATACACACCTGCAATTTGAATAGGACAGTTCTGTGTGTGCTGAAAAAAAATTAATTATTTTCATTGGTATATTAGCTATTATACTTAGTTTACTGACTTTCAGGTGTGGTCTTTTTTGGTGGAAAATAAAACTTGCAAAACTGGATCTATGTTTAGCCCCATATAACCACAGATATTTAGGCTTTCAAAGTGACACTTGGTGTATGCCTCTTTGAAAAGAAATCCTTTGTATTGCTGAGGTGTGTGGATGTTTTTTTCTTAATGTGAAGCTTTCCTACATGTGTATCAGCTAGTAATAATGAGTGTTGCTTTTGGACAGCCTCAAAGGCCTTCATGAACTTTAGTTCCTGTTTATTTATTAGGCATCATTGCCTTGCTGCCTCAGTGAATGACACTTCTATAAAAGCACAGACAACCTGAATTCCTTCCTGGGAGGAATTCTGGAGGACAGGGTGCAGAACAAGTGGCATCCAGGATTCACTCATGCCCTGCCTGCTGAGCTGATGCAGGTGTGGCTCCAGTGTGGGGAAAGGTCCTGGTGGTGGAGGTCTGGAGGTCAGGAGCTGCTGCTGAGGAATGAGAGAGGCTTCATGAACACAGAGCGCCAGTGATCTTTAGTTAGAGCAAAGCCCTGCCTGTCCTCTTGCTCCTGCAGCTGCGGTCCCCAGTGGCCTTGGGTCAGGGACAAGGTCCCCTTCTGTCCTCGAAATCTTTCTGTCTTGTTGTCTTTGCCAGGTCCAAATTTGAAGCCTCCTCTACAAGGAACAGTGAGAACAGCAGTGCATGTACAGCACTTCATGTGTTCAAAGCACTTCACAAATGTTAACTAATTAAGCCTCAGCAATTCCTTATTTATTCCAGCTGAGTGTTTGTATCCACAATCAAGAATATGCTAGACATAATCCTGCTGTCAATCAGCCTAATTGATTTAAATGTCTAATTGGGTAGATTCCTTCAAGCAAGTTCTGTTTAAAAAAGGTTAGCCTGGGAAGGAGAATTATCCTCAGCTAAGGAAAGGCAAGGTTCTGTCAGTGGTTCTTTTAAAACAGCCGGGGAGACACAAGCTATTTTGTCACTGCTGCGAAGTATCTTCAAAGAGGCTCGAATTAACCTGGAGTTAAAGAGTCATTCCTTGTATCCAGGTTTGTTTCAACCCAAGAAATGCAAAGAGAAAATCCCTAGTAGTAGTACTAGCAAGGAGAGCAGCAAGGGACTGATGGAGACTGCTTTGTGCATAAGCATGGGTTCAGACCGTCTCATCTGCACTTGTCTTTTGCTGGAGAATGACAGCTGCCTTTTACATCTTGCAGGAAGCTAGCATGTTAAAACTAAATGATCTTTAAGGTCCTTCCAACCAAAATCATTCTGTGTTTATAACATAAACTCTTCTGACTGTGGTATTGAATGGTAGTTAGTATCTGAGGTGCCAGTAGATGATACTCAAAAGATTAAATAACTTTTGCCTGGGATACATGAGTTTAAGGACAGTTGGAGTTGGAACACTAAGCAGCGGTTTTTAGTTATAACCGCATATAGTAATGAAAATTATAACCATTATGTGTATGATGGATATAGGGAACTGGTACAATTATTACTCAGTTTTTCTAGCCAGCCGGGTACAGTGGTGAGCTCAGGCCAGAGGACTTCTTTACGAAACCAGTCCACTTTGTGGAACAAACATGGGACTTGGGTACTCCCCTCCCTCCTTTGCGCTTCCTGCAGCCTAAGCGGTACACAGCACACTCGTATGGTGCAGCACTGTGAGCTGTGCAGCCATGTGCCACAGGTCCAGGTTGTCTACCATGGGGTGTGGAGGAGGGGAAAAAGGTTGCAAACGGGAGACCTGAGCAGCCTAGAGTTTTCTCTTTGCCAAGAGAAAACTCTAAGCTCAAAGGGTGTAGCTGAGAGCTCTTTTTGCTGCTGTGGTCTCCTCTAGATGTTTTCTGTGACTCTACAGGAGCCTAGAAAGCATTTCAGGAAGTCACCACTGCATCTTCTTCCGAGGTAAGATTCCTGTGGGATTCCTTATGGCCACTGGCTAGCCTGTTCTTTAAAAGCTTAAGGAAAAGGATCCTGAGTTTGATGAAAAATATTTCATATGCTTTTCAGGCAATCTGTGTGAGTATTTTGCTCTTCTTACTGTTAGAAAGAGTTTCCTAATTTTTCTCTTGTGAAGTGAATCTCTCTTGCCAAGACCTTAGCTCCGCTACTTCTGCTCGTGGCCAGAGTGGGTTTGGAGAACATATTATTTCATCTCTCCTTCTGCATTTGAGGGTTGTTCTCCCTGCAGTCACCTCTCTGGAGATGGGATGGGGCTGGCTCATGCCTTCAGCTAGAAAATACTTGGGAGATGGGTTAAAGTTTTGACATCTTCAGGTCAGTTCTACAATAGGTTTACTGTCCTTTTTTTCAGGCATTAACAAATACCTGAGAAAATCAAGCCTACAGTGGGATCTTACGTCCCTGTCTATACCTCATTGTAGTGCTGTGTGTAAGCTACAAACACTTTCCAAATTGGGTCTTGCCTCCCTCTTTGCACCAGTCTCATTTCTTTATGTGTCAGCACATGCAAACCTTTATACCTCAAGACAACACTGCTGGAGAAATACATTTGAGAAATGAATTTCAGTGGCACTTTATATGAAGATTTTAAATACTTTGCTGAGATGAGCACTATGAGGTTTAAGAAGAAGGAGGTCTACAGAGACTATTTTAAATATGCTGTGGAGCAGCATGCAGAGACTCTCTTGCTGTGGTAGTGGAGGCAAAGGAGAGTGTAAAGAGCAGCTTAGGAAAAAAACAAACAAACAAAAAATAACCCCAATGCTATTCTTCAAAATTCCAATTCAAAAGCAACCGTCGTGGAAATTCACAGTGAAAGTAAGCAACAGGTAATACCTTTGCAGCTGCTGCAGAAAAACTATCTTCTTGCCTGCATCCTTTTCTACAATCTGCAAACTTGGCTTTGAAAAAGATGTGTGGCTGTAGATTCAAGATGACAAATGACAAATTGCGACATGAAATGAATTTCAGAGAGGAAAAAATGACAATTTGTAAAAGCATGTTTAGGAAAGGATATGGCTTAGGAAGCTGTATTAACCTGTTGAAAATGTTGCTTTGCATATTGTAACATAAAGAACTTTTATGTCAAAGTAAAGTCCAAAATAGTTACTATGTTTTAAAAGTAAATACCGCCTATATATATATATATTTTTTTTTTTGTATTCTGATGAAATTTCTGTGATGATGTTAATCAATTCTGATTAGTGTGGGCTTGTCTTTTCAGTGTCACCCTGTAAAATTGGGCCCCTACAATTTTAGGAAACGAAAGCTGCACTACATTTCGTTACACAACACGTGCTTGCACGTGTACTTATCTCATTTTTTCCAGTGATGCTGACTTGCCCCAGAAACTATGCTGCTCACAGTACAAAAAAACACTTGAGAGGATTTTTCTATTAACTAAAACGATAAAGGTTTACAGTGCTGTGGTGTCTTGAAGTGTCTCTTGAAGTGAAGAGCCTTTTAGGTAATTCTGTCTTTATTAGAGTGGCTTTGATATTTTAGCAAAAAAACACCTCTCATGGTGTGGCTGTATTTAGGCAAAGTGACAACTGGAAGATAAACAGGACAAGTACATGCTGGATGTATTTATCACACATTTGTAGTATTTGTCATAGCTATGGCTGTGTGACCTGCCAGCTGGTCTGTTTGTAGATGATGGAAAGTGTTCTTCTGAAACTCATAAGGAAAATGAAAGCGGAAAGGAAGGAAAGCAAAAAGAAATGAGGGGAGAAAAAGAGGGATGAAGGACTGTATAGGCTGACTGAATGCTTTTGCTCTGGTTCCCGTGACCTTGTAAGCTAAAGATGCCTTGGGTGACCCGAACTTGCACATGCTGCCAGGCTGGGCTCACAGGCGTTTGGTGTAGGCTGCTCACTCCCAAATTAGCCCTGTCTGACCCTTGCATCCTTCCTGATCATGTTGTGAGGTCTTTTTATTTATTAGTGCTTCAGGTAACTGGTGAGTTCAACTTGGCTTCTTGATAAGGTCTCCCATGCCAGGCAGAGCATGACTTTCTTCAACCCTTTTTAATTTGCCCTCTGATCCATTCAGCTCTTATATAAATTTTCAGAGCAGTATACTTAAAAGCACTGGACCTTTCTTATCCTTTACATGTGGGCCTCGAGGCATAGCTCCTGGGAATTATTTGTTATATGGACATGCTCCTTTTTCATCTTAAGAGAAGTGTACATTTTCCTCCCAAAGATTTCCATTAACGGCCAATAACACTTGTATAAATTGTTTCCCACAGGGCTGCCTCCCTTGCCAGGACTGAATCATTTAATGTATTCCTGCTTCAGGCAGCAGGAGTGTGCACACAGAAACCCCATCATGCTCAGGAAGGTCTTCTCTGGTGAGTGTGCCCCAGGGAACCGAACGAGTGCGCAACTCCAGCCAAAGCCTGGGAGCTGCATGTGGAAAACTGCCGATGACCACTTATTTAACACCCAGTTTTAGGCCTCAGGATCTTCACAGCTTCAGAAAAACTTGCAGTGAGCCTGTGGAACACACTGGATAGAGTAAACTGATCGTGAAGGGAGGGTAGAAAAGGGGAGGTGGGTGCCCATCGCTGCCCAGACCAGCAGTACCAGGCCTCTCTTGGCTTGCTGAGGGTGCAGGGAGCTGTGCATGGAGCAGGGACATGCTGCTATGCAGTGCAACACCTTTGGCATTGTGGTACTTGCTTCTCCTGGGAAGCGAGGTGCTGGAGCAGGAGAAGGCAAGTGCCTGCCATAGTAGGACCATAGCTTGCTTTCTCAAAGCCTCTGCAGCCCTGCACATTCAGCTGGTCCCAGCAAAACCCACCCTGTGACTCTTCCCTCTTTGACAAGAAGCTTGTAATTCAGGAGACTGGCTGGGTTTCATAAAACAAGCACACAGGGGTTTATGCTCAGCTTATCAATACAGCTCTTTTCACAGCTCTAGCTTCAAATTTTCCCTTCCCCTTTAAGTATTTCAGTTTTACTACGGTTTCTAAGGGAAGAGAACCGTGGCAGGGAAGGCCACGGGGTGGTGCTCTTGGCACAGAAATGGGTAGACTGGGGCACTGCAGGATGCTGCTCTCCGCATGGGAATTAGCTCCAAGGAAAGGTTTTTGCAGCAATAATTTGCGAATGAACTTTAACACGGACAGCTGTTCCTCTCCAGGATGCACAAAAGTCCCCTGACTTTGAAATTAGTCCAGAAAAAGCATTTTAAATATAGACATTTCCTTACAGTGTCTCCTGAAGGGAATAAAAGGCTTTAATGTGGTTGCAAAGACAGTCTTCTTTCCTCCTCCTATTGAGAATACCTCTAAGTTTCCCTGTTGGAAAACTCTACACCCTGTTTTTTCCTGGCATGGTTTCCCTGGTACAAACCATGGTCTGTAGCAGTCACCTTTTTTCAGCGAATGACACCTTGTGATTTTTACAGTTTGAAGACTTCGCTGTTTTGGCCACTGTTTTGCCCTCACCTCCCATTCAGCTTGTCTGTTTTGGAGATAAAATACAAGATTTGTTCCCATTGCTGAGACGAGCAGAACAGTTGTCAGTGATGTGCCACCTGACACTATCAGATACAAAGAAGGATCCAGACAGAGGTGAACAGGGAACGGTCTTGTAAATCGTGTCCCTGAGTGATAAATAGATTGAGAATGGATGGAGATGCTGGAGATAAAACGTGTTATTTTGTTCTCTACTAAGCTCTGTGGGCTGTTTGCTTTCCTCTGAGTCAGAGCTGAGGAGGTTTGTCCCCGTGTTATGCTAAGGCTGACCTGTGCTGCTGGAGCTTAGATACTGTGGTCCTGAACCAGCCATTTCCAACCGGCTGAAATTACTGGGATAGGTAGGAGTCTGCTGAAAGTGGGGGCTGTTGCCAAGGCAGATTCTCAGAGCAGGACTTGGGATCACAGCAACCTCCCTTTCCTCAACTTTTTTTCCAGTGTTTTACTTCTGCTAGAAGCAAACGCTGAATTTTTGTTGCACTCTGCTTCTTTAAGTTCCTGCACTCAGATTCTTCTGACAGCCTCCAGCATCCTCATGAGAAGGTGAGGCGCCTGGTGGAGAAAAGGCCATTGAGGCTCTGGTGGAGCAATTCTCTCCTTGTTGTGGAAGATGACAGCCCAGTACACAGTCACTAGCATTCATTTTGGGTGTGGCATGGGTCCTGTAACAGCACTGGCCTTTCCAAGTGGCTGTCTGGTATCAGCTGTCACGATATAGAAGACACTGACCACTGGTGCTTCTGTTGTAATGGGTGATGTTGAAAAAAACCAAACCAGACACCAGAACGAAACACTAGAGTGTCTGTGTGCAGTCATCCTTTAATGGATCATCACTGTTCTCAACTGATAAACAGCCAGTGTCTGACAGCAAATTTGTTTCTTCCTTTATTATTGTACTGTATTTGGGGAGCCTCAGATATTTATATTTCCCTTGCAAAGTCCAGTAAAACAGTCGCAACCCCCTCTGGTTCCTGATTCTTCAGGCCATGACAGGTATTCTGCTGGGTTATTTCAGCTCGAGTTTCGAGACCTGATGTCTCAAGTCATGGATTTCAGCTGTCCCACTGTTGCTGCCACCCACGGCTGCTGTGAGGCAGCACTGAGGCACTGACTGCAGGTCCTTGTCCCGCACTGACTGTGAGTTGTACTCTTGAATCTGGGTTTTAGGCCTGTGGCAGAAATGGCCATCGCTGAGATTTGTTTTGCAAGTCTTGTTGAATTAGCCCTCCAGTGTATAAAAGCATTCTCATGAAGAAGACTGTGGTGACAATGAAGCTGTTCTTAGATTTGAGTCAGAGTACATGAGCTCTTTGAGCACTGATACACAAACAGATCACCTGATGATATCGCTGATTCCCATTTACTAAGTGTGTATTATGTAGAGATCCCTCACAGAAGCCTCACAGATTTACAAATACGCTTGCACTCTGTGTCAACCACCTTCACTGTTGGTGTGTGTCCAAATAGAGGCCAAGCTCCATAATATGCAGAAAAGCTTCTCATTTTAGAGACAGTAATTTTCCATACATCATATTTGGCTTTTTTGTTCCTGTTGTTTGGTTCAAAGGTTTTGTTTTCCTCCACTAGCTCTGACTTGCTTTTATTCTTAAACAAGTCTCTTATATTTTGTCTCTTCCCTCTTTAAGAGACAAAAAATATAAAGCACAAACTTTCAGGTGCTTGTAAAACAATTTAAAAATGTACCTGGGATCTGACTTCAAGTCTGAAATAAATATAAATTTTTCTGATGGATGGAAATCAATTTTCCTTCTTGCTTAACTTGACCGTCCTTTAGGGCTGTCTTACTAAAAGGGGATAGTAGGTCTTCTGAGGTTGTTTCCTTCTGTTATTTGAGCACAAAACTGGTGGGGATGTTAATTTAAAGAGCCCACGAATGTGGAAAGAGGGAAAAGACTAGGAAGGTACAAGAAAGCACTGTAGTGGTGTGTCTGCTCGCAGTACGTCGTTCTGTCACAAGAGGTCTCTGTGTCGTCTTCCGAAGCTCGGGAGAAATGAAATTGCTAATAAAAAGTTCAGCTACAAGGCAGACCCTCTGCAGATTATTATTATTATTTTTAAATGTTTTTGATACATAAAATTGTGCCAGACTGGGAAGAGATGTGTGTTGTACACCTCTCTTACCTTTTTTTTTGGTAGACAATCCCTTTTAGCAACATATATTGTTAGAATTTTTGGATTTTAAAATCAAATGGAATTAAAGTGATCATGCTTGGGAAAGAAATCAGTTATGGGATCTACTAAATCCTGTTCTTCTTAGAGTAGATCAAGACTTTCCAGCTCTTGAGTTTAAATGTACTGTTCAGTTTCAATGAAAAAAAATAATTTTATATATTTTTCTTATTCCCAGAGACTTGAACTACCAAAATGACAGTGTTGCTGGCTCTGCCGCAGCTGAAACTAATTTGGTTCATAAACAACTGTGAATATACTTCTTGCTCTTTCTGTGTGTCTCTTCCCTGGGCTTTGCTACCAGTTGTGGCATGTGCCCAAAAGCAGGACCCAAGACACTGAATCCTCAACATTTCTGATGGAGACCCTACACCAGAAGGGTCTGCTGAGGGAGTGAAGATGTCAGAGGCAGCGATCTGTGACCTGAGGTGGACCATGAGCTGTAAGGCTTCTCTTAAAAATAAGGTGTAAGAAAGGGAAGACAAAATTCTGTAAAGGTAAGTAGAACCAAAATTAATTTTCTTTACATTTTCTCTTCTCAGCTGTAGGAAGTTGGAGCTCTTCCTGTGCTGGTAGTGCCTGGAGGATAGAGTCCTGTGGACATCTGACACTGGGGAGTGCTCATACCCCAGGCCCTTGGGGTGACCTGCTTGGGGTCCCCCTTGGGGTGACCACCTGCCTGAGGTGGTCACTGAACTGGCAGGGGGCTTTTCTCTGGGCTACCACTGCTTTCTTTCTCTTCTCTGGTGTGAGTTTTACAGCATCTTGTTGGTTTCCTTGGCACTGCTGGCTGTTTCTTGGTAAAAGGCACAAGATCTTGATATGTCTAAACAGGGTGTGGTCTGAGAAATCCCGTGTTGGACATTAAAAGCTGCCTCTGGAGGTGGGAGAGTGTGTGTTCACAGGTGAGGAATACACCAGTGTAGTACTGGCATAAGTAAAAGGATATATGGGTACTGAAAAAATCATAATTGCACTGATTTGGTGTCATGGACACTCACTGGGCTGATTTGAGTTGTTGGTAAGTGGTTTGCATTAAAATAATTCTTCTGTCTAGAACGTACTTTTAATAAGAAAAGATGTTCTCAAGGTGTTCTTGAAAGAGTTATGGAAGATCTTCACATGCATAGCTTGAATAAAAAAGCTACATATGAAATATAATTTGCTGTGCACATCTGGAGGCAAAAAAAGGGCAAGAACTCTATGAAACCGTGAAGAACATATGTATTTGTATATGTTTGTATACATATGTATATGTATTTGTATAGGTGATGAGTATCTGGTCTGGGTGTTCAGACCAAGAGCATAACGGTGAATTTGCTAGACCTGCTGTGAAGATTTCATTTAAAAGTAGGTCATTGCAGCACCTGAAGGTTTGTTAGTAGCTGCCAGGTGTCAGGCCATGACCCTGTGTCTGGAGTGACCTTGGCAATTTGTTGAGCATTTGTGTGCATACTTCATCTGTGAGCAGGTAGGTCATCTGCTCCTTTTGTTTAGGAAACAAAATCCAACTGAAAGTTGGATTTGATATCCTGCCTTATCGACTGTGCATAGCATTCAGATGGTCACAAGGAATAAATTTTGGAGGGAAGCCTTTTGGAGAGACACTTTTTTTAATTCAAGTACATCCAAGACTGTGGAGCTTTAGGCCTTAGCTTAGTAAAGAATCCTGGGAATAAACAAATTTTGTTGCTGTCCATCACCTGGAGCCTGGTTACATACTTGGAGAACACTGAGAAGCTTCAGAAGACAAACCAGAGATGACTCTGCTTTCTCAGCACCTCTCCCCGTCCCTGTGCTACAGGCATTGTTTTGAGCTAGGTTTCTCCTGCAGTTTGTTTCCTGCTTAGCACCCCCACCAAATTTTACTGATTCCCACTGTATTTCAAATCTTGATGATACTCAATTGAGACACTAGCCTATGTGTACAAATTTATCTCTTCCTTTTTTTTTTTTTAATGCTAGCTTTATAAATCCCCTCTGAAAAAAACCCAAACTCTAAAAAATAGTGACTGTAACAAACTTACTGAAGGAAAAAAATCTCAACACGTATTTATGAGGGTTATCAGCCATAGCCACAAGTTGACAAGAATTCAAAACTTCAGGATAGGATAATTTATTCTCTTTTATGTAAAGCTGTTGCGGGGAAAAAAAGGCTGCCTAATAGTCTCTGTTAGAGAATCAGCTGATTGCAAATGTTTTTGGAAAATGCCTGACTTAGAACAGTCTGTATTATCCAGGCATATTTGGGTTTGGGACTGCATCTGTCTTGCCTTGAATGGAGCGTAAATGGCAATACGATTCTGCTTGAAGCTCCAGAAACCCCTAAGGTTTATGTAGGCTTTAAAATTTGACCTCTGAGTATATCTGCTCCCTTTTGAAAAGGCACCTGAGTCTAAATATCTAATCTGACGTCTTTCAGCTCTTAAAAAAGTAATACAACAAATTGGGTTTGAAAGGGAATCAAATATAGCATTACAAAAAATCATCTGGGTGGTTTCTGGTTTTGCTCTGTCCTGTTTGCTAGATAAGCACTTAAATTCTGATGAGGTTGATTCATAAGATAAAGTTGTAGTGTTTTATCCTGTATATAACTCTGATTATCCTTTTTGAGATGGAACACCAGAGTGTTAAACATAATATTTTTATATGGCATCTTTTCTCCCAAGGCACTCCATGAAGCACTAAAATGGTGCTCTAAACTTCCAGATGCCAGAGATGATTACGGCTGGGTGAGTCATGTTTTCGGAGATGAGCAAAGGATTTGGGATTTGGAGCCATAAGCCTGATCCTACTCTTATGTTTTCCCCTACAGTCAGGAAAAATTCTGCTGTGTTGCAGGGAAAAACTGCTTGACTCACAGGGTTTAAAACAAATCAGGATCAAGGCACTTATGGGCACCTAGTAAATCAACAATTGGAGAGCATCAGTATTAGCAACACAACAGGTAAACCGTGGGTCTAGATACTTTCAAGATGTTATGTAGTGTCTATAAATGCCTAAATTTCTTCTTATAACTAACCCTTCCAACTTTTTGGCAATGCTGGACTGAGGTTTGCCTGTGGCTG
>JAYRBT010000082.1:47822962-47883532 GCA_036023395.1 Myiotriccus ornatus
ATAAATGCCTAAATTTCTTCTTATAACTAACCCTTCCAACTTTTTGGCAATGCTGGACTGAGGTTTGCCTGTGGCTGTTACCAATTCTCTCCCTATTGCTGCAAATTTTCATGTGTCTTTTAATTTGATTCCAAGCCAGTGCTTTTCCTCAAGTCTCTTGGGAATTCTCCATCCATTCTGTTTGATCAATCTGATAATTTTCTTAGGTAAACTGTCATTGTTAATTTTCTCCTGGTAACGTGAATTTTGAGCCAGGCAGCCTCTCAGCACAGAGTTCTTCAGAACTTTATTTGCAAGCACTTTTGACTCCTACATCCCTCACACATCATACCTTGTTATCCAGGTGCAGGTACCTCCATGTTGCTGTAATTTCTGCTTCCTTCTAGAATTGGAAGTAAAAAAAGATCTGTTGATGGAAAATTTTAAAGCACCTGAGTGCATCTAGACAAACCAAATCATGTCACTTTGTGAAACTGGGACTCAGGATCCCAAGGTGCTATTGAAAAAGCTGCTCATTGTGATTATTTCTTGAGGACTCTTCCAGCAAATAGCACCTTGAGTGAAAAATGCTGTGAGGTCTTCAGCATACTTGCAGAGCGTGCAGTTTCAGGTTTTACAGCCTCAGCTGGAAGACCATCCATCGTGCACATGGGATCCTACAGAATCTTATAGAGGGGTGTAAAGAGGTATGTTCCCCTCAGACGAAAACCAGCTCATTCTGGCCAGAGTGCCGCCCCCTGATGCTGCTGGTTTGTGGTTAGTAGTGTGATGTGGTGTCCATGTGCATTGTCCTGTGGCTGGAGCTGGGGAAGGAGCTGCCTCGCTGCAAGCAATGTCTCATGGAAACCTCTTGAGTTTTGAGTGGCATAATGACTCATGGACATAGGGAGCTTTAGACAACATCCCAGCAGGGATAGATTCCTCATGCTGGTGCCCGGTTAGTGCATCTCCAGTGCAGCAAGGACCTGCCAGTGAGATGGCTTCCTTGCAAAACTATGTGCTCAGGCACACAGGTGTTACTGAACCCTGAGGAACAATCAGGTCCCCAGGCAACAACACTGTTCTCCTTACCATCACTCTCTGCTGCTGTATTTTTGAGAGAGAAGTTAGAGTTTGCAGATTGTGTGTGTGTGCAGGTGTGCCTGTTTGCATTTTCATTTCAAGACACCATGCAGGAAACTCTCCCTGCTCCGGGGTGAGGATGCCCTGCCAGAAACAGCACCGAGATTTGCAACCTCTTGGGAATATGGAAACAAACAAAATGAGAAGCATAAAAAATGAATTTCCTTTGAAATTCAAATGTCAGGGAAACAAGGACATCTGATATGTGTCAGCTTGCCATGCAGAATTGTTTTCTGAGAGTAACCATGGGTCCTTGCCTGGAAATCTAATGTTTCTGCTCTAGAGAAATCATAAAAGATATCCATTAAATAGACCCAGTATTGATAAAGCTATTTAGACACGAATTCAATAAACATTAGATTGTTCTAATGGGAGCATATGTTCCATTAATAAATATGCTTCAAACTCTTTAATTCCTGTAGTACAGGTCAGGTCTTCTAAGTTATCTATTTTTCTTGAAGCTGCTTAGAATTCTGCTTGAGTGAATCTTTCATTGAATTCAATGCCCGAGATAATGATAAGCTTTCTTAATATTTTTACAGAGAAACTACACTGAAATCATCCAGTTACTGTGGTTCAGAGAGCCAAGACTATATTTATCCTGCAATAAAGTACTCAGAGGTTATATAGTTTTGATAAGTCCCTTTCTTTATGATTTCTCCTAATGTCTGTTTGGAGCTTGGAGGGAAGCTGCAGGGGATGAGAAACTTCTCCTGTCTCAGTGTTTTACTATCCTGCCTTGGGCCTATGGCCTCTTAAAATCCTCGTCCTCCTGTCCACCTCCAACACTCTCCCATGGTGGGAGCTGATTGTGCTTTGTCTTCCACCAATTTTTCTCATTGCAGAGGCAAATGCACAGCTTTGCTTCTGTCTTAGGTAAAATAAAGCTGAAATCCTAGAGAATGGTAAAGGGGTTGTTTTCCTCCAGCCTTAGCACTGCAGCTATGCAGAGTCCTCATGTCCACCTCTTTCTCCCATATCTTGTTCTCTTTCCACTGTGGGATTCATGGCATGTGACCAGCTTGTGCAGCCTTCTGAGGTGCACTTTAATCGCAGTGATGGAGGCAGGGGTGTCACATACTGTTAACAATGCTTCTTGGAAAATACAAACAACTCACTTGCTAACTCTCTTGTATAGCAAAAACCCCATGAAAAATTTACGTGGATGTGGAGGAGGAATATTAATTTGTTAGATACAGAATAAAGCCAGAAAGCAGACAATCTGTTTTCTCTAGATTAAGTAGAAGAGAGCCTGTATGTTTACCTCAAACTTGACCTGAGCCTAAACATGGACTTGGTGGAGTGACCGAGCAGGTGAGGTATTTGCCAGCCTTTTTGCTGCTAAGTTGCTTTGCAACCCCCAGCTGAAGTTAATAGTAATTAAGAGCCTAATATAGAAGCGGATTGAAATCAATGAATGTTTTCTTAACAGAGAGATTCTTTCAGGAGACTGTATCTACTTTTTCACTCACCAGTAGCCCAGCAGAAACAGGTACTGTGTTTGCATGCGGTGTTGCAGAATAGAGATGTTACCTCTGGGGTGCCAGGTATCTTCCTGACCAGAGCAAGAGCCATCTGCCCATCTTTCTGCTTTCAAGACCTAAATAAGCTTGCCTTGTGGCTTTGTTCCTTTAATGCAGGCTGGGACATTTTGTAGAGCATTGATAATGTGCTTTCCCTGAGGCTGATGTCAGAATGTACTGTCAGCCCAGACTCACTATATCCTTCTGGAGCAGCTAAAGGATCTTAAGCTGACATGCCTAGAAAAAAAAAACCAAAAAAGCAGTCCCATTGTATCTGTGCTATAAGGTGAAAAGTGGGTCTGAGAGGAGGTTGGAGTAGATTATTCACTGGCTGTATTTCCAGCTCAGAGCATGCATTTTGTGAGTAGGAAGAGTCAGATCTGAGGTTAGGCTACTACCTGGCAAGATTTGGTGTCTTTGACCAATTTTCCCATTCATTGGGACTGTTTTGCAGGTGGGTGAAAGTAGTACAATGCCTGTTTCTCACTAGGGCAGAGGTAAACAGAGCCTGAAGTCCTCAGTAAAGGGAGTGGCAGAGCCAGAGGTAAAACCCAGGAGTCAGATCTGCAGGACCAGAGAAGTATCCCTGTGATGGAGTCTCCTGTAAATCTGCCATACCTCTGTCTCCTAGGATGTTCAGCCATTGCGAACACTTTGTATGCTCTTCTGTCTGCAAGGAGGCCAGTATGCTGCCCACTGGCAGAGCAATTTAACTGTTAGGGAAATCTGCATGTGGTGGATAGCTTACTTGATCTGTTAAAATGAGCACTTGCAGCACACACAATGACTTGAATTTTGACCTTGGTATAAATGACAATTTATTACAAGGTGTGTCATGTTTGAGAGTATATCTGAGCTGGGAATGCTTCTCCTGGGATACAGGGATTTTCGACATATTCTTTTCATGCCAGTCGATACCCTATTAAGGTGATGACAAACCTTAGTGACTATAATTTAGCACTGAGTCTGAAGTGAGGTAACCATTTTCTTGCCTAATGATACAATCAATAGGCGCAGAAATGGTGCAAGGGCAAGTCTGTTTTTCTGCTTGCTGCTGGCAAGGCAAGCAGCAATGTAGCTTAATGAATTACATGAACTGCCTGTTGTGTGACTTGAGAGTCATTAAAGATTTAAAAAAAATAAATCACATCTCTCTTGGGAAAGCCACCAAAGTGTTTTGGAGGGCAGAGCAATGTCTCTAATCAATTGTCATTGGCAAAATACTGTGTTGCATTTCTTTCAGATATTTGTAAAATAGATGTGTGTATGTATATGTATATATTTTCCTACCAATTTTGTTGTTAATGAGAGACCTGCAGGAAACTCTCACCTGGATTTCTCAAGGTTGAGAATCTTCCCTGTAGTAGCTAAACTAAGACTCAGGGCTTTTACTGCATTTCAGGGTTGTTCCTGTTCATTTGAAAGCATTAGCAACACACAATAAACTACAGAAAAGATATAAGCAGCCTTTTAATCCCTTTCTCTGCTAAACTGGCAGGAGCAAATGGTGTTTCCTCCCTGTCCAAACCACACTAGTCATAGCCCCCATCATTTTGGAGGACCTTACCCACAGGAGATTACAAGTTTTAGTGATGCTAGTGACGTTCTTCACTCCTATAATTTTATCACCCATTTCATCAAACCAGTCTTGCCAATTAATTAGTGTGTCCACTTTCCATTTATGTCACTTCTATGTCCAGGGAAGTATGTGAGCTCAGAGTACCTGCAACTCCCACAGTATCACACCACGGTAGCTGCAGTCCTTCTGACCTATGCAGAGTAAAATCCAGTTTTCTGCTTTTGTCCTTGTCAAAATTAAGTCAGTGGAGAGGCAGATAAGCTTTTGAGGATGCCAGGAAAAGTCCAGGCCTTTGACACTGAGTTGCCCTGTCCTCTCATGAATGATTCTCTCAGCAAGACCAATTCTGATGTGTTGGTACAAAGTCAGGCTGTGCTGACTACACCGAGTGCTTGCACTGTTTTGAAACATCTGCTGAGCAAACTTAAATTAACGCAGCTTAAGCAGGTGCAGCTGTTTATCCTGGGAGTTACAATAGTGCAATTAGCCTGATCTGAGCTGGATTTGGGCACATTGATGTGGACTCTCTGGGGCAGACTGTGCCTGAGTTTCTATCTCTTTTGTCTCGGTTCAAAGCAGAAATATGCTGGTGAAACACTGCTGTTGCCTATCTTCTACAGGGTCATCAAAAAACTTCAGTTAACTCTTTGGAGCATTGGTTACAATTGCCTTTATCCAACCAAAGTGGAAGGTTGGCTGTGGCATCAATCGTGCCGCTGGCCTTGTCTTCCTAAAGCCAACAGGTATCTGACCAGCCGATCCTCCTGAGATATTGACTACTGAGTTAGACTCTGTCTGGCTTAAAACTAACAGCAGGGAAAGAATAATGTCAAAAACATGTGAGTATCAGCAAGAAAAAGCAGTACTGCTTTAGTATCAGACCTTCACAAAAGATGCGGTGAAAATAATTGGAAAGATTCCATGTTTTGTTCCTTCCAGACTAAGTTGGGGGTCTTAACTATGAATGGGGTCTTAACAATGAATGAAGCAAAACACTTGTCTGGGGTGCAAGCAATCACCTGCAGTCTGCTTTGCACCTCTTCCTAATCTCCTTTGTGGTTCCCTGCTAGCTATTGTGCTAGCCTTCACTCCTGTCTGGATAAAGCTTGATTGAGCCTGCAGCTATTTTTATAACACTCCCTCGAGGTACCCAGTTGGAAACTGCCTGCTTGCCTCGTGTTAATGGAAGTCAGGCCCAATTATATGCATGTGGGGGATAAGTTGTTTCCTCTTACTCATAATGAATCCTGACCTTTCCCAGGATCTGTCTTGTCTGTTTATTCAATAACATGCTACCCATCACACTAAGGAGAGAAATGGAAAAATCCCCAGCCTAGCACAATGGCAGCCATCTGCCTTCTGTTTAAGCAGCTAAGGATTATAAAGCACAGGTATGAAGCAAGGAAATATGACTGTGCAAGTGGGCAAGTTTGACCCTTTGGCAGAAGGACCATTTCATCTCCAGTATTGGATTGAAATGCGCCAGAGAGAGCTCTCACATTCAGCCTGGAGAAGGGGCAGTGGGTGTGGGTGGGGTGTTGGTGCTTTTTTTTCTGCTCACACTGGTCTATCTCTATAGAGACTCACCTCTGAGAAGAGCCCACACTTTTGGTCCAGCATAATATGGTTGTGGATGGAATGTCCCCATTGCCTTTGTTCCTTGGGACTGCAGTGCCAGCATGGGAACTTAATTTCTGCAGAGTGGTTTTGCGAGAGAAGTGTAGCGGAAATTCAAAAGTTGTGCTCTTGGGTAGGATGCAAGTGTGTAAACCACATAGTCTCTTTCAAAAGTTTTACCCTCTAGCCTTTGTCTGTGGTAGATTTAAGCTCAATTTTTCTCTTGTTGTTTTAATCCCTGTGTGTGTATGTGTGTGTTAGTGAGTGAAGAAGAGGCAGCTGCCAGCTGCTAAATTACTAGAACAAAGGCAAGTTTTCTAAAGCACTTTATATAACGCTTGTTCCCTTTCATTTGATGAATGATTCATTAATGTCTGTATTTGAGATAATTATTACAAAGGCTATAACCTTTTTAATTATTCAAATGAACACAAAACATTACAAAGAAAAATTGTGGAAGGACCCAATTCACGCCAGTAAAAGAGGTGCTGTTCTCAGCAAATGGTGTGTGTGTGCATTAAACAGCAAAATTGTATTTACCACATGGGCTGCAGAGCAGCAAAAGCTCCCTAAATGTTTGCTTAAGAAGCCAATGTATTTTTACTGTTTAGAAAAAATCTTCAGTCATTGTTTTCCTTGACTGCTCCTGCCTCTGCCAGGCACAACTCTTAACAAACCAATGCAGTTATACCACTGGGCAGGTCCAAGCCCAGTTCCAGTGTGTGTATAATTTCTGTAGTCTCTCTTGTTCTTGCTCTCCAGTCCCAGCAGTAAAAGTTTGTCCTGTGGAAGGCAGTGATGATGTGTTATCCCCCAAAAAACTGTGAGGAAGGAGCTGGCACAGCCCTGCAGTCTGTAGTAGGGAAAGAAAAGGTACTGACTAGACACAGAGGAGACAAGAGGGGAGGAAAAAAGGGTCAAGCAAGAAGAGTAAAGTAGCTTTGGTAATTGAATGTGCTGCAGCCCCAAATGCAGCCCCCCACTGCCCTGGGTGCAGCATGGTGCATGCAAAGTTCCTGAGGTTCAAAACTCAGTGATGCTACCCATGGCCAAAAAGCTGTAACCTGCTAAAGGAGGATGATTTGCTCTACTTGTAATATCTGCATTCAGCAAGATTCTGCACTGTTAAATCTGAGCTGGGCCACTTTCCTGTTCCCTCACAGAAATCTCAGGGAGAGCACAGCAACTTGCTTCAAACACAGTGTTCCCTAGGGTGTCCTGGATATTTCCTGACAGTTCAGTTTTAATTTTTCTGTGGATATTAATGGTTAGGATTGTTTTGAAACATTAGAGTCCTAGCCAGTTAGAAAAATGTGAGATGACGGCATCACTGTTCAAAACCTTAATTGAGGATAGTGGTTTCTAAACTGCTGCACAATTTCATTCACTTGAAATATTTCCCCTTCCTTTCCAATGATTTTCTCAGTTAGTATCAGTCTTGATTCACAGATTGGAAGGTCAGAAGGGCCATTAGATTGTCTAAAATAAGCTCAATTTTAATGAAATATTCCTTGAAAATATTATTTTTGAGTCCTTAAGCCTCAGGATGGCAACATCATTTTTCCAAAACCAGAAGTTCCAGAATTTTCTCAGATAAACCTTATTTCCAACAGGTTGTTTTTATCACTTCATAGAAAACCGTGTTGCTAAAGTGTCAGTAACAGATAGTTTAATCAGAGTTTGGCATGAAAAGTAGTTATTTGATGTGTTGTTGCTTGTAAAACTGCCTTAAAACCATGCAATAATAACAGATATGCATGTTACTGATACAATATCTCCTTAGAAGATCTGCAGGTGATTTTAACAATTTATGAATTGAAACTTGGTGTTAAATGTAATCTGACTGCATTCTGCATCCTGAAAACTATGGGGAATAGTACTGTCTCGTTTGAAGGGTGTGCTCTGCACTAGGAATGAGTTACTGCAGGCAGCTGGGAGCCCAGGAATCAGGATTCTGGGGTTTTAATACCAGATGTACCACTGATCTGTCGTGTAAACACCAAACAAGGTAATTGCACTCATGTATCAGCAACGCTTAAGGTTGGCAGCGTGTGGTTCTTCCTTGAATGTTGAGGAGTGGTACTCCTGCAATAAACCTGGGGTTTCCCAGGGGGTGGATGGAGGCAGTGGGCTGCATGGAGGGCAGAGTGTGATGGCACTATCCATCCAGCTGCAATGAAAGGGCACTGTCACCTGTTGACAAACTCCCTGGGTAAAACTTCACAGGCAGGATTAATGTTACCAGGGATTAGACGTGGGAGCACCGGGTGTTTGCTTAGGCATGGCAGTAGCTCTGAAGGGATTAGGTTCAAGAAAATACCTTCCTCTTTTGCCTTCTTAAGCATGATGGTTGTGTCACTCTGACAGCAGTTGTATTTTCCTGATGCAATGGGATGCAGTGAGGAGGAGAAAGGACACAGCTCACCTTTTTTTTTTTTTTTTTTTTTTACAGAACAGAAGTGATTGAAAGCAAATTATTAAAAAATAGGATTTTGTTGCACATTTTTCTCCCTGATGGATTGAAGTGCTCCATGTATGTCTTTCAGTGCCTTTTGTTTACTCAAAAAATGGAGCAACTGAAAGTCAAAATCATGTGCATGCACATCTTTTTTTCCAAACTGAAATGTTTCAGCCTAAACTCAAAGCATTTCTGGAATACTGCTCTTCGCTACATTACAGCTGTCATAGCTCCAAAGTCCTCTCCAGCACCACAGTGGTTCTCTGTCTCCCAAAGCTGCTGTGTAATTGCTATGATCTCAAGTCCCTCTAGACCAGAAAGAGATGTTGTAGGGGACCTTGGCAGCTGTAGCTTGATCCATCCAGCAAAGGCTCTGACAGAAAATAAAAGTGCAAGGCATCCAAAACACAACTTCTCCTGTGCATCGTGTGGCATTCCAGTTGGTGGTTTAAAAAAATCACAAACCCAAATGCTCCTCTGTCCCCCTAACCTTGACATGAATACTTTTTTAACATTTTCTTGTAGTAGAAACTTGCCCCTTCCACACAACCCAACGCTTTCCAAATCTCTGGTCTGGGATTCCGTGTGTGGGAAAGAAGGTGAAAGTCACGGTAATGTTGATGAGCAAGATTGCTTCAGTGCAGGATGTCAGGAGCTCAGCTGGCCACTGGTGACGTGAAGGATTAAATCCCAACCTCCCCTATACCTGGCACTAGCAAACTCTGTAAAACAATGATGATTGCTGGGGAGGTGCTGCAGTTACAGCTGGTGAACAGGAGGGTTTCTGGAGACGGAGAGGAGATGGGGGTTGAAATATATTCGAATAAAGGAATATTTAAAGGATTTGTCTCTGAGGACAATCTATAAAAACAGCTCTCAAGGTACTTACTGATGTGAGGTTTTTTGAAGGGTATGTATCCTTTGAACACTTGCCCTATTTAATTAGGCAAAATCATACTATTGACTATTAAGCTCAGTGATAGGCAGAGTCAATTAGTGACTAGTCCCAGCAGGTTGGGAAGTGAAATCACACGTGAAAGCATAAAGGCATCTGGTTGTAAGTAGGGTAACTGAATCTCTGACAGAAACTACAGTTTTCTTAGTATTTTACAATAATACCAGATTTGTGTGAGCTCTGGAATGGCCAAACTATCATTTCTTAGATCTGTTCATGAAGAGATGTAGATAGTACAACATATTTGCTTTTTACATTCTGAGGGACCTCTTTGAGCTTTGTGGGGTTTTTTTTTTTGGTTTGTGGGTTTTTTTATGTTTTGTTTGTTTGAGCTTTGAATTTTTTTGGGTTAGTGGGTTTGTTGTTTTATCTCATCTCTATGAGTGTGGTTTTATATGGAGGTACTAGTGGAGAACTACCTTAATTAAGCCCTAAAAACATGCTTGTAGTACTTTATATTTGCCAAAGGATGACACAGATACTAGGAAAAAATGGTCAGTGATTATCTTCCAGCTTGATTCAACATAACTTTTCTGTGGTGAAGGCTCCAGAAAGTTCTACAGAAGGAGGTCCCCATCCACTTACCAAAAGGGGATGTTTGGAAACATCTTAGTGTTTTTGCAGTCTGTACTTTTTTGCGTTTTTGAGAACTGGACTTTTATTTGAAAAACTAAATCTTCAATTAGTTTGGGAGCAAGCAAATAAAGAAATTGATTGTTTTTCTATGAGGAACTGTGCATAAAAATTATATTTTTACAACTGTTCAAGCATAAAATTGAAGGAGAGCACATATAAGATGCAAACTGGTAGCTGTTATTTTGATTCCCCCTCTGCACTGATGGAAAGCTAGGAAGTTCTGCCACTACTTGTCCACAAGACAGGATTAAAAATGGATGAACCACCATGCCTAGATTGAGAACCACTGTAAGTTTAGAATTATGGACAGAATTATAAAATTTTCAAGTCTGAAAAAGATTTTTTTTTTTTAACAGTTTGTTCCCTTTTCCCCCCTCTCTGCTTGTGTCTGTAACATGTAAATGGATAGGAGAAAAATTGGGGAAATATATTAAATATCTTCGATGTCGGGAATTTCTTGTCTTCACTTTCGTCAGAGCACAGTTAAGTCTGAGGAACTGGAACAATTTTCTTGAGGTTAGACACAGCAATTTCTATCCTTCCTTCATCTTTTTATGTGAAGTAGATAAGAAGGAACAAAGCAATCTTCCAGCCTACCTCTCACATGCAGGGAAGGATTCATTTTGATCTGTTGTAATGTAGGGGATTGTCCCTGTATTGTTCTCTGCTTGAAAAATAGTTCCATGTGGCCCAAAGATGGGATTGAGAATTGGGGTAGTCCAAGTTTGTTCTTAGATCTTTCAGGAGTGGAAATCAGATAAACTTGTGATGTATTCATGCCTCTGCAAAATCAGGAAAGATATGTTATTTAGGATGAATAAAGATGATTTGTTATTATCTGAAAAGCAGTTTGAGTTCTCTAGACACAAAGGGTTGCAGGAAATGTAAGCAAAGTAGAAAAGCAACACTATGATACTTCAGTGAAGCTTTTCTTTCTCCCAATCTATCAACTTGCTTTGCTCTAAAATGCCAGTGGTATGTATAGTATTCCAACAGCTTTAAGCCCGAGTAAAGTTTTTAACTAGGCTAAGTCACCCTTGCAATTGGCCTGTTTTCTTTGGAATAGAGTGGCCAGCAAGAAACAGTGGTGTGTGGTATGGACTAATGCGTGGTTGGTGCCTCTGGGGAAAGGAAAGCTTTCTAGAATAGTCAAAAAGTTTTCTGGCTCATTATTTTTTGGCTGAAATGAATGGAAGTGACACATTAGTGACAGGACTAATAGAGAATGGCCCTGAACGCTGTCATCCAAAAGCAATTCTGCTTCCTAGCACTGGTCCTGGTCAGTTTTCACAGACTTTGCTAATTACTGGAAGTTTGTGAGGTAGAGAGAGAAAGGAATAAAAGCCTCACTTGCCTCATCTGCTCACCCAAATGCTGAACATGGCTCTGTGCTTTGCAGGAGGGTGACAGATACGGCTCTCTGTAACGACTCTGCACCGACAAGTGTAGTGTGTGCACTTTGATACTCCCTGTCAACAGCTCAGTAAATCATCAGTGGGAACATCATTAGGGTTCTGCAAACTGATTTGCTAAGACTGGAGAAATAAAGCTGAAACAGCACTGCAGACAGTGCTTTGATTTGCAAACATCTCCTGTCTGGGCCAAGGACACCTCTACAAGGAGATGGTTTCTCTTCTGTCTAATGACTCTTGCCGGTAAGAGTGCCAGTCCTTAGTAGCTCTCATTGTTCAGACTCTGAAATTTGTTGCTATACCTGTGATGCAGCAAACCTCGTGACCTTTTTCTACATATTCATGTCCTGAGCAAAGACAGAATGCACCAACACCTTCAGCTCAAGCTGTGTCTACATCTGTACATGCTCGCAGTGTTTCCTGTGACTCCTCTGTTAGACTTGTTCCAAAGCTAACAGGAGTCATTGTGATGAAGATTTTCTTCAATGAAGGGAAACATTGACTCCATTTTCTCAGTCTTGTCTCACACAGCAATATGAAAATATGAAATAGAGTTATGTTTTTAAGGGCATCCCTATTAGAGAGGCAGGTCCAATGAAGGGAGAAGGTTCACATAAAAAGGTTATTCTTGATGGCACAACCCTGTTACTTATGGATCACATGATATGCAATTATTTTTACCAGTTGGAAGCTGAGATTCACTTTGAATGACTTTTTTTTTTCATTCTCTCTATTAGCTGAGCCCATCTGAGACAGTGACACACAGTGAACATCCTAACTTTTGAGTACATTTCCTCCAAACCAAGGTTTGCTGCAGGATAGTTGCATTTTTGAGCATTTTCCATCAGGTCTGGTTTCCCATTTTCACACTGACTAGTTGTGCTGAATATGTGGAGGTCAAGATATACCCTGTAGTCTGATGTATAGGTAGTCTTTTTAACCTTTGCTTTGTGTCAGGACTTGGAGATGAATAAAATCATCTTCCATAAACAAGGACTCTTAGGAACATCCTCACACAATTTAAATCTACATGAATGTGTAACTGCACTGAGGATCTAGTACATGTATAGACAAGAAACTGTACTATTGATGAATTAGATATACAGAAAATCTGCACATGCTTTGATTAAAACTTCACTGATTTAATTCTGGTGACACAAAGGGTACCTGAAGAGGTAAGATTGTGCTGAGAATAAAATGATGCTAGATGGTGGCTAGACAATTCAGGGAAATATCAAAATATGTCTTTTTTTTTTTTTTTTTTAATGTGTTTCCCTGACCATCTCCTAAGGGCATTGTTAGATTCAGGATATTATGTTAGCTAGACTTTTGGTCTGACCTAGTATCTTTGTTCTTCTGCTTTAAATGGCTTCAACAAAGTTGTTTGCACTTCTTGTTTGAAGAAGACTTCCAGAGTGTGAGCAGCCTTGGGCAAACAAAATGTGTCTGTTGCTCAAGTGCACAGTTGCATTTTTGTATTAAATCACCTCAAACCGAGGGGGTGAATTTTTTTCCTCTTTAAAAGTAAAAAGGATGCACCTCTGAAGAACACTCTGGCATAAATACATAAACAGAAGTGGCATGAACTGCAACATGGAGATGACTGTCAACTATGGAGGGTGACCAGACCACTGCCTTAACATAGATGTCTAAATTTTAAATCATAACACCAAGGAGAGAGGATTCCTTTTTGCAGTGACATTTGTCAGCTGCTCACTTTTAATGGTAGGTGAAGATCCAGCACTGGTCCAAGATCTAAGCTGTATCAGCACTGTAGTATGCCACAAGTAAAAAGTATGCCACTCAAATTACAGTTATTCTGGGTGGATCTGGGAAGTATTTCTGGTCAGTTCTTGCACTGTGTCAAGTATTGCTCTTGCCCCAAGGTTAAAATTTGCTGAACCAAAATAGTGTGTCCTTGGATATATCTCATCTGTAATGCCATCTAGTGAGAGGTTGATACTGGTTTATTACCTTCTGGGAAATTGCTTGGGCTAATTTATGTGGGGAGCTTTGCTGGATAGGTAAGCATGCAATCCCATCAGTCTCAGTGTGGAGGGGGAGGATTAAAAAACAGCTTCATCTGCCATGACAAAACTCTCTGACATCTGGACCATTAAAATAAATGACAGGTTTTACTGCAGTGTCCATCTCTTGGAGGGACATTGACAATTTACTGCTTAAAACTCAAGTCACAGCAGAGCACTTAGGAGACAACTGAGACCTTGGCATCAGCAGACAATATTGGTAATATACAACACAAACACGATAGGAGAGGTGGAAAATGTCACACAGACATGCCTTGTTGGAGTCATAATGCTTCCTTCTTTGTTATGCTCCAGGGAGAAAACCTATTTTCTTAGTGTGTGTTCAAGACAGAAGGTACCAACTCTGATTCTGTTTTTATTTATTCCTGACAAACATGATTTATGAATTAAGATACTTGTTTCATTACTGAAAGGATCTATCTGCTCAGTGCCCTGACACAATGATTTCCTTCTAAGATTTTCTGCCCATGCATTTCCTAGCCCTATTTGTACACTGTCTTGTCAGGTCAATAAATCATTACAGATAAGTAAATCCTTCTCTTAACCTTTTGGGTTGATAGTGTTGCTAACATTTTCTGAACATTTTAGTACCAGCCTTTCTAGAAGAGAAGACATTGCTTTCTTGTGCAGCACAATAAATATAAAAAGCAAGTTCCCCTTTTAGGTCAAATTGGTAGTCTTTAACCCTTTGCATTGCTTGCATGCAAAGTCTTTTAAGTGCTCCATCAAAGCTTTGAAACTACTTTTGAAGTTCATGTGTGCTTTATGGTATTTGAGTATTTTGTCACTGAATACACACATTGAACACTGCATTAAGTTTTTTAGCATTTTCACAAATTGTATAAAAAAAGGAAAAAGGAATCTATTTGTACAGCCTTTGAACTCCACTTTCTGCTAGAAAGTAATTTGGTGTACAGTAACATGACATTCAAATTGCTTTAACTTTATGCCATATTGAAAAGTTACAGGTCTGCAACATGATTCAATTAATTTGACTTAGAATGGGAAAGTAAAGCCTGGAAATCAATGGAGATTCATACAGAATGAAAATGGAGGACAAACTGGACTGTAGCAAAATTGTAGGAGAGATGAAAACATTCTATTTGGAAAAAAAAATCAAGAAAGAAACATCACGTTGTCTAAGTAACCTTTTCAATATTTGTCAAAGAAAAATTATATCTTGGAGTTTAAAGGGATTTTTTTTCTTATGAAGTGCTTGAGTGCTCCAACAGTGTCTTGACAGAAAGGTTCTGATTCCTTAGCTCAGTGAAATGTAGGAACAACTTTCCTCATCTGTCCAGAAAAGAGATAACTTGGTTTAATTTTATTCCTGTGACCATTTAGCAAATATGCAAGAGAAATATCTCTTGCCCACCTTTCACAGTGATGTCTCAGCCCCTCGCTTCAAAGTTTCATGTCTCCTTTGATGTCTGTGAGTAGACAGCTAACTGAGCTGTGACAAGTCTGTGACATGAATTTAGTCATGGAGACGAAAACAAGTCAGGAATACAGACATTCCTTTAAGCATTAGTGCACTATCAGAAAACCAGTCATGAGCGTATCCCTGACAGTAACACGAAGTACAACCTGAGGTATGTTGATTTACCCCTTCCCTTTTGTTAGGGTTTCCTTTGTAGCTTTCTAGGCTCAGATAGCCCACACAGAGATTTTCCATTATAGCAATAAGTCCTTTATAGTGGAGATTTTGGGGGACAGGACAGCTAACCGGGGGCCAGATTCTGCCATGCTTTGAAGTTTCGAGGATTTACACTGAAGTGATTGAATTCATTTCCCTGGCTTGCTCCAGTAACAAGGTACCACAAGGTACCACCCATTGTGAGCAGAGGTCACCCATAATGAGAGCAGTTGCTATAATTAGCTGTCATCATTCTGAAATACAAGCACTAAAAAAAGGTCTCCAGGTAGTTTATTTTTTTTTTTCTCTTTTCTCCTCTTTTTGGAGTCACCCTTTCAGATGAGTAGGTCTTGCCTGAAATATGTCAAAAGACTGTCAAGGTATGTTTCACAAGGTAATGCAGCAGGTCTCTGATTGTACTGGCCTTTTCAACTTAGGGCATTTTTTGAGATTATAACACATCATCTTATCTTTTCCCTTTCAAGTTATCCCATCCATATTTAACGTTCCGTGGAGCTTCACCTGTATCAAATTTTCTCGGCATGTCTTGGTCTAAGTAATCCTCATCTACCTGCTGGTCACAGGAGTTTTATTCTATTTCCTGGATTTTCCAGTGCTGGGTGTGGTAATATTTACATCTAGGAGCAAAACTTACCCAGTGTTGCCCACAGAGGTTACAGCAATGATGTTCGATATACACCTGTTCTATTAATCTAATTGGCTTATGTGGAGCGATGAAAGTAAAATAAGCAATGTTCATATCTTAGAGATAATTTGTAATGGAGGATGAGTACACTTCCAAAAAAGAAAAAATATAGCTGTCTGATGCCTCATTGTGTAGTCATCAGTCTGTTCCAGGAACTCATTGAACTCTGGGGTGCGCGAAAGCTGCTCAGACTGTGATATTGTTATTGCCTGTCTACAGGGAGGAAATAAGCATTGGGTGTTTGAGGTATGTGAAAAGTGTTAGTCCCAAATTTGATGCTATGGCTTCTGATTGTCAGACCACTAGCTAGAGCAAATAAGATATTTGACTCTATGACCTGTATCTTTGAGTAGTAAGCATGCATTTAATTTTCTGGTGCTGGATGAGATGAATCTCCACTGTAAACACACGTATTTACAAACCTTAATGAAATTGCAGCAGCCAGAATTCCAAATACAGTATAAAAATTGCTGTTTACAAGGAACAGCAATCCATTCTACCCTTACCCATTGCTAGTTATTGCTTGTATTTTCTGGTTGAAACGGAAAGATAAAATAAATGACAACAGGATCTGATTTTGTAAGCTCTAACACATGAAGATGTGTGCATGTGAGTCCTTCTACTGATTTGTACTGGGGAAGAAAACAAAATCAAAGATGAAAACAAAAAAACAAAAGTGATATAAGGCAGAAGTTAATCTGGAGAAGCATTAAATCAGTGACATCCTGTGAAAAGTTACTGCCTACCTCTTTCACTGTCCAAGGACAAATAAGAAATAGATATCTGTTCTTCTGTACTATCTAGGAAGGTCAAAGGGTGCACAAGTTTGCAGCTGTGCCAGTCGCAGAGATTGCTTACCATTAGCAGAGGCATCTTGGAGATTCCAGTGGAGTAAAAAAGAAGGGAATAAAGCTACCCTGTGGAGGTGGTTACAAAGTTGTTAGTGAGACTTGGATTTCCCTTCACAGATGGATGGAAAGAGGATGAAAGGATGAGCTGGCAAAGCAGACTTCCTATGTACAGTGTACTTGCCTGATGCTCCTGTGTTTGGGAATGTGGACTATTTAATTGCCTGCTAGATGCTGTTCCCTTCTTTCCACTGGATAACAAACCACGTTAAGATCTGGTTTGTAGTGTCAAAGACTTGAATGAGAGAACTTGATGGTGGTGCCAAGAAAAAGAAAATTAAAAACAACCACCATTTAACTTACAACGATGTTTTTAGCTGGTATATAATTTTGTTGGCGGTATCCTAGATGTCTGTTAAAAAGTAGGATAAATTGCTCTCTAGAAATACTGAACTCAAAACTAACACATTGTCTGAACTGCATTACTAATAGCACTCCAGTTAATTACTAACATTACAGTACTTGTAATGAAGCTGATCATACATACACTTTAATAACTATTATAATGTCTGCCACTGCAACTCTAGGCACACTATGCTTGTACTGGAGCTTTTCAATAAGGTTAAAGAATATTTGAGTCATTTGTAGCAGACATTTTGTACTAGCTGCAGAGGAATTTCTAATGAACTGTTTCCTGATGAGACTCGAAGGCTTCTAACAAACAGAACATGACACACTCACTGACATAATTTTAAAACTCCCCAAAACTTCTCTGTCATCTAGACAGTGGAGAGCACTGCTCTGATAGTGTTTGTATTCTTTATTCCTCTCATAAGTGAATCTTATGGTACTCATTTCATCTTATTCCAAAGCTTCAGTCTTGGTGGTGGTTTGTTGTTGTTGTTGTTGGTTTTTACTATATATGAATGGAACAGTCCAGGAAAGCACCAGACATGCTCTGACTGCTTTGGTACCATCAACATGTGTTGTGGTACTGTGAGCAGCTTACGCTTTCCACCAATGCATCCTAATTCACTGCTTGACTGACTTGTATTGACTCTCCACCCTCTACTGAAGTTGTCAGGAGGACTCTTTAGCATTGGTTGATTTTATTCTTATTCGCTGGCAAAGTTAAAGATTCCCTTTTGTTTTGTAATGATAGCAAAAACCACATGGATGACTGGGCTGTAGAACCAGAAGGGTGTGTGACAATGTGCGGCAACCCAGACAGGACGCTGTTTCTCTAGTAACACCTGAGACTGTTTCACCCCTCCAGCCCAACTGTGTGGTCTTACACAGCATTTCTGTTTCACTTACTCCTACCAGAGATTACCAGAGGTCCAAAGTCAGATGTATTTCTCTCAAATGCAAAAGCATTTGAAACCCTTGGGATACCAATTCGGGGGATTATCTTGGGCACTGAACAAGAGCCATCCAGAGGAACCATTAAGACAGTGTGACCACAGCACTCCATGGAACCAAAATCCAGCAAAGATGGTGGAGAAAGAAGGATAAAAGATACGTTTCCATATTTCTTGTTTTTCTGCTTTCTGTTCCCAAACTCTATGTTAATACAAAAGAAGAAACAGTAATGTTGGTGTGGAGAAAACTCCAGATTTCCTTCTGTTACAGTGAGTGCTCAAGCCTCTTTTCTACAAAACACTTATTATATGCTGCAATAATGGAGCAAATACAGCTGCATTAGCATGGTCCTTTGCCTGTGTGAAATAGTCCTGTCAAGATCAGCTCTGGATCATAAAATTTTGATTTAGATCTGGGCATGGATATACTGAACCTGGGATGAAGTTAGGAGATTACCATCGTGCTGATTCATTGCACTGTAAGGCTGTTGAATTGGGCTCTGGCTCCAAGCTGTAGCAGTTACAGGCTGTAGTCTCCCTTACTGCCCTTGCTTGACTAAAGCTTGGCCCTGATTTAAGCAAGGCAAGCTGCTGTCATTAATGTAGCTGCCTACTGATGTTGATGACATGAGTAGTTTATTCAGCCGATGGTATTCAGAATGGCATTGATGTTTGGTTTGCTCTCAGCACCCCATCCATCCCCTGAGCAATACATAAGCAATGCTCAGACACTTGGTAAATTTAGAGGTGTTGGGACCTTTTGTACAACTTCATTTGTTTTGGTGACTCACAGGAAAAATGTGCTTTCTTCCTACCTCAAAAACAACTACTCTGTTTTTGTTTACTTGAACCTATTTGGGAAGGGGAAAGGGCAGGATAGGATTGCATTCTTAGGCAGAAATACACAGGCCACATGAGAAAGACAGAAACAAGCTTTGTGGACCCTATAGATGTTTGTCCTAAGGCCACAGGGTTGTGAGGTAACACTTTAAGAAGGTTTGAAAACACATTTCTCTTGATGACCTTACTTCAAGATGATAGAGAATTTTCTAAAAACTGAAGAATGGAAATAGTTGGAACCAGCTGTAGAGCTGTAGCTTACTGAGCAAGGAGAAAGGGATCAGAGCATGAGTGCCTTTCCTGTGGCTTGAGAGGGAGCTGAAATGGATCCTCTGTTTTAGGATGAAGTCTCACAAGTTACTCAGTGACAACTTTGCACTAGAGATGCTGTTCTTTCCTTGTCTCTTTCTTTCTTCATGTATTTTCCTTTTTTTGAGTTAGACATGAACAAAAGAACAATATGAGGTCCCAGGCAAGTGAAACTCTTGCACAAATCTATGTGTAATGGCACCTGCACACCAGCCTGCCGTGCCAGTCCTGGATCTGATGGCTGTACCATCTGCTCAGCTGCCCTCTGACAGCCCGTCCTGCTTGTCATGCTCATCCTCCCTGCTGTTTGGTGGCCTCGCAGCTGTGCTGCATCAACCCCACTCTCACCACCAGTCCCCCAGCAGATGTTCTCTTCCCAGTTTGTTAGCTGCGGCTGGGAAAGGTCACCAGCCTGGCAAAGCAGGGAGGGAGAAAAGTGTTGTCATCTCAGACAGCTGTCTGATGCCCCTCTTCTGTACAGGTTCTGACCAGCCAGGACAATGGGGAAAGCTGGCATATGGGATCAGGCAGCTAATCTAAAAAAGTTCCTTTTTCTGCCTTGCGGTGAATATGGGTTAGCTAAGGTCTAAGAGGCAAATGTGTTGTTGGTACAGGCACTGGGATTGCTGTGAATAAGGAGGTCTGTGGATTTCCTTGCATGTGCTGAAGCAAACAATTGAACCATTGCTCATCCTGACTTCTCAGCTCTTCTGCCCTTTTACTGCATATTTTGTAGGTTCCCCAAGTAGCCCAGCTTCTTCAGGTATCAAGGTTGATGAGATGGCACCACATCACAACCTGGCTGCAAGTGCCTCCCATTACAAGGGTTTACCCTCTTCAGTTTGGTCCCTGTGGTAATAAGGCTGTGTGAACACACTCTCAGAGGACATGTCCCTCTACCTACAAACTGTTTGCCAACATCAAGCATATCTGACACAGGCATATTTGTCTCAAAGATCAAAATGTCATGCAAGGCTTATGAAAGTGCCTGTGTGGAGGAGAACAGTGCATCTGAAGAGGAGAGGCAGTAAGCTTGTGGTACACAGGCATCAATCAGCCAGTCACTAAGGTAAAGAGACACTGGAAACACTGTTCATGGGAATTACTTCTAGTGTGGAATAGTTGCCATTTAGGCAAGAGGGGGAATTTCCTAATGACATGCTTATTTTCTTCTGCATTTATTTATAGTATTGTTTATAGTAGTAATTTTTGTTTGGGTGTTTCAGAGTGGCAAAGAGGAAAGCACACATTTTCAGTTCAAAACCAAACACTGAAACCAAAGCAAGCATGGGCTAAAGTAATACAGCCCTTGTGCAGCTCCCTACAAAGGCAAGTTTGGTTTAATGCAGCATTCAAGCTGTTTGAATGCTGTTTGAACGAAACATCAAGAGATGTTAGGCATCTCTTATCTAAACACAGGAGGCCTACAAAGCAGCCCACTGACTAAGATGTCACTCCTATCAACTTAAATTAAAAAGCTTGTCAATAGTCCTTACTAGCATCTGTTGTCTGACCATTCACCAGTTTTAGTTTTTCTGTAAAATATAAGGTGATTTACTTCATTGTGAGTTAACACCTCTTTGACCCCTCAGGTCATCAAAGTTCACTACTAGCACCTTTAGATTATACAGATGAACCAGGGAGCAGATGAGGCTCTGATGGCTGGTCCTACAGAGCAGTCACACATTAAATAGGAGATTAATGTGGGTTCCCATAATCTATATCAACATACAAGAAGGTAAAACTGGCTTTCTCTCTGAGTGCTTTTATGTTTTGTGCATTATGATCTGCCATTAGTTTATCCATCTATGCTCATGGGACCTTCAGGTCTCTGGACCTCCTCCCTGCTGTACTCCTACTCTCTGGCCAAGCACTGATTCTCAGGCTGTGCCATGTGGGATTACGTCTGCCATGAAATTACAAGCACTTTGGCCCAGCACCAGGATATTAAAGTGAGGATAGAGGAGGAGAGCAGGACAGAAGGTTGTGTTTCACTCCTGGCAGCAGTGGCAGATGTGCTGTGCCTCCAGTGACACATTTTCTCCCTCGCCTTGCTGGGAAGACGCAGTGCAGTGGGTGCTCAGTGTCTCTGAGAAGGCTGGTGTGGCTCCAGGGATATTTGATCCAGCTGGGGCTCAGTATCCATGGGGAAAGTAAGAGCAATGGGGAAATGAACTCCAGCAGTGCTCTGTATCAGCTCAACAGCAGCAGGTTTTCCTTTTCACACACCTGCAGACACAATGTGTGCCTTTCCTTTTGCTAATTGTAAAACAAACAGAAAAACAAACAAATATTGGGGATTTTACTGTTTCCTGGATCAAAAAAAATCCCATTTTCTGGTGGAAGCATATGTAATTCCTAGAATTTTCATCCAGCTGCTGTCTGCTATTTCCAATTTCCTTTCTGTGATGTGGTGGTGTACCCTGCAGATGTGCTTTCATCCACTCCTTAATGTAGGTGAGTATATCTCACCATAAATTAGCCAGACTTTTTGTAATTTGTCTTTTGAAAATGATCTGTAGTCTTTTTATATGTGGCTCTTAGCTGCAAAACCCTCTTAAATCTTTGTCAAGTAGGTAATAATGAGGAGAATACATTTTCATGCAGCATGGACCTCCTGACTGCAGTACACAGTTATCTCTTAGCCTCCAATGTTCCTGCTGTACATTGAGCTGTCAATCATCAAATGACCTGAAGAGAAAAGGGTAGACAAAGAAGCTGAGGAAAATTCTGGTACTTGAGTGAAAGTAGTTACATTTAGCCAAGAGAGGGCTAATAAAGAATACTGCAAAATGTGCTTAATGGCAAACTAAATTAGCAGTATATGCTTAATTTGGATCTAGTAAACCTGATGTTTATTCAGAAGATACAGGCCTGTGATGAAAAATTCACATGCCCCAGAATCTCTCTTTCAAGCTGTCATACAGGTATGCACCTTCACCCTTATCCATCATACAGCCTTAGTGTCCCCTAAGCCATTTTGGCTGCTGTGGTGCTTCCTAGAGAACAGCCAGTGCATGTGTGTTGTGCACATCTACACAGGGGTTTGAGCACCAGCGTTGCCTTCACCTGAAGATGCTGCTGTTAGAAGAGGCACCAAAGGGGATGTGCAGAAGTTTACAGCAATGGGATTATTCATTGGTGGTGACCAGCTGGTGGCTACTGAGGACTGCAGCTGCCAAAGTCAGGTGAGGGCTACTACATGTTGGTGGACATTGGGGCTTTGGCAAAAGCGTGAGGCAGACAGATACGTACTGAGGTGATGGGGGTCAGCATGGATGTGTCTGTTTCTGACTGAACACAGATTTTTAGAGGTATTGTAACTGGACTGCATTTCCAAGCACCACTCTGAAAACAGTCTTATTTCCAAGCCCTCCAAGAAGGTTTTCTGCAGGACTAATTTTGACCAGTGAGTGAAGCAAGTGTGAGGTGCTGAAGCATCACTAAATAGATTGTTGGTTTTGGCTCAAGTAGTGGCCAAGGTGTCCTACTGCGACTATGAAAGGGTCATCCCACAACTTTTGTGTCCATTGGGAACTACACTGAAGCAACTGCATTTCTGTGAAGATGAGCTGACCACAGAGCACTTCAGACCCTGTCTTGTGGTAGATGCTCATTTCCTGAGCATCTACAGGAGTCAGAGAACTTCTACATCCCGCACACAAGACCTGCGTTGACATTACCCTCTGTCGTCTAAACTAGCCTGATGCCCTCTTGTCAGGCTCTAGAAATAACTTGAAGTCCACATCTGGTCAGTGAAAAGGAGGATCAGTAGCTTCAGTCTCCAGATTTCTCTTCCACTAGTAAGACTTACTTTACTTTTCTCAAAGTGTCATATAAAATATTTCTCACTCATGTGGAATATTTACTACATAACTTGTTGTTTGTACATATGTCAGTAACCCTTTAGATTCCCCAAGCTGAAATACATCCTGTTTTTCTGAAAATGCATGCTCTTTCCAGTACCCTATTTTAGTACTGCAGAATGCATCTGAAGGCTCAGGCTTGGAAAATCTGATTTCCGTGTTTAAGAAATCACTGAAGCAAGTCACATGAAAGTGAACACGTTATTTCAAGGGCATGAAAACAGGGAAGGAAAATATTAGCTCACATTTTGAGTCTTGTAGAGCAGTCCGCCTGTGTTTTCCTTCTCTTTTCTCATGTACCTGACTCATCTGTAAGTACAGAGTTAATTACTGTCTTTATATGGACAAGCCTCAGATCAGTCTCTCTGTTCCAGACCCATCTGCCTGTGTCCAAATAAAATCTCATCCTGTATGCCTGGCATTTCCTCTTGATGTGTCATCCCCAGCTTCAGTTCAAGAAAGCTAAAACTCAGCTGTTCATCCTTCATCACAACTCTTAGCTGTTAATCAACAATCTCTCTCTCTTTTGGGGCAGTTCTGCTGTTTGGTAGGTTGCCCATTTCTTGTATTTTTCCAAACATTTTGAAGTTTCTGCTTTTCCTTTTCTTCTTCCCATTTGAGAGATACTCCTTAAGCATCCAGAAAAGTGATCTTTCTTCTTCTGCTGAATCTCCCCATTAGACTCTGCTGGGAGGCCAAAAAATCCCTCAAAAAAGGCAAGCACCTCATGAGTACCTAAAGTTACTTGTGCTTGCTTTCCTAAGATGAGGCTCAAATTATTCAGATTTTTTTCTGAAATTTTCTTGTATTGGTATTGGAGCAAGAAGCTGACACTTGTAAAAGCAGGCATGATTTGGAATGGAGAACAGTTCCATGATATTTGCTATAAATTCAGAAGAAGAGACTTAATTCTTCCCCCAGAAATCTTCTGTGGCAAGAGTCTGATGGTAAGAAAAGCACAAAATGAGAGTGGACAAAACACCAGTCTGCCATTTGAAATCAGTCCTTCAGACCCCTGCATTTAGCTGTGATTTGGCATCCTTCTCTGACTGGGCAAGTGAGCTCTGCAGTTGTATGAGATCTGTGTCATGTGCCTCTGAATTTGTATGTTTTTCCCTTGTATGGAGCTTTGTGGCTACAGCCACAATTTGCAAAGATCAGTGTTTTCTAATTCACTAATTTGCTTGTTGCTGTTACCATGGTGCTTTTATTTGGCAGGCAGGGAGCACTCCTAACAAGTGCACTGAAGTCAAGCTGGAATTAATTTCTCCTTTGTCTCTGTTTCCTTTCCTTGCCCCTCCAGTGGGGAGGTGTGAAAGGAGCCAGCCAGGGGTATTTCTTCCAGTTTGATGGGAAGTAACTGAAGCTCGAAAAGGGGCACTCCTGTTCTCATCAACACACCATGTCCCCCATTGTACAACAGAATATACTGGGACAAGGAGGAGGGTGAACTTTCCTGCACTGACCCAACCCTCATGACCTCTGGTGATGAAGGGGGAAGGCACAGCAGAGGTGGCAAGAAACATGTCAGTGAGGCATGGCAGAAAGCTGTGACATTGATCTGCAAAGCAAAGAGGTGCCCCTGTGAGCACAGACCCAGGGCAGGAAGCAGACACAAACTCCTGCCACCAGTGTGTCTGTGTGCTTTTGGGGTCTGAGGTGGTTTCCCATGAGCCTGTGGAAAGGTAGTTAGACAATCTGGTTAAGAATTCTGTTTCCTTGCTACTCTCCATGTTAGAGCATTTACCCTTTGCAAAGGTTATTTTGCTAAAATGTGTACTAAAATATTTTTTGCACGTCAATCCTGATTCTTCCAATTACAGAACTAAATAAAGTGTAATACTGTCATACTATCAGAACTAAAATACCCACTGATAAACATAATGCAATAGCTTTAAATCCATGTGCTTTCATTCTGACCAGTGTGTGTATTTTTCCTTAAGTAATATTTACTCTGTTTCAACCCTTTTTCTTCTAAATCTGCCATTACCATTCAGTTTTTTTCAATCAGTCTTCTAAATTAATTTCTGTAGTACACTGCCACCGTGTCCTGGCTCCCAAAACCTCAGATATGGGCAGAGTCTGACTGTATACTTCATTTTGGCTGGTACAGCAGAAAAGGACAGCAGGACCAGGGCAGTGATTGCTCCCTTGTACTTGGCACTGGTGAGGCCACACTTTGAATCCTGTGTCCAGTTCTGGGCCCCTCGCTACAAGAAAGACACTGAGGTGCTGGAGAGTGTCCAGAGAATGTCAACAAAGCTGGGGAAGGAGAAAAAGTGTGATGAGTCGCAGCTGAGGGAGCTGAGGTTGTTTAGCCTGAAGAAAAGTAGGCTCAGGTGGGACTTTACTGCTCTGAAAATACTTGAAAGAGTTGTAGTGAGGTGAGGGTCTGTCTCTTCTTCCAATTAACAATCAGCAGGACAACAGAACATGGAACTTGAGAAAATGGCTCAAGTTGCACCAGGCTGAGACTGGATATTAGGAAAAATTTCTTCACTGAAAGGGTGGTCAAACATTGGAACAAGCTGCCCAGGGAAAAGGTAGAATCACAATCCTTGGAAGTGTTCAAAAATGTCTAAATGTGGCTCTTAGGGACATGTTTTAGTGGTGGACTTGGCAGAGCTGGGTTAATGGTTGGACTTGATGATCTTAGGGGTCTTTTCTGACCTTAATGATTCTGACTCTGTGATCTCTTGAATGCATGCTGCTACATGCTATTGGCACTCTGAATTCATAACTGGTTGATCAAATTTCTGTCCAGGTTCACATCCAAGGCAACTTGAACTAACTATGACAGTGGATTTTGTGAAATGGTATTAGATGTTATGCAAAATTGTTGAATATCATCGTTGTCCTTTTGCCATCTTTCATACAATTTTTTTGTGTCCCTTTGGGTCTATTCTCCTCAGTATCCCATTTGCCTGGTATCTTCTTTCATTTCTCTCCTTCCATTTTTCTGAGACCTGCCTTGTGGTTATTGTAAGTGTAGGATTCTCTCCCCCTCCCTTCTGTATCCCTCACTTGCTTTAAGACAGTGAAATGATAACAGTTTTGTTATGCTTCAACATAATTACTTGGTTAATAAATATATTAAGAGAAATTATGAAATACACAGTACATATTGCTAAGTCAATTCCACATCTTGTAGCATAATCCTTAATTATGTAAATAATCACCCCACAAATAGTCCCTTTGGGTTCAACAGGACAAGGCAGGATTTCTTATTAAACATTCAAAACTGGGTCCCAATGCATAACATAACAAGACTGTAATATGGTAATGATGCCTACCAAGGTAAAAATAGGAGAGGCAGATGGTAGAGGAGAGAAAAATGCTGAATATTTATCCCATTAACAGTGTGAACCAGTTTGAGTCTTAAAATGAGGGCAGGGAGAGACAGCATTGTACATCCTTTTCCCTGGGGGATCAGTTTCAGGTTTTCTTGCCATTAATGGTCATTAATTGAAATAGCAGCAGGATCTCTGCTTCTATTATGAATAATGCCACATGAATGCTTACTGTATTTGCCTCCTATTTTCATTTTACTTCCTATGATCAAATCTCAATCCCAATCCCACATACTTATTGCTATTAAAACCCCCAAATGAACAGTGCAGGTAACCAAAGCCTCACATCAAGAAGCTGGCATTATAGCCCTTTCTTTTGCAAATTTGATTTTACTGATAGCAATCTCCATTCTGCAGCTCCCTTCTTGGACAGAATTCTATTGGGAGGTGGAGAAGGGCCAGAGAATGACAACTCTTTTCAGAGTTTTCACTTTAAGATTTCATTCAAATGGGATTTGTGAAGTTATGTGATTCGCAGTTAATTTACTGGGTTTGCCAGTGTCACTCCACAAGTAATGTGGTCTGTTGTCTAGCTGAGGTAATTAGCTTTATGTACAGGGAATGAATACGAAGCTTTGAAACCCAAGCTCTAAGCAGAGTGCAGGATCTGTGTGAAAAGGAGCAGTGGGGATATATTATTTCTCTGGACTGTATTACTTCAGACAGCATTGAATAAATGGACTGATAGTGAGAAACATGGGACTGAAATTCTGAAATTGGGGTAGCTCTCCAGAGCTCAGATGGAGCAGAGCAAGAATATTGCCTTGTTTTTTTCACTTCTTCATGACCACTCAAATTCTTCTTGCAGACAAAATTCTGTTATCCCTTTTAAAGTGAGTCTTTTCCCTGTGGTTATTGAAGGGCTGCATTGCCTTCTGCCACAAAACAGGAAAGGTCTAGCCTCTTCTGATTTCTGCCCACCATTCCTGGTCAGTTCTTCCCTTTCAGCAAGCCAAGTGGGTGCGCTGTGGCGGAAGGCATCTCACAGCCTCAGGCAGAGCAAGTTTCAAGTACCCCTTTCCAATTGGGCTTGCTTGGCTTCCTCTATAGAATTGGCTTAAGGTCTATCAGGTGCAAGACCTGTTAAACTGAGGATATTCAATGCAATGAAGTGGTTTAAATCCAACAGCCACAATGCTTGAGAAGAGTTGATGTGAAAGTTTTACAATGATTTTGTCTGAACTCAGGAATGTGAAATTGAAAGGGAGGACAGTTAATAGATTTTGGGAGCATTACAGCAATAATTAGAAATACTAGAAGCCCTGTGCAAAATAAATTAATTGACACTATAACAAAGATTGCTTTTTAATCAAACTGCTTAAACTATATTTAAAACTATGTTTAAAAATATATATCATATAGCAAGAGGTGTGAATCTGATAATTGTACAAGTAAAATATATTTATTTTATATATATTATATATATAAAAATAAATAGATATATATATGAAGTATAAATAACTTTAAGTTCTTGGAAGCTGCTCAGTTTCCTTAAGTGAAGTATTCTTATTTCAGGGAAATAAAGGTTTCCATCTATTTTTTTATCCCTTGCTCCATAAGCCAGACTTTCTTCTCATTTCTGCAGATTCTAGTCTACCACAGTCAAAAAGACTGCATGTACAGATGTATAAAATAATTGTATTATGTGCACTCGATATCAAATGGAAACTTCTACCATACCCAATCTGTTGTTTCCATTAGCTTACACTCTCCTCTTTATGGTGAAATCATTTCTTGACTGCACATAGACTGTAAATATCTAATATATTCTGCATTAACTTATATTTTCAGTGATCTCACTTGTTTCCAAAAGCATTTTAGGGAAAACAAGGATGCAATTGGACCTACAGTTTAATTGTGACTGAGTGACTTAAAGGGATCTAATTTTACAGTACCAAACGTCTGTTCAAGGGAAGTAGCCAATCAGCCCAAAATTAGTCCTTCTCTGAGACTTTGCATGGCAAGATTAATCTTAGAGCTAATATTTCTTTTTTCTTCACCGTCTAAAAACTTATGTGCTTTCTCTGAAGAAGAGGCCAACAGTGTTGTGCTGTACAGCAAGGTATGAAGTTTGGGTTCCTGAGAGGGTCTGGGAAATCAGAGTGGGAAACTTTAGGGTGAGTTGCTGGTTTTGAATTTTTTTCAATGTCATGGTCATTTGAGACATCACTTTATCTCCCTTGTTTTTTAATTTCCTCTAGTCTCACTCTCTTTCTCTTACACAAAAGCAAATGAAAAGGGTCACAAAGGGCCAGGGTTCAGTTTCTCAGTGAGGTGTGTTGGATTAACAGGAGAAATGAAAAAGCTCTGTGCCCTTCGTAAACAGCTGAAAATTAAATCACGCGTATTCTTGATTTTCAATAGCCAAACCTGAAATGATAGATTTCCATCATGCTCAGTTTGTTTACCGGTACACAGGACAGAGTGTTTGGAGGTCATGTTGCAAACCGACTTTGCCTTGAAACTGATGCACATCACACACTCGCTACTTCTTTACAGTGGAGAGATGGAAAATCAGCATTTGAATTGAAGGATGTCTTGTATTTCAAGTAACCCTACCCTGCAGAGAGATTCTTCTCTGTATTTCAACAGGGTGCAGGCTGATTATTATTACTGAAGGCTGACAAGACAGTTAAGTGTTCATGGATGTGCACCTGCTTGTCAGAATGAAAGAAGAGGACCATATTCAGCTTCCATTTGTTTTAGCCTTGTGTTATGGCTCACAGTGACAGGGATGTGATATTTGGAATAATAAAGTAAGAGGGTGTCACCAACAGGTCACTAGGGATGGGAGACCATGCTGCTGAGAAGTCTTATGAAAAAATTTAAGCAAATGTTAAGATTTGATGAGAGATGCAAATATCTGTTAATGATCCATGTATCACCAGTGGTGTGAACCAAGAACATAAAGAAAATTCATATGTTATACTTAAGTTCCCAAATTCATTGTTTACTTGCCAGCATGCTAAATGTTTTTTTGTCATTTGTATGCACACATGTGATAGAACACACAGGTGGAAGCCTATATGATCCTGGTCCAATTGATGTTAGTCCGGAGTCTCTAAGTCCTGTGAATAAAGCAGGATGGGTAGAAAAGCAGTCATAGTCTGACTTCCCTTCCCTGGGGTCCTCACAACTTCATTGTCTGCAACATTCATTCTTCCCTCCTTTTAGGAGTGAAGAACAAAATGCTGATTGTTGTTCAGCAAGGAGGCTCCTTGCTGATGTTGTAGTTCACAACAGTTATGTCTGCAGACTAGCGAGGCAAAATTTTTGCACCGTTTGCACAAATGAAGAGAAATCCTGACTACTAAGGAAAGACAAGTTAACTAAGTAATTATAATTTTTTAAATGTATTTAGAAACATCTCCCTTAATTGAAACATCAGTGTAGGTACTGCAAACTGTGTTAATGTGATAAGGGAGATACAAGACATGATAAGCATGGTAACTCACAATGATCGTGTTTCTAGTCATGTTTCAAAGATTTCTGTCACTGCGAACCTGAAAGGAAACATCTATCCTTTCAAAGACTTCAGATAGAGGTCTGGTCATGATGTCAGAAATGTGTGGGTGTTTAAGGGAACCAACACAATCCAAAGGACAGACATTCAAACACGTTTTTAACTATGTGGGACCTGCTTCCCTACTCCCATATGTTTAGTAGATCAATATTAGCTCCTCTACAGTCAATAGACCTCACTGATGTAAAACTGCTGTGTGCATGTTCTTAATGATTCATAGTTTTGAAGCCCGGCCAGTTCTATAATTCAACCCTCGCAAAGGCAAACAACCTCCTGCCAATCTGCCCTTTCTTCTCTCATTCTGTTATTTGTTAGGCGTCTGTAGCCCATTAGCTGGCTTACTATGGTATTAATATGTGATATAATTATTCATAGCCAGATCTGCTGATAAGAAATCAAATGCTCTGGTAAACAACTGACTGCTTTTTTTCCATGACATCAACAACAAAGTCAAATGGGGTACTGGAAAAAGGATAGTTCCTAGGACCATATTAAAAGATTACACAGTTATGTAAAGCAGGAGAAAAGCTGCTTTCAAAGCACTAATGAGGAATTTTCTGTGTCATTTCCAGCAGACACACACCACCATGTCTTCTGCTCACACCAGGGACATACAAACTCATATGGCCAATCACTATGTGCCAGGTCTGGTCATCAAGGGAATCTGCCTGATCCCTCCATCTTTTCCTCCATAAAACCAGTGCCTCAGGATACAGGAGAGGACAAGTGGCTGTTGGATTAGTTTCTGGTACTTTCCTTCAATGCTGGTCTTGCAAGTGCTTGCTGCCACTCACCGGCTAGGAGACGGGGTTTTGGGGAAGAAAAATTTTTCATATTATAGGAGTGGCTGAGTAGGTGTCTTTTGGCACACAGGGCTGCTTCTCAGTGCTGCTTGCTCATGTGCCAATCACGCTGGCATGGGTGCAATCCCCAGAGTTAGAATATGTGTACTTTACAATATATGCGTGTTTTACGTTAGACATGTTTTGCATGATTGTGATTTCTCTGGCTTCATTAGGGTTGCTCTGCACTGACACCTGTGAGACATCAAACCCTTCCCCTCCTCCCCTACCTTTCCCAGTGACTGGCTGACTATTAACCAGGTTCAAGGCTTAGATTAACTGTGGTTAGAGAATTGAAAACTCTGGCTAATGCTGAAAACACTTGAGCAGCACTTCTTGAAAAAATAAGTGTCATTTTGAATGCTTAAAATCATTTCCACTCCTTGTTCCTGGATAGGAGAATTGTTCCTTTCCACTTCTTTGAAGTACACTAAATAACCTAGTGCAAAGATACTTATAATGAAACACCTTTCAGAGACTTTCAGTGATTCATTCCCATTTTATGTTTCAGATTAATAACAATAATTTCCAAGAGTAATTCAGAGAGGTTAAGTTCTGATGTGACCCTTATACTGTCTCCCATATTTCTGGGGTTATTCTTGTTCTTGCAGTGTTACTGCTTTCTTGAGACTAGTAGATTCAGTTCAGGATGAAGAGTGTTTTACAAGTCATCTCTAATTGAGACTGCCATTCTTCTGGCATCTTGTCCAACCAGTCAGCTACCCTTGCTCCTCAAAACACGGGTCTAAATTTTTTTCATTCATCTTTGAGTCCTTGGTACGTTTTTATGTCTTTCTTGGATGAAAAACTTGTTACCGGCCTTGGCCTTGCTCTCTCAAAGCAATAACACCAGGTAAACAAATTAATCAGAAACCATTGTTTTAATGAATCTCTGAATGACTATCTGGTTGAATGTAATTTTTGATGTGCTTGGCATAATTTTTTATGCCTCTTCCAGCACTACGTTTTTCAGAACTTAAACTGCAACTAGTTCTGTAGCTGGTGTTCAACTTACCTGTGTTGCCTGCACAGATATAACACCATCTCCCTTACAGCAGGTCACATACTTGTTTTTTAAATGTCTTATGATCTTTTTTAAAATCCCTGGAGCATCCTGCTGAAGCTTCTTTTGTGCTGGGTGGGAAACCTGTAGAGCTTATATTCTTTTCAGTGAGTTTCAGGATGTGACTATCCTGATCAGAAAGTCTGTGGTTTCTCTGTCTTAGATAAAAAATGTCTCTGTTCAGCCATCTGGGAGAGATCTTGAGTCTGTGGGTACAGCACACTGCAGGTTTTGAATGGGTCATCATTACAGGTGATTCACCTCTTTGTGAATATCTTTTGCCACGACTTTCCAAAAAGATCTGAACCATATTTGCCCAGTGCTGAAATGGAACTTCGGCATCAACGTTGACAGTTCTTAATACAATTTCTGTTGATCTGAAAACTCCTTTCTCCCCATTCTGACAATCCTAGATCTGTCACTTATATCTTCAGTGTAAAGCTTTTATGTGTACAACATAAAATAATGAAAATTAAAGGCACTAAGGAGAAATCTAGAATCAATTTTTATGTGTTGCAATTTGGTCCATGTTAATTTCTATTGGCTTATACTTTTTCCTTGCTTTTAGTATCAACAAGTAGATCCTTTATTGGAGAACCAGAGAATGTGTTTAGCAAAGGATTGAATTCACATTGTTATACTAGAGTTCCTCCACAGACAGAGATGGGAATTTGATGGTGTCTTTGGGCTAGCATCCTTTTTCTCCAGAATGTTTCGTCTCAAACAAAGAAGTGACTTGGAAACTCATATTCCGCTACTGACAATCTGTACAGCATCACCCTCACCTTCTCAGATGTAGCATCTACTTAGGTGGATATATGTGAACTTCACTGGATAGTATTTTTTTCTTTAAGGAGTACAAATGTAGGCATTCACCTTAAACATTCTAATTATTAATGATGATGTTTCATTATCGTATCTCTTGTTGTCTTGAAATTCTAAGCTTTTTCCCAAATGCATCAATCAATCTCCATCTCTTCATTCTTTCACTCTTCCATCACACCTTCTTTAGAAACAATAAATTCTTAATCAATCTTGTTTAATCTGCTCTTTAATTCTCTTTAATGATAAACACAGTGAGAGGTCAGATCATATTCTCCATGAAAAACTTTCAGCTGACTTCACTGGAAGTAGGATTAGGATCTGTTTAGTTTGAGCCATGAGTTCTTGACAGTAAAAATTTTTACTTACACAAAACCCCTCTGGCACCTCTGGGATTTAACACACTGGGGATGAAGGCCGTAATTTAAAAGTAAGGATGGAGCACAGGTATTTCATTTACCCTTCTGGGTTTCCACTGTTTTCCCTCGGAAAAATAGAGACCACTGTTGGAGCTTTTTAGCTCCCAGTTGTTTTGAAGGTGATCAATGCTGAAGTGCTTTATGCACTTGCACAAAGAAGGACGTGATCTTTTTTATTGGCTTTTCTGTGATATCAATTTAACAAAAATCATCTGTCAGGTGGGAGAGTGAGTGGGTGGGCCAACACAAGATGTCTTTCCTAGGCCCGTATATCCTAGCATTTCTGAGAAGAGTTTCAGCCTCTCACTTCTGGGTATGGAAAACAAGGCACAAAAAAAGGGCAGGTGGCATGTCTAGAAAAAGGCATATACGGCTAAGGATAACAAACAATACATGAGTTGCCTGGATTTAGTTTTCAGTGTTGTGGCAATTTGGGTGTGAAAGCTTATCAGCTCTTACAATAACATCCCATTATTTTTTTTGGTGGAAGGACACTTATGTTCTGGAAAAACCATTATGAAGTTATTGTCTTTTAATTTAATTTAAAACCATCAGCATTATAAGATCAGCCTCTGCATCTTTATTACTGAGAGATAGTCATTTGGGAAAAAAAGGCCCTATAATTAACTTACGTTTGCGTGTTTATCTACAGAGCCAGTACAGCAGTATCTGTACTCTCCATTCCCTCTTTGTTTTCTTTCCAGTTACCAAATTTGGCATCTCTTCTGTTCACAAAAGGAAGCAGTAGAGGTGGTAAGATATGTTCTGCTCGGCTCATGCACTCTGTGTGTGCATTTGTAGGTATAGAAATACTGGAAAATAACACAAAGTCTTTTCCATTGAAGCAAGACAAAGTTTGCACAAAGATGGTTGTAGTTATAAGCAGTGCTTTAACTCATACAATGCCGTAAAAGACCCCACATGACAAATATGAAATAGGACGAACAGCAAGACAAATTTTCGAGTCAGATTATTAAGTAAAAAAACCCAAAAAACCCCAACAACCAAAAAGCCAACAACAACAGCAAAACCAACCAACCAAAAAACCCCAAACATAAAAAAGTGTGGTACTAACTTACACTTGTACCACAGATGTCTCTGCTGAGGGAGCAAAGCTACACTGCAGCTTTCCTCCCAAGGGAAGGTGTGTGGCTGTGTTTGGCTGCACTGCATCCAGGGTAAGTGGGAGGCTTGCTGGGTGGGAAAGGGTTGCAGTGCTGAGATCTGAATCGCAGGGGAGTTGCTGCAGGTGTCCATCCTCTCAGGATACAGGTGGGCAGAACTGGCTCATGGTCTAGGACTGTTTATCAGAAAACTAAAAACTAGTGGATGCTGGAAAAGAAGAAAAGTCTTTGACCCTCAAGTACCAGCATAAGCATACCTGATCTGGGTAGCAGGTGGCCTCACGCTTCACTTATAATTATGTGACTCTTCCCTTTGGATGCTAGAAAGATAAAGCATGTCCACAGCCCACTGGAGGGTCTGGGCGACAGGCCGAAACTTATTCTGAGACATCTCATTTGTATGCTCCAGCTCTATCTGTCTAGTTTATTATTTATTCCTGTGGCTTTTCCCCTTTAATCTCACTTTTCAGAAGCCCAATTTTCTCTAGCTATCATTCTGTGTTGTGCTGTATCATGAGTCATGCCCCATATACTGAGCAGTAATAGTGCATGCAAAGAGAATTGTCCCAGCCAACATATCTGAAAAAAACCATAATTTTTAGAAAGTGGAATCTGCCATGTTGCAACAGAGCTGGTTTCAAGTTCACCATGTTAATGAAGTTCCTACCTGAACATTTTATTTTTAGGTTTATTTCCAATTCTTTAAGATTTATTTTCACTACATGTGATTACAGCAGCCTTAAAAACTTCTTAACAGACAGCAGAACAATTCTTCTGTGAAGCCAGCGGGACTGTAATTATTATAATGTCCACTAAATGACAGCCCAGTGTGCGAACTTAAGTCACAGCTGCTCTGGGTATTATCAGTGTTTCAAGACTTAGACTGAGCCAAGTCATGCAGAAACAGTGTTTATCTTTGCATTGCAAGTATGACTGAGAGCTTATTATGAACTTCTCCAATTTCCTCAAGATTGATGCTTTAGATCAACCTGGCTCTTTATGCTCCAGTCTAGCAGCTGAACAGGATATTTATGCAAAAAAAATTATTGCACCAAATACTGAAGTTTGAATAGAAGGAATCAAATATTAATATTGGTCTTTTATTCAGTAGGAAATAAGAAGTCATAACTGTATTCTTCACACATGTAGTGCAGGGAGCAGTTGTCGGCTCCAACAGGTGGTTGCTTCTTTATTTTGCCATCCATCACAACTCACAACTCAAAGGCTACCCCTTCAGATATTTTTGCTTGTTTGTTTTGGTTTGGTTTTGGTTTGATTTGGTTTAGTTTTTTTTTTTTTTTTGATGAAGGTGAAAGTAAAGGTGATGACTGAGAGGCTGCTAATTTATCTGGAAATCACCACTCCAGGACAAAAGAGGTCCTCACCTTTGCCAGTAGCTTGCCAGGATTCACTGGGAAATGGACATCCTGGGCACAGAGAAGCTGAAAACTTAGTCTTGGTTGCTTCTGCCTCAGTTTAAGGACTGTGAGTTACTCAGTAACAGAAGAAAACTTTTTACTTCTGAACCTTGTACTGTCTCTGAAAAACAATTGCAGTCCTGTTTCCTCCTTTCTTCTAGATAGTAACAATTTGTAGCCAGATGAAAATATCAGTGAATTTAATTAATTTTTCCTCCTGGAAACCTTTGCCTTTCTCAAGTTTCCTCTGAGACCAAAGCTTTCTTTTGGCAGCTGCTTCAATGACAAACTGGGATTCTGCCTGCTCCCTTGTGTGTGTTCACTGTGTTGCACCAGACCTTGGCTAAAAATCCAAGCAGTCTCAACAGGCAAGAATAGCAGACCCTGCAAATAGACATCACATAACCCTGTAGCCCTACCGCATCTTTACAGCATTTAAGAAGTGGCAAACGTGGATATATTAAACTTTTTTCTAATGCCCTTTTCCTGTAGAAATGGCAATTTGTAGAAATTTAAATTGGGATTTTTTGACATTCCAGCTCTGAATATGCTATCAGAAAATTTTTTGCACGGGTATGAGACATCAGATTCATTTAGTAGGGAGTGTATTGAGCTTAACAAAGAGCTGAAAGTAACCAATGTGAAAACTGATTGTTGTTAAATGGTTGTATCATATCTTCCAGACTTATATGAATGAAGTCTTTTTACTGCTGAACACAGTAAAAAACATTTCATTCCCAGTTGTTCTTAATGTAAGACTTTTCAAAGGAAAGGCCTCATTAATCTTTTCAGTATTTTTTGGTTGTGGGCAGGTTTTATTGTGTTGTGTTGGCTCTTCAAAGCAGGCTTTTTTCTCAGTTTTTGGCACCTCCTTCAGAAAGGAGGTATAAGCAAGGGATGTTTGAGTCGTATTGTCTGTGCCATAAAAAAAACCAAAAAAACAAAACAAACAAAAAAACACTGAGAGTCTGAGGCAAGTCTGAGAGAGGTGAGTGGTCACCAGGAGCCTCCCAATAAGTCCTTCACACAGAGGAAGGACGGTAGAAGTGGTGGTAGCTGTGCTAAAAGCATAGGATGCATAAAGCCAGCAAAAGGTAAAATGAGAGCTCATGCAACTCAGTGGCTGCAGCATTCCAGGAAATATCCCTGGTGTCTCCCCAGAGTCTAACTAGGAGAGAAAACTTTGTCACAGAGGTGCATAATGCAATCACTGCCTGAAGTATTCTTCTTCTGGAGCCTCAAAGGTGACTGCTGTTTGGCTCTCACTGCTTTATCTTAGCAGTCCTGTCATGGCTAACATAATTAGGAAGAATGGCAGAATCAGAGGTTTCCTGCTGAATTACTTAAAACAATAAATAAACTGGGATTATCACTGTAAACCTTTTACTCCATTCTTTTACTGTTTTTGTTTTTACCTTATAACTAATTTTCTACTTTCCATCTTTGTCAACTAAGATTCCTCACTCAGTTTTTCTTAATACTAGTCCAAATCTGTTGCCTATCACCTGCTACTTACTTTTGAATAAAGAGTCTGAAATCTTACTCATTTCAGTTAATTACCATGCTTAAATGATCTTCTACAGTCCTCCCTAACCCCTAGGCAACTCTTATCTACTGTCCTGATAGGTGATTAATGACTTTCCATTCCTGGAACCAATGTGAAAGACAAAAGAGAAATAAGGCAACTGAGAAAAGAATCTTTTCTAACCTTTCTTTCACCTCAGTCATTTCAGGAAGGACGACAAAAAGGGTAATAAATGTTTCACTCTTCTTCAAGGAACATCAGCTCTGTTGTGCCCAGTGTTAATTACCCGAAAAATATTTATATGAGGGAACACAACTAGCAAAGAAAAAGTCCTTTTCTCTGGTCACATTGGACTGGTGGCACAAAATACATTTTTTCTGTGCCTGCTGACACTGTTAACACCATTTCCCTTTAAGCTCTTGTGTTGTTCCCCACAATCCAGACAAGCCTAAGAACAAGAGCAACACATTTTTTGGGTATAATTTTAGACCTACTTCTGCGTGCCCTTGGAGTTAATCTAATGCAGTCTACAGTGATTTACACAGCACTAGTTGCTGCCCAGTATCTGTCTTGTGGTAACACTTTGGGCTCTAGAGGTACAAGATTCAAAGTGCTTTACAGTCTTTTCTCACTTGCCTTGTCCCCCGTTTAAGGAATTTTATCACCCTTGTCCGCTTGCTTTCAGCCCTCAGTAGCATGGGTGAACACAGAGCCAAGTATCACACAGAATACAACTGTTGTTGCGATATTGCTCTTGGGAGGGACACGAGTTTAAGCTGATCCATAAAATCTTCTTGCTTCCCTTCATCTTCCCTAGGGCAAAATCAAGTTCCCAAACACATCCTGTTTGTTTGAGTGATGATCTGTCATGCTGGGCATTACTGCAAGTGCTTGACTGCAATTTGACATGCAACTGTGGCTTTTATGAACTCCAAGTCTCCTTGTGCCATTCCCACTATGGTGAGAGCTGTCTCCATTCCTCAGCACTGCTTGGATCTGGCTAGGTGAATGTTAGCTGGGCCCTCTTCCCTACAGTATACTCAAACCAAGGTTAACTAGCTTATTCCTCAGCCTGCTGTTGAGTAGATAGTCACCATTCCTCCACAGCTCTGTGGAAAGCTGATGATCCTGTTTCAGCAATAAGGGACTTCTGGTGTTGTAAAAGATTAGAGACAGATTCTCAAGAAGGAGGAATGGCATATTTACTTTATTTAAGAGTAATTTATGTCCCTGTTTTCAATTCCTGCTGGGACTCCCACTGTTATAGGGCAACCTAGAGTATGGCTTTGATATCACCTGTGCTGTTTTGATTTCACTCAAAGCAGTTCATTTAATATTAGTCTAAATCTGGTGTGCCTACAGGGGTATCACATAAGCTGGTTAGCAAGTGTCACTAATAAAGCAATGAACCCTAAAAGTAACATCTGTCTCATCCCACTCAGGCTCTCAGATAATAATTACATCACCTGTTATATATCTCATTAGCATTGTCAGCTCTTCCTTCCTTTGCTCCCAAGACAGTGTAGGGGATGGTGCTTACCCCATCTGTGTTTGGATTTCCACTCAGTGCATGCCGAATCTTCACCTTCTCATGGAGAGACTCAGAGACTACTACATTACATTAGATACTGCCTCCATCTACTTGTCAGATCTTTACTCGACTGGTCTGAGACTAAAGCTATGGTGATGTTGCTTAAAAGAGTGTGAAATCTTACTTATAAGAGGGCAATGTCTTTGAAACTTGGCTATGAAAATGGTATTACTCTGAAGGTCATACTGATTTTTTAGTTAAAACATGCCAAGACCACTACCTTGTGATGCCTGCCTGCACAAAGGACTCTTTGGGGCTCAGGATGATATGATTTAGTCTGGAGGTGGAACAATATTACATGAATGATAGAAAAAGTGACCAGTTCTATTACCTTCACCACCCAATGCTGCACTGATCTGGCAGGCAGAGGAGTTCAGTCACAGAGACAGTACTACAGGCAAGAGGCTCCTTTTATCCCTATGGCCTAGAGCAGATTGTTTCATTAATTGCTAGCATTAAACGTGACTAGTGAGCTAAATCTATGAGAGGCTTAATTGGGGCACTGAACCAGGAAGACTTCTTAAAGAGCTCTTAAAACTCAAGAAATTAAGGAGCTTCCTTCTCAATTAGCAGACTTTGTGTAGCTGAATTTTGAGGAATGAGTACAGTGCAGTCAGATGAAGAACTGTGTATCTGCTCCAGCATCTGGTCTCTCAGCTGATCCATTATGGTAACTGGGTTTGCGTGTTGGGAGGGTGTGCGTTATCCAGAGAAACAAAATTCACTTTTACAACTTCTGCTAATGTCACATGAGCCAACATAAAGGCCATTGGGGTTTTTGAGAAACCAAGCTAGAGCATCATGACCTGTGAATGCAATACGGCCACCCCTGGGCAGATGCTGCCTGACCTCAGACTGGAGAGTGGTGCTTTCTGTACAGGTAGCATTCACCAGCCCTGCTGTAGGGCCTCTGAGACCTAGCTTACAAACAAGACTTCATTATGTCTGCATGAAGTGTGTTGTAGTTACAGGTATGCCCCACCTGCCACCTGCTATTTGCATAAAACCCATATAAGTGTTCAGTGTGTACTGGAATTGTCCCAGTTAACACTACAGGCAGGCTTGCATGTCCCATCACACTCCTGGTACTCAGATGGAGGGCCAGCACAGGTTCTTTGTGGTGTCTCTGGGGTCTTCAAAGGACAGTGACTTGCAAGCCATGTGGAGGATAGCAAAGGCCTTGGTGCTGCAGTCTCCAGGAAGAAATCTGTTTCTTCCAGTCTGGGCGTGTGGGAGCTTTTGGTCTCCTAAGGAAAACTGTAGGAAATGCTTTAATGTCCGATCTAGATTTATGTACAGGAATTAAACTAATTTTCTGTTCCTTCCATAAAGCACCTGTGAGTTAGTTTCAGGATGTCAGAAAAGCAGATTTGCCTGCCCTTTCTGCTAATAATCTGTATTACATAACTTCTAGAAGTCACAGGACTGTACACACCTCTACAGAAAAACTACAGCAGTTTAAAAGCTACATGTGTAAGATGAAGGTTAAGAGTAAGCTATTACTTTCGTCTTGGACTATTTGTGTGTATTTACCATTTTATTTACATGATAAAATGCTGCAAAATGTATAAATAGTGAAAAAAAAAATCCATCTGCTCCAATAGGCTTTTCTAAACAGTCCCATCACAGTATTAGCTATCATTGTAGCTCTATTTCCATTAGATTAATTACTTTGTCCATGGTAAAGCAAGAAACTGAACATATGGGATCAGGGTACTATTTTTATGGGGTAGCCGTAGTGGTCTGGGTTTACTTCTTCCCTGTGCAGCTGATACCTCATTCCTGGAGGGACTGAACTTCAAATGGCTTAGTCAATTAAGCCAGTGTGGATAGCTGTATTTCAGTAATACATATCACATGTACTGTCAGCTTAGTCTCCCCTGCGCCTACTAAAGTAAGATGATGTACTTTAGCCCTGCCTGCAAGCATGGAAGAGTGGCAAGCAAGTCTGCTGTGGTTGATTAGGAGCCTTATCACACTCAATCCCACTAATCAAATAATTCAGTTTCCCAGTACCAATCTGGCGCTAGTGACTTCTGGTTAAGTGGTCTACTAAGGATTTAAAAAACCCCACATAAACCTATGCTTCCTTGCAGCAGGATGAATTGCAAGGTTGATGGCTGTGCTGTCCACATTTGGTTCTGACAGAGGAACAGGTACACCAATGGGGCTGGATGTTGTCCAGCTGGAGATCAGGGTTTTTACATTGAAGTAATTCCACAAAAACGCTAATGAAGACCTTTGCCCTCCCTCTCTTCCTTCTGCTTGGATGTTGGTGTCCATGACACGAACAAGGGTGTCTGCAGGGAGCTGCTGTTTAACAGGGAACACTATCAACATAAAAAAGTCTGGCAACAACATCCTGCAGGGGGGAATTTCTGACTGTACCTTGGATAATATATACAGGAGGCATTGCCTATGGCAGGAGGAGAAAAGCCAGGGAGGGGAGACCTTTGTAAGGCTGAGCACAAAGACACAAGGCAGCAACTGATTAGGATGTGGAGTGAGTGAGGGAGAAAGCAGGAGAGATTTGCATTCACTTGGCATTTCTTGACCAAAATATGGAGACACAGGGTAATGAATAATGTGAATGGGCTAAAGCCAAAAGTTGTTCTCCCATGTTTAGTATGACTCATGTAATACTAGGGCCTTAAAGACCTAGACTTCTTCCAAAGGCTCAAAATAAAGTAGTTTTCCCCTTCCATCCTTGATCACATGAGAGTGGACCCACTCCATCCCCAGTGCTGGTGGGGATATGGCTCACAGCAGCCCCATATACCTTTGAAAGAGGTTTTCCCAAACAGTACAGAGATGTCCATGTGGGAAGGCTGCTGAGCCAGGGTCAATGCCAACCTTGCCTTTTTTGGGGCAACTGCTTGACAGCAAACATTTAACAGAGCTACTGCATTGGATGGGCCTGAAAGGTTTTTCCTGGCAGGACAGAGCGTGGGACTCAGTGAGTGTAAAACAAGGATAGCTGGTGAGAAAGGTACTGCAGCTTGCCTAATCAGAGAAGGATCAGTAGCAGAGGAGGCATAAAGAAACACCACTTTTCCAGTGCAGTTTTTAACGCCACAGGGGTGTGAAGGACAGCCAGACTCAACTGCAAGGTTTTGGGGACTGCTGCTGACACACTGGCTGCTTTGTTCAGCTGTTGTTTGCTAGGAATTATTTTGGTTATTTTCTTCTGCTAGACACAAGGGTAAGCAGTTGCCAGCCTGCAATCAAACCAGCATGACTCCTGGAAGGAAGAGCATCTGGAAAGGGACCTGCTGGCATAGGATGGGCAGTCTGGGAAGACCCCAGAGCTCTGCTTTGCAATTGTGCCCATGCACCTGCAGTGCTGCCTTCAGAAGAGAGCATGATGTGGGACTGGCTGCCATGGCCACCCAGACTGACCCTGCCAAGGACAGAGGGCTACATGGAATAGACAGCACACACTGAATGGTTTGCTTCAGTGCCACAGCACACTGCTTCTTTTGAACATGGAAATTTACCCACAGCTATCTGTCATTTTTTTCCCGTTTGTGATGTAAAGCTGAAACAAGTCTTGTGGTCCCTCAGTTTTGTGTTACCAGTCCCTGACCCTGTCAGCTGGCAAACCACTGGTAGCATAGTAATTACTCAGATGTTGATTTACTTTCTTATAATGAAGATAAATTTATGTGCCTTTCAGATGGTGTGCATGTGGGACTAGAATTTTTTAAAGCCCCCTGGCTTCTTCTCTTTTAGGCCTCTCAGGATATGTTGTTCTTTATTTTCCATATCTCACTGCTGTGAGGCATCCAGGTCAAAGCAGTATGATTTACATGTTGTTCTGACAATGCTTTCAGGCTACCACTTTGTATGTGGCATGCAGTCCTATCTTTGCCTGATGAGTGACGTGCATTTCAGAGCAGTGAGCGTTTTGACTGTGCTCAGTGTATTCCATTATCTCCAGTTCAACTGCTTAAAACTCTGGCTTTATATGTTATATGCATTGTCTAACACAGATAAAACTTCTAGACTTCTTCATCCATTTAGCCTCCTGTCTCAGTACATTATTAGGCACCAATTACCACTCTAACTAGGTTATGAGCACAATAAGATAAGATGTGCTCTTGCAATTGGGTGGATGTTAATGAATGTAAGATATACCTACATATTTGTATATGTTTATGTGTTGTTTGTATGTAGATGAATAAGAAATTTATTTAAGTTTATTTGATTGAACAAATGACATTAATTTAGGTAAGTGTTTCATAGAGGTCCTTGGGCCACTGAGGAGTTGAACATACATGCTGACCTGCTGCAGTTCCACTACAGTTTTTCTGGGCCTCTTTTTTACATATCCTGCCAAGTATTCATTCTCCAGGCACATAACAGGTTTCTATATAAAGAACGGTTTTAAAAATAACTCTCATATACTTCTTAGATCCAGATGCTCTTTTTAGCCATGGAAAACTCAACATTGTGATGACATATATTCCCACTGGGAGAAATATTTATTCTCCTTGCTTTACAAAATGTAGAGTGCAAAATCTGGATGATAATTTGGGACTACATTTATTATGAAATGTCTCAAATATGAAATTAAATACTTGTGTTGGTCTGATCCTATTTGTAGTAAAGCAAAGTAGAGAAGGAATATGCATGGGAATATCATTCACACTCCTCCCTCCTTATATTTCAAATGTTCTATTTAGGAAGCCACCCTTACCCACCAGCCAGGAAAGAAAATTCTCTAGAAAGAAAAATAGGAAAAATGCACCTCTTTTCTCATTTCTAAAAATTACCATAACCAGTAACTTCACAGACACTGTAAAAAATGCAAGATACATGGTAGTCAGGTGTATCTGATATAGATACATATATGTTACACCAAACTATCTAGACACTGGGGTTAGGAATTCTTCTGCTGTGATACAGATGTTATGTGTGTGAAGCTCTACATCTGTCCCAGCTATCCAACACTACCATGGCTGTTGATGGGTAGAAACAGGCATTTGTGAGGCACGACCTAGCTCATGCAAAAGCAGAAGACTTTAGTCAGCCAGATGAACCATAGCACTGAAGTTCCTGTTACTCTCTTTTCCAAGGAAAGGAGAAAGCTAATTAATTTACTAGTTTCATTGTAGACATTTGCAGTTATATCAGACAAATTACATTATAGGTTTTTGGGAGAACAGTAACATTGACTAGCCTTTTGCAGGATAATGAACTCTAGTCCCTGTGGCAGTCAAGGATCCTTTTTGCTGTGTATTTAAATGGGATAAGATTGATACGCCATACTGCATTTATTCAGCATCCTTTATGGAAAGAAAGATGTAATTTAAGTGCTCAATAAATCAGACTTGTCTGCACATATTTAAACTAAATGAGCTGGGTTCATTTTCCAAAGATATCTGTCTAGTTCCATTTTAGACAACTTACGTGGTCTCCAGTGGCTTCTTTCGAAGGTCACAGCTCTTCCAAATCTCTCATGTCACTGCCTGCTGACCTGGTGCAGGTTCCTCTGGTGCGCTGAATGCTATATTTAGTCAATTGAATCTCAGCAACTAATTAGAAAAAAAGGCCTGTAAGCAATTCTAAAGATATACAATGTTTGGAGGAATAAGCGTGTTAGTTCCCCGGGGGCAACGAATCCACAGATGACTGTGTACTACACTGCAGCACCCATCTCCAGAGGAAGCCACTGAGTCAAAATGGACAAGTGCAGAAAAAGATGATGGTAAACTGGGATGCTATGTTATTTACTGCTGGGAGGAGATCATGATTCATGCAGCTTGTACTCAACTCATGTTGAGCAACTGCTCCTAGCACTTATGAAAACATTCTGCAGCCAGTTTTATGCTGTGACGAGAGGCTGAATGGCCAAAAGGACATTCTGATCTGTTGGAAACAAATGTTCAAGATGCCCCACAACTAAACTTCACTCTGAGTCTACACATGCTACATGCATCGCAGAAGAACTACTTTAGAAATGGTTTACTAATCGTGGTAAATGCAGGTGCTGTAGATTTTAAATGGAATGCTCAGTAGCACTCGTGGCTCATGGATTTAGTGAATGTTCTTGAAGGTGGATACCTGAAAATTTATATAGTCTGATACAAAGAATACAAGAAACATACACGTCTATTCTCCTTTCAACCATCATGTAGTCTTTATTAAGTAGAATATTAAATTAAATATGAACAGCATTTATCTCCTAAAATTCAATTTTTCTGAGCATATGTCAGATAAAGTCCATTCCATCCTCTGTCTGATTTTTAACTGCTTGCTAAAGCAATACCTATTGCAACTGCATATGGTAGGGAAAAAAAAAAGATGAGATAATTGTCTGGACTCAGAGTAAGGCATCCAAAATAAATTTGAGTAAAATGACCTTAATTCAACAAAGTGTTTCAGCTTTAAGCATGCAAATAGACAGTGAATCACATGCTTAAAGTAAGACTCGTGTATAGTATGTGCTTCTTGCTAAATTAAGCATAAATTACATCTACATATCAAATGGCAGCAAAAGCTCAGTAAAAAGACAAAACAAAAGAAAAAACTCCCAACCAACCAACCAAAAAAAAATCAGAAAAACAACCCACCCCAACCCCCGACATTAAAGATAACCATGAAAGCTTTGGTTCAGGAGCAATAGTTTCTCAGATGTAATGCAGTCCACATAAGGCTTGTTTTGTTTTTACTCAGTCACTTTATTATTTATTGCTCAGTATCAAAAGGAATCAAACTGACACTGATTAAAGGCCATTGTGATTTGCAGGTATTATTCATATAATTCTTTGAATAGTATGATGCACATTGTAGGGATAAATCAAAGTCATAGAAGACTGAAATAGGAGGGAATCACAGTATGATGCAATCATGTAAACAATAGCACATATGTATAGATTAATACAGATTTCCTTTTGTCCACTTTACAGGCCTGATCAAAAGTAGCAAATATTGTAATTATAACAAACTCTTGAATTTTTCCTTTCAATGAGTGAATATAAAAGAAAATCTTATAAATCAGAGTGGATTAAATGTGTCTCTACTGCTTTTCCTCTTGATCTTTAAGGCTTATCAGAATCCTCTCCCACTGAGTTTATTGGTTACTTAGGAAAATGAGCTGAGCAAATGTTGCTTGAAATGAAAAAAAAATGGCTGATATTTCCACAGAAGATATGGAATCAAATCCTTTTGATCAGCCAGGAGGTTGTTTATAATCAGTATGGACTGCTTACGTTACAAAGGGTCATGTGTTCCCAGTTGACAGCCTTGCAACTTCCTCCTCTGCAATTAAATAGTATACAGGAGCTACAAAATATATTTGTGAGAGGCTGAAGACTGATCTGCTCTGTGAACTTCTGGCCTAGAGTTGTCCTGGATTTCATAAGGCTCAGAGCAAGACCAGCTATTCAAATAGGGCAACTTGGCTACTGAGACCTGGACTGTGCAACGCAGATTCAAACTGCCTCAGTGTATGGGAGCAGGACTGGTAACTTCCTTTTTAGAAATAGTGTCAGCTTTGCAAAGGCCTATATTAGCCTGGCTTACAGTATCAGGATTTAGGACATCAATTTGGGATTAATCACAGAAAAGACAAGCATTCAGTTTCAAGCTAGTCAAAGAAGGCATGAATTCAGCAGGGAGCTTTAGGATAGGACTTAATCTCTATGTCATAATAGATGCTAAGCTGCTTAAGTGTATTTGGTGCAATTACATCCAATTAAGTAGTTGGAAATTAGGTTCCCTGTCTTCAAACATCATAGGACCCCTGCTCTACAACAGGATTGGTACTGACTGGCTTGTGGAATTTGATCAAGACCCACAGGTCCCACAGACTGCTCTCCAGGTACCAAAAGGTTCATGTGCCCAACACCTGTTTGAAGATGGAGGCTTACAAGGACAAAACAGAGATGTCTGCACAGTCTCACTAGGATGGAGAACACTCATGGGATGGTCATGGTGGTTTATGCCAAGGAGACATTCATGTCAGTCTATTTACTGATGAATCTGCAAAACTTCTCTTTAGCAAATGAAGAGGACAGCTTTAGTGTGTGAACACAACTAAGATACTCAGTGCCTTTCTGTCACTTTCTGTCAGACTGCATTTTGATAATTACAGACTTCACTCCTATATGCAGCCCGCCCTTTTACTATCACTTTCAGTCTTCCAGGGGTTAGTTAACTGTTTTATTTTTTTTATAAATAGGATTAATATATAAAATCTTTTTAAGCACAATAAACTCAGAAAAATATAAAATGTTTCAAGCCTGTGGCTCTCTCCCATAATTTTACTCATTTCACCAGATGAAGGAAACACAGAGGAATGCTTCCGAGCAGGCTTGTGAGTTGGAGGACTGGCTATTTTTGAGAGCTATGAGAGCAGCCACCACACCCAAGATAAGCTGAGAGCTTTTGTTCATATACACAGAAAACAAAGGACACACGAATTCGCTACTCTTTCATACGGGAAGATTGCACAGAAAGAGGAAATTGCCAGCTTCCAGGGCACAGTGCATTTCTTGAACTGACATTCACATGGTGTCTCCAAACTGATTGGCTGTGAGACTGAATACCAGGACTAAACGCTTAAACTCATTAGTTGATACTGGGGACAAAACTGTAGAACCACAGCCACACTTTACTACAAGCATTGGACTGTAGTACGAGGACAGTTTGAATGGTATTTCCCCCCTCCCCCCAAAATACACACTTCAAACAAGAAAGCAGTCCAACAATTTTCTAAGACACAAGAACAGGACACAAGTTTAGTCCTTCAGAACAAGCTGTCTGTCTCCGTCAGGGTTGTAGCAGCCATCTTGCACCAGAAATCAGCCTGGGCTTTTTTTTTTTTCCCCTTACCTCGTTTCTGTTAGTATCCAAGGACCTCTCATTTCTGTGGTGGTTTCTGACTATATTTTCTTTCAAACATTCAACTTTTCTGTTTCTTAGTGTTGCTGTGGCAGTCTAATGTCTTTTTCTTCTTGTTGTTGCAGTTTTCTCACTATTTCCCTGAACATCTGCAAGACAGCCCAGCTGGGTTGACACAGTGTGAGATGAGGCAGACAGGCGTTGCCAACAAAGGGCTCCTACTGCAGTGAGTGGGCTGTTGAAATCAGATGTTTTCTAAGACGTCTATGGGGACAAAGCCTTTCTTCTTCCCGCTGTATACTTTGATAAAGCCATCCTGTTCCTTTTCAGAAGTGACACAAATCTGAATATAAAGAAGGTATGAAAATATTAAATTCTTTGCTGTGATCAAAGAGACAAATTATTCCAGGGTATTTATCACATAGGTTTGACATCCCGCTGGTTAGTTCTGTGAGTAGAACAATCCCTTTTGGACTCCCTCTGCTTTGATAAGAATCTCAGACTCATGTATTTAGAGAGTTAACTTTCCCCTGCCTCCCTGAAGTGCACATATATATGAGAGACATTAATATCATTAAGAACTTGTGGTTGACAAAAGATTTTGAAACTTGAATTATGACTTCAGCCAACTGTAATGCTTACGCTTCAGTTGTCTGTGGTGCGAGAGGAAAGGGTGGTGAAAAGTAATTATGATGCCAAGGTGGGTCACTTGTAGCAGCTGACCTGAATGCAAACATATTCTCCTTTTGCAAGTTTAAGAAGCCCAGGTCCTTCTCAGATGAGCAGTGGATAATGTTACTTATTCAGCCCTTGCGCTTAACAGATGCCTGTTTTGGATACCAAAATGTGTGACCCAAATTCAGCTCTGTGAGCGTGTTTGTATGACACCTACTCCAAACGGAGGCAGTTGTGAAATCATAGGCTCTTTACAATAGAACAAATATTACATTGTGGTAAAGGTTTTAATTTCCACCTTAAGGGCCTTCCTGAGACATCTGGTAATGGCCAAGCCATTTGAAAGCCTAGCGGAACAGGTACTTTGGACTGGGGACTTGAACACAGTGCCACACAAAATAAAGAATTGTTTTCAAACATCTATGCCAAAGAACTATAAATTTCCTACTAGTCAAACCAGGCTAAAATATAACTAGAAAACTGATGGTCCTAGTGAGACCACTCAACTCACTGATTTCTCATGATGTCAGTGTCAGCTCTTTGGACTAGCACTTATCTCTGTCTGGTAAGTATTTACAGTGTTTATTTAGAATAATTCAAAGGGTATGAAATGAATAAAAATAGCTCTGAAATGTTCCTGGGTAAATCCATTTCAGCATGACTGCTAGGAGTGACACCTAAATACCTCATCTGAACTCTGGGCCAGGTTGTCCTGTTGTTATGTAAAATTTATTAACAACACTGCTGCTGCCAGAGAGAAATGAAAGGTCATAAGAAGGAGGTGAAGCTGCTTCATATTTGTCACCTCCAGTATTTGGAAATAGTGAGGTGCATCTCTGTACCTGCAAACAAAGTTCTGGAAAATAAATGGACTCAGTAATTTTTTTACTTAATCTACCTACTCAACACTAACTGAATTAGATCCCTGGGGCACAATGACTGAGCACACCAACAGGGCTGACTTGCAATTAAAAAGAATAATGTATTGTTGTTTGGGCTAAATCACATGGAAAGCGTGGGAGAGGTATAGAATTGATGCTGTTTAGTTTAGGTTCTGTTTCAAAACAGCAAAGCTTATTTATGTCATGAATCCCCAGCACAGCATCTGCTTCCCTTGTAGTCACGTTGCCATTCAAAGCAGAGGTGTAAAGCACATGAACACAAAAAGGAGTTTCTGATTACTGCTATGTGTTGTTCTCTGTCTCTGAGAAAGACTATAAAAACTGCAACAGTGAGATTAAAAACTGGCAAAGAAGCACAAGACTAAGGATGGTCAAGTATGGCAGACTATCCAAGGGTGGGAAAAAGCATCAGTTGAAAGATGCCCCTCTCAGCTGAGCCCTACTGCTCTGAGCTTTTGCAACTCCTCCATAACTAGACCTGGCTGGCTAAAAGAAATACCTCACTCCATCACTGTGATTTTCTCCTAATTGAAGATGTCTGCAAGACATCTAGCTTTTTGCTAGAATCCCCAAAATAATCACAACACAAGAAGGTCTACGGTGCTCACTAACCACACTGCATTTCTTTGTTTAACGTCTCTTGTGCTGTGCAGAACATACTGCAAGAACAGCGCTTTTCCCTGCTGTCTTGTATTGTCAGCAGAATGATTTGTGGACAAAAGAAAAATTCTGATCTTTCTGAACACCGATTTTCTTTATTTTGTATTTTTGGAGTGAAAAGTTATGGCAGATTCATTCTTTTCCCAGTGGTTTTTGTTATTTTTTTCTTTCTTTTTCTTCTTCCCCTGGTTCTGCTGCTGGTTTGAGCACTCCTTTATATCAGTGAGAGTGCTCTGCTACAGCAATAACTTTAGATCTTCACTGGGCATGAAGAGAACAATGCCTTTATGTAAGAAGTTCTCTCACTCTACATACTAATACATAGGTCTGAATTCTCCCAAATTCCAGCTGAAATTCTCTCACACTGAGATACTAAGCTCTGTATGTGCCAGACCCCAGATGGCAGAGTTTTTTCCCCACTACTTTCCAAGGAAGGGTAAATTTCAGGGGCAGAGTGAGTTTGGACACAATATGCCACACTTTCATAATCCTGTGCAGCTCAGGAGGTATCCTGGGCTTTTGACAGCTGCCGGAGCTTTGCAAAGACCTGGAGCTGCTCTGAGTTCTGCAGTATCAGAAAAGAGTGAACACAACACCATCTTTGACCACTTTTGCTCTCATCCTCTTTTATGAATGCTGCCAAGAATTTCACCCTCAAATTGTAGCCTGGGGATTTGGCTCTTGACTTTCTTACGTAACCTCACATAAGTTCCTGGTAGTATCCAGAGTTTTGGACTCCACCTGATGAAGCAGCTGTTGTTGAGGATTAACGCTGATGACAGATGGCAAAGATGATGGTTGTGAAGGCACAAGGTACCACAGCTACCGTCAGGTTATAATGGTTTTCTGCATAAAATTAGAAAGTGCTTAAAATGGCACCTACTCAGGCTGATATGTTCTGGGGGAAAAGCTGTTGGCCTGACAAGAAAAGTGAGCCAGAACAACCACTCTCCAGTGAATTTGGTAGGAACAAAAATGGAGACAAATTGTTGGGTTTTTTTTCCCTCTGCACTCTGGCTCAAGAGATTAGTAGTGGAATAAGTCATGGGGTAAGAAACAACAGCTTGGCCTGTTTCTCACTCAATAAGTGATCTTTGGAACCATTTGAAAGTGGGATCTAATATTATAAAGTCACTTCCCCATTCTTTCATTTTGTTTAAAAAATACCTAAAACATTCAAAACAAACCAAACAACTGTTCAGATCATGACTGTTGTCTGAACTTGTCAACATCTGTCCTGAGAATTTTTTATCAGTCAGTCAGCCCTGAGCAGATGTGGCACATAAACAATTAACAAATGATCCTTTAAGTTGCATGGTAATTAATGCTTTCCTGTTCTTTTAAGACCTGTGCTTTGAATTTGGGATCAAGTGGCCAGTTCTCTTTGTCTGGGGGTGATTTTGAACTTTCCTTAATTTTCTGCAGCTGCCTTCTCTTCTTTCTTCCATATACTTAAGCTATCTATCAGCCATAGAATGGTTCTGGTGAAGTAGGAACTTGGTTATGAGGACAGTACAGTTTCAAGAGCTGTCCTGCAGCCTGCAAACAGTGCCAGGTCAAGAGGTCTTCTCTTTGTAAGAATGACAGCACAGGGACACTGTGAGTTTCTACATCTACTGCTGCCAGTGCACTGAAGTTCTTGCCTATGTGAGCTTTGTGGATAGAAATGATAAGCAGTTCAGTTCTCATACCCATTCAGTCCTAGTGGAAATGATGATGACAGATTTTATTAGACTTTATATGACATGTTTCATTAGACTTTGTTTTTAAAGATGACCTGGACTAAACTGGATGCATAATGTCCTGTGTCCCTTGTTTTAACTGTTGTAAATTTTGCGTGCCACTCAGTACCTCTGAACGAGTGGGGACACCCATCCCTGCCCAGCAATACTGACGTCAATGGAAATCAGAGATAGCTGGAAAAAGACACTGTTCCCTTTTAGCCTAGCTGTGAAGTGCAGCAGTTACAGCTGGGGAGCTGACGAAGAACTGCAACATCAATTTCAGTGCTGAGTTTAAGTAATTTAATCCTAAGGCATAAGTCACTGTGATGAAACTGATTTTCAGAGGCAGCTGACTCATGCTCTTAGAAGTTCAGCTTCTTTTAGAATATCCCAAGAATGTGGGTACATAAAGTACCTCCTAGATAATGAGGTGAAAAGCCAGGTAGCAAGAAAGCATCCAGACTTCTTTCCCAGGTCTGTAGACCCAGCCTGCAATCCTGCCTTGTTAAGCCTAGCCTTGTGGATACGTTTAAGCCCATTCCAAAGCTCTCATGGTGGCTGGATCATATTTGCCCATAAAAGCACTCTTTCTGAAATTCCTGTGTTGGGGTGTCGGGGTAAGAGAGAAGTTTGTCCGCTGAACTACGTGCCAAGGGGACAGCAAGGCTGACAGGTCTGGTTTGGAGATTGTAGCCATCACAAGGGTAGTGGCCTGTTTGGTGTCACTGCAGAAACTGGTTAGGAGATGCTTTCACCAGCAGGGCTAGTTTACATCAGTGACATTTATAAATATCCACCACAAAATGGATCTGTTGCACTGACTTTTACATAAACTCACAGTGCACATCTGGATGAGGCAAAGAGTTTCTGATTCTCAGCCTTGCTACAAATGTTACAGTTTGGGGCAATTTCTATTGCACAAGATCACTTGTGCAAATTCAAATCAATTGTGTTATTTAGTCACAAAAAGCCCAACTCCAAAGTCGTTTGTATTAGTGTGACTGTAGATGTCAGAGGGAGCCAGAAAAAGGTGTGAGTAGGGTTTTTTTAAAGATTATTTCCTTTCTTTAAGTAGGATAAGAGAAGTAAAAACAGACATTCGAACAGTAGATTATTGTGACTTCATTACAAATGAGGATGACCAAAATGTTAAAAACATTTTACGAGGTGTTTTTCCAAGTATTGATGATATATTGGATATTGTGTTTGTGAGACAGCTTAAAAGAGTGGAAAACCACAGAAACCGGCTGGATTTGGTTTCCCTGTTAATAGTCTTGCTTTAATGATGTCAGGGGCTATGTCTGCCTCCCTCCCACAGATTCCTGATTGAGCCCTCTGGTGCCCCAATCTTCTGAATTGGTTTTAGAACTCACAAATCTGTCAGTGAACCCTAAACTAAAAGATATTGGGGTCTCTGAAGCAGTACACTCTATCTCATATTTCATAGTGAAATTTTTAATGGATCCTTTGTGAAGACTAGCTTGTGCATATTGCTCAAGATGGGTGAGAAAACTGTGTTTTTTCTTCAGTCCTTCGTTGAGTACTGGCTTTGCCAGAAAGGTTTGTATGAAGCTGAAATTCAAAATTTTATTTCCAAGGCAGGAAACTGCCTAGTGATTGCAGAGAAAGTCTCTCTTGTTGTGCCTCAAACTTTGAAAATATCTCTGCTTGCCTAAAATAGCTTTTCTTAAGGTAGTCATGTGTCTTTGTTGATGTGAATATATTGCTTTAGCCTTACAAGAATAGACTGTGTATCTGGGAACATTCATATAAGGCACAAAGGGAATAGAGACCTGCAGTATAAACCATGGATGGTATCAAGCAATATAACAAAAAATGCTATTTTACTGGATAATTTTTTCTGTTGGCATATCCTCCTTGCCTTTGTTGTCAGAATAACTCTAGACTCTTGTCAGACCACACGGAAATTGACTCAATGAATTAACAATAAAATTGGGACAGTTTGCCATACTCTAGTCACAAGAATTTATTAGACCAGTTAATGAGTTTTTCCAGGTAAAGTGAGACTTGACAGGAATTGGTAGCAATGAATAATTCTCCCCTTCTTGCTAATCTGGAAGAAGTCGGTGCTTTGCATGTAGCAGATATATTGCATTCACATCACTCTGGACTCTGCCCAGAGACAGGTAAAATGGCTGATGACATCCCACAGAAATTCCCAATAGAACAAAAACAAACAAAAAAATATTCTTCCAAAGTTTTCTCACAAGTCCCATTCAGATGACTTCTTTTTTTTTTTTTGTACCTTCCTCTATTGCACTTTTATCTCTGCTTCACATGGAGAAATAAAGAACAGAAAATAAGAGAAATGACTGAAGAAAGAAGAAAGGAAATTTGACTTTGGAAATATAAAGTAAATTTTTAAAGTAAAGAATTCCCGGTAACAATTAAAAATGTTTTTCACAATAAGAGTTTTTCCACAGTGAAGGTAAAATTCTTCTCTTAAAAAAAAAAAAAAAAAGGCAAAAATCGTACCCTGTGTTGAGGGACAGCAGGAAGCAGATGAGTGCTCACGGCCTCGTTGTGATTATCCCACCTGGAAATTACTCAAAATGGTCTTTAAGCTACTTAAATGTATCCCTTTTGCATAACTTGTGTGAGAGAGGAGAGCAATCAGTTTGCTGCACTCCTTTCCTCTCATGTACCTGCAATCACATGTTTGTGCAGTCTGATCTCTGCCCTCTATTTCACAAAAAATATTTCTTTCTTTCTTCTTCTGAAACTTCTCTCATGTGGAAAGAGCACCTGACAGTATTCACACTCAACCTCAGAATTTGTGTGGGCTTGTGATAGAGCTGAAAAAGTTTACAACATATAAGGAGGTAGTAGACAAGATGGATTCATCCCTTTCTTTACCTCCTGCCCTGCCGGAGATGGTGAGGCACCCCTGACCTCAAGCTCCCTTGTGAGCCTATTATGAAATAGGGACAATAGGAAGGTTCTTGTGTTTAGATGACGCTGCCAGACTTGCCTACTTGGAAACTGTGGTTTTGTGACAAGTGAGGAAAGAAACTGAGCTCTCACTGCTTGCAGCAGCAGCCACACTAACAGAGATGATCTGGTGTGCCCACTAACAAGAAGGGACCCAGACCTTGACCATTCCCTCCTGTTGACATGCCATATTCCAACACTACCATTTTCCTAAGCTTTGTCCTTCTGTATTGCTTATTCTAGAACACAAAGCCTGCAGAAGCCCTTGTTCTGATTTGGTAATATTTGGGTTTTTTTGGTCTGTGTGCATATATATAGAGATATATAGATATATAAATATATAGATATATATACATCAAAAGAGATGTTGGGTAAAAAGAGTTTAAGAACCTTCTCTCTTTCTAGCAACTTCAGGGCTGCTCAAAGTACTATACACATAGGGGCAGTCAAAATATATTCTGGTCCCTGCATTGCTGTACCTTCCTTAAAAACCCGTGTAAGCCCAAGGATTGTTAGCACCTGTATGTTTTGCTATGCCATGAGACAGCAGCAGCAAAGATATAAGTTAATCTTATATGCCAGTGGAGTGAAGTAGTACAGAAGTTCTGCATGGAAAACCTATGGCCCTGAAGTCCACACTGATTCTGACTTCTGTTCTAGTTTACTAAAAGCAGGCCAACAATTACCGGTTAGGTCACATCAGTTGCCAAAGAAAGACCCACCCAGGTGGAAGAACATTAGGCTTCACAAGACGCACTGAGAAAAATCTAGCTTTTTATTACATCCAGGTGTCAAAGAACTCAAGCTGTGTGTCTTAGTCAGCCATCCTCCTGTTTACATGAGCTTAATGCAGATTTTGGGCTGTGGCCTTTGCCTTGTGAACCCGCCTGAAGGACATAAAATAGAAGGAGCTGCTGAAAGTACACCAGGGTGAATGAACCCCTCAAGACCTTACTGTGTATGTGGTGTAGCTCATAGCAGCACTTATAATTTAGAATATATTTTGGCCTGTAGAGAGGGTATGCAGCTGGTGAACAAGAGTTAGATTTAAGACTCATAGGTTGATGTGATGCTGTCTTAATTCTGTTCCTGCTGAAGCCAAAACCATGAGCTATATTTAGATTTTTAGGTAAGTTAAAGTCTGGGGAGGGAGCCCCTGTCTTTTATTAGATTAGCTCTAATAATGAGGAGAAAAGCAGAACATTTTTCAGGCACACAAGACCTTCCACTAAGACTGTGCGTTTGTCAAACTGTCACTCTGAGGGCAGTAAGAGAGTGCATAATATACAAAGGATCACTATGAACGTTTGTGAGACTGAAAAGTTAGGCTATGTTAGTGTGATGGGTCTGGCTGAGCCGGAATTTATTTCCCCATAGTAGCCCTCACAGTATGGAGTGTTGCACAAGGCAAACACTGCTCTTAACTGGCTACTAGACACAATTGCCATGCAAATAATAACTCTTCCAGCAAAACTGCAGTGAAAAGAATCTGCCTGTCCTCATCTTGCACAATTTTTCCTCCAGTCATTGGTAAGACTGCTGGATGCTCTGGTCTGCTGAGGGTCCAGCACAGGGGATCTTACCTGATTTTCTTTCAGAGTTATCTGTCCCTGTTCCTTGCAGCCAATGAATGTCCTGATACACCTGTAAATCTTCTCATTTTGTTGCACTCTTTGAACAAAGTTAGCAGGAAAAAATCCAGTTCTGTCATCAATTCTCCCCTATGGAGAAAATGTATTAATAGAAGAAGATAGTTAACACCAGCAGCTTTAATGCAAGTTCACAATTGAAAAGATGACATTTTTCCCTTTGGAAAGAAAACAGATATAAAATAATTAGTGCATACCTTCCACCAGTCTTCATTAGAGTCTTCCAGAAGAGTGATCATGTCCCCTGGCCTGCAATTAGAAGAGGAATAGTAGTTGACTCTTAATCGCCATGATGAATCAGCTTTCATAATTCCCTTCTAATAAGAAGGTGGTCCTTTAATAGTTATTTTTTCTGAACATTCATTGCAGGTAGACTTAATGAAGTGGCAAGATTTTCTTCAGTCATACATGGTAATGTAGAATGAAAGTCTTTGTATATTGGGGCTAGATCTGTTTTGAGACAACATCTGTGAACAGGAAGTTTTGCTTCCTGTTTAATAAGAAACTGTCCCTAATTTTTACAGGCATTATCTTTTTACTCGAAGACATTTGTTGGGACACACTACTTGATGGTCTGTGTTTTCAAGCTGTGATTGCAGAAGGAAGGCAGCAGGAAAATAGTTCTATTTAGCTGACAAAGGCAATTAGTCAGCAGGGATATAATTCTGCCCAAGAATGTCTTTTTGATTTGAATGGGATATATTTACCTTTCTAATGTGTGGTGCTGGGTTGTAATTGCTAAGTATCAGCATCCAGCTGACTAGTTCCAAAGCAGATCTAGAAGAATAATTTGACAGGAAATGCTGATAGCAAAATGTGCTGAGCTGATTTTGTGCAGGTAGTTGAACAGTTGTTTGACCTCTTTCACACCATTGGTGGAACTTCATCATTATTGTGTAATTATAATAGCGATGTGTTGTAGAAAGTAAGTGGCAGCTCTTTTCCAAATGGATTAACCTCAGAACACTCTGTCTGCTGGATAACTTCTTTGATTTTAATAAAATTAATGGTTGACCCCTAATTATTCAGCCTTCCTTGCATTCCCTCTTAGGCTCACTGTATTGCTGAGGCATCAGCACAAGAGCCTGTAAACACATCTGGAGCATATGATGGATAACAGGTCCAATTTAACAGGTTATTTCAGAGCATGCATAGAAAATTGGGATCTGTCCAGGATGCAGCTGGAGGTGGAGTCAGTGGTGGGCCTCTTTGGTCCACCTCCCAGGGGGTTATCATTGCTGCTACAACTGGAGAAGTGGACATTTAATCATCTAACACCATGCAATCTGAAAGAGTTTTTCAGCTTTCACCAAAAGGTGCTTGAAGATTTTCCTCAAGCCCTCCTCAAGAACCTCTTTCAATGTGTTTGGAAGAATAAAATGTTGCTGAGGTGAAAAAGGAAGCTAGAGAAAATGAATAACTTGGTATCCCAGTGGTAAACTGTTGTGGTTTTTTTTCCATGGGAAAGGACATGAGACCAATGTTTAGTATAAAACACTCAAAGAGGTTTTAAGGGAACCCATGACTTCAAAGTGAATAGACCGTAACATAACTGAAGCTCTTACACTGCAAGGAAGAACAATTTTAAGATTTAGAGAGCCCCATCCACCCAGTACTCTGCAGCCTGGTTGTTAGAAAGATAACCTAGAAAATATAAAGGTATTTGACTGTCAGAGAAAGACGGCAACTGAACCTAAAGTCTCTTTGTGTCACTGGTCTGAGCACTGAGATTTTTAGATTTAAGACCTGCTGATTTTGCTTTCCATTTTTTTTTTTTTTTTTTTTTTGGACACAGCTAATGTAGATGGCTATAAACTGCAAAAAAAGGATTCAGAATAGAAATCCCAGCTAGACCTATATTGCTCTTGCTGCCTAGATTTAGTCTGCTAGTCCCTGGAAGGGGATGACCTGCTTGCTACTTTTTGAAATCACTCTCAGGTCTCATCTTTTTCTTCTGTAAATTACAATCCTGAATGAGTTTTCTGCTCTACCTCAGTGATGTAGATTTCAGGAGGTGGTAAGATAGGCTGGCATGTAGGTTCCTTCCAACTATTCTATTCTATTCTGTTCTGTTCTGTTCTATTCTATTCTATTCTATTCTATTCTAATTCTATTCTATCTGGATGAGGATGGTAGTCCAGTGCAGGCTTGTCTGAGTGGTGTTCTATTTAATGGAAAAAACAAGTTAGAATACTCTCCTAAAGGAGCACAATGCAAAGTGGAATCCCTCAAGCAGAATAGCTGTCAAGTTGCACTAAAGGTTACCGTACATTGTGGTTATTTCTTGAAGAGCTGACATTCCTAAACTAGCAAGCAAGAAATGCCAGCAAAGCAGAATAATATGAAAGCTTGTAATTTCTTCCTTACATCCCACACTTTAGTTCTAGAGTGATTAGAAGGCAGAGCTGGGAACAGGAAAAAGGCTTTCAGTGAAAGAGATGCTGATGACGGGCATTTGTCTGGCAATTCCCTAAATTCTGTGGCATGTGCATGATTATTTTGATATAGGGGATGCATTGAAGAGAGCTGACATGTTTCATGACAAGAGCTCTAGTAAGACCATGAAAATGTGAGTAGCATGAGCAAACTAATTTCACTGAAAAAAAAAAAAAGATGTCCTTTCCCTTCAGTGGGCTTGGATTAGATGTTGTAATGCTAGCAACTGATGCAGAACTGAGAAACGAAGTGCTAAAAATAAAAATAAACAAGGTTATTTTGCTAAGCTCAGAATATGTCTTTCTTGTGTGAAAACACTGCCATTCAGCAGCTGGACATCATTCCATTTTCTCAGACATAAGCTGAATATGAGGGAGGACTGGTAAAATGTTCAGCATTAGCATGAGAGCCGGTGATGAATTCCTATTTGAAAACTTCTGACTGAAAAACAAAGCAACTGAAAACAGAGCATTTTACATCTGAAAGTCATCTTGCTCCTGAAGTGATGTATTTTAAGTCCTTGTCAAAACAGATGGTCACCATTTTTTTCAACTGTAAGAATATTTTTGTATCTACAAGTGGATACCTCTATAAAAAATGTTTATTAAAAATATCAGAACAAAGCCTTCCTTCCCCAAAGCCATATGTAACCATATGACCATGAGTTCACGTGGGTCAATTCAACTAACAAATATTTTGGGGTTTACCTCATCTCCAAGTCTTCATTTTCTTGTGGTACAAATTTGTACAAGGCAACATAGGTGTTCATTTGTAACGTGCTTTTATAAAATGGTCCCTTCAAGAAAAAAGAGAAAGAGAAAATTTAAATATCTGTTCTGTACAGGAATTTGATTTACTTTGTAAGACATGGAGGAACCAGGACCTGATCTTACAATAAATTAGCCAGAACCATCTCACTCCTTTCACAGCGTGGAGGACTATAGCCCAGATACATTGCAGGCCATTAAGGCAGTAAAAATCTTCATGTAGAAATAAGATTATTTGAACCCCAAGATCAAACTCCAGGCTTCCAAAGAACATAAGCAGAAATCTGCACAAGCTGGTCTTCAGGGTGAAATCTTAAAAACGACTTTGCCTTTTGCTCTCTGCAGTGTATGGCTCTTATGAGCCCAGTAGTGTATTATTGGCATTTTATAAGGTGTCTATTATACATTCTCATTAAGGATGGAGTTAGAATCATACAGTGCACAGATCTAAAAGTTAGGGTACAAAAATCACTTTCTTAAAGTGATTTTAATGTGTGAAAGCTTTCTGTGCTGGGCTTTCCACAGAGAAGACGAGCTACTCTTTCTGCTCACTTTTTCCACTGTTAATCTGGTGGAAAAAGAAAAAAAAAAGGGAGCTAAAATAAACGCCAAATAATTTTCAGAATCAAATCTGTGGTTTTTATGTTACAGCAGTTCTATTGTAATTACACGGCCTCCACACTGGATCTTTTGTATTCACAACATCAATTTGCATTACATAGAGAAACATAAAAACAACCACAAAGGGTAAACCAAAAAGCCATTCAGTACTGTGCATGGCTTCTGTCTGTGGCCAGTGGCCCAGAAATGGTATAAGAACATGACAGTCAGATATCAGTGCCCCAGCAGACCTACTCAAGATCCTCAGACAGCTATAAAAACAAGACTTTTGTATGACTTCCTGTTCCCATTGCATTTGCACAAAATTTATGCTCATACCGGGGAATGTATACTTTTTGGTTCTTCTCCAAAGTGTTCTGTGCCATTTTCAGAGTATGTAAACACTGAAATAAAGCAAACACATGGCATATTAGGAGTAGTTTCAGACTCTTCACCCAACAGCATCACCTTGTTTTTTGTGATCTCTTTGCTTTCTCCCTTATTTTCTTTGATTCCTTGTGCTCTCCTCTGAACCCTTCTACACTCCTAACAAAACCATGTATCCTGCTGGCATATGACACAATACCCTCAAGAATTTATAATTGTAACAAAAAATAATTTTGATCAGATGAATATACACAAGTACAGCACTAGGATCAGAACCTAAGTGCATTACTATTTAAAGTCCAGCAGCCTTTTTCTCACATTGAATACTGTGTTTCCATTTTCAGATAATCAGTATTTCTATTAAAAAACCTGATGACC
>JAYRBT010000082.1:47883632-47898367 GCA_036023395.1 Myiotriccus ornatus
AGCAGCCTTTTTCTCACATTGAATACTGTGTTTCCATTTTCAGATAATCAGTATTTCTATTAAAAAACCTGATGACCGTATATGAGCAATATTGAGGTAGGTGTGTATGCAAGACCCCTTCTTTCTCCTCTTCATCCTCTATCTCTAAATGTTTGATAGCCTTCTTTGATCCCTCTCTCCACTAGTCCATGCCTGGGCTGCACTGGATATGCTTACTCTCTCTGATTTTACAGGAGGTTTTCAGACCAGGAAGAGTAAACTGAGACACGTATTCACCTGTAGAAGTGAAAATTTTCTTCTAAGTTTCTAAATCAGAATCTCTTAGAATAAGATAACAGTCACAGCACCTAACATACCTCATATCTAATCTATTGTAACTGATTCATGAGCTGTGCTCAGTTGTCTCACTAGAAAAACCACAGTGGCTTTATCGTATTGACTGAATTCCCCCTTCACATTTTAAGAATTGCCTGGTGTTTCTTACTTCTGGATAAAGTCTGAATATGACTTTACTAGCTGGAGTTTTTGAGCATCTAGAACCATCAGTGTCTTCTCCCACCATTTATGTCTGCAGGTTTTTCGAGCGGATGCTGGATTTTGTAGTCTCCAGCAATTCAGAAAAAATAACCAAAGTGGTAATAAGTATCAGGCTGACTGAGCGCGTTTTCTTTTTGTTTCTCTGTCACACAGTTACATGCATTCAGGGAAAAGAAGTTCCAAAGAACAACAAACTACCGAATTCTTCTCCTCTGCTCTTTCACTTGCTTACCCTTTCTTCCATTAACACTTATTTCTGGGACTATTCTACACTGTAAGTGACAACCTAACAGAGATTCTGTGACGAAGCTTTATGTGGGAAATAGTAGGGTTCTTTGATAGTAGAGAGTTGTACTTCAACATTGAAAAACAATATAGAACATCTGTTGTATCCTGTAGCAAGTAGAAGATGGGTAAAATGGCAGCCACAGCACACATAGGAAATATTTTGTACCAGGTTACATGCATCCATGAGCACACAGAAGCATATATTCTCTGATAAAACGTAAGACAATGCTGTAGTCATAAAGTCCAATATGTGAATATGAAGACAGCATGTAAGTTGATACCTGACACATTTAACCTGAAAATACCACAAGCTGTTGTCCAGGTGGCCTGACTGTGGCTGAGCTGGGCCTCAATATGCTTCTCACCAAGTCCTGTTGCAAAGGCACTCTGACCCTGCAGACTGTCACAAATACCAGAGGAAAACCTTACAAACAAGCCTAATTTCCCTTATCTTTAATATAGGGGTATATGTATGTCTGACATCTGTATGAAAGGATGTAAACTGCTTCCATTACAATTTGGCAGTGTTTAAATCCTTCTCAAATTACTGTGCTTTGTTTATCACGTCCAAAGGAAAGGGAGTTAGGGAGGCAAATTAAAGGTGTTCTGGTGAATACTGAGTTGGGTAACTAGCATCAGGACTGGGAGAAAGTAATTTACCAGACAAAGTAGAAGTATTTCAGCTTTGTAATTGGGTGTAATTGGAGTAATTTCTGCTTGGTGAAAATAAAGCCAAGTTGCTCGTGTACAGCCCTGTGAACTGTGGAGCTGACCCAGCAGGTGGGGAAGGAACTGAACTGTATCCTTGTGTTTGCTGAGAAGTGCTCACCAAACATGGGTTTGCAGGGGGGGGGCATCCCATATTTGACTCAAGGGGAAAGTGCTTAAATCCTTGTAGATCACAGGCTCATACATGTCACCTAAAATACATTTTGGCTTCTGGGGCTTTTGTTACAGATGGCAATTCATGGCAGTGAAAGAGTGTAACTGGCCTAGAGGAGGCTGAAGGGCTAGAAATTAGGTGTGCCATCTCACAGTTGTAAACTGGGAAGCTTTGCTTCATAGGATGTATGCCAGGTCCCAAATGAAAGAATCTGCCCTTGAAGTTGTTGTCATAGGAGTCTGTGGGAGCAATTACATGGCTGCAGATGTACTGGGTCCTTTCACCCTCCTGCAGGCTGTGTCTTTGCTGCTGTTTCCCTTTACCAAAGATATTTTTAGAAGAGAGTATTTTAATAGGGGGAAAAAAAAAAACCAACAAAACAACCCAACACAAAACAACCCAACTGGAATGGACCTGAGTCATCAAGATATTAACGTGGAACTGCCTGATAAAGAGGCAGTGGACAACTGAGGGAAAAGGAGTCATGAATCACCCTGTAAAATCATTTTGAATTTAGTCTGTTAAATTTTTAATCTATGTTTAGCTTATGATCTCTGGATATTAATAAGAGGCACTCAAATCTGAAAGCCATAGAGGCATATAGTTCATATCTCCACACAACAGAAATCCATCTATTTTCATATTTGTTTGCCCTAGCAGCAGCAGACAAAAAAAGAAAAAAAACAGGATTTTTTATACTCTGAAAAGGATTTTACCATTTCCATAGCTTGTGAAAACAGTGCAGGCAGTTTATTAAAAATCTACCAAGAGGAAATTTTTGGAGTGACTGATGCATAATTTATACCCTGAGCCTCTGAAGGATGGATTGTAAAAAAGCCAGTGCTGATCAAAGGAATCGTTAATGTGCCGCGGAAGTTATTTGGAGGTTTGACACATGCTGAGTTTTTAAACTAATCTCTTTAAGTAAGTTCCTTGAATGCCTTTCAGTGCATTCAGTGAATACGGATCTCAGAGAAAAAAAGTTTCTTTGGGTTTCAGAAATGAAACTTCTGACTAACAGAGAAATAAAAAGTTATCTGAAAACTCAAACAGGGTCAATTTAATCTCAGGTGGGCAGGATTAAACAATGTGATGGAAACTGAATTCTATATCTTTAAACAGGTCAGGTCAACTTGCAGTTGCAAGAGTGAAAATCTAGAAAAATTGTCAGGAGAAATCAGATAACATAGAGGACATGTTCATGAAATGAGAGGAAGGAAAGAACTGAACAGAGTGAGGAGAGGTGATAGGACAAAGAAGGGAGGAAAGGAACAAGAAGATAGCATAATATAAGAATGGACAGCTGAAGCTGGTATTTCACCTACATCAACTGGTAGCCTCATATAAGTAGCACTGGGGGTGCTATGAAGAAAAAGCTGTACTCACTATGATTTGTTTATGTAATGTACATATTATGAGATTCAGCAAAACACACTTCAGGCGCTGCTAGAGAAGTTACTCTGATGGTTTGGGCCTGCAGTTTTACTTAGCAATAACCCTTTGTGTTTATGACTTCCCTCACCATGACCAAATTTAAGAATGGGATCACAAACACCAGCTTTTGGTGGCAGAGATTTCACTACTAAGCTCTCGATTGCTGTGATGGTCTTTAAATCTCATCATACTAAGGCTGTAAAAACATTACTTTTGCACTTCAAATCAAACAAAGGAATTGGGCCATTAATATTACTGGGGACACGCTATAGTTGTATTAAGAAGTTGTAATTATAATCAAAATTCACTGTGTTGCATGTTTTACAACATATGGACATATGGATATTTTATGATCCATTTTCTGTCCCAAAGAGGTTATGGTATATAAAAAAATGCAGAAAAAGCAAACATATGGAAAAGAAAGAAAATATTCTTTTTATTCCACTTTGCCGCTGTGGAACTGAAGCATGTTAAGTGGTTGGTCTACAGTCTTGTTCATGAAGTGAAGATAGGAGACAGGGACTGAGCCTTGTTCAGTTTCACCTCTGGACACACCAAATTGAGAAAACTGGGACTTGAATTTCATCTCAGTGGCAAAAAGCATTCCCCAAATACTTGCATCAGCTCAGCTTCTGCTTTGAAAACTGGAATGTTGCTAAAACATGGACATGCCACAACCTCCCATCTGAAATAGTTTGTACAAAGGCCTATAAACCAGAAGATGTTGTGCTGGTCTGGTTGCACTCACCACTGTTGCTGCGTTTCCTGCTTATGTCAAGGGTGCCTGCAGAACTATTGCCTTCCTCTGGAACTTCTACCAGGTCAGCTGTCTGCAGGAACAGAAAGAGCAAATGAGACAGGATGAGCCAGAAAAAGTGACCAATGAAGTGAAATAAAATCATAGCAAGAGTCTTTGGGAAATGCAGTACTTGGCTGCTATCAGAGCAGAGCAAGTCAGCCTAATGGGATTGCAGAACACATTGGGTCTAGTGATGCACAACACATATCTACTTCACAGGGAGCAGTAAAAGCCAGGAAAAAAACCCTCCAGACCAAATTTGCAATCTGGAGTACAAAAGATTTCTGCAGTATAAAATGAAGTGAAAGTTAAGGAACAAAGGATTATGTCAAGCAATGTAGTTCTCTGTACCAAATATAAAGAGCTTGAGGGAATTTGCAGATTCTGAAGGTATACTAAATAGTTACCTACCAAGGAGAGTGGACATTAGTTGAAACTATTGACTATTAATATATTAGCCCTGAATATATTATTCAGTAAAATAACTGTAATATAAGGGTTGTTTTAATTCTGTTAAAATCCTGTAAAAGAAAGAACTAGAGTGCCATGGAGCTGACACAGTCAGCCTTTAAATATCGGGCCTCACTTTCTTTTTAAACAGTCATCTGGCTGGTATGGTTAGGGAAAAATGAAACCCAAATGTTGTTGTTAGAATTACTATGATTTCTTACTTGTACCACATTAATGTCAATCATGATTAGGGACCCAATGTTCTAGAGTGTAGAAAAACGTGGGATGACATAATCTTAAGCCTCAGAAGTATACTCTGCATAAGGCACCAGATTCCTTGGTTGGGTAGTCAGCTTCTCCTTGTACAGCCCAACAGGAGCCAAGAGCTGCTCCAAACAGCTCTATCCGAATCTGACCTTAACAAAACTTCAGTTACTGAACTCTCTAAGTCTTTGATAACCATAAAAAACCCAAACACTGAACTTGAGTCAGGTGCTTGCTCTAATCTGAATAACTATAAATCCTGACATGCTCCTAAGCTTTATTTATTTCTTGTTAACAGTATTTTAAGACACATGAAGGATCTAACTTCATTATTCCATGACATTTGTACTGTACACATAGCTCTCTCTATTGCTTTGCAGACCTTTTCCTGCATCACAGAAAAAAAAGCAAGATGAGGAGCATTCACTGCTTTCGTTCAGGGAGCACAATCTGAATTGCATTATGGATTTTATATGTGGGTTTTTTTCTTTTACTAATGTTGACAACAAAGCTTTTGTTTTTTCACCACTTTATTTCTCCTATCTAGTATTTTCCTAGCTACTTCTCCATTCAGGGAAACTAATGAACAAAGAGGTTGAAAGTAGACTTGTGCCACAGGTGTCTTGTGGCTATCCTCTTTCGCTTGCTATTTTAAGAGCCTTCTACTTTACTGCTCTGTTACTCCTTTTTTTTTAGGCTCAGCCTTTTGCAGCAGGTCAGGCTTGCCTTATGTCTTGCCCAAAAGGGTTATTCCAGGATGAGAAGGCACTGTTATAGCAATGTTAGCATGGAGTCAGTGTAGAGCATATCTATGGATTTCTAGTTGCTGGATGGAGAAAAGGAAGACTGGCTTTCTTGAAATAGTACATCCCAGATATTTTTCAGCTCATTGTTATAACATGTTCCTCAGTCTTCATAGACTAGCTTCGTAACTGCTGATTAGCTTCATATTTTGTTGGGTACTACTGCATATGGGATATGTAGTTACTGTTTCTTCAGGATATACTTCATCCAAAACTTCCTGAAATGACCTCAGTTACCTTTAATTATTTTTAAGTCAAGAGTTATATGACAAATACTCTAATAGAAATGGTAGAGCTACGAATCTGCTTTTGATAGGAGCTGATGTACAAAAAAATAACAAGAAATGGATTCACATTTACATCACCTCAAGTGCCTTTCTGTATAAATGTGGGTTGCAGAAGCACAGTTTTAAAGCAAGCAGTAGGTAGTAAATCTGGAGCATATGGCCTCTTTCTTTTATGGGAAATGCAGAATCCAGGCTGAAAAAATCACAGTGTGTATGTCCGCACTGCTCAGTCATGTTAAAAATACCTTGGCTAGTTCAGAGGAAGATGGTTATCTCTACTTTGTGCAGAGACATGAATTCCATGCAGTCTGGAATCTTCATGGCTGTAGGGGTGAGGCACAGATCCCAGGCTAGTCACCTTTGCTTTTAACTACCTTCAGCAGCAGCAGCTGTGCTACACTGACCCAGAGCTAGGCCTTTGACAGCTTGGACATCACCTGTGAGGCAAAGTAGTACCCTAAGTGTCACCACGACCCTGGTATCCCTAATTTGGTGACACTGCAGAACCCTGAAGCACATTCCAGCTCTCAGGGCCGGGACATGGCGCAGCTGCAGAGCCCTGTTGCTGCTGTGAGCCTCACAGCTGCATTGAGAGGAGCAGAGCAGCACAGAAGTGAAGATCACTTGTGAAAGATCATAGTCACTGTGCACTGTTAACTACACATATGCTTCTAAGGCCTCTGTGTCATGCCCCTGTTCTGGTCATTAGTCAGTGTCTATTCCCAGGTCACCATCAGTTTTAAAGCTCCATGGTCCCATGATTTGTTTCAGGGTTGTGTCTGCCCCGGTTTTGTCCTTTTCTCAATCCACAGGCTGGCACTGGCAAAATTTATGGTTTCCAAAATCTGTTTATTCAATTCTCTAACATTTTCTATTTCCTGTATGCTGACACATGTTATATTCTCTCTCAGCTTCAATACCCCAGGGAAATTCCTGTAACGAACTTGCGTTTCTCATTCTACACCCACACTCCACCTAGTTATGATCAGCTCCCTTGGGTAAGCTGACACAGCATTCGTGATTTCTATGCTTGAGTTGTCATTTATAATTCAACATAATGCTTATTGATTTAGAAAGCAATAATTACATTTGTAGAACTTCTGTTTCAAAGTAAATTAAATAAATGAAAGAAAGAAATGTAATCACAATGCGACAGGTGGTAGAGTCACTTTGGGTTTTAAAAATGAATGGAAATTACCAAATTTCTTTTGAGGCATAAACAGAAGTAGATAGAGGACATGTCCCTTAATACATCCCTTGCAGACTTCACTTAGTTCTTGCTTGAATTTGTGTGTCTTCTGTCCCATCTTAGATGAATTGATGTCTGTTTAGAGTCCACTTTTACCACCTTACAGTTCAGTCATATAAGTGAGCATATATTTAAATGCAGGGAAATGTTGTACCAAACATATACAGATATTAGCACAACTTGGAATTAAACATATGAGTATGTTTTAAGGCCTGGAGATGAAATCTTATCATGTCTCTGTGCCTGGTGATTTTTATTCTTAGGTGAGTGCAGAAGAGATTGTCAGGTAACGTGGGTCTGATTTTTAGACATGACAATCAGCTTTAGCCTTTAGTGTATTCAGGTATGATTTTTTTTTGGAGTAGTGTAGAGTTGGGAGGATCTTTTTGGAAAGAAAGAGAACATCAAACATAGGTTTAAGTGCCTGTTTATGAGAGGTTGAGAGTGTATGAAATGTTCTTTCAGCATCATTGAAAGAGCTCCTGATGTCATGGGTTCCAACACTGTTGAAATAGCCATTTCTGTGAGGAAGAAATTGATAACTATATTACTTTTGGATATATCAAAAGCAGGGCTAAGGGAACTAATATTCACCTTGTCCTTCTCCACCTCTTCTGCCAGAAAGTGACTTTTGTGATAGGAGAGAGTGAATGACAAAAGTTAACATAAAGGCAAAAAGCTCCCTGTCTGGATACAACAACCTGAGCACACTTGCCTATATTTGGGTTTTGGGGAGAGACGCCCAAATCTGTAATGCCTCCATCCCATGATTCTACACTGGACCGGGTGAGGGTGCCAGTCCACTGCCTTGCTGTAGTAGCATTAGCTTAATTTTGGCTGGGAAAAACTTATGCTGTGGATCTTGCACTTTTAAATCTATGTTCTGAGGACTTCAACCCATGGCTATCGCTTGTATGAAGGGTAAATGCCCACCACCAGCAAAAGGAAGCATGCATCTACTCCAGCATGACAGTTAAATATGTCTGTTACACATCTACATGGACATGCAAAATAAAAAGAATAATATTTCCTTTTCTGGTACAATAAAAATAGTTTATTCATTTAATAGTATTTTTCTCTTTTTCTCAAGAGTCATCTAAGAGATACTTAAAACTTCAGTTTGCAAAAATAATGTATTTTCTGGTCTCAATTTGGAAGCTGAGAGTAAGATTTTTTTTTTTTTACAGTATTTTTAGTTCAGTTTGAAATATTGAAACTCTGAAACTTTTGGGAGTTCTGATACAAGTTCAATATCTGTTGCTCCTCTAGAAAGGTAATCGAAGAAAGATGTGGTATACTTACAGAGTTTCTGTTGGGAGAGTCAGACCCACTCCCAGAACTTCCCTTTTTGGTTTTCTGGGCTAAAGAAGTCCCAAAGCGGAGAGTTTCATACACAGGGTCAACCTTATTTCCACAGGCTGCAACAAAAGGAGAAAAATATGCATCAATACCCTGAAGATATTTCTGGTCACGTTCCTCTTCACTTGGAGGAACACCTGCCTGTACCAATATGTTGGAGTGTATGCTTAGTTGAGAGACTATCCTGATAAAAAGTGTCTGATAAACTTAATGGAACTGCTCTTTCCTAGCAATTTTCTGCTGCCTCTCTACTCCCATAAAGATTATTCTCCCCTCATACAGGCTCTTCAGTTCTTGGCCATTGTCTTTTCTCTCTTCACCTGCCAATCTCCTTCTCTTGTCACCACTGCTGCTGCCTATGCTGAGGTAAGGAAGACAAAGTACCAGGAGGTTTTAGTCCATGTCTGTTTCTACCATTGACCTCTTGGGTTGCTCTCACCAGTAGACACTTGAAGGAAAAAGCTCTTCATTGTACCTGAGCATCCTTGTCATATGGGTGGGTCTTTGTCTTGATCCATCTACCCTCACAGTGCTCCTGCTTGGCTATTGCATAAAAACAGGATGGCCTGGACCTTCGCTGAAAGGTACTGACATCCCCACTCTGGGGCTTTATGGACTCTGGAGGCAGGCATGAGTAGATACCTGATTTTAGGGATGCGCTCTACCTTTTTAAGCTCAGACTAGGGTTTACCAGAAAGGCCATCACCCCACTGGCATATGTCTGTTCAGTTCTCACTCCCATTCTTCCTCATAGCTAGCCACAAAAGCCATCTCCCATGGAAAAAAATGGGTGTCTTCAATGGGCACAAGCAATCTCAGTCCAGACTCTCTTTTACATATTATTAGCTCTCAACCTCCCTTGAAATACAAGGTAGTAGACATGTAGAATACACTACATTTGAAGCATTATGTAGAAGGGAAATTTTAGCCAAAGTACTCAAAAAATACAAGATATTTTGGATTTTGAGTAGAGCAAAGCACTTCTTATTTGTTAGCCAGAGTTTGTTCAAAATGTTTCTTATGATAAAAATAATGAATACTTTTTGAAAAGAGAAGCTTTGATGAAATCCTTGTAACTCATTTTTTTTTTAACTGCTGAAAACAACAATGCAAGTGTCCTGAAAGAAGTAATTTTAAACTGACTGCCTAGGTTTGGTTTTCATTTTTTTGCACTTCCAGATTTGACTGGTTAGAGTAGCAGCAGGGAAAAATATTTTCCTGAATAAATTTAACTTCTCAATTTCAAAATGTTTTTTCTTTTTCAGGAATATGGTATTACAGTGAGCAGAAAATGGTCTTTTAAATGCTCTGAAAAACTGTAGACATGATCAGTAAGGAAAAATATGAGGAAAGTAAGAAGAGTGCATGAGAAAGGACAGTAACATAGTGACATCCTTCAAAAGCCAGACCAGTAATTTGAATGTCTCCTGCTGTTTTGATCTCTCTGTCTTTTCTTTATTTCTTCCCAGCTCAGACCTTCACCTCTGTATTCAAGTGCTTCTTCACTTTTAAGTTCCTGCCTTGATCTCAGGTAGTTATTATTATCAACAGGGTAATTTCTAAGAGGTATGTATATGGGGTTTTGAGTGAAACACACAATAAACACACCCTCTCCTCTTCCAGCTTTGTATCTTTGAAGTGGTCCTTTCCTGAGATGGCAGAAGGACATGCAGTCACCGAAAGGAGCTGGAAGGCTGCTGAGGGTAAATACCATGGCTGGAAATCTGCCGCTGCTGTTGCAGAGCACTGCCAAAGGAAGACTGAATGGAAAAGCAATCAAAACCTACCAATCGGCATCACTTCTTTGATGCAGCCAAACTGTTCATGAATGAGTAGTGGTGAGCTGTAGTACCGTCGAAATCCCTTTGGCTGGAGGGAGAAAAAGCAAAAACAAGTGAAGGGCATTGCTGCCTTGATTGATGTCACAGAAATAGCCTCAGCTTTTTGGTTAACGGTGTAACAGTGTGGCAAGCCTGGAAATTTGCCTCCTGTTGCTCAGTCACTGTAGGGTTTAGAAATGGTGGTTTATTTGATTTTTCTCCTGGGAAAAAACAATTTCCTGTATTTATGTGGAAGGAGGTGCTCATTTTCAGCTCCCCTTTTTCTTTTGTCTTTCACTAAAGCAGCACTAATTAATTGCAGCCTAAGTGCTGAATCATCAGAGGTTCTGGGAAGTTTCCTTCTCCCTATTTTCTTATATAACATGAACTGGCATTGTTTTGCATTTGTTATATATCTGACTACCCTTCCCCACTCTACCTTCAAATCCTCATGTTCCCACATATACACTTGGGAAACCCAAGAAATTTAGAGCCTTTCTATAGGTTTTTCTAAGTTTTGCTGCTGACTGTCTGCAGCTTTCATTGCTTTTTTTTTTTTGTCTTGTAGGTTCAAAAAGCTCTCCACATTGTCACCAGATATCCCCTCAGTGTACATTTGTAGAGAAATGTACTATAACAATTCAAGCTGTATCACTAAAGAATACCACAATATGGCAAATATTGTGGCCCTATACAACTCTAAAAAACATTCTTAGAAGGTTAAACATTTCCTGTTGACTATTTAATATCTTAACTCAGTTCTTATCATTTGATTAGTACTCAAAATGAAGGTGCTGGAATCTTTGCAAATGCCTTTTAAGGCATTAGAGATTCACAAATGATCTCTTAGATTTCTAATGTCTCTAGTCTGTGAGAACTTCTAGTCATGGTGAAAAGTGGAAAAGATTCACAGAAATATGCATATTTTCCATATCCTACGTTCAGTATACATCAAAACCTGACAGACAACTAGTTCTTCAGCTAAAGAGCTGCAGTATAGGCTCAGGAGTGAGTGGACTGATAATCTTGGTTTCCTAGAGGAATACATTCTAGATTCTTCAGCCTCGGTTTACCTCCAAGGTAGATTCAGATGCAGCATGAGTACAAAACTCCTATGACTTTGCTGACAACTTCCTCGTGTAAATTTGGTGTCTATTATTCTGTTTCTGTAAAATAGTGACCACAAGAGCTGAGGCTGGAATCAAGAAGTTCATGAACCAGTTACCTTGATGCAATATTTGGCTTGTCTGAGGCTTGCAATGAGGTCATTCAGCTCTTCACAGGCCAGCTTCCTGTATCAGAATGCCTCATGCTAGAACTGTGATTATGGTTTAAGCACATAAAGACTTGCCTCAAGGATATAAACAACAATAGCTTTCACTGAACCCTCTTGGAGAGAAAAGATGTTTCCAGTGAAAGGTGGGTTTTGTAGTCCTTTTTCAAGTCAATACTTGCATTTTTTCCATCATTTAACACAGTGAAACTATTTGGTTTTAGCTCATATTTGTCCAAGTGCGTACAAGTTGCAACAAATCTGAGAACACCTGAAACATGAATATATATATTCAGTTTTCATATTCCAAATGGTCTTTTTTTTCCAAAAGTGACCAAAAGAACCATATTCCCATAAAAGTCAATCACATGGGTTAAAATGGTCCAACAACTAAGGTGTTGTGTCTATACAGAAGCAGGCTTCTTCTCTTCCCAGCCACCAGCTTAGAGATTGCTTCAAACTCTTTGTCATCATACTGAAATATCCTTTGGTTTACGTTTTAAGATGAATTACATTTTTTCTTCAAGCCCTAACAGTGGAAAAACCAGTAAAAAATAATTTGAAGGATTTTTCATTTGTTAAACTCCACTGAAATGTTTTGATTAATTTATAGTATTCATTGAGAGATTTACACTACAGCAAGTGCGGTTTAAATCAGGTAATCAATTCTGTTATTTATCTGAATTTGGATTCTGCAACTGCATTTTCACATCCACAAAAACAAAGCAGATTTGTGTTTTGGTTTTCTGTGGGTTCTTGAGTAGCAGCAGTTGAACAAATTGATAACATGGCACTACCTGACTTTACGTTTCCCACCTCAGTAAAGTGATCTAGTGTCAGTTCTGTTAATGCAGCAGCTAAATGCCAGCTGGGGGTGAGACACAGAGTACAAGCTGGTGCCTCCCATTTCGCTTTCTGCCTTGAGCTGCTCACTTACCAGCTTGCCCATGCAGCGCTGCTGTCCGATACTGTCTGCACACTTGTGATGGATGCTCATCTTACAAGCCTTACAGCGCAATCCGTGCTTAGCGTTTGTCCCTGTGAAATGCATGGAAATGATTTAATTAGACAAAATCAATAGTTTCCATGCATTTAAACAAATGACCTGAAAGAACTGACGGGGTCAGTTGCCATGGAGCAAATATTGACAGCTTTCTTTGCCTTACCTGCTTTTTAAAATGCCCATTTATATACACATTTTCTTTACAGCCTCTCCATTTTATGCATTTCTCCCCCAGGCTCTTTTCCAGGCTATTACTGCCCTTAGACGTATATACTGGATCATGCTCTGCTATACAATAGTCTTATCAGCAATGTCTCTGCCTCATGAACATCAAGCAAAATCCCTTTGCTAATTTGAAAAGGCTTCATATGAGAGCTGTGCAAGGCTGTGCTCCTGTGAAGGAGCACCCAGGCTCTGGAGCTGTCCTGGAGAGTTTGGCCATCGGTGGAGGCCTGGTGTCATGGGTGAGAGGTAGCTCTGAGGGCAACAAGGGCTAAACCGGCTCCTTTGCCATTATCCACCCATGGGCAAGCACAACCCTCTTTGTTTGGTTTCTTTTTCCTGCATGGTTGCACTTGGATTAGTGTACTATGAGAATTTTTTTGGTTACAGTTTCTTTTCAATTATAGATGCTCAAACCAATATTGACAATTGTGCTCAGGGATTGCTGCTCTCACCATCCCGGGCCAGTGCTCAGGGTGTGCTGAAAGGGCTCCCTGTGTGTCCCTGAGTGGAGCAGTGAGGATGCCACGAGTCAGACCTTGCTCTTCTTCACTGGCAGTGGAAAAGTTCTGTGTTACAGCTAGGGGAGCTACAGCAGAAATTTTGTCTTACAGAAGCAGACTTGCCCTACTTGGCCAACAGTATTTCTGCATTATCTTCAGTGTGGACCTACTCTTAAATGACAGACCCAAGTCTGTTTGCTTCCAGGCAGGAACAGTCACTCTTATTCATACAACCGTAACACTTCCTAAACCATGCATAAGCAGTCATGCTGCAGCAACTCTTTTATCCCCACAGGACTGGATAAACGAAATGAGTAAACAACACGTCAGTTCATTATCATCTACTGTGGGAGTGAGTAAGAAACAAGGTAGTAAAAAATCCCCTAAAAAACTCTTGACATTTTAACCAGCCTTCATTAGTCAGACATGATAGGAATATTAGTCAGAAGGATCCTACACCTGAAAGTACTCATGTAGCTCTTGGTTATTTAAGTAGTCAATGCCATGTGCATGCTGCTGGATTCATCCGGTGAAACACTACGTCTGAAAGAAGCACTTCAGGGAAAGTTTCATCAAGTTGGTGCCAAAATCCCAGGTTTGACAGGACCAGTCTCAGGCGAAGAGGTGCCTGAAGCACTTCCAAGCCAGATAAGGTAGGCTGAAGTAGCTGTGGGTGGTCGCAGTAAGCCAGGCTCAGATGTTTCACTTGTGTGCTTTTTGTAGGATAGGAAACCTCTCTGCCTTCCTAGTGAGACTGCTGGAGAGATGGAGAGTGAATGGGGTTGAGTAGGGTGTGCCCCAGGGACTTCCACGGAGTGAGGTCAGTGACTGCTCACTGCTTCTTGCCTACCTGGCCACTTTCAGCCCTCTCTCAGTACGTGCAGACATCTAGCAGAATTTACTAGACAGAATTTAAGAGAACAGAATTTAACATAGAATTTATCAGAACACATCCCTGTTTGTTTTGTTTCTTTTTCTTGTGTGGTTGCACTTGGATTAGTGTGCTAGGGGGACTTTTTCAGTTATAGTTTCTTCTCAATTACAGATGCACAAACCAATATTGACTCCAGCAGCTTTGTGCTTTTATTACTGATGACAAAATGCTGAATCACCCTTCCTGATGATCAACAATTGGCATTGAGGAAACAGTACTTCCTCCACATTTTTTAATTATATTTATAGGGGAGAATGAAAAAAGAAAAATGACATCATGCTTGCCTAGCAACACAACAATGCTTACATTGGATCTAATTCTCCTCTCACGCTGGTCTATACTGGCGTAACTCTTACCTGTTCTACCAAGTTATTCATAAGATTCAGCTGTGAAAAGGCAGACAGTCTCACAGTTCTTTCTGCTGGCTCTCTTATGCTCTTCCAGCCATTTTAATGTTAACATTACAAAGAGGATATTGGTCCTTACATGTTATAACAATGTGATCACAGAAGTTACACACTTGTCAATACAATTGTTCGCCCAAATGATGTGCAAAATGAATGTAAAGTATCTGTGCTGCTTTCAAAATTCAAACCCCAACATTTTCCAGAACAGAAATTTGTGATT
>JAYRBT010000082.1:47898467-47965666 GCA_036023395.1 Myiotriccus ornatus
GTGAAACTCTGTAAGACCATTACAAAAGAACATGCCGTATTTTACATGTGGGTAGCTAAGTAGTGACTTCAAAGGGGGGAAAAGCATTTTGGTCATCCACTTAAGTCTACAAGAAGTCTTTGTAAATCAAAATGAAATACCCTATACCTACAAAAAGTTTTGATCTTCAACTTCTTCTCAGTTCTAACTTCTTGGTTTGCTGTGGGACTAGCTTGGAAAAGAATTTTCATGTATCCCTGCCTCCCACTGAGGAATAACTAAGGGCTTAGAGAAGAGTCATTTATGCTGTACTTACACTTAAATATCATATCTCAAGCTCTGAAAATGGCATTTTTACTAGACACATCTTCTTTTTTCCACATGATAATTCTTTCTTCTTCAGTTTTATCCCCATTACACTAAATTAAACCACATAAGAGAACAATGGCTAACCTATTTCAAAACTGCATGCCAGGGATTAGACAACTACATATGAGCAGTGTATCTAACCCAAAAGTTCCTGAGATTCAGAACTGAGGCACAATCACAGCTCACATCAAGGAGAAGAGATCATATTTGATATAGGTGCAATGAGAGCAGGGTTTGATCTGTTGTATCAACTACTGGCATCCCATTTAAGCAAGCTTGTTGGCTTTGCAGAAACCTGAATGGAGCTGATTTTGGAAGGCATCCTGGTAGTTTGAAATAGTGAAAAAGTAGGCAGAACATGGATTTTGCAAGAAAGTTATTTAAAGCTGAGTGACTACAGTGAGAGTTCTATGGTCATGCACCAGTATAAGAGAGTTATTTCATTATGCCTAAAGTAGTGGCAGAGGATATAGCAATATGTTGAAACATTATTTGCCAATAAATTCCCCCAGATAGAATAAGAAAGTTAGGAATTTAGCCTGAACATACATTAAACAGGAGAAAATAACTGGTATTTGTGACTCAAAAAAGTAAAAAAAAAAAAGGACACTGACAAAGATAGTAATAGTAATAATTATAGCAATAACAACAGCAACACAAGAGGGCAGACTATTTAAGGAGAATTTGTATTTTTTACTGCACTACCATAGGGTACCAGTTGAAAACCTCTCTGCAGTGTGCTTATTCCCACTGGTTTAATCTTTCTGGAGATTGAAGCATGGGGAAGGAGAAGCGTAAGGAGCGAGTTCACATTTGAGGTGGTTACAGCAGTGTCTGGAATGGGCAGTGTTCCATCTAGTGAAGTCTAGGATACTAAAACACTTTCCTGAAGGACTTCGGCTGAACAAGCTCTGATGACCTCCAAGCCTGACCATCACTCTCTAGTTTGTTTCGTGCCCCCCTAAATAGCTGACAGCTTGATTGCAGCCTATTGTTTATTCCAAGCAGCAGATATTCCTCTGTGCCAACCTTAAAGTAAAACTGGAAGCTTCTGGTATAGTACTCACTGATATGTCTTAGCCCACCTGGAATAATTTTAGTTTGTGGTGGATCAGAAATACAGGAAATAAAGGCTTAGCAACTGAATAAACTTGGAGCAACCTAGCTACTTTTTCTATGGTTTTCATTCAAAGGGGAAGTAGACTAAGAGCTTTGATGGATTCTTTGCTATTACCTTCAAAAAGTAATCATCCCTCCTACCCTCTTCTCCAAAGACCCTTACTGAGGTTACCTAAGCCAATTGTTAAATATGGAGCAGGCTAGAACAAAGTTCTGCTCAGTCACTTTTTGATTGCAATCTAGGGATGTAATTGTCACTATTTTTATTCAAGGCACACTACTTCATTCACTGAACAGGGCAGACAATGCTCGATGAATAGGTAACTCTACTCAATATTTCTATTTTACTCTCCTTGGTCAGTGTGTGTCCATAAGTAGCATCTCCTGAGTACCACGCTAGCCTTGTTCCAAATACAAAGTGACTATTACCCTCATGAGCTTTCCAGTGGGCTCACCGTCTTTGTCTCTTGCCACAACTTGTATGGGGAGTCTCATTTGGGAGACTAAGGAGTAAACCTATCAGAGGTTTCACTAATACTATTTTGGTCCAGATGATGGTGCTTAAGTTGTAAAAATTGCAGACTCTAAAACATGGGGTTTAGAATGGAAAGTACTAGATATGTTTAGCTGGCTTCCAGTGTTCATGAACACAACTGTAAATGTAGTCATGAAAGTCATAAAGGGAAAAAAGGCAAAAACATTTGCACAAATGTCCTCTGTATCCTATTCGTTAATGTATCAATTATCTCATAGTCTGTAAAGGCTGGTATGCCTTTTGCAAACGAAAAAGCCAAAACTGACAAAAGAAACTATATTTCACGGAAAGTGGATGAGGAAATTTCATGTCAGAATACCTGAGTAGCTCTTAAATAAACTTACAAATGAGTCATTTTCCTCGCATACCAACTAATGTATCCAGGCACCTAGCACTGGAAGGATGCACTTTGAGAATGTGTTTTCAGAAGCAGGTCATGTTTAATAACACCTTGATAGAAATACTCTGTGACTGGGTCAGCTCCCATTTGAATAGCTAAACCAGTAGCTAGGTTTTCCAGAACAGTCACGGAAAACTGAATCTTAAACTGTTCTGATAATATGACCTTAAATAAAACTAAAAGGACACACTGCATCACTTTTGTAAATCTAAGCCTTTTTTGGAGGCAGCCTAAATGGAAACAGAACACCTCAATATAGGTGAATGGAAATATTTGGGAGGTAGAGACAGGCAGAGGAAACAGTGCAGAATTTGATTCCAACTCTTTGTGTGTCCTATAAAAGCAATTTAGTAACTACTGTGCATTTCAGGAAAGTGACATTTATTCTAAGGAAGGCAAATGAGAATTTGCTTGTCATGCACATGTGAAGGGAACCTGTATCATCTTCTTGGCCAGCACAGGTAATGCCACAGCACTGCTGGCTAATTTTTGCCCTTTGTTCCAAGACTCAACATAGGATTAATAGCTAGAGAGGGAGAACAAGCCCTACAGTCTGGAGAAATTTCAAAGAAAACTGCATATATTGGTAACAACATGATGTTGCGCTGACTGTATAAAGATAACTATGCTAGGCACTTATGTTAAAGTGCAGAACAAAAAAAAAAAAAGGAGAGCATAAAAAGATACAGGTCTGTAAAAGAAAGAGGAAGGGAAAGGGACACAAAGAGACTGTCACCTGCAGCTAATCCAGCTATGACCCAACGATTATTTTTTATCATTTCAGCTGAGAGGAACATACCAGTCAGAAATTATTTTTATTTAAAACTTGCACAAATAAATGCATTTAAAATTACATCTTTTCCATAACACTTCAACTTCTGCTGTGGGAGGATGATAAAAATAATGAGTGCCTTGCCCCTTTTCTTCCCAAATGCATTTACAGTTGTCACCAGGAAGCTGCATCCATGCCAAAATCTATGGGAAATGGAGAATTTTAAGCAAGATGAGCCAGTCTTGTAGCAGTGAAGGGTTTAGAATGTCACCTTAGAAGGAGGAAATCCCTGAAATGGCACTGGTGCCCCTGTGGTCATCTCCAAGCCTTTCTGCACCCTCCTCTCATGTCCCATTCTCCATTTTTAATTAATTAGTTTTGTGTAAAAGCTCTGATGCTGAAAGAGATGACTGTTTTCAAAAAGTCCTCTATGGCTACTTCCTGCCCCTGTGGGTGTCTGCTGCTGGACCAGTGCTTGCCCTCCTCCTTCCCCTGTTTTATCTCAATCAAGAGATAGAGTAGATTTGAGTACATCAGAGAATGGCACTTTCTACACAGGACACCCACATCTCTAAAGTTAAAAGCCTTGAGCTTAATTCCCTCAAATCATTAGGTTTGTAAGGATGAGCTGGGAAATACTTTTCTTCCTTTAGCCTCCCTGAATGCCTCCTGCTGCCTTGGGAACTACCGCTTTTCTTTGTCCTAATATCTGGCACCCTTCTGCTTCTTTTTCTTAACTGATGCTGTCCCACCACCTGCCCCAGATGACACTGTGGAGAGGACAGAGGCACAGATCCTCATCCAGTCATCAGGTGAGCTCTAGACCAAAGCCTGAACCCAGATTTCCCCAACCACCCTGGATGGCTGAGCACTGGAAGCCACTGCTGTCTGATTCCAGACTGATAATTCAAATTGTTGGGCACAGATTTGCCAGGTACATTGACTTACACACAAATATTCACCTCACATAAAATTACCAGTACTATTAACAATCCTACTATTGCACTTTTCACTGTTAAATACAGGACTAGATGGATTATTTAAAAAAAAAAAAACAAACAACAAAAAGAGGACATAATTTTTTGGTCTGCTGCATATCATTCCTAACTGAGCCACAGAAAATATATAATGGCAGTTCCTGGCATTGCCATTTTGAATATCCAAAAGTATTAATTTTCCTTTTGTAAGAAGATGAAATTGAACTTTACGAGTACCCTTCTATTTTGACGTGACTAGATAGCCTTTATTCATTTGAACACTATGGCAAAGGCACTTTTATGCATGAATAACAGATGTATAGAACAAAAAAGTTTAAAAAACAAAGAGAAAACTAGGCAAAAATCTTACTTAGGTAATTTTTCATAAATGATAGCAGCGTGGGATTGACTTCAAAAGTTTTATTCTTCAGTAATGGATTTTTTTTTAAAAATTAGGTTGTGGGCTTGGGTTTTTTTTTACAGTTAGATGTAGCAGTTTAAAATGTACAGAGTTTTGGGTGGGTTAAGTAGATAGTGCCTTGGGATGGGAGTATACTGTACAGGGAGGTCCAACAACATGTTGGAACTAGAGGAAGAACCCCTCCATCTGGGACCAAGCTGCCAGGTCTGAACCTGACACTTTGACTGGCTGAAGTGTCCTGTTTCCCTGAGTCCATCTTATGTCAGTCTAAACCAAATGGGGTGTGGAGAGAAGCTGGAACTTACATATTTATGTTCTGTAGAATAGGACTTGATATCCAATCATGGTGCCTATCCTTTCAAATTAATGAATTTTAGATTATATGTCACTGAGAGTATGGGTCCATTTGAGTGCCTACCCCAGTTTCTCCATAACTACATTCAATGTTTAAATAGCAAGAAAAGTTGCCTTGCATATAGGCAGACAACAAAACAGTGCATAAAATTAGAACTGACTTCCTAGTGACATAGTTTTCTTTAGAAATGACATGCTGAGAAAAAAATGAGGCAGTAATAGGCAGGTTTTTTCTGCAAGACTGTTATAGAGATGAAAAATATCCCTGCTAAAATAAAGTCTTTTAAAAATTTGGCCACAAGAGGTTTTTTTCTTTGCAAAGCACTTTTCACATATTCAGCAGCTTTGCTATAAAAGTCTGTCCCTGAAAGGAAATATCCACCTCCGTACTTCTTAAAATATCATCCCAGGGTTTTGATCGTCTAAATGTTAATTAAGATGCTGGAATGCCACGGTAAATAAACTAACAGCTATTATTGAAAGAAAAAGTCCCAGTTCTTTAGGCACTAAACATGATCAATCTTATCTAACCTTCTTTGCTCTGAACAAACTGGCACTGATACATCAACGCCTACTTTTCCAGACAATTTTCTAGACCGATGAGCCTGTGCTTGTACGTCTTTGCACTGGGCTGCTTTGCTGAGAAGGAAAACAGCCCAGAACACTTGGGCATAGACTTGCCTACGGGAGGTGATGCTGAACGGCTTCAGAACTGATGATGGTAGCAGAGCTGAACAGGACAAGGGAGCATGAAGAAATTAAACTTGGCGTGTTGTCCCAGTAAAAGACAAGCAGAGATCAATGGCTTGATGTCAGTAATATTAGTAAACCAGACCAATATTATTTGGTCTCAGTAATATTAGTAAACTCTTCTTGAGATGAAGATGATGAAAGTCAGATTTCAAATGATCTCTGTTGGCAGGCTTAGGTTATTTGCACTTGTGTTCTTACACATGTCGAAAGGAAAAGTCATCCAGGTGCAGCCTTTTTCTTCTGTGGTTTTAAATGGTTTGAAAAAGCAGTTGAGTTTTGTATGGCCACTTATATATGCCAAAACTTTTGTCTTTCAAGGACCTTGTACCATTATAGAGGAGCTGGAAAATACAAATTGAATATCTGAACAAAAATTATGATGTGAAAAGAAGAGCTGGGCTATGAGCTTGCTGAAAATGTGGGAAAAGAATTACACAAGAAACGAAAGAACAGTCTGTCCTCAACAAAGGGATTTAATGTCCTCACTGGTCTCTTAATGGATTTTTAACATTGCCTGTTGCTTATCATCATCATTATGGCTCTTCCTTCCTGCAGCACAAACACTCCCTCATCAGCGCAATGCCTCAGTGTTGTTCTCGGTCTGTGTTAGCACAGGCTGGCAGTGCCTGTGGTGACGGGCCTCGCATGGGAGATCCTGAAGTGTGACTTACCATGATCACAATTCCTCTCCCTCCCTCTTTTGCCCATTTCCCGGTAACTAGTGATGGAGATGGGAATTGGAGCTTCCACCTAAATCTAATGGCTGGTCAGGATCTGGCCACACACAGAGGTTTCTGCTCCAAAGCCGTTTCTTCTCTTGGATCACACATAGCTGAGGAGGTTTTCATCAGAAGCTACAATGTAATTGACACCATGATTTGTTTGGACCAGAGATAATTCAGGGTATCACCGTAAGTAACTGGGTAGTTATAACAGTTTGGTGGGATCAGTTCTCGGAAAATTTATTTCTACATTAAGTCACAATGTGTTTTTTCCTTTCAGAATTTTACAGTTGCATTTTATAACAAAGTGTGTTTCAGTTTCTTTTCCACATGGGAAATACGGAATCATAGAATCAATTAGGTTGGACAGGACCTCTGAGAATGTTGAGTCCAACTCAAGACCAAACACCATTTTGTCAACTCGACCATGGCACTAAGTGCCACAACCAGGCTTTCCTTAAACACCTCCAGACATGGTGACTCCACCCACCACCTCTCTGGTCAGCCCATTCCAATATCAAATCACTGTTTCTGTGAAGAAGTTCCTCCTAATGTCCAACCAGTGGAAAAATATTCAAATGAAACCTTTCTCACCAAATGCAGGTATGTTTCCTTATGGTTGTTGGTTTGTTTCAATTTTTTTTGCCCACAGTGAAATCACAGAGGATGGGCAGTAAAATCACTTAATTTACTACTGTCATCTACTCAAAGAGGCAACCTCAGCCTTCAGTGTTACAGCCTGGGAGAATTTATTATTTGACACATAGCAGCTTAGAAAGAACCTACAGATGCACTTCCATGGGGCATCAATTATGGTTGAAATGAATACGAAAACTTCTGCAAATCATTGTGCAGAAGTTTATGTAGTTCAGCAAAGCAAAAAGAACATTACCTGCCTCAGGATCAATCTAGGGAGTGAAAAAATACAGACATAAAGCTGAAATATCGATTTCTAAATATTTAAATCATTAAATCAAACCCATGAAAAATTTGCTTTCTAAGATTTAGTCTATCAACAGAAATAATTCAGTGCATCACTCATAAACTGTCCACGGTGAGAAAGTATTTGCATAATCTGAATTCACCCTCGATTCTAGTAGGAACAAGCAAAGCCAACTCAAGCCATAGCTTTTCTCATCTACACATGTGGTTTGCACCAGCATGACTATGTTTTTTGCTGTCCAAAAACCGTAATTAACCTCAACCATAAATGTGCTACCGCTATCAGAGATAAGTAAACCCATAAGGGGTACCAATAGGCTTGGCAGCTACATCTGTCTGTTGTATAATGTGTATAATGGTATAACATATAAAAAAGTCCAGCAAAATCCATGAAACCTTGCTTTTAGCAAAATGGCTTCCAGTGCTAGAGGAGCTCTTGGTGGGATGTCTAAAGGCATGATTTGGAGGGGAGAAGAGAAAAAAACCCAACCAACAGATCAATGTGTCAGAAGATATTGGCACACAGCTGGATGTTACTGACAGATACTAAGATTTAGGAGCTGTCATAGGCAAAAAAGAGCTGGAATTGTGAACACAAACAGGAAGGAGATAACTGTGTGTAAATGCAGGGGTGAATGTGCGAAACCAAACTCCTGAGCTCTCAGACAGGAGACTGCTACTTGCAAGCTGCAACCACTACTGACTGCTTGGAAATGTTGATAACACTTTGACTAAACAAAAGTGATGCATCCCAAAGCCTCCAATTAATAAAGAGACAGGAGACAAACCCACTAGTTAAAAGGCTGGCCATGTGCTGTTCTTATGCACATACATTATTTAGTCTTTAGGAACTGGGAACATGGTTTCCAGAAAGAAGATCTGGTGCCAAGATATGAGTTCTTGAAAGGGACAAATAGTGTCAGAAAGCAGAAGGGGGCCCAGAAAGAAGTTGAAGATCCTGCCCTGGGGCAAGGTCCGGGAAACAGGGGAAGACCCTGAAGATAAGGAAGCCCTGGACATCAAAGCCAGGGACTCTGGCCAGTGGCACCCAAGATGAGTAACTGGAAGGAGCATCACAGCAGGACCAATGCCCTCATGCCCAACCTGCACAGGCTAGTAGTGACCCCTCTGCAGGGAAGAGGAGACTTTGGGAATGAAATGCTAGTGGGGAGGGAGGAAGGGAAGGAGTGTGAGAAAAATGAAATAGGATAAAATCTGTATTGTCATTGTTTCTTCAATAAAACCTAGTATCCAGATCCTCTCCACACTGTAATTTATGTTGTCTCTCCCTTGGCAAGAGCTTAACATAATTTTTGATTCTTTGATTAAGAATCAGTCTAAATTTTCAGATGGGGCATTTTGAAAGAGCATCTGTGATAGACATGCTCAAATCCCATCAGCTTCTTAAGGGTTTTTTTACCTAACAAAGGATTTGCTGCCCTTGGAGAACATCCCTAAGCAGTCTAGTCAAGATCACTGGTGATGGAGCTCTCTAAGCAATCAGCAATGTTAAGAATTCTTCCCCATGCTTTACAAAAAATAAATAAAAAAAAAAGACCTGGGGCAGAACAAACTCTGTCTGGAGAGTTTGATATGGCACAGATCTTGGGATATGAAAGATTGCTACACTTCTGAGAGGTGCAGCTAGAAAAACAGGCAATATCAGCACTGCAAACAAAAGTCCCCTCATCAATACACCCAATCCTCATTTGCAGGGATCATCCTGCGTGCATTAAACCTATAGCCCTTCTTTTGTGATTTCCAGGAAGCCAAACAGGAACATACTGGCTATGACATTGTAGTTCATACTGGCTCAGTGATTATACCAGCCTTATGCCACTTCCTCTCCTGGCTATGAAAATGAAATTGTTGCAGTGAGTGGAGGGAAGACATAGCTACTATTTTTTTCTTCCCCCTACCCCCCCCCTCTTTCTTTCTTGCTTCCATCCCTTCTATTAAACAGGAAATAATCTAGTGCTCAAAACAAAATATTTCAAGATTTTCAAGATCACTCCCTCCATGTTATAAAGTAAACTGCAATGTAATCACAATTTTCAGCTGCACGTAATTTTCAACTGAGCATGTCTTCAAAATTAGAAGTCAGGATCCAGGTGTCTACAGCATCCTTCAGTGTGTAAGATAAACTTATGTCAAGGAGCAAAACAGTTATAGATTGTGTATACCTGGAAAACTAAAAATGCGGCCATTTAGAGAAGGTAGTTGGTGAAGCTGTAGTTACTTACTTTCCTATTACCAAAGCACAAAAACACACTATGCTCCATGTGAGCCACCAGGATCACTGCTCTCTGAAACATCCTTCTATATTAAGGACAGCAACAAGCAACTGTGGGTAGGCATTTTACTCTACGTGGTGGCAGTGCTCTATTTCTTGCAAGAGCATTTCTGCTAATTGCCTCATTTTAAGGCTTCTGCAACTCACGGTAAGGTGAAGCTTCTAATAATTTTGATTCCAGTTAATGCTTTTGTTCACTATGCGGCAATGTAATTATGCACATAACAGTGACACTCTGGTAGACAAAGACTAAATAGAAAAATAATGTTTTTTACAAGAAGGTCAGCTTTAAAGAAGATGCATTTAATTTGCTTTTCTGCAAGCACCTGATGACCCATATGAGCTCAGGAAAAGTATATAGAAGGACATAAAAACCCCTTGTATTCTGCTTCATCTAGACGTCTTTAAAAAACCCTTAAGCTTACCATTATGTTCTTCACTAGGGCTGATTTCAGGAGTGATGGCCACTACTGACTAGGGTATTTAGTGGGTTTTCATGTAGATTGTGGTTAAAAATCATCATGGCTAACCTCACATTAAAGTACTGATTGTAGAGGTGCTGAAAATTTTTATTGGTTTTCATCTAATTAAACAGTAAATGTTGGTCAACATTTTTAAAGTCTCTTTTGACTGAGGATTAATTGCAATATCATATTAATAGCAATTTCCCCAAAATTAGAGTAAGCTTGAAAATTATCTAGTAACAAGTGTGAAACATGTTTGGTGCTGTTCAAGGACAAATTAGAATTTAAAATATATTTCCATCCTCTTTTCTCAGCTAAGCAGTTCCTGATTATCCAATTTACTGATAACATTCTTGCCTCATCTCAGAGGAGGAAGCCCTCCCAGAGGGTAAACAAACAAGACATTTACTTTTTAATATTCGCTTTAAAGGATGTTTAACTCTTTGTTAACAAAGAAAAATAATAATCTAAGGCAAGGATAATGTGTGGCACTCTGTAGAGGTTCTCTAGAAATGTGGGGCTATATGAATTGGATACTTTTTGTCATGTTTATCAAAAATAGTAGTATCAGCAGATGGAGCACACCTATACTGTGTATACCACATATGCTTCTACCTCTTTCCGTATGTTCATTCGTTTGGAAATTTTGGAGAGTCCAGATGGCATTACCTGTACCTGACTAGTCTATAACTAATGGTTAACTGCACACTGTACAGTTTGGTTAACACAGAACTTAAATTCATATTTCCAGAAGGCTTTTGCTACCTTCTTACAGGGTTCCCCTCAGAAGCGGGAAGGTCTACACTTAGGGAGACTTATTAACTCAGGAAAGATATAATAGGAGAAGCCAAGTTCAATTTCAAGCTAAATGGATAAAATCACTATTTTGCGCCAATTTTTTGCAGCAATTCTTACTCACATTGGTTCTCAAAAGTGCTAGAAAATTTAGGTGCCCAGAGCCATTTGTCATCATCAACTGGAGCAAGAACCTAAATCTCCCAAATCCAGGAGTAAATTTAGTGAAGGAAAGAAGGAGGGAGAGACAGAGACTATAGATTACTTAGTAACTTATGCGATGGCACCTGGTACCTGTCATTGAAAAGTTTACACAACAGCCCTTTTTCAAAGAATCACAGAATGATCGGGATTGGCAGGAACATCTGGAAATAATCTAGTCCAATCCCCTGGTAAAGTAGGTTCACCTAGAGCAGGTTGCACAGGATTATGGCCAGATGGGCTTTGAGTATCTTCGTAGTAGGAAACTCCACATCTTCTCTGGGCAACTGTTGCAGTGCTGTCAACCTCACAGTAAAGAAGTTCTTCCTCATCTGCACATAGATCTGTCTGTGTTTCAGTTTTGGCCCTTGTCCTTCCACTGGGCCTGGCTTCATCTTCTTGAAAACCCCACTCCAGATACTGCCACAGACTGATGTTATGTCCTCTGTCATCTCTTCTCCAGGCTTATCAGGCCCATCTCTCTCTGCCTTTCCTTGCAAAGGAAATGCTACAGTCTCTTAATCACCTTCTTGCCCTCTGCTGGGCTCGCTCCAGGAGCCCCACGTCTCTCTTGCCCCCAGGAGCCCAGAACTGGCCACAGTACTACAGATGAGGCCTCATCAGGTCTGAATAGAGAGGCAGGATCATATCCCTCAGCCTGCTGGCAGTGGTCTTCCTAATGCACCCCAGGATATCCTTGGCCTTCTTGGCCACAAGGGCACACTTCTGGCTCACGGACAGTTTTTTGTCCACCAGGACCCCCAGGTCCTTCTCCGTAGAGCTGCTTTCCAGCAGATCAGCCCCCAGTCTGTGCTTGTGCACAGAGTTATTCTTTCCCTGCACTTACTTGTCTTTGTTCAATTTCATGAGCCTCCCCTCCACGCTAGTCTCCACCTTGTCCAGGTCTCTGAATGGTAGCACAGCACTCTGGGTATCAGCCACTCCTACCAGGTCTGTATTGTCAGCTATCTTGCTGAGGATGCATTCCGTCCCTTCATCCAGGTCGCTGGTGAATAAGTTGCACAAGACTGGAGCCAGTACCCATCTCCGGAGAACACTGCTAGCTATGTGCCTCCAACCAGATTCTGTGTCACTGATCACAATCCTCTGAGACCTGCCATTCAGCCAGCTCTCAATCCATGCCAACATCCACTCATCTAACCCACACTTCCTGAGGTTGCCTATGAGAATGTTTTAAGAGACAGTGTCAAAAGCCTTGCTGAAATCAAGGCAGAAAACATTCACTGCTCTCCCCTCACCTACTCAGGCAGGGTAGAAGGTTTTTAGATTGGTTGGGCACCATTTCATGATTCTTCCTCACAATCAAAACAAAAAGAAGGCTGGATTAAGCTGCTTTTGAAAATTTCTCTTCATAGGAAAACTCTTAATAATAAAGAACATTCAGACTTATAATTTTATACCATAATAGTAACAGTGTATCATCTGGAAAATAGATGTGGGAAGGCTCAGCTGTGACTGCACAAACCCGTTGGAGAGATGGACATGAAGCTGCTGCCACAAGCTGCTCCAGAGGTATCTCCTCCTCACTAGCAGCTCTTTTCCCTGCTCTAGAGGGGACAACTCCCATACTGATGCAGTGGCAACACAGATCTCTTCCCCCAAGGTCATCTGGGTTGGAACATGCTAGAGAGACTGGGAAGAGTGGAGGGCAGGGTGAAGACTAAATGAATAACATTATTTTTGTCAAGCATGTTCTTTATGAGGGAGCTGATCAGACTGGAGGCAGAAAGTACTGTGTCATAGTTCCTGTGAAATTTTGCTATATTTAATAAACATTCACATAAATTACAGTTATATAAACACTTCCTCAAACCATGGAGTTTTTCCAGTACTTATTAGTCACACTTACTGATAGTCTAAGAGGAAAGGTTCAGATGCAGCAACTAATAATAAAGGGGAACCAAGGCTCCAATCCAGACCTCTTTCTTTCCTTTATTTCAGCATTTGAAAAGCTGGGCCAATTTATCAACCTTGAACTTAACTTTATGGAGGATGTTCCAGTACAGCTTTGAGGATAAAGTAGTTAAAAGTTCTAGTAGCCACAACTGCACAGAGAAATAAAGAAATACAGGCTGCTTTTAAAAGGTGTGCTGAGAAACAATTATTCATGGTACTGCTTTGGCTGTTTGAAACTCCAGAATGACTAGTTACACCAGAACAGACGGTGGTAGGCGTGAGTCAATGCTGAAGGGGTAGCACAGTTTCACTACTTAAGTCTATTGATTAATAGACTGAAAGTCTATGCTAGAGTTATATTTTGGGTTTATTTTTTTACTTGCTTCTTTATTTTCTACAGGTTTCTCTAACTAATCTGGTTAGTTACTTGAGAAGATAGCTACTGAGCTATTTACCTCCAAAGTTGCAAAGGTCTGGAGAATCTGCATCCAAACCAGAAAATTGTTTTTCCTGAGAACATCTGTACGTGCATATATCTCAGGTACCTAAGCCAGTGATGGCATGATCCAGAAGGACGTGGCTTTGACAATTATTGGACACTGAAGACCATGATTTTGTCTGGTCTTTCTGTAAGTTTGTGGCCATCTAGCATGTTTTTCCAGGAAAACATACTCTAACAGGTGTCGATAAAACAGGTGTTTGCTTAAAATCCTGTGCCAGAGCTAAGGTTAAGAATGGAATGAAAGAGCTAAGTACACTTAGGAAACACAAATAAACATACAATGATGTTGTGATAAATGAGCAGCTATTTCTTTAAAACACAGCTTTAAAGGATTGACTTTAACGTAATCTATTTTCAAAAGCAAAGCATTTTACTTTTTTGCTGCATTACTTATATTTGACTTAGATGGGAATACATTAATTTCATGTCATATGCTTGGAATGTGTGGAAAATAACATTTTTTCCATGTGAATCAGCACAGGAAATGATCTGCAAATGAGTAAAATGTTGAGAAGTCTACAGATGGAGGTTTTTTTAAAAAAATACACAATGTTTTTCAACTGTAGAGTACTGACATCATATTTTTTTCAACGGTGAAGTATCTCAGAGATGATTGATGACACATCAGAGACTGAAGATAAGCAAGAACTTACTTCTGATCAGCATAGTTTTAGACTGTAATCTGATGCAACATTAATTTTGCAGTATCCATCTTTGCTAGTGCTTGCCTCCCTTTATTTGCCATTGCCAAAGCTTACCACATTCTTGTTAAACACAGAAAATGGCAGGTAACATGAATCAACTCAGCGGTATTCTGAATTGATTTTCTTTTCACTGTGATGTAAAATTAAAAAAACCCAAAACCCGGTGCCTTCTAAATGGTGAGCTAGTGAAACATTCCATAAGATACTTTGATTTTCAAAATTTTTCCTTGCTGAGGTTAGATACTAAAATAGTAATAAATACTACTACTAAGAACAGCAAATTAATAGTTTTCTAAGAAACATACTGTGAGAGGATATTCAAGGGTGGATATGTTTAGGAAAATACGTAATCTACCATGGAGCTGAAACCTCAGTCCTAAACTAATGAACACTAGGCACTCACAGCAGCAAAACTGTGTGAGAAAGGAGTACAGATCTGCTCCAAGACACTATTGATTTGCTCTGAAATGAGGTAAATTATTACTGTTGAATTATTAATTAGAAAAGATGATTTTATTGGAGTATTTGACACAGTAAGAAGCCACCATTATCGTAAAATGGATCCTCCGTGCGCTCCTCAAACCTCCCTTGAATTTGAAGTTTCCTCCTTTGTTTCATTTGAGAGAAAATTACTGCTTCTCTATCAAATTTTTCTTCTGTTTACTGAGGTGGAAATTGAGTCCCAGTTTTGTACAGATAGTAGTTACACTTTGACTCCTGCCTTCAACATGAGGTATGAAGCACATTATTAACACTGTTTTTTTCTTTTTTCAAATCAAATCAATAAACAGGGTTTCTTTTGAATATGTTGCACTGCACTCTCTGGGGTGCATAAAAAACATTTGAAAGAGTAAGTTTGCGTTATACTGATGGTAGTAAACATTGTCCTCTGAATGTTGAAACCAATTACATCTATTTGGCCTTTATCTTCTGACTGTACTTCTGTCAGATGAACAAACAGGCACACGGGCTGCATCCCAAAGGTAATATTTTGCTCATACTGCCCAGCAGTCAAGGAGAGATGATGAACATATTTTTTTGTAGGAAGATAAAGCTTCGCAAGCTTCAATTTCACTGTGAAAAGAGCAGCACATGGAGCCTGCTGCCTCTGCTCCAAGTGTCCTGTTCACTCTGAAGCCACAGACAGATTCTGCCATGAAAGTGAGATTGAAGTGTGCACTACAAGTTCATGCTATGCACGGTTCGTCGTGCTGCCCTGCACCAGAGCTGCTTAGTTCATAGATCAGAGAGCCATTTAAGGCGAACCTGGAATCATTCTTGGTGGCAAAATTAAAACCATCTAAAGTCAAAACAGGATTTTCCTGGACTCTTTCCTCCAGTCTTCAAAACATGTGCCTGTCTTTGCCTTTATTCTCTTCAATAAGGAATTTAAAGCCATAGACTCATTACTCTTAAATGTCACTACCCATGAAAAATGCAAATTCAGAGTCCCTGAACAGAAGTGAAGTTTTTTCAGTCTGCCTTTGGGAGCCTGCTTTGAAAGGGTTTCCTGAAAAGCTGCCTGCTTTGCTTCACCATTCCCATAAGCAACAGTTGCATAACTTATATGGATTAATTGAACTGCAAACAGTAACATCTAGATCTCCCATGCTGTTTAAAATGCAATACAGCAAAACCGGGCACAACTGCAGTAAGGATCAAAGAGAAAAGATTACAGGAATAGAGAAGATGTTTGTCTGTGAGAATTAGGGCATCTAGACTTTAGAGCATTATAAGGTAAAACTCTTAACATCTTTCCTGCCTTACCTCCAAGAAAAGATGAGCTGGAGGAGGTCAGAGCAATTCACCTGACTCAGACTCCCACCAGAAAAAAAGGTTGCATTAGCTTCTTCAGCAGCTTTAAAAGGCTTCTTTAGCTAATGAAGTGGTTGAGATACAGAACAAAAAACTAAAACCCACAGAGGATAGAAGAAAAAGTTCTGAAGGCAGGTGGGGTTAAAGCTGATGTTTTGAAGCTTGGAATTATGCTTCAGGACTTTCCTATTCCAGGCGGACACAGATTGCCCAGCAAAGGAGAAGGGCATGGGTGTTTATGAACTGGATTTACTCCCTGCAAAGTTTGCTGCCAGTAATAAGCCATGTTGAGCAGAAGTATTTTGAAACACTACTGCTGAGTTGTGCAGATTTGTGATGATACTAATCTCCACACAACTTCACAAGAAGCTGCCAGAAGTGCAAAGAACTTATATTTGCAGTATGTATTTGTGAAACTAAGCTTTGGTAGAACATCCATCCACATTACAACAGGAGACAAGTTCTGGGCCTGTTTCCATTTATAAAGTTATTTCAAGTAACTAATCTTCCAGACTTCTTTTCAGTCTCTGGACTGTGAACTTCCCTGATACTAATGCTTTACTCTTCCTCGCTTTCATTTATTTTACCACTTCAAGTAGAAAAAAACTTAAAAGAATGGAAAATAACACCAAAAATTTAGGGTTAAAATTCCTCAGTTTCCTTGGATTCAGTAGAGCTGTGGTGCAGAGAGGATGTGATTTAATTTATGGAAGCAGGATTGTCTTGCCTCAGATTTAATGTTCTTTAGACAGCTGCCTTTTCCAAAGAACACGAGTTCCTCACTCAAGTGGGGAACACTGAGCACCCTCATCTGAAAAATGTTGAGCAATCCCATCAGCATCTTTCAAGAGCTTACCGTACTGTTAGCTGAAAGGCAGTGACTTCCATGCCAAGGGGCACAAATTTCTTACAGTAAGCTAGACAAATTACAGACAATATTTTGTACTCAAGGACCTATACTACTTCTACACGAAGCTATACCAGTTTTTAACTTCTTGTCCTGCCTTAAAACTTGGAAATTGTGTCACTCACTTTCACGTGGGTAAACTGCCACTGAATTAATTCCTGACCTACTGTTCTGGACAACTATATGATATATAGGCAAGAAAACTAAATCATGCACAATGCCACAAGGATGTGAATTTCTAGGATCAGATTTCTGATTAGCAACTCTTGCAGCTTCCCACAGTGGCAACCATGCATGTTCTACATCTCCAGCCACTTGCGCTTTTTTCCTGATCTGTCCTTGCACAGCCCCACAGATGAACTGAATGAAGATGGCTTTTCAGGTAGTCACACTACACTGAAAATTGCCTTACACATTACCTTATGGAGTTTTTCTCTGCACACTAGAGAGAATAATAAAATTAGCTCCTCTGTGTCAGTCAGTCAGTCCCTTCCAGGAACTTACATACTCAAGGACAGTTTCAGAGAGCAGACAGGCCTATCTTTCAGAGGTATAAAGTTAGTGTGAGGTTTTGTGCACAACAGGGATCAGGGAGAAGGATCCCAAGAAAGTCTGCAGTGTAAGTTCAGCTGTTATATTTGTTCTGTTGACCTGGTCTCCCTAAACATGTGTCATAGACAGCCAACACACACACACACACACACACACAAGCAGATCAGAGTCTCCTACCCAGCAGATGCTACTTGTCAATTAGGTGACAGACACAGCTGGAGGAGGTAGACATGGTCACCACAGTGAAATGGAACTGGGGGTAATGCAGCAGACACAAGGAGCAGGAGAGTTAGAATTACTGGTGTAGAAAAAAGTGAGGATAGTAGACACAAATTTGCAAGATGGATTTCTGCTTCTTCTAGTGTATCATACAAGAGAGCTTGTGCTTGGTACTCAGTATAACCTAAATGACAGAGGAATTTGACTGCAGTTGAATCCCTCACCTGTAATTTGTGACAACAGTATGCATCTACAAGACATCTGTCAACAAATATAGAACTTGTGCTAACCTGTGGCAGATGTGACATAAGTCTGTATGCATGAATATTCTCAAGTAAACATCTAGGCTCACAGAAGTTATGGAAAGGTCATCCTGCAAGTTCTAGCATGGGTACTCACACAGATTTAAAATATTTTTTCTTACCAACAATCATATGGTTGCAGACATCGCAGAAGGTGGGTTTTTTGAAGATGTGCTCCTGGAAGATGTGAGTTTTGCTGTTTTCTGGCAGCTGCTGGGCTCTGGTGGGAGAAGATGCCTGGCTCTCTGAGCTGGGGAGCTGTCCAGTGCTTGTGCTCACCTCAGGCATCAAGTCTACCTGCAGTTTCACATCGCTATTAGTCCTCTGGAAGAAATTGTCTGCACTTTTACTCCGCAAGCTTTTCGTCTTGAAGGAGAGTGATCGCTTCAGTTTCTGCAGCTGCAATAAATAAGCCAGTTATAATTACTACTTAAAAAACAGTGCAAGGCTTCTGGTTTTGGGGTGTGCTATTGCCAAGTGAACCTTGAAGCCACTGGCAGACCTTGAACCACCTGAATAAAACTGACTTTAGAATTTAAATGGCAGTTTTTGAGCAAAGAAAGCAGATCCCAACCAGAAAACAAACTACACTACAGATGCTTTCTGACAATAAACTTGATAACCCTAATGAATGCTTCTATTGGTCTTCACTTTCAGATATGACAGTATAGAGGTGCTGCTGAAAGTTTGGAGAATATATCCTTTGTATTCCAGAATGAGGGAACTTAGAGTATTAATCATCCTCTAATAGTATTTTAGCAGCCTGTAAAGCCATTACAGGAACAGCTGTTAAATGGCAGTGCAAGACAAGTGAACTCAGTAAATATATTTAATATATTTAAATTTCTCAAATTTGGCAGAAAAAGAGTTTATATGCAGTTTTGACTGCTGTCTTGTGTCGTATCAGCAATCCTCTCATCCTTCAAGCCTCCTCTCCATCTCGCAGTTTTATATAAGGCACTAGGGGCACAGAAGGGCACTAGGTGAGGCACAGAAGCTATCAGGATACCAGCCACACAAATTTGTGGGTCCACAAGTAGAGGCCAGGTAAAAGGAAAAGAAGCTCTGCATCTACTTCATATTTACCTTCTCTGAAGTGCAATAACCCTGTATCACATTTCACTTAACATTATTCTAACCACTGCAAAATAATTTCAACCACTGCTGCTATTCTCTGGGTGACTGTGATGTAACAACTGAAATTTTCCATGCCGCTCAGGCTGTCTGTGGTGAGCAGCAGGAATGGTTTATATTAGAAACTGTTTATGTTAGAAGCCATGATGACTGGGGACCGTAATTCACACTAGTATAAAGGGAAGGAGTTCACGTGCTTTCCCAAAAAAGCATGGCACTGGTCCGTCACACTGACTTACTGGCCTCAGAGCACTTGCTCTCCCTAAATTTTATTCCTGATCTACCCATTTTCTTTATGATGCACCTGAAAGCATGCTGTTGGACAGGAGAGGCAAGACAGCTTGGGGGGATACCTCTCTTCCACCTTCAAAAGCAGCTTATTCCTGGAGAGGGAGACAGCAGCTTTTTTCCCAATGTGTCTCAATAAACTCCCCCAGACAAATGAATGGAGAAGGAGCTGCCATTGCCTCCAATTAACAGTGTTTGTGTTTGCTGCAGGGAAGCAAACTGCGTTCTGCTCGCTGAACTGACCCTCCACAGTGGCTTTCAGAGTAGGGAGGGTCAGAGCCTGGGACCCCTCCCACATGTATCACTCTCACCCACAGCTCACTCAGGTTTCAGAGGAGGAGCCCTGGATTCAAACGAAGGAAGTATCTATTTGCAAGGAACTCTCAGTCTCTAGGGGAATGTGAAAATAAGAGCAATTAAGTCATTAGATGCCAACTATGAGGTAAATGCAGTTTACGATTTCTGAAGCTCTTCCAGCTGAAGCCTAAGCCATGGACTTACTGAGCCCAAAAATCACTGTACAACTGCACGATCAGAATGTGAGATCTTCCCTCTTCCTCTTGAATGTTAAGTTACCAGCTCCTAAAATCACTGAGGTTATTCTGTTCTGAGATTACTTCATCTCCCCAGTGACAGCCAGGAACTCAGCAGTAATTCACCCCCTTGCTCCTGAAACACTTCTCACTGAAGTCAGACCTAATTAGTGTAGCAAAACACAGAGAATTACAACACCACAAGGTGACTGAGATGGCATCCATTATTGATTTGCCATCTATTTCTACAGTGCCACATGAAGCTAATTAAATTTCAAAACACTGCTTCTGCCAGAGAAAGAAAACTAAGCTGTGCAATACAGTATTGGTTTTATAATGAAACAACTGTCCTGCTGGTTTGGACAATGTAGGAAGTATATTTGAAGAAACTCTGCATTTACTATCCTGATTCCGTTCTGTTGTGCACAGCCATTTGCCAGTCAAGGGATGCACCAATGGCCTTTCCTCCCCCAGGCAGAAAAGTCAACAATTTTCCAAAGGGTAGTCCAGTATTCAGGCTATGCATGCCCAAACAAATACAAACACACTAAGATGAGCATGAAACTGTGCATACTCCATGTGTATCCCCATCCAGAATGTTCAGAGGACACATAGTCAAGAATGAGTTGACCAAGTTACCTTCACAGATTTGACAGATATCTCTGCACAAGCTAATAGTCCTCTCTGAGATTCCCTGAGCACTGTCTTGTGTTCATGTGCTTAAATAATTCCCAGACAAGATGGGTATCCTTGTCATTAGCCAAATACAGATTTTATTCTCATTTGCGTTGAGACTGGAAGACATATACATGTTTGGCTTACACTGCCTATCTAAAACAACAGTGGAAGTCTGGGACTATTATCTCCCAAATAGGTTATATGTGTACAGAAGTGACTATGCAAGAATGCAGAATGTTGGCAATGTTTAGCATTTTGAACACCTAATTATACACTTTCGTCAGTACTGTTAAAAAGTATCCCTCAGATCAGTGTGTTTTATAACCCTCATGCATAAGTGAGAGTATACAGGGCAATAGAAAATTGGCATCAGGTTTTAAAATTAGATCCAATTTTCCTTTCTCATATTAGGCCCATGAGAGAATTTGAAATAGGGTACTGGTATGTGATTGTTTACTCAGGAAAAGTTGGCTCAAGCAAGGGCAAGTGCAGGTTGTTATACAGTTAGAATAAACTATAAAACCATAAAAGCTTAAGTGATTATTATGCCACAGCCAAGTGAGCATTGCTTCCCTTACTTAAACCTCACCACCTCCTTATTTCGAAATTTGCTGTTCTTTTATTGCAAGATTTCAAAAGTAATTAAATACGGGCATGTAATATATGCCTGATTTTGGTCTGCTGTAAACTGATTTAAAGCACTTGTCATGTCACTGATTCTAATAGAGCTGCTATAGTGTTCACCTGAGGCAGGAATCAAATCTTTCAATAGAGAGGAAGGTACGCAGATTTTATTATTTTTATTTTTTTTCTGCAGAGTGAATGAGTTCAAAGTCAAATCTTAGGAAGAATCACTACTAAACTTTTGAAAAAACCTGCGGCTAGGGTTGTTCTACACTCAGTACTTACTTCAACACTTCAGTGAAAAATCATGTACTGAGAATTAGATAAAACCTTAAACCAAGCACAAAACAGCTCTAAGAAACGTATTTGAAATAAATCTCCTAATCCTTTCCCATTTTCTCCTCTGCAAGCAAGGCTACAAATTAGCTTTCATTTAAATAAAAATAAAATTCCCAGAAGCACAGGAATTTTTCTAGTCTTGGGTTAGCATCAGAAGACTTCACAACTTTGAGAGTTCAGAAACATGAACCCTTGCTATTAAATCCAGGATGTTCCTGTGGTTTGAAATTTGAGCAAAGGAAAAAAAAGTTTGTCTCTAGTTAAAAGCTTTTTATCAGTCACACAGACTCTCGGTGACTGCACATACTAACCCCACAGGCGAGGTAGAGATAAGTGCAACAGCTCAACCTCAGAGCTTGATTAAGCTTTTTTTTTCCTGTATCTTGCAGCAAAATCTCTATTTTTTTCTGAGTCCCTGAATGTTCAAGCTTCAAGGGATCAGGAAGCTCTGATAATCCACAGCTTATCAACACCTCCTCCATTCCTAATGCCCCTATACTACAAGGCTTTAGCTGTTATAAGCAGAAAACAGGAGGCAGCAAAATTCAACAGCTATTCAAACTCATTCCTAGTATTAGCTGGATGCCACTGCTTTTGCTGTGAATGGGCATTGCACCTGAGCTCCCTGAGACTTCATTTTATGTAATAGAAGCATCCAACGCTTCTCTACAATTTTCATTTAAGTAATTCCCATTGAAGTTGGAAAGATATCAGTGATTTGAGCTGTTTTATAATTCCTAGCTTTGCAGTTACAAAGATATTTGCTCACCCTGCAGAGTACTTTTTTTCAGGCTCCTAACTGCTCTCTGATATCTAGAAACTCTTTTTTCCTTTATTCTCCAGCTTGTTTACATTAGCAGTCAGCGTGGCTCTGTAGAAGCAGATTGGAGAAAGAAACAGGGACTGTTGAGGACCCAGGATGCCCACTGTATGCATTTCGGGACACAGAGTACTCTGCTGTGAAGCATCCCAGCCCATCAGTACTGGCATGCATTAGGTGCACAGCTGGAGCACAAGCAAACCTCCAAGTGATGCAGCCTGTGCATAGAGCACAAGGACCAAAGTGAGGTGAGTAGCAACAATCTCAACACTGGGAGATTTACTTTGAAACACACTCCCAAAACAAACTAAAACACTGTGATGGGTTTCCCTTATGCCTTCACCATTTCTCAACACAACCTCTTCATCTCACCTTCTCACCATTCAAAACTCAGAGAAAGCCTCACTCCCACCACATCCTACACACAAATGCTTCATTCCCCTTCCTGAAGCTCACTCCTTAGTGATCTCATCTCATGATGGTTATTAGGGGGTCAAAGTGTATATTGCATTACTTTATATTACATTATTTTGTTTGCTTGGCCATGAGCTTCAGCATTCAGGGCAACCCTTGTGGAATCTGCCCACATCAGCTTATTTTACAATATACTTGGTCTTGCTGCCTTCTCAGTCACTGCTAACATCCCTGCCAGCAGCAGAGGCTCCTGTGCTGAGTGGAGCCAATGGGGAGATTATTTTTATACATTTCCACTGTTAACTATCTTCCAGGAGAAATGAACAAATGAGCCACACATCAACTGAACTCTACTGACCTACTATACAACCAAGCCCTTGTTTTCAGACATCAGCTCTCTGCTGTGTGGTTGCCGGGCTAGCAATAAACAAAAAATATTGTTTTCTCTTCTCTATCCCTTTCTTTACACTGCTGTTAACAATATTATTAGATCCATAACAATTAATACGGGCATTAACAGAGTTGGAATGAACCATCAAGCCAGTTTGAATACTGAAATTCTTACAAAACATAGCTATTTTGCTTAGTATGCAGACTAAAAATGCTCTGTCAGCAGATTTCACTCTGCTATGAGATAAACAACCAGCTTCTGTAAGGAACCACTTCTTCCTTGCAGTTTCTTAGGGCAAATTTGTACATTATTTGACTCTCACGTTGTTATAAAAGAAGGACTTCAACACATAAAGCTCAGATGATGTGTAGATTTGCTAGAGAGCATGTCAGGTAGCTGGGATATTAGCAAAATGGATGCAGACCAAAAGCCTTTCAAATAAGGGAGAGAACAAAAGTCTTGATGAATGGTATCTCCTCTACTGAGTACAGTGCATTTTCTGGGTCAAGGAACATTCAATTTGTATTAGCAACTCTCAGAATATACTTCAGTTGTTTACTAGCTTTGTTGAAGGACTGGATGTTACCAGGGTGTAAGCTGGCCTGGCGGCATTGCTGGGCTTCAGCTAGTCCTGCTGATTCACAGTAAACAAGGAACAAGCTCAGATAGGAGTGCTTACTCCTTGTGAACATGAAGGCTAATGATTTCCTTCTTAAAACTGAGGGATACAAAGCTAAGTGATTTTTGAGGACAGACAAGAGTGGGTTTTTTACTGGATATAATTTGAAAATCCACTGCCTTGGCATTTTAATGGGCAAAAATAAGATTATAACATACCTAGAGGCAGTATGCAATTTCATAAACAATATGTGTATTTACCTGATGATGAGAGAAGTACTATGTCTTATAGCATTAATAAGATGAAAGGATATTTTTAATACTTAAGGGGTTGGTATTGTTTCTTGCCAAAGCACCCATGATAAATTTCGTAAGCAAAGCTGATTCCTTTTCTACATTCTTCTTTCTAAATAATAAATAGTTGGAATACTCTACTAGTACAATCTGAATTAGCTAAACTGACTTCAATTGTAGCTGATTTATACAGTCTGAGAACCTGGCCCTACTATGTAGTTGTGTCTGCTCTAGCCAGCTTTCTTGGAAGCTGAATCCTTTTAATCCACTATAGACAAAGAGGGAGTGTTTGTTATTGCACAGTCTGCTAGGTATTATATTTGTGTATTTTCCCAAACAGATTGCATAGCTGGCATTAGAACAAATATATTTGCTATTGTTGTAAAAAGTAAATAAATCAAACTGTCTGCTTGAATATTGTATTGAAATTGTCGAAAAGGAGACATTTCCCATAATACGTACCAATAATAATATTGTTAGTGATTGACTGAGTATCTACAATTGCTCTGGCTGGCTCTTGCTCCTCTGATCGTCACCCTCAGCTTCTCCTCCCTGTCCTACAGTATTTTTTAAATCCACTCCTTGATTCTCAAAAAAAGTTAGGATATGAACCTTTTCAGACAAGGCTCTTTCTATGATTTTATTTCACTCATGGAGTCCTAAACTACAGTGAAATTCTCTGATTGACATGCCAAAGTGTAGCAGCAAAAATGCCTGAAAGAGGTTCAGCGTCTGAAAGCATGAAGTCTGAAGGGATGCTCAGGCGTCACTGCTCCCACAAATGTCACTGTGAATCCCATGTCCTCAATCCTCTCCTGATGTACTACAACCTTACCAGCCATGCATTTGCATCTCTAAGTAGCAGAACTCTAAATTAGCAAGAGGTCAGCTTGCACATGTAGCCAGTGTGTTTGCTTAGCAGACCTGTTCATTCTGTACAACTCCCTGGTTTGGTTTGAACCAAGCTGAAAAATTCATCTAGCTCTCAACAATTGCTCCTGCAGTTGGTTGGAACTTATCCTACATTTTAGAGTGAGTAGCCTTCTAATACTGCAAGGAACAAGAATTAGCAAATATGTGAGAGAAATGTGAAATAAAGTGCTCAAAGTTGTAAGGCCTGAAAATACAAAAAAGTCTCCTTTGTGCTCCACATTCCTTCATATATCTTTAAAATTCAGCATAAGGTGTGACAGGATAAACTAATGCAGTCCAGGGAGTGACAGATTTGAGGAAACAGAATTTATTAACTAGACCAATTGCTACTAACTCTCAGGGAAATCCTTTTCTGTCTCTGTTACCTTCAGAACTTTCTATTTAGTCCTGAGGCATAAAAGGAGTAAACACTCTACTAGATATTCTGCAACTGTGACTTGTAGAGCTCACATTAACTTCCCTGCTAAATTATATTTTCATAGTAACTTCAAAAGTCTCGCAGTCATTTAAACAGTTTAAAACAGCTTATGAAAAGGAGGAAACGTAAAATAAATGGAATGATACTTATATGCATGAAAATGCAGAAAAATGTAAGGCTTTTAAAACAAAAATCTAAGTAAAATCCACACCCAAACTCTTGAATTTTGTATCTAACAGCATTTTTGCAGCTCTGTTTTTGAACAGCCCTATTTTGGTGTATTCCTTTGATTTCTTTTAATCATGCTGTTTTAGAAAGAGTAATCTAGAAAGAAAAGGGTGTGTATTACATCATCTTCCTGAGAGATCTGTTCTCTATCAATATTTCTTCAAACTTCCTACCAGGTTTGATTCAAGTTTATTTGGGGGAAAATGCTTGCAATATCACTTAACCATGGCCTGTGTTCAGCCTGCTTCTGTAGAGAATCTTCCTCAGTTTTGCAGTATTTCAAGCTAACAACTCACAGTGTCTTTCAGAGAAGCTGTACTGTAGCTTTCCAAAGTTTATAATCTGAGTAATGAAAATCAGATTAACAGTCCCAAAGTAAGATCTACTGGGTTCACTGTGTTGAGCTGAAAGATCATCAATTCTTCCTTCTTTGCCAACACATGCATACATCAAAACACTTTACAAATTGAACTAAGGAACAGTTCAGTCATAACAGAAGCGTGCTGCTTGTTTTATAGCCGGATTGCAAAATGTTTGCCCCTTACATCTCCTCTCCTACCTCACCTTGCAAAAAAAGAACTGATTTTCTCAGGAGCAGAGGGAAAGACCACAAATCCTCTATCTATATCCAGGATTATATTCTCCCTGCTGCTAAATAACTATTTCAAAATGGGTGACACCAGCTCAGGAGGTCCTTTATAATTCAGGTTATGAAAGGTGTCTTGTGTAGACCTCTGTGTGGCTCCTGTCTCCCTTTCATGATCTGGCAATTGAACTCTCCTGAAAGCAAAAGGAAAGCTCATGAAAGAACAAAGAGGTAGTTAAGAGCAGCTCTTCCATTTTTTTTTTTTTTCAATTTACATCAGCCTGTACTTTCAACTTCAAGAGAGGGAGGTGTTTATAACATCTTGTTTTGTACTTTGGGGTTCACCTCAGGCACCTGTTTGACAAGCAGCTGGTCATGTCTATACTTTGTCCCCATCAGGATGTTATCTCTTGCCTCTTGGTGCAGAAGGCATTTGGAGTGTTATCTCTGAGGTCACTTCTGGGAATCCCATATTTTGCAGCTCTTTTCGGATAGCTCTTTTCCATATCAGCTTCTAAATGGAACACCAATTTCCCTTTGGTAACTCCTGATTCAGTCATTTACTAATCTTTGCCGTTGTGGAAGTGGCATGGTGAAATTTGGAGATTAAAAGGCTAGGGATCAGAGTGATGTAAATCCAGGAAGCCCTGATGAGGTGAAAGAAGCTACATTGGTGTATGCTTCCGAGAGTCTTCAAGAATGATAATAGGAACCTTTAAAAAAAAAAAAACAAACACAACAGCGTTCTGCTTAAAAATGCTGGGCATTAGTTATTATAGCAATAGTTTCTACAAATTTATTTTACTCATTTGATTTTCTATCTTTTTTTTTCCTTTTTTTTCTTTCCTTTTTTTTTTTTTTTAACTTAGCTGTTTTATAATACTTTAAATGGTAGTATGTCTTTGATGGAAATATGGAAATACATCTGGCAGGGAGGCTGATACTAACTCAGGGCAAATTAACATGAACCCCACAACCCACCCACATACTGTATTATCATATTTGTGTCATCTTAAAACAGGAAGATTGAGATCTATTGGGAGTTGTTATAGTTAATATTCTGACAGTGTTCCACTCTTACTTCTGGGTTCAAAACTTACACTGTTAAAATTGCTTTGCAGTGAAAACATGTAAGTGCTCAGCTCTACAACAAAGTTGTTGTCATTGGGCCAAATCCTAAGGTCTTTGCTTACTGCTAACTCCTGCTGACTTCAGAGAGCATGTTTTCAGAGTGAAGCTCAGGGTTTGGCTACGTTGCTGGGGTTTTTGTTTGTCTGTTTTTAAATTAATTTTTTAAAATGTTTTACACTGTGCATTAAAAACAAAGGATTTCTGAATACAGTATGAAAAAGCACCTGGCCACATTTGATATTCTGTTATGTGGCTAACTTTATTCAGCTTTTAATTCCCTCCTTTTGTTTTTAAACCATCTTTGTCAATCTCTGCTCCTCCACAACCAAATATAGATAGATCCAGGGGACACATACGCTTCTGCTTCTTTTGTCTTTCCTAGACACTTGTTTCAACTCATATTTTGTGTGAATTAATTCTGTCCAATTCTTGCTTAGCTACTGTGCTTTGAGATGTTATTGCTTTGTTTTTCAATCAAGGAGAAAATAAGAACACAATGCCAGAATTTGGGTGTCGTATGGCCGATTGGCTTATAAGAAGCGCCCTCCCCCGGCCCAGCCCCAATATTTGGCTTACTTGATTCCACAGGTTTCTGCACTCTCTTTTTTGCTGCCTGTCCACAAACAGACATTCAGATCCAAATTTTACAGCTTGTTTCCATGTTTCCATTTCAAATAATTCTCAGTGGGAGATGGCATAAGAGCTTACGCCTTACAGAATATTAGCAGCGTTTGTTGGTCCCCTTCCAGTTTTTCTTTTTCATGGTTCCCTTCCTCTTCTTGTGCATATTTTTGCAATCTGGTAGCAAATTTGCTGCCTTCCATCTTCCTTTTATCCCTCCTGAAGACTAACACTGTCCCACCATATGAACTCTGCTTCTTGCCAGCTACTCTGGAGGCCAAGGCAGGTACCCTCCTCTATTCTGACACTACAAGTCTAACAGGACCCATATGGTCCTGATGCACATCGCTGCCCTGGCACCACTCTGGCATGAAACCCTCGATCCGGAGGAAGAGCTGACAGCACAGGTAGAGCAAGGCTAGTTAAATCCTCTGGCCTTCTCAAGGCTTCACCTGGGTATCCACAGAGTTTCCTTCATGCCGTATTTCCTGTTCTAAAGTCCTATAGCATCTGCCACGTACACAACAAATGCTGTGCCAATTAAAATTTTTTCCTACCTTGATAACATCTTACTTGTTATTTGTTGAGCATCCAGTTATCTTACTGTCCACCATGACAAAGGTGTGTTTATTTCCAGATCCAGTCCTGATCTGGTACATTTTCCATTAAAGCTCTTCTCAAAGTGTAACTTATGACATACGTTTATCCTTTTCAACATATCTACCCTAGTAGTTTTCTAATTTTCAAAATGTATTTCCAAAATTTTTGGGGAAAATCATCATTGTAATACAGTTTCCAAGGAATCTGTTAGTAGTACAGAAAGTTTCCTTCTATCTTTTGTCTTCTTCTTCTGACATGTTAGTCATGCCCAGTAAAAACTCATTCAATGTCCTTCATAAAGGATAGGCCAACTCTCCACACAGAAAATCTGTTTAATTTGATGATGATATTGTCATATATATGGCACACAGTTACTTGGCACTTTATGGAGATGTTTGAAAGCCTAAACATTGCGTCCAGAACTTGACAATGTAAATACATATATTTGGAGATATTAACAAGAGTTGTTGTGCATGAGATTTATCATATATCTTTGACTCCTTTTGCCTGAGGCTAATCCATTTCTTTTATATTTTTTCCTAAACCTCCAAGCTGCTAAACATATCTTTAGCCAGCTATTGTTCCAAGATCAACCCTGCAAAATAAAAACATTTTATTTTTATCCTCACCAGCTGCACAACTTTCCTTCTCAAATTACCTCTATCAAATTTCAGGATTATAATCACTGTTTGAACTGCAAAAATATGGTTTGATACTGAGAAAGCTGGTTCCGTGTAAAAAGATTGTTTTTAGAGAATACCACAAATAGAAGAACTACAGTTTTTTTCTGAATGTTAAGAATTTTTTTTAAGTTCCTCAGAATTCTCTAAAGTTAAACTGTTGCTAATGAAATCCTGCACATGAACATCTAATAGTAGTAATAATGATTTTGAAAAAAAACCCTGTAATACTGTCATGATGTCATGCTCACCTAATAAATGAAGCTTCCTAATTTTGGTGTTGAGACAGAAAAGAGCTGTTGGCATTGACATAAGTTACCAACAGATTTAATAGGAGTTACTGATTTGGTAGGAAAGTCAGGGATCTTGAACCAGTGAAACTGTGAAGCCTTGTCTGACAAAAATAACATCAGTGATTTCAACAGGAACAGCATATTGCATGGGGCTGCATGAGAGATTCAGGCAGACAGGAAAGCAGAGAAATAGAAGGAAGAGGAAAGGAAAGTCAAGTTAGAACAGAGAGAGTTTTAAAGAATATGAATATGAATCCCGTATAAGAGGGTGGATTTCCATGAAGAGCTTCACTTTGTCTAGTCTATTCTACTGTCAGAGTAGGTGCAAGTCTTGATATCAGCCAAGTAGCACTGGCCTAGAAGGCATGTGAAATGTTATAGCAGAGACAGAGCTACTGCGTACTGCTGTACTAAAGAGCAAACACAGTGCTAACTTCTGAGATATGTATCAATTTTCTCCCATCAGTTGGGTTTTTTTAATATGAAGCAGTCACAATGAATGTGACTGTACTGGAGGGAGGTTAACTTAAGGAAAGGAGAGTGTTTTTCCTGGAATTCAGCAGCTGGTACTAAGGACCAAATGACATTACCTCTATTGCCACTGTGGGAATATTGTATTTATTACAGTGTATTTCCTATAGTGCCAGAAAACAAGTAGACTAGCTTTCTCATCTTGTTTAAAAAAGAACTGATATTTTTTTTACCAGACTGAGCGCTTAGTTCTTATGGCCAGCATCTAGTTATAGCTGCATTCTCCTCAGAGGAAAATCACTCTGTTAAGATTTTTGGTATAAGGTTTGACTGTTGTTGTTGTTGTTTTGTTTTGTTTTACCTTTGTAAAAAGCTTTTGTCTACATTCTAGCAGGATTCAAGTAAGTCTATTACAGCTGTTGGCATTCATTTTAGCTTTGATAATCTCTAAGGAAGATGTCCAGAGCATTTTTCTTGGATGCCAGGCAGGAACTGCTAAAAAAGCCAGTGCTGTTGAAGCACAGAATTGCAGCCTGGGGAAGTCTGTGGGAGCTTAAGCTGCTGGGGGGGGGCAGGACCTAAAAAGCCCTCCACTGGCAGTGCAGTTGAAAAGGGATCATCTGAGTTGCACTGGCCTTCAGCTACCTACCCAGAAAGGAGAGGACGAGATGGGAAGACTAGGAAGTCAGCTTTGTTACCTCTTCATAAAGAATGTTTTCTATTACTTCACTGCCTAGGTTTTAAATTCATGTATAGTCTTCTGCGTATACATATAAAGACACTGTAAGGTTACATCAAGAGATAAATAGGCATCTGCATGCAAGGAACAGACCCTGTAAAACCAGAAAGTGTGAGGAAATTAAGTGAAACTTAAGTAATTTATTTGTTAATAAGGCAGGTATGGCTTGGGTATAGGTGAAAGGGAAAGTGCAAACTGTGGGGTTTGCTTTTTTTCAAGTGTACTTATGGCATGAGCACCAGCATCCGCACAGTGTTTATAAAAGGTCCCTCCCCCTAACAGAAGAACCACCATCCATTTTCTTAACAGGAATCTTTAAACTTGGCTAAGCTTGGAAACATGGAAATTTTTCCTGCAAAGACTCATTGTATCAGAGAGCCTGGTCAAGGATTAAAGCATTTGTGTCAGAATAGGAACAGAGAGGAAAGAAAGAGAGAAAAATTGAAAGGCAGAGAATGAGTGGGTAAGCTAGCAAAAAAGTTAACTCTTTGCCTGGATCTTTAACGGTGAGGAGGATGAAGTCCATTTGTCATTATGACTAACTACAGGAGACAGGTCTAACTGCTGTGAACCTGCCAAAGGCTCCTATGTGCCCATACTTCATGAAACTGGTACATGATTCATCATGCAGCTGCAGTTTAAAGCAGCACTTCACATTTTGAAGCCTGGATAGTCTCACATTTCATTCTCTTTTTGTCATAGGTGCATAACTTTCCATTATAGGACTGGCTGGAAAACAGCAGTTCCACTTAGCAAAAATTTTCAAAGTTTGAATGATTTTGTTCCATGTTGGTATAAAAAACAACTGCAGCTTCTCAGAATGTCTTTGAGAGAGCTGAGGGCAGAAGAGGGGAAAATCAGATGGACTAGCCAGCCAGGGGAACAGATGCTGACCAGTCTTTGTAGGCAAGATTCAAGATCTCACTTTGACAGAATTAAAGTGGTGTTCACTTTACTTAAATGTGAGCTTTTAACTCATCTGTAGCTGCCTACTATGATCAGTGGAGAGATATTTCTCCCAGAGAAGCTAATTTAGACGGCATAAAGCAGGCTTTTCCTCTAAATAAATGTTTGATAAAACAGGCATAAGTCTGTGTTCCATTTTATAACACAGGGAGTGTGAACAGCTAACTTATCTGCCTACAGTTGCTCTCTAATCACAGGTGGGGCTGTATGATGTAACCTAGGATGCATTTTTTCTCCTCTTCTGACTGTAAATTTCACCTGCAACCAGGGAAATCTCCCTGACAAAAGTTTACAAAACCAGATGCTTTGACACTGAAAAATAAGTGAAAAAAAGCATTCAACAAGCACACATTTCACTGGAAGGCTCGTTACTAGAAATGTCTGGCAGATCATTAAAAGTCACCTTATGTTTTATTTGTAAGTAACTCCTTAATTACACGATTTAAACTAAAAGAGCATTTGTGAACATACATGAGAAATGAGCTAATCTCATTATAAATTATAAATAATATAAGTAAGTACACTAAGACATACAACAAAAATCGTATATGCTGGCTCCTTGGGTTGACTGATACTGGTTGACAGTTTAACAGTAGGTGCATTTTAAAAACCCATATAAACCTGAAACATTTTAACAACTGGATTCTCAGTTTAGCTGTGCAGAAGTCAGGGACAGTCTGACAAGCTTGCCATGTTGATTTTTGCCTAGCATGTTTTGTTTACTCGTGAGGATAGAGATACCTAGTCCAAGACCGTTTCTCACTGTGTATATACAAAGGCAGTTGAGGCTGGGTCAAAGTTTTTAGCCTCTCATTTCAGTCTCAAGATATTTTGATTTTGAGAATCACTACCACGGCATTTAAACTGAGAGGGAAAACACTAGTAAATAAAGGTGAATAGTACACCTATATCAGTGATGTTTTAGGAATTGACTTTTTTGCATCATGCCAGAAAATGGTCCCTTGGCCAACAAAAGCTGATGTCTTCCTTCACTATGCAGTTAAATACTGGGATGGTGGTGATGCAAGTCTGTCTCTAAGATAATTATCAACAGTATTTGCTATAACATCCTGTCAGACTGAATTCATTCTCTCACCTGAGGTGTGCCTCCAAAGTAGACATTTCTTTGTCTTACTCTGATGAATAAGCTAAAAAAAAATTATTCTAACTGCAGATTTTAATAGCTTTGTGAATACCAGTTTATAGTATTTTGCTCCTTTCTTAGTTAAGCCTAATCATCAGTTACTATAGATCAGCTGTATTTTCCTTTTTTATTCAGAATACTAGACTGTTGAAATAGTCTTTATTAATAAAGCATTTCATGTGTGGCATTTTAATCAAGCTTTTAAATGGCACTCAGAAATGGAGCATATTGTGTCTACAGGAAAGAAAAGCATTGAAGTTTTCACTGTTACTCGCATAGAGGACTGCAATTTCATATTGAACTTGCAGCCTCCTGTGGCTGGGAAATACCTCTCTCGCAATTATTCATGCTATGGTATTTTTAACACCACTGCAGCCCCTAAAACTGTAAGACTTCCATTTGACAGTGCTTAGCAAACTACTCTCATCACTTAAAAACAAGTCAGCTAAGGAACGCCGAGCTGTTAATGAGAAAACTACATGAGCCTCTAGCACATTTATGTGAGACTACAGACATGAAACTAAATTTTGTTTTAATAAATAAGAAGATATGCAAGCCATATGTCATATTTAACTGCTGATGTCAAAGATACGAGAAGTCTGCTTTTAAGACGTCTATTGTAAATGTTTTACAGGGTCCCTGAGTTAAACTCCCTGACAAGAAGCATTTATTGCATCTTTTGATCTACTGAATCAAGGGCATTTCCTCAAGTAGAGGCATATGTCAAAGGAAAACAAAGTCAAATTATTTCAGTCATTCACACACAGACTTCTCATTTTCACAGCTGGTCCTCTTTGTTAATGAACATGCAAAGTTTGCACTTACCTGAGAAGGACAATGCTCATTTAAGATTGAATGACTACTTGCCTATGCAACTGGAAGTTGTGCAGGACTGAGTACTGTGTTAAGAATACTCAACTCACGTTCACATCTGAAACACTAGTCCTCTACCTGGCAAACATGAGCACAAATTTATCAAATATGCAATCTTCTACCCATCAGGAGTATAATCCATCAGCAATGGATTGGATAGACAATAGGAGAAATGCTTGTCATACAAGGAATTATAGTTTTCTATCAAATGTTTATGATTTACTGTCATTTAAATTAAATAAGGTGCATGGGAAAAAAAAACCTCCAAGACATATTTTTGGATTTCAAAAGGACAGCCTTTGATGTGCTCCATTCCCTTGAAGAAATTTCAAGCCTTCGGCACTCTCGGATACCTGGGGATATATTTTAGACAACATCATGCTTTGGAGTGTGACACAGAAGGATATTATCTTTATGAAGGTATGAGTGTTTCAGCAGTGGTCTGGAAAGCAGCACAGCTGTGTAAACAGGTCATTGAGCCTGATAACAAGTGCTGGCTCTCAGCAAGTTTCAAGTGCTGATGAACCCAGATGACCACTTGTTATGGAACAGCCTTGGCCTTTGTAGACTTAAGGTATCAGTTAGAGACAAACTTCATTGATAAACACGACTGATCAGAAATGGTCAGAGACTTGAACATGCTTGGATGTATAAGAGTCATATAACTTCTTCAAAGCTGGTAATACTAACACTAAAACTATGAAACAGAGATAAATCAAAAGATTCTGTGAATGTGTATTCTTGGAAAACTGCATGAAAATAGTTACTTGAAAAAGGAAGTTTGGGATAAGCAGAGTCCACGCTGAATGGTGGGGAGGAGAACAAGAGAAAAAAAAAAAAGAAAAAAAATGGTATGCAAATAAAATTGGATCTTTCAAGCACTATCATTAGGTCTAAGGATATTAATTGCAAGAAAACCTGAATGAGTCCTTCCAAAAAGTATTTAAGGAAATGTCAATGGATTGATTCAGGATAGGGAAAGAAGAAGGCTGTGGTACAGTAAGCATGAGATAAAAGGCTGGCTCAGAACTTCAGCAAATACTTCAGCTTACTTTCTTCACAGAACCATGATCCTGGGGAAAAAATAATAGGAATAATAGGAATAATAGGAATAGTAGGAATAATAGGAATAATAGGAATAATAGGAAAGAAGTTGCAGAAATTTATGGTATTACATTAAAAAAGCAGATTATTGTGTCTGTTGAGCTAAAAGGCAGAAAAGAAAGCAGCTAAACTCTACTACAAAATTTTACTTTGAAAGCCTAGAAACAAATTTTCTTAACAAACTTTTCAAGACAGAAATGGCACAAAGTGAAATAGAGGTCTCTGTCATCAAGCAGGAAATGTGATCCCAGCAAATACAGATGTGTAGATCTGACCTCAAGAGAATCTGACAAAAACAAAACAAAACTAAAAAAAAGTTAAATCCTCCTAGAGCAGTTGTAATGATGAACAATTTTCTAGACACATGTGTTAGGTCAAAGGTAGATTGTATCTATTTAGATTTTGTTAAAATTATTGAATATGTTACTGAAAGGGAATTTATTAGCCAAGACAGAAAAGAAGGAAAGTTGTAAATAAGTTTTATGGAAAGTTCAGTGGGAAACAGTTACTGTTGAAAGAAGAGGTTGAGGGTTGGTTGTTGGTGGAGTTCATCAAAGAACAACACTGACCTAGTCTTAGGGTCAATATTGTTCTCTTTACTTTTATTATTGGATTTGATGCCAATACTGCTTGTCATAAGGCATTTTTGACATACATTTAGTGCAGACAGCTGGGTGTGCAGCTACATATTGTGCTCTGGGTGGTGGGACCCCAGGCAAGAGGCTGTGAACTGCAGATGCTTTGCACGACAAAGGGCACAGGACCTCTGGTCCAGCCAGGCAACTGGACAGTCAGAGACGCAGCAGGAGCCGAGCACTCCAGACTTTTACACCCTTAGACTGTGAGGGTATAAAATCGCAGAGTTTCCTTTCTTTGGAGTCCCTCCTCGGAGGCACCCAGCTCTAGCTGTTATTTTGTTGTTGTACCACGATTAAACTGATTTCAGGATCAAGACACCTGAGACTCTGCTACAGGGAAGCCCGAGGTCGAGCCGGTAAGGAAACCCGGTCTGACTGCATGAGTGTGGTGTGTGCAGCTGCAAAGAGGCCTCAGCCCCAGCTCAGGTGGAGCAAGAGTAACAGCCAGAGTGCATTCTGGATGGTCAGACAAGAAAACTTCTTTAACAGCTTTCTGTGGGAGGCATTGCCACGTATGGAGAGGCCTGGACCTTGAGGGATGGAGTTAGGGAAATGTAATGAAGTTCAGCTGTGGAAATGCAAGCTTGTGTGCCTGAGACCTGATTCAAAGCGCTCTAGGTGAGGACAGACAAATGTGTCCTGGATCCACAGGAAATTACAGAATAATAAAATGGAGACCTCTGGTTCAGCAAGGGCTGACAAGGAGACACAAACACCAGAACAGAGGTTTCTGGGTAAGTTAGTAAAGCAGTAGTGATACTGTATGAGATCTCACATAGAATACCATGCAAAAATTCAGTCACCCTTTTTCAAGAAAGATTATTCAATACTGAAGCAGATTCATAGATCTGCTACTAGAATGAGGTGAAGAAGGGAGAGTTATGTCAGCCAGGGTTACTTAGCATAGAAAATAAAAGGCTGGTAACAGACATAAAAGTCTATTCTTACATGATGGAAACAGGCACCAAGAACGGAAAAGAGATGTCTAAGCTTAAGAAGCATTATCAAAATTACAATACTAAACAAGCTGCCAAAAATGAAACTTCCACTGGAATCAGAAGAAAGTGAAGGGTAGAGAGCATCTCTTAGACATTAGAACATACAGATGTTGGAAGAGTTTTTTAAAAGTAGTGGTAAAACCTGAATTCAACAGAATTACTTTATGAAAAAGAATACAGCATAAGAGACAGGGATAGTATGACTGGACTATCTTGCAGCTGTTAAAACAACTTGTTTTGCTTCAGTGAAAATTTGCACTTTTTAGTAAATCCATTTTTTTACCAAACCAGAGTTCAGTCAAGTCATCTTTAGTTGCTGAAAGATAATAGATGTTTTCTTCATTTTGACACCATTTTCTTCATTTTGACACTGTTGAAAGTGTGGATAGAAGAGAATGAACTGATCACATTTCTATTTAGCCTTAGATATCTTGATGTGCCCAGGAACTTATCTGACATATATATCAAAGTGAAAACAATACCAGAGTGTTTTAATCAGAACAAGAGCAAGAAAAGGAGAAAAGTCAAAATAAATGTAAGCACAGGAATGAGTCTGTGGAAGAAACTATTGATAGGGTAGAGTATTACTTTCCTGCTCTAATAAAATCTTTCTGTATATACTTTGCTACAACACTTACTCAAAGCACATAAAAATACTTAGTCTAATTTCTTTCCCTTAGTCTTACCTTCATGGCATGTACTCACCATTTCACACAGGGGCATGGAGGTAAGATTAAGAATGAGAACAGGTTTTTTCTTCCCCTTTCACGGAACGTTTCTAAGCTGTTTGGTATTCCTTCAAAGACTACAGCAGTAGTTTACGTACTGGATATTTATCACTGGTGTGGAGGGTGAAACACTAACTGTACACCGTAGTCCCTGCCCTTTTAAAATATTAATTGATTAGTAACCATCTATGGAGCCTCATAAAGTATTAACTCTTTAAGTGGAGAAGATCTCTGCTTAACAGCATAGCACAATTCCTACGTGATTTAAATCCCACACAATCCCGCTAAAATCCAAAGAGTTTCATGATGTTTACATTAGTTCAATATCTAATATTAACATCAGATTTTAAAACCTCATGGAAACAGTATTGCTCTACTGGTCCAGCAGGACAGGAATATAAGTTCAAGCTTCTTGATTGATGCAGGAATATTCATAAATGAAACCTACATCTTGAACGTTAACACTTAATGCTTTTATTGGCTTGCTACTCTTTAGCAACTTCCATTTTATGTACTGCATACCAGGTTAGCTCATATTTGAACAGTCGTGCTACATCTCCTGAACTGCCATATCTGAATTTGAAGACAATGGTCTGCATTTCCCTGAATATCAGCCACTAGATAGTCAGTGTATGGAAGTGTCAGATCGAGACTGACTCGTTTATTTTGTGAAATACATAGTCCCAATGCCATATTTGTTTGGAAATCCAATTTATCTTTTTTTCTTTTATTTTTTTAGCTATTCAACTGACCCAACTCACCTTGCTGTAAACAATTTATCAAGCCCATGAGTTTGTGATTCAGAGGAAAATTCTGAATCAGTGCAAAGATGCATGACTGTAGCACCTCACAATTTTAGTGGGATTTTATAAAATAAAATAGATGGACATGGGCAAAACTGTGGAAAAAAATAGTTTTCACAGAAATCCACTGATATCCACAAAAAAGTAACTTTTAACATGACAGATCGCCTGCAATGGTGGGGTCAGGACTTGATAGCCCTTTCGGGGTGTTTGAGAAAGCCTGAAAAATGTTTAACATACTTGACATGGAACACTAATATCTTGAAGGTCAGCAGTGCTAATAAACCCTACTGGTCCTAGTTTAAACATAATAGGTGCTCAGGCCTCCTCTAAAACTTAAAAATGGTAAGGGAATTTTCAGATATACTCTCTTGGCTATGAATAAGCCCAGCCACTATTCACAGCGGAGCAATAAAGACTCACACCTAAAGAAATCAACAGATGGGCTTTTTCCACTTCATATAGAAATGTCAATTAAATAAAAGAAGGGTAAAGTTAACAGTTATGTGCCAACTCTGTCAAAACATAAAGACATAATCCCGTGTGTAGGACTCTTCTTTAGACACGTATTTTAGTTTTAGACACGAATTTTGTTTTAGACACAAATTTTGTTTTAGACACAAATTTTAGTTTTCTTTACCAAGTTCCAAGATAGATTTACATAAGGGACATCAGAAACATGATCTCGGATTGGTGCCACTAGATTTCTGCTTATATTGCTAAGTGAGTGGTTGAACAAGTGTTCAGTGTGTCTTTAATTGGTACCACCATGAAGAAAGATTCCATCAGGATTTATTAGCTAATGACTGCCTCCCTTGCTGAGCTATAAATCTACAAAAGTCTTTGGCAAACTGATAATTTACCTTATTGGAAACAAGATGTAAAGGACCCAAACAGGTGGGAGCCATAACTACAAACATATGAATGTAATAAAATTAGCAATTATATGTATTTGAATGGTACCACCTAAATTTATCCTCCTAGTAAGCTTTAAGTATCCACTCAAGTCACACTTAAGGGTGAAGTAAATGTTTTCAAGAGTCAATAAATTAATTTAATAAGTTAAATATTAGTTTTGAAACATCCTTAACTATTCAAGCTGTAGGGTTTTTAGCACAGTAGCAGTATATATATTGCTACAGGGTGGCCCAGTACAGTATGTTTGCTAGTCTTCAGACACGTATTTGAACAGTGAGAGAGTATACTGGAGGTATTATATGTAAAGTACGTGAGGGTACACAATCCAAAAGACTCAGTCATGTTATGTAGCAATATCTATACTATAAGGTAAACATGTGCTTAGAATGTGCAAATGGGTTTGCTCTTACGACCCAGGAAATTTAGTGAATTGAAAGTATATTTGAATTTCCGCACTCTAAGCAGTTGTTCAGGTGTTATGGTGCTCATGAGGAGGAGGACATGCAGGAGAGCACAGTCCTTCAGCTTTCAGTAGCCAGGTGTGCTCACCTGCAACTATTTCTTAATCCACAGCAGAAGGTGGTGAGAGGCTTTAGTACCTGTTAAAGAGTGAGCTGGTTTCCTGTGACAGAGGTGTGTGACTAACACATGAGAGTCACCCTTCTAAATTTCAGCTACTAGGTAGAAGCCAGAAGTTCTGTGTCTCAAAGTCACACCAGTCAGAAATTGGGGGTATCTCCTTCCTGTCATCTTCTGACTGCAGTCTAGAGGGTGCTAGATGAAACTCTTTTTGGGAGTTTAGTACTACAAGGGACTATCTGCCACAGTTGTCTGTGATTACGTTGAACTGGAAGCAAGCTTGCTGCTATTAGTTCTACATCATTTTTTCAAAATTGCTTTTCTGCTGAAGTGTTTTCAAATGCATTTTGAAGGTTGTTATTATCCATGTTGTTTCTGTTCCCATATTTGGAGGCATATTAGTGTTGTGCTACAGAAACAAGTCGTTATGGGGTAATTAAATACTGCACAAACTGTTCTGCAATAAGTGCAGAAGGCATGAACTTCTTAACCTAGGTATCAGAGAGTACCTGAAAAAAGCTTAATTTTCTGTGAACGACAAGATAGCTCCCTCAGCAGGAGACACCACAGAATAAAAGCAATGACTTATGCCTCTATCAGTCTCTAGTTTTTGAAGTACATAAGTTCTCTTAAAAAATAAAAAGTGAAATCACAGAATTTTTCCATCCTGCTATTTAGTTGGACCAAAAGAAGAAACCTTATTACCTCAGTAATCAGAAGATTCTTTTGACTCCATCTACTAAAATGACAATACAGCATGTTATTTGATCATATCTGCTGCTCTAAAATGTGAATACACAGATTATTTGTTTACTAAAAATATCTGCAACCAAGTAATGGCATCAACTGCATGGTCATAGCTTTTGTCTATTCCAGTGTACCACTTCAAATGCTCACAAGACTGAAAATAATAATAATAATGTTTGAGTATAAACTATTTTGTAGCCTATTTGTTCGGTGTCCGGATGTGCCTTAATCCTGTTGTCATTCTTGGAAACACACAGGTGTGCAAAAAGCAAGAACGAACCCTCGGTGCAGCTCTTCACTTTCTCTCAGTTTTGGATCCACGCCGGTCAGTTTGTTTTGGGAACAGCATTCTGTGATCCAGTGGGCAAGTCCCTCTGGCATCATTGTTATCAAGTGGCACATGGAGCTCCTTAACCATTCAGGCACTGAGAGAGGACTATAGCTGGTAACACATGGAGCGCACAGCCCACCAGGCCCTGTGCACAGCCCAGCACACTTGGGGAGCTGCTGCTGGCAGTGCTGTGAAGGCTGCAGTTACTTTTGGGACCTCACTGGGGGCTGAACTTCCCACTGTCCAAATAACAGTTCAGCAGTTCCAGAGAAGTGATCTCAGGGGGTGGGATTTATGTACCGATCAACCATATCCTTTTGGAGCCTGTGGTTAAACCAATTACCCATTTAATTTTCATTTCTCATTAACCAGGAAGACTCTGGCATTGTCCCAGTAGTGCTGAATGTGTATAGTGAATATTGTATGCTATTGCTACTGGAAGAGCTCTTTTCTTTTGAAGAGGTTGTGTTACATAGGGAATACCTCAGCTCTTTCCTTGGAGTATAGCATCTAAATAAATATATTTTAAAAAACTCCAAAGCCCACATCAGAACTCTACCCACACAGACAGATAATTTTGATTCACTCTCCAGAAATCTAGCTATAATTACAGAATAATGTACCAATCTTTCTAGGTTAGACCCAGTCAGCCACTGCTTTTAAATTCTGGCCAGCACAAACCTTCCCTGTGAAGCAGCTGTTTTGCTCTCAGAGTACCTCCTAAGGCTCTACCCACCTGTAAGCTGCTAGTGATAAGGACCTCCCTATTTTTACATGTTTACACAGCACACAGCATCCCTGTGAATTTCGCAGAAAGATCTGTCAGGTGCTACCATGGTATCAATCACAAGTTAGTAATAGAGGATCAGTAAAAGCACATCATCCAAGTAAGCTGCAAAGAACTTTCATTATGTAAGGTTACTACTTTATCCTTTACCTCCCTCTCTTCCAAGTAATATGCTGACAGTCAGAAAAACTTTTAATATAAAAGTCAATTAAAAATTCAGAGGCCATGCCATCTGAGCTGAAAGTTGGTTTTCAATAAGGTAAATTGAACCACATTAAAAAATTCATAAATCAAAGAAAGTCCGTGGAAAAAGAAATTGCTTTTCTGGGTAGTGTATATAAGGTTCATTGTGATAAAACTGTCACATCCTGTTTCAACTGCTGCCTCATTAAACAGTGAAAGTTCATTGATGAGTCTGCCAGAGAAGGTAAGTCAGGTGAAATACCCCAAGCACTCGTACAGAATTCTCTTCTCTGAACCTTTGAGAAAAATCAATTTTTCCAACCAAACCCTTTAAGTGATCTGATGCTTGGTGTGAAAATAGCTAACAATGTCCACTGGCAATGATCACCTCCCTGAGCCCCATCATTACTCCAGGACCTTACTGTAATAAGGAGTAGGAAACACAAGCAGAAGTCCCCAAACCCAAACATCTGAAAAGGCAGGTATTTTCCCAGTTCAGACTCCTGAGGTGACAGGGAGAATTCAGAAGTAGGAGTGTCAGAGCAGGCACCGCAGTCAGAGGTGGCTCATAGCACTCTACTGCTGGGCAGGGCTGGCACAGGCTCCAAATAAAAATCAAAGCAACACATCTCTTTTCAAAACAAAGAAAGAGTGAAAAATAATAATCTCATACTCTGAGTACCTTTGATTCCTGGCTGGTAGTTGATGCTGGAGAGGGGGGTTGCTCTGGGCTCTCCACTTCATTCTCTTTCTCCCCACTGTCCACGCTGTCTTCAGTCATGCTGCTCGGAGGAATCATTTTACCTCTCAAACACTGTCACTATAAGGAAAAAAAGCTACAGACTGTTCTCGCTGTTTTTCATTTAACGTCCTCTTCCTTCTCTGCTCTTCTAGAGCAAATGAACTCCGACTGCTCGGTTTCACTATATTTGCAAGACTAGAATTCTCTGGATTTTCTTTTTTTTTCCTTCTCCTCCTCCTCCCCCTCCTTCCTCCCTCCCCTTTCCTATGTAATTCTGCTGCGAGGGAGTAAGTTATCGATGGCTCTGTAGGTCAGTTGTGTGCCTGCTTTTCCCCGATACTCCTCCCCTCCATAGGAAGCCTGGAGGTGTGGAGCAGAGTCGTGACCGTCAGCCCCACAATCAGAAGGGAGTGATTTGAAGCAGAAAGCCTAAGCCACGAACACACACACACACACACACACACACACACACACACACACGGCACTGGAGGGAGGAGTTGTATTTCTAATGCTGTGAATAGCTTTGGAGGAGCATGTGCTGTCATAGTAGTGAGAGAAAGTAATGCGCTCATGCACACACATACACATACACAAACAGGCAGGCAGTGTATATGAGGTTTTGAAGCATTTTACCTTTTAACAGGCTGGAGAAGACAGAGTCAAAGGGAACTATTATATTCTTACAAATCTTTTCCTGAAGAAAAAGAAGCCCTGAAGAAGGGCTCTAGAAACAGAGGAGAAAAATGAATCTTCCCTTTCCTTGTCCCAGCGAAGTTTATTTAAAATTTTAGCTATCCAGTATCTCTGAAGCTCTCATCTTGCCTTACATCCCAAACTTGCTAGCAAATGACAGGACAGAGTCAGGGCAGAGTTACCTGTGGATCCACGTGTTCCTTGCTCCCCTTCCAGGCAGGGAAGCCCAGCTCTGAGCCATGCACACGCAATCTGGGTCATCTGGAGCTCCCACTATCTCACACATCCTATACCTGTAGGTTGTCATAGTGATAATACTCCACCAGGCAGCAACAGAGCAAAGGCAGCCATTGGAAGAGCCTGTAGGCTTCCCCCAGTGCTGTCATTCCCGAGGATGCAGTGCCTGAAGTCACGGTTGGGTCTGCGGTGCTACCAGCAGAAGGTCAGCATGACTTTGCTGGCTGGCTCAGATTGCTTATGTTGCGTGAGGTTTTGCCTCTGATTTAAATCTGCTGCAGAGGTGCCTGTCAGCTCTCTTCCGTGCTGAATTGAGGTCTGTATTGTGAAGGGTTGAGAGGATGTGCTTTCCACCAGATATGCTTTGCTGAGCGGGAGCCATTCCATATGGCTGGTGGAGATGACTCCTTCCTTTAAAAAAAACAGAAAAAAACAACACAAATATGTTTCTAATAGCAATACCCTCATCCTGGAAAGTGAGAAATAAAAAATAATTGCTTTGTTAATCTGTACAGGTGCTGTGAGATGATTTGTTGAGATCTGAGTCAGAAATGAGCTTTAGTACCTTGTAGCTCTGGGAGAGGACACCAAATTCCATTCCAGCCCCATCCTTTAGAAAAACAACTGCTACTTTGAGTTGCCTTGCAGACCCCCTCCAACTCAAATAATGTGTGTGAAAGTGAAGGCAAGTTTGCAAGATAGTAGGGGTTATACAGATGAAAGCCAGAGCAGAAATTGCCCTGCAGCCTCTGTATTCTTAATAACCATGCAGAAGCCAGGAAACAAAATAATTCAGCTTTTCTTTGAATACCCAGTGAATTTTCAGGACTGATACTTAGACGTGGGAAAATCTTTATGTTTCTGAAACAGAACATATAAGATACCAAATTCTTTAGCAGACAATAAAGATGAAATTCTGCAATGCTATTTGCACAGCCACTTCAGAGCAAAAAAGTGTCCTAGGGGTCTGCCAGCAGAACCTATTATTTGGCCTGGAGTCACTAACACCATTACAGGGATCAAAATGAGAACACTACTTGCTTATTGATGCAATGGCAGTGACAACTGAGATTGAAGCAAGGAAATACAGAGCTCAGAGGGGCAGATTTGGCAGGTAAGTAAAAGAATATATTTCCAAGGGTTTGCTCTCTAAAATACAGAAGTCTTAGAGTGTTCTCCTCAGAGTCAGAGGAATTCTCCTGGAACAAAGCTCATTTCCTTCACTCAGCAAGTGAGATTTGGGCTTTGCTATAAAATCATATCCTTAACAATGTGCAGGGATCGGTCAGAGTCACAGTTTGGCAGAATTAGGGCAGCTGTGGGCAATGGAGATCTTGGCGGGGCAACACCAATTGAATGCTCCAGCTCTGGCAGGGGTATCCTTCCCTGATGGTCCAGCCTAGAAGAGCCAAGCCATGGCCAGGACATGGGGTCTGCCCCCTGCAAGGACTGATCTGTGTTCCCAGCAATCTGACAGATGAGAATCAAGAAACTACATTCTGTTTGGTCCCCCAGCAGTGTTGTGAACCTGTCTTTCCCGTTAAGAGGCTCAAAAACATCTTCTTACGGTGAACTTGTAGGTTACCTTTGAAATGGAAGGTGGAGTGGCTGGTTAACAGTTAGTGCTCGAAGTGTTGTAAAATCCCGCACACATTGTGTACGAAGAGCTTGTAACGTCATGACTGTGTAAGTGACTATCATGCCACTCTTTACTCATTTTTTTTAATTGTTTTACCAAATTAGTACTGACACCTGCTGCACTCCCTCTCTTCTCCCAATTACTCACTTGTCAACCACGATGGATCTGTCAGTTGCTTGACAATTAGCCTGGGAAAGATGACTCAAACCTAAAATTTTACCAAAAAAGCAAAAAGAAAGAGAAACTGAATTTCTCATAATTTTATTTCCTTCTGCAGGAGCTGGCTGTTGAAGATCACATATTCAGTATAACAAAACAGACTGATCAAATTAGATGAACCTACATCTCTCTCCCACACTTCACTCCTGAGAAGTTGGACTTGTGATTACTGCTGATCAGTCTCTAAGTGAAGGTACTAGGTGGAAATGTGAGCACTCCAGCACAGTGCTAAACAAGAGGAAACTGAACAGCTTATGTAGTGTAGAGATGAGTGTAGATTTCTGAAGTGGGGAAAAGTAATTTGGATGAACAAAACATGAGTGCCAATTCTCAGCCCCCAGCTGAAGTTGTTTCACTCTGTAAAGGCACTTGTATGTTGCTTGGAGTCACTGCCAAGCATTCCACTGCTGACTGGTCTGATGCTGACTGCACGGGTTCCATGCCCTGTTCACCCTCATTCCCTCCCGTTTTCTGGTCCCACACGCAGAGGTGATGGTGTATGGTATGGAGCAACCCTCTGTGCTGGGGTTCCAGCAGTTCTTCCTGAACTCTGGCTGAAGTCAGCATCATTAGAGCATCCCAGAGGCTCCTGACAACAGAAATATATAAATACCCACTTGCTGTAGTGCCCAGACCCACCTGCTGTAGAGCTCCACAGTGGCAAGATTAAGTTGATGTAGGGGATCTGACCCATGCCATGTTTTTTACTTCTTTTTTCTTTTTTTTTTTTTTTCTTTTTGGTACAGGCATTCCTCTGAAATATTTGATCACCTTTCTGCTGAAGATGTACATGCATAGGGCTGGATTTCACTAAAGGAAGGATATGAAATCAGTATTTATAAAATATGTTATTCCTGTTTATGCTACCATGTATTTACTAGAGCAAAAATAACAAGTCAAAAGGAAAAAGGAAGATATATAGGTATCCCTGTTCACTGCTTGGTTCCTGAGCAAAGAGGGTGTAAGGGTATGTATAGAGATGACACTGCTGTGAGATGACACTGGTTTAAATTACAATGTACCACTCTCTAGAAATGTACAAAGCAGTGAGGAATCAGTCTGGTTGCTGCAGCCTGGTTGCCTCCAAAGCAGAATCCTGAAGGAAAGAGGGATTAAGTCTGCCAAGAGTCCAACTTCCCAGAGGATGAAGACTGAGAGCCACAGAAAACTATTAGACATGGAGAAACGGTTGCAGTTCTGCCACTTGCAGTGAAACTTAATCATCCTCATGCAAAGTCTCTCAGCCCAATCTGTGAGTGTTCCAGGTGAGAATTAGTTTTGTGTTTCTTTGTTGATTAGATTTTGCCATTGTGCAAACTGGCGGTAGGATATGTACTTAGTGTCACCTGTGATGGGACTTTTACTTTAGGTATGCAGCATTTTGCCAGATGTACTGGTGGATGTTTTCAATGGGATTTTCTCTCAAATATCTGCTTCACTCACAGCTTGCTACTAGACTATAAGGATCATTGCTCTAGTGAAGTATTCTTCTGTGTTTCCAAGTGACAGGCATGTGGGCTCTTCTCTCCAGCAAACATTGTACCAACAGAGAAAATTATATTAAAATAGTATCAGGTGGCTGGGGTTTTTTGTTTATAGTCACACATCCCTTGTTTGCTTTCAGTACAATCTTGGCAGTCCATTGAGCAGCTAACACACTAACAAACCCCTGTGGATTCTGCTTATCTAAATGCCATCTAAGGGCTACAATCATCAGCTCATCAAGCGTCAAGTTGGAAGCACAAGCTGGTCAAAGGTTTGAAAGCATTCTCAATACTAAGGGAATACTGGGGGTTTGCATTTTGACTAAAATTATCTTGAAGTACTTTTTAGAGTTAAAGTATTAAGCCTCCCACTGCTTCAGGGAGTGTAGCAAATGAGTAACCATGGAGGGAGCCAAACCATCAGATTTGTGCTTGTACTTAAGTAGGGAAAAAACCAGAACCTCTGCCTGAGTATTAATTGCAAAACTGTCTTTCTCTCCATCCGCAGCAATGCCACAGGGAGGGATGTAGAGATCACCCTGCATCTTGGGCAACTTGAATATGTCTTTCAGAGAGATCATGATGCGATTGAAACACTGCTACACAGACATCTAAACTAGAAAAAAGAAGAATGCTGCATCCTCTTGTGACAGCAAGAAATGTTTGAGAAGGGGAGAAGAGGATGTAATTAGAAAATATGGAATTTAGCCAAGATAGAGCATGTAATATGTTCAGTCTTACAAAAAGCAGTGCAATACCTTTAAATAACCAGTGACAGTCCTGACCTGATTTTACATCTCTGCTGGCAATAAGATTCCTTCTCACTTTTTATAGGAATGCGATATAAAAAGAAGAGGCCCATAGAACCAGAAGCACCATTTCCTGCGACTCACAGATGCTCCTAGAAGTTCCTGCCTTTTAATAGCCAACTACTGGTTTGGTCCAATATGACTGCAAAAGGAATGACCTGAATTAGTTCAAAGAGTTGCTGGAGTGGTGATTTAGCCATGCACTAAATCCTTTCGGGGTATCCATCAGCAAATATTTGAAGAGATAATATAGTTATGATAATTAACATCATCTCCTCTACTCTTTCTATACTCTGCTTTACTCACTTCTGTTTCATTGGATAGTTGTTAAGAGTCTTCCTTGTGGCTCTTTGTACCACTCAGAAGGGTCTCATATAATCATGCCATCTCAATCAGGTCTATCCCCAGCATTTTCCAGGATGTGGTTGGAGAAGTCCCCCACAGGCTAAAAAACACTGGATCTTGGGCTTATTTGGTTTTTTTTCTGAAAGGTTTTTGATAGAAGGGGGCTTCAATCACTTCTTTCTTCCCTAGACCTTCCTTGACCTGAATTGCCCCTTAAATTCCTTTGTCTGGTTGTTAGCTTTTCCAGGCGTGAGCTGGGTATTACAGCTTGCAGAGCTTTATTGGATTTGTTTCAGGTTCCTGTTTTTTCCATTTACTCTGGTATTGAATACCGTCATCATGAGCTATTTCTTAACTAATGTCAGTGAAAATGCATTGAGAGAAATGTTTTGCTTAGACTGTAAATAGAATCCAAAATGAGACCTGGCAAACATTCCCACCATAGCTGGTGGTGAACGCAAGTATATATGTATATATAAATACATATGTACATATATATAGTTTTTTGGGTTTTTTTTCTGCAGATATCCTATAAGTATGCACCAATTTTTAAAAGGCTGTGCATGCACAGTATTTCCTGTCTTACGTAGTTACAGCATGCTTGTCGCTGTAATATTTTGGTACAAACATGCATGCTGAATGCAAAATGAACCTCACTGTCAACTGCAAACCTGCAACTGTTACACTAACATATTTTGCGATGGAAGACAAAAGGTTTTCTCAGCGTACTAATGACCTTGGTCAGGAAAGGGCGCTTTTCTGCAGAGTTTGGTAGAATTCAATAGTGTACAACAAATCTTTTAAATGCCTTTGAATGTTATAGGATGAAGGGCTTTGTAGGAATAGCAGAAATTATTATTATCAAGATAAGATTTCCCTCTATCAGATTAGTGCATGTGCCAACTGGAATAGAAGTGTGTATGATGAGGGTTGCCCACAATTATGTAACTTAGTATAATGATCTATCACTGCTCTCAAACAAGAATGAAGAAAGTAAATATTCAGCCTGTTATAAATCTGATGAGAAAGTGAATATCTTGCAGATCAAATATATTAGGTTTGTTCCTTAAATATTGATAAGATGCGAAATTTGAAATATATTGATGGTATCTGGGTTGTTAGGTCTCTACACAGTCACCAATTCAAAATAGAAATGGAAATAAAGGTTTAATTGAGCAAAAAATAAGCCGTAAAAGCACTGTAAGAGGTTATCTGTAATGATTTGTATTGTTTTATTTAAAGCAATAAAAAGTCTTAAGGTTCAGTGCAAAATGATAATAGGAAGATAAATTTGTCTTCTTGGTAAAGACAAGACTATCACTGTCCCATGAGCCTATGAAACATACCATTTTTATAGTATTTAGGTCAATTTACATAAAAATGAGTTCTTACTATTAATTCTACAAGCAGTGTTTAAACCACTAAGCATTGTAGTTGAGAACTTTGAAAACCTATTTCTTCAGAGAAATAACATCTACTTTTTACTGTGCTCCGTTGCATACAGTTGTTTTATCTCATCACTTAAAGCAGTAGGAGAGAATTTGATCACTTATATCCATTTGAAATCTCAACCCAGAGCATCCTGGAGTCACGGCTTCTTTTGATATTTACATATCACATCCTTCTATTATTCGAAGGAGTCGAGCTCAGCTGCAAGAACAAATGATTTCATAGCAAAGATAGTCAAGATTTTAGAAGTACAAATGTCAGAAAAGAGGAGAAATAAAAGGAGAATGAGGGAGACATTGTCCAAAGTATGAGTGCCTTTACCTTCCACATTCATAACTATTTATATTCTTGGAATCAAGAAAAAAAATCACTCAAGGTTTTCTTATGTTTGTTAGTCATACCACCTGCTGTAATACCACTCAATAACTGTCATTCTGATGTCTCAGACCGTCTGAAGTGTTCAGGCAGAATGGGATTGCACACCAGACCCAGTAAGAGCTGGATCTCTCCTGCTGTTTCCATGGAAAGGGTTATCTCAGATTCACATGCCTAACAACTGAGCTCTATGATTTCAGACTTCGAATAAGCAGAGTAGTGAAGTATGTTGTAGATTTATGCAAATCCACTGATATTGATAAAATAACTGAGATACTCAAAGTTATATGAATAATGATTTAGGTAATATATCTCTCTATAATTTCAAAATTCTGTTTTCATTTGGTAGTCCATAATAGTTCTGTATCTTATTAACCTCTTTAACTAGCCCATGAGGAAAGAAAAGACTACTGAGCAATGAGCATCACAATGGTTGAAATTTAGCTGAAAACAGAACTAACAGAACTGAGCACGGGTAGTTGGCCATAGTAAACTCAACAGACCAACAATTAAAGACAGCAGAAGTTTATAGCAGAAGGTATAGCCATCATCTCCTATTGTAAGGGATTCTTTCAAACTAAGGCATCCCTCTGGAAGGCCAAACACAAGGAAATCCAGCAGACTCTGCAGTCCACATAATCATTCAACATTCAAGAGATGAGATACTAAGAAAAGATAACTTCTGTCAGAAAAAGACTTTGATTCACAGGAAAATATGAAAAGAAATCCACTAGTAATCAATCTGGAATACAGAGGAGGTTGTCTTCACAAAGGGGTGTGATCAACCTGCTGATACCAACTCCTGCAAACATAGAAAATTTGTATGCAAATTGTGAGCTCTTCAAGCTAGGTATTGTTTCTCTATTTTGAGTTTGTACAGCATTAACAGGTTGGCATTCTGTCTGGTCTTAGGCATTACAGTAAAACAACCAATCATTTAAAACAGTGAATACGTGTCTACTCAGTCCCAGTGGCACTGTAAATCTAATGTGTGCAGTATTTGACTGTGTTCAAAAATTTTACCATTGAAGTTTTCCCTTTGCTGCTCTGCTCCTATCATTCCATTGTGATAAACACAATGCTGCTCTTCACTGATTACTAGAAACTGGAGGAAGAAGAATAAAACCATTTAAAAAAAAAAAAAGGCGCAGTGGTAGGTCACCAATTTTTCAACACTGAAAGCCTAAGCAAAGACACTGAAATAAAAAGGTGGAATCTAAACAGTAGTTATGTATACATGCACGTACACACACCTTCATACGCAGTATATCTAGAACAGTAGTGGCTTCATGTATCATAGCCATGTTGAATGATAAACAAGGATAGGGAGTAACACTCAGAAAAGATAGGGGAAAAATCACTGCAGTAAGGACTCCATGCATCAAAAGTAGTACTGTGGAGAATGTTCCGATTTAGATAAAAATGTCTGCTGTGTATTTGAGTGACCCTCTAATGTGAGCTCTGTGTAGGAAATCTATTTTTACCTTCCACACAGAAAAGCAAAGAATGTGGAGAGCCGTAGATGAAATGCTTTAACTGTAGATACTTGGTAAAGGTTTTGGCTTCTTTCAGACCTATTTTTTTAATCCATTGCACCCAGTGAAACCATAAGGATGCTTGCAATGTGTCTTAAAAGCCATTTCTCCATGAAACATAATACACTGTTCTCAGATCACCATGGGATTTTTCAGAAATGCTTAGTGGACCTTTCTCTTCTGCCACAGATGTGAAAGCTGCCTTCCTTTGACCTGGACCAAAAACTTGGACCATAATCAAGCACTTAGCTGAAAATCTTAACACCACTTCAGTCCAAAAGAGTTTAGTTCTATTTTCCTTTTTTTAATTATTATTATTTTATTATGTTATTTTTGTATTATTATTAGGCACCTAAAAATTACTTCTGGGCCCTATGCTCAGAAACAAAATAAAAAGTAGCTTCAGTCTAGGTTCTAGCTTCAGTCACCTCATGTACATATTTCTTACTCCTTAAAAAATCAGGATTGAAAGCTTTAATTTAGTGAACCAAAATATTATCGGAGATCTAAATGCAAAAAATAAGTTGTAAGTAGCATAATGTCGTGGTAGCAAGCAGCTGCAAACAATTTTTTCTCGTCCTTTATTGTTAGGTAGTGTTTGCTTAGCAGTTGGTAGATAGGCTATTAAAAAAGACTTGGGGACAATTTTCCAAAAGACATGAATGACACCCAAGTGCTGAACTTTGGTTAACTACAGACAGATAAAGCTAATAGTTTAGTTTAAAGGGAACACATCTCTCTCCCACCATGAGAGGCACATTTTGAAAATTACAGTAAAAGCTTCTGTGCCAATTCTAAGAAACATTTCTCCGAACAACATAGCTTTGCACATGAAGTTTTGGTCCTGTTATTCCACTGACAAGGCAGAATCGTTCACATTCAACTATCAAAATAATAAATATTTTGAAAGTGGATTATCTTAGAGGGAAATTTTGAGGATTCATGCAAAATCCTGGGACCACTGAAATCAGTAAAAAGTCCCAGAATTTCATCCCTGCAAACCAGTTAGGCTGCTATCTGTGGGAATAAAGTGATTCCAAAAATCCAGGTCATAGCAGTTATCTGGCAAACAGATCAGACAGTGCTATTATAGTCAGCATGCAAGCCATTTTCCCTGTTAATTATATGCATCTAATGTCAGAGATCTAATTACCCAAGAAAAAATTAAAATTCCTAAAAGAGCACAGAACTGAAAAAAACCTGGAATACAGCCAAACTTCCCTGAAGTTTTCACTCATTGAAATGTTAAATGGAGACATAAGCATCAGTTCTGACTATATTTTAACTATATTGTTTTGGGATTTTTTTCCAAGTGCAATAAAAAAAAATAGGGACAAAAAAATAATCCTTGGATTTATTACTTTCAAGGTTTTATCTTTTTCCAGTGCTTTTTGTACCATTTCACTGTGCCAAATTAGCCCGGTTATTTTTTCTTTTAGTCACTTTGAGAGAAGCATCACTGGAAACATACAAAATTATTTTGTGAAATAGAGTTTTACACCAGTATTCACTTTAACTCTGAGCAGACAACTCATAAATTCCATAAGGCATTGAAAAACATAAATAACTTCTCTGTTAACTAGCTAAGCTTATCAATTGTGATTAATATTTAAAAAAGAGTTTAAATTTTAAGTGAAATTTCTTCCTGAAAATAAGTTTTCTCTGCATACGTGTCCAGCTTATTTCATCCAATTAAAAAATTCTGATGAACAATATTACAAAGCCTCTTTCCATCTTCCACCTAGAGGTTCCCTGGACTGAGGACCAGGTCTCTTGGGAAGCACTATCCAAGTCAGCAGCACATTTGCCTTTGGCAAATTTATCCCACTGTTTACAGCTGAAATAACTTGTCATCCTCTTGAGTTGAGATGCTATGGGACTGTGCTCTCCACACAGAAGATGGAAACAAATGTGAATTGAAGAAAAGGGAAAATCCTGTGAAATGTCCAGGTACTGGATTGGCCTCCATTGGAAAGCAGATGAGCTATAACCCAAGTTGCATCTGAAGGCACATGTGGGAATCTCATTTTGTAGATCTTATAACTGTTCTTTTGATTAAGCCTAAAGTCTCTTTTCCCAACCTTCAACTTCTCTGCTACCAGAGGATATAATATGAGCTGAGGGCAAGTTTATAGAGAATTCACCAAAAGGAGGAACAAGTATTAACAGAAACTATATTAACTACATCACCTGGGACCACAGAGGAGACACAAATTAATGGAATCATCGCTCTCATTTTGTAAGAATCTACCCAGGAGGGAACAACTTGACAAAATATCAGTCACTATTTTAAACGACAAAGCCGAACCATTTCATCTTAGCTGTCAGACATTCCAACGCACAAAGGACAGTCCCTGTTTTTAGCACACACATTCCTATTTTCTGTATTTTTCTGTATAGTCTGTCTCCTAAAGAACTGTAACTATTCCAATGCATTTCAGCACAGTTTAAAAGCCATGTCCCTATTTCAGCCTCAGGGGTTCCTATTAATTTCCTTCAAATGTTATATGTTAATTCAGGAAAAAAAGATTTTCTGATGCAATTTGTCACCTTAGTTATCAGTTCTTATTCCACTATCAGTCCTGAACATGTAAATTATTTATATATTCTCACATAAGAGTAGCTTTGATTTTGGGGGCCTTATCTAACAAATGGTTTTTCAGGACTCTTCAACTAATTTAACCTAATATTTTTTCACTCAGATTATACCACAACGTTATAATCTCTATTGTGATTTATTGGCAGATGTAAATAAGCATGGTTGCCAGCTTAGGTAATATTGTAACCAGCTGGATAAGTTTTCCCAAGGTGGAGGAGGTTAATTGCTGCTCAGCGAGAGCATTGCTTGTGCTTTGGCCTTTATTAAAGACTCATTGCAGACCTGGAAGAGAGCCATCAGCAGTAAGGCTTCTTGGGGGGACAGGTTCTGAATGTATGTGAACATGCTCCTTTGAGTTATCGCCAGAGGATCTTCCATTCTTCTCCAGGTGGGGAAGGAAAGAGCACAGAGTTATAGGGTGATTTGTCTACACAAAACCTGTGTGCCTGTGTTCACACCATGGGGACGCAGGAATGGATTGCAAGAAGATTTCAGAACCTGTTTAGGACAAAGCTGGGGTTTGGCCAGTGAATAACTGGTGGAGATGAGAGGAAAAACTGCTTCCTGTTTATTAGAAATGAACACCTATCCACCATAGACTCACTGGCTGTTTTGGCATGAAGGTCTGTTATTCAAACTGAAGAGAAACAAGTGGCTTTTTACTCCTTGATATTCTAATTCCACAGTGTAAAGTATCTTATCAAAGACTGCTGAGCCTTTTCTAAGCCCAGCTTTACAGTTGTAATGCCTTAAGTCATGTAGGGATGAAGACATTAGGTAATACATTCTGCAGACTAATACCTGTATTACTCATTGAAACATCCTAACTCCCTCACTCTTAGATCAGTGCAAACTACCCTTTCCCACCCACACTCTACCTTGGCCTTTGACTGCGATAGTTGTGCACAATCTATCTCATCTCTTCAGACAAATCTCTCTAGTGTTTATCATTTCTGATGTGGACAAAGCCTTTCAAACCCGTGAGTCACTACAGCTTGATCCAGCCATGAGTATACATGAAAGGAGGAAGGAGTGTGCTTGTGGAAATGCTTTGCTTTTGTATCTATTGTGTCTGAAATCAGAATTTTTCTAGACAACTACTCATAAGCAATGGTCTTTCTATAGGGAATTCACTGAGCATATTGTATTCAAATGAGCTTTTAATTCTGAATGCCAAGTTCTTCTTAGATGTCATACATACCGATGCATATTTGAAATGGAAAATAGATTAAACGTTGCACAGTGCTGCAGCTGGAACATCTTCCTTGTCTTTCAAAATGAAACAATTTGATTTTTATTTATTTTATCCCCTGTGAATAAAGAAATGTAAAAAAGCAGAATATTAAGAACTCAGATCTTTACAAGGAATGTGGGGTTTAGTTTTGCTGGGTCAGAGACATTGATGGTGGATTTACTGCAGTGCTTTCAAAGTTAATGGCAGCAACTCTAAATTTGCACAGCAGAACATCAGATTATGAAACACCCTCACATGCAATCAAATGAAACTGCAAAAAGTGTCTGTGATTTTGATGTAAATCTGTCAGGTGGTTTGTCTGTTTTAGAGGAACATGATTTCTGCAAATTTTGATGCACTTGACATTAACCATTAATTAACTGTAACAGAAATTGAACCCAGTAGAGCACCTGGTAGTTTGAGGTTTCCAGACACTTAGAGAGATTTTCCTTTCAAGGGTCAACAAAAAACGAACATTTGCCCATATTAGATTCACAACCTGTGTTAAATTCACAGCTCATATTAAATATCACAGCATTCCTGTGACTGCTGTCACATTGTCAAATTTAATGGATAATTTGAAGGCTGTAATGTAAAAGTTACGGTTTCTTTGAGAGTAGAGCAATTGCACATTTAGGAGAGAGTTCAAAATTCAATTTTACATATATACAAATATGCACACACACACACATATATATGAATGTTGCAAATGTTTTTCTAGGCATGGTGCACTGAAATAATTGTTTTGATTACAAAAATTACAGCCAGCAGAGAATTAGTTCGTGGGCCACCACTATGGAATGAATAAATTTCACGCATCTAAACATCTCTAAGTTTCAGATGTATGAGACCAAACAGCATCTGAATTTTGCTTCACACCAGGTAACTTCCTTCTCTCCCCTGTTCTCCTCTTGATCTTTTAGCCCAGAAGCCAGACAGCTTGTTCCAGGCACAACCCTGTCTCATACTTCTTGCTGCTCCAGTGTAACTTATCATCACTGTCCTCGTGTTTTCATGCTGCTTCTACTATAAAAAGTCTATTTTTATGCAACACTGGATGCTGCATTTCTGAGGTCAATGGTCTTAAGCAAATGTCTCAGTCCCTGGAGGAGAACTGAATGGGATCACTGAGTTACAAAAGGGCTGCAAGAACTGGGGCCTAAAACTACATCTGCTGTAGGCTTACAGCCTCTGAAACTAATTGTGCTTTCTTTTTTATATACCTTCTATGATACAGATTTGAAGCTATCTGGGATGGCCAAACTACCTTTAAATGGAAAATGAGTTCAATCAACCTTCACTAACCTCCATGGTTAGATCACTACTATGTGAAGGTCTGTCCAAATCCTTAATCTGTGAACTCCATGGCCATTTCTTTCTCTCAATGCAGCGACAACGTAAAACTAAGACCTCAGTATATTTGTGGTATAGGTTACCCGCAGTGTGTCAGCAAGACAGGTTTTACTTCTTCAGTGTTACGTTGGTCATGCATCTTTGCTTCTAGCTTGAAGAGTGGCTCACAAAGGGCCTCAGCAAAGGCTCATTTAACACAAAGAAAAAGCAGTTAGAAATAAGGACACTGAGCCAGGCACACCTCTCAATACAGTTGTCTCGTCTTGCTGTGAACTAATCAGCCTAATTAGACAGATGTGATGAGGAGCTACTGTCCTCTCTAGAAATACCCAACTGTGCACAGTGCTGGCAACAGTAATCAGCCTTTTGTCTGAGACAGACGCAAAACATTAGTGCCACAATTACCACAGACTGACACTCTGGGGCAAAGCCTTGTCTGTCTGTGTGTGTACAGCACTGGGGAACTTTTAGGTTGCAGTGAAACTCTGCTCCAATATCTAGACTTACAAAAAAAAAAAATTAAAGATGGATATTAAGTTCTAGAGAAATTAATTGAAAACTGTCAAAACTGTGAGATGTTGAAAAAAAGCTCCATAAGAGGCAATTATATACCTGCAATTTTATGAAGTTATTTCTGGTTTAATACAAAAAGAATTGAATACAACGTATTTTAAAATGTAGAAATGAGACAGAATTTCTTTTCGTGCTGTTGTATCTGCACACTTTTTTGAAAAATTATGGTTTCCAGTCCTTATGATTATGACTACAATTTAGAAAATATTAATAGGAACTCTATACAAAGTAGAAGTGTCTGCAATTACTACCTGAAACAATAGCTTGGATGCATATGAATTAGCTCATCCACCTTAGCATATATTAACTCTGAAGGCATATAAAAATAATACCATTACCATTTTACTACTATTCATTTAATTTGAAATATCTAGCTAAAGCACATATCTTAAAAACTCTAAGCATAAAACCAAGCATTCCCTCTAAGCATAAAAAGCTCCTAACTATATTCTGTGTAATCAAGCTTGAACAGATATTCTTCTTCCAACCTATTGGTTTGTTGGAGTTCCTCTGACTGAAATGTTTTCTTCTGGCAAATGGTCTCTTTTGGCTCCTTTAAAAGGGTCCATTTACAACTAATTAGGAACTTTCTATAAAACTAAAACATTTTTTCTGAGGCTAAAGTTGTCAAAATCTGAATTGAGAGATGCAGTTCCTTTCATATTTGGGTTATACTCTTTGTCTGAGGCTCCAAGGACCCATGAAACTGTCATTTCTACAAAATAGGAATTATTTAAGCCTGGCCTTAAATGGTGTCTAAGTTCCTTCAGGGTCTGGTTAACCTAGTTACAAGCCAGACAACAGAAACTCTGGAAAGCTTTTTTGTTAATTTGGTTTGTGTTTTTTTCTCCCAGTAAAATAAGGAACCAAAGTGAAAGACTTAGTTTTCTTCCAGTCTAATTCCTCTTATGTCTCAGCTATATTGTTGGGGTTTTTTTCCCTCGCTGAGATTTTTCTTTCAGATGCAGATCTGGAAAGTAGTTCCCTGTGTCTAAATTTGTGTCATGGGCACAATGAGCCAGTGGGAGATGAAGGCAGAGAAATTCCACAGGCCCCCCATGGACTCCAATTAAAATGAGGACCAGAAAGCAATTACTCTGTGAAAGTATATATATCTGCAGCCACCTGGGAGGAGTGGCATTAATAAAGAGTTTTAATGCTGTTGCCTAATTAGGAGGAGGAGAGTTAAGGTTAGCAGTTTTGTGTGTTGCAGTGATTCAAAAAGTGGCAAAGGGGAGTGAGAAATAGTACTTTTAAGGTAAAGGAATCTTCACTTTCAAGCTCACAGCAACTATACTTTCATCTGATGCCTGCATGACAGATGGAAGGAAAGAGAAACAGCCCTAAAATGTCACAGTCTAAGAATCATAGGATTGTCTAAGTTGGAAAGGACCTCTAAGATCATCCAGTCCAACTGTTAAGAGTATGTCACATATTCTGGAAAACCGCATCTTCAAGAAAAAGGAAATTGGTCCTATTAGGAAAGGAGATATCTTAATTGATGTATTTCTTTTGAACCTCAATGCTATCCTACTACACTCTGTCCTTATGTCTCATATTTGGGCAAATGTCAGCTCAGTTCGAGTGACTCTTTGGACTCCGGGTGCTCTTCAAATTTGCTCATGTTTTGATCCTTTTGGCATTAAGTAGCAAGAAGTTCAGGGGCTGAAACACCTCTCTTAATGTTATCTGGAACATGGTGAATTAAATTAAAAGGGCTCATCATCCTACTCTCAATAGTCAGGTTTCCTTCCTTGCACTCACAGAGTGCACTTGACTGCACTCACTGAGTGAACCTGCCAGGCAGTTGGCTCCATTTCCTCCTCTCAGGTAGTCATATACATTTATGAAATGCCAGATCCTCACTTCTCAAGGGGTTGGAGGAAGGTTAGAAACCAGTTGTTCAGCCAAATCCAGCTGTACTACAGGGTTTGCTAGGAAAATTTTTCTAAGGATGCTGCTAAACCAAACTACTCTTCCTTCTGTGACAAATTGGTCTGCACCAATTTACACAGATTCAGTGTATCATGTTCAGTTTGTGATGCCAGTCTCAAGTTCTTCTTCTTACTAGGATGAATAGGAAACTCCACTCTCATGATGAAGTGCATGAGACTGTGGTATGCCTGTTGTTCGTCTGAGCCTTTGTTTTCAATGTTATTAATCTGGCAGCATGTCCCCTACAGCTAATTTGATCACTGGTGACTGTGAGGTGGAAGCACATCTCTTCCTGCATTGTTCCAGGTTTCCAGCCACTTGAAACCACCCTTACCCTAGCTGTATGGTTAGAATTTATGAGGCCATGACCCCATGGAGTATTATGTGCTGCCTAGACATACAAATCCAACAGTTTTACACTGGATGAATTGGCACTGTATGCTGTTTACCAACAAAATAACTACTTCCCATGTGCTAATTATTTACTTTGCTGCTGGAAAATATGCCAGACTAATATCAACATAGAGCAGCCAGCACATAACATTTACACTGAACTCTGAGTCATTTTGAGTACTGCTGGAACATTTAAGTATGGGAATCTTTGAAACAACTACTATTGTTGTATATTTTGAGTATGACCAACATAAGCTCAATTGCTCTCAAATGCTCTCATCTCCTTATTTATAGTCAGGATGATTTAAGGTGGTAAAAGTTGGTATTAATATATACTTTTCCCTCCTCTGCTGCACAATTAAAACATTGTACATACACATTTCAGTAAAACTGTACAAGTCTTTTTCTCCAGGGCTAACTGGTGATGATATTTTTAAAGATCATTCAGAAAGATATATGAGCAAATGCTATTATGCCTTTAAACTGCCACCTAAAAAAACAAAAACCACCTCATCCACCCTTCTGACATCTCTCAGCTGCACAGTTTTCCTCCCTGCAAGCAGCCAGTTGAGCAGGTCAGACAAGAGCAATCACTGCATTTTAGGTCATTCAGAAACCACTTTCACTCTTACTCCCACAAAGGGGAAGCAGGATGCTTAAGGAAGTCTGGAGAAGCAACAGGACTTTCTTCCCTTCTCAACACCCACACAACAGGTCCACTCTCAGGATGAGGAGAGCGCTTCTAATGGAGATAAAAATATTGCCCTTCCACTGCCTGTGAGGAATTAGACACCAGGGTTCTGTCTTAAAAGCCACCATCCACTTCACAGCCTCCTAAGTGGAGCTGCACAAGCATGCAAGATTTCTGTTGCTGTGAAAAGCCCTCTTATTAATTGCAGCTGAAGCTTAGCATGATTTACCTGTCCTACCTTGCTGGGCACTCTGCACAGAATTCTTATAGCAATAGTTTTGGTTAAAAAGAAATAGGGGACAGAAGGCAGCAGTGGAACTTAAAAATAAAAATAAAAAAAAAAACAAATAAAGACTTTAAAAATCTCTGTTAAATTAGAATGATACTGAGTGTATCAAATGTGGGTTTATTAAATGGTGAACCTCTTTCTCCCAGTATAATGTTACTACAATTCTGCATTTTCCTGCCGTGACCTCTTGTCCCTCATACATTCAGTTCAGGAAGAGGTGAGGTATTTAGCTATTCCCCTGGGATTTTGTTCTCCCTTGGAGCACTAAGTCTGAGTGGACTCCCCCAAAATCCAGAGGTCTGGACAACTCTTCTGCAGGCATCAGCCCCATGCACATCACACGTATACAGAGTCTGGATGCTCTGGGTGAGAGAGGCTTGCCCCAGGACAACCGTATATAACCTAAATGTCTGTCAGACTAAATTATGATAGAAATACAGATGCATTCACTGTGAAATCATCTTCATATGTCTGATAAATCCAGCAAGCGCTGGGTTCACTCTGAGTGGTTTTCTATGTATGTGTACATGGATGTCACCAGGGCAGTCCTGGACCAGCACATGGTGTTAATCTGCCATGAGAGAGTAGGGAATGGTAGTGCTGAGTAGCTCATGGTTTTTTCTACATTACACTTGGAAGTGTAGAAGATTTTATGATGCAATAGCAATGCTGCATCTACTCAGCATGTGTCTGCACCCCTGTGATTGTTTTAGTTCTAGTCTATCTAACTTACTTTTGCTTGAGGCAAATGTTTCACTACAGCTTTGACTCCATTTTGAAATGCTTTCCTTCTGTGCTGTTCTTGCTACTTGATAATTCTCTCCTGAGTAGCAGACTTCTTAGGGTGTTTCTGTGAGGATGTCTCTACAGAAAGATTCCTGAAAAATGGCTGTTAATATCAGCTATAAGAATGAAAGGCAGAGGTTCTGAATGTGTCAGAGACTACAAAAAACCAGAACAAAGTCTCTAACAGGACATGTGAGAACTGATTATCCTTAAGGGGAATGGGGAAAAGATGGAAAGGAATTAGGGATTTCAAGATTATCTCTTTAAATTAACAAGAAGAGACAAAAAGTGGTGCTCAGTTCTGGTCTTACAGTCTTCTGATTCAGTTGTCTACATTTTCTCTCCATTCCCTCAGTTCTCATTCCTTCCCAGATGCATAAAAGATGTTTTATTTGCTTGCTGGAGACTTCTTAATGCTACCACTTTGTGGATACAATACATTTCCTCAATACAAAACTGAAACCTTCCCCTCTGTAAGTGGAACTGAAGAACCATTCTCTCAATTTTTATTTTAAGGTGGGCATAATACCCACGAGTCTATAAATTAAATCTGAGATCAAGGGGTCTCTCAGGAAATGCTGCAAACAATATTAGACCGTGGCACAACATTCTTGGAAAGAAGTGAGTCATCCTTTCCAGGCAGCATCAATACTTGCACAGCTTTTCCTTAACCATGTAGCCCACCATCAGGACCTTTTTGGCCTATGAAGTCAAGTGTAAATCTAACCCTCTACCTTGGAGGTAGCTTATGCCAAAGCCTTGCCTCCCAGGGGTGAATTAGAGATCTATCCAACCTTGCAGGCCAGCCTCACTATTTCTGGTATTCACTGAGCCCCAGCAACTGTTCAGCCCAAGCAGAATATTTGGAGAGAGAAGGGGACTTTGAAGACAAAATAAAAAGATAGGAAGAAGAAGAAGGTGATTTTACTACACAATTTTACAGCAATCAGTACTGATTGCTGCCCATTACCAATAGGCACTGACACCTTTATGAGCATGGTAGCTTTATAATAGAATTACAAGGCCTGTAAAAAAGCTGGTATGATGATTATGTCTTTACCTAAAAGGAAAATACATCACAAACCACTGTAACATCAAGAAATTGAAAAAACCCATCAAACAAAGCTAACCAGATACACTGCCTTCCAATTAATCTAGAAGTGGCCTGAATACTTTTTTTGGATTGCAAAAAAGTTTTACTCAGATTCTAAAAAATAAAACCCATAAAACTTGCCAACAAAGGCATATAAACTTTCTCTGTTAGCAGAATACACAAGACTTGCAATTCTCTATTCATGGTAGGAAGAAAACTGAGTTTTGACTGAATATATTGGACAATCAATCAAAGAGTATCTGCAGTACCATTTCCAGGAACTAGTGTCTGCAAATATAGGATGATTTTTCAAGTTCTTTCTTCCCTTACCAACGCAAATACCTTATTTTTTGTTTGTGTGTTGTTTTGAAAACTAAAGAACTCTCAACATCTTGCTGCTGTAACATTGATCGTGGAATTTTAAACATCTACCCAACCCAAATTCTTGAGCTCTTTGAAAATCCATCCTCTTATCCTCATGTGTAAATACTTACTGTGAGTTAAATCAATTTGCAGAATCTGGCCCAGAATATGAGGACTACCTAACTTGAGCTCAGATTAGATTCAAAAAGATAAACAGCCCAACAACCACTGACAAAAGCAGACTAGAGATACAGGCACTTTAAAACCATTGTTTTAAAACAAGTAAACCATAAAATGTAATTAAACCACACAAGGAAAACAAAAAACAATCTACCAGTTTAAACAAAGAGGAACTGCTCACATGTCAGGGAAGACCATCTTGGTTCTGTAGCTCTTTGCCAGAAGCAAAACTATTTGAAACTATTAAGACTATCTTGTTTGGGGTCTGCTGATGAGGATGAGAAGTCAGAGAGGCAAGACTGAGATGACAGCAGTCATGGCCATGCAAAGAGGTGAACAGGCCGAAGATAATATAAAGTGCAAGGGCACACCTGCAAAAAGGCACAGGGGGTGGCCTATGTAACCCTGGGATCACACACCAAGATTTGATTCTTGAGAAAACCTGACCTCTGCTCAAAGGCAGTAGGAAAGGTGCCTGCAAAAGGCACAGTTCTAGCTGAAATCCTGGTGTCACCACAGCCCCAGGGTTACCCAGTAAGGCACAGGGTGGTACAGCCCAAGGTTTCACAAGGGACACGGACAGCACTCCATTCATGTGGAGCACTGTGGTCAGTGCCCTGTGGCTGTGCTCTGGAAGTGCACAGCCCTAAGATGGAGAAGTAGGGGGTGTTCTCAGCCAGCTTCAGCCCTGCTCTTCACACCAGCTCCTACTGGCAGCACAACAGGGGCAAGGTGCACTAAAAAACATCTTCTGTGGACTTCCAGCTTGCCAGGTGATGTGCTTCCATGACAGTTCCCAGAATTTCACAGCAGACAGACAGTTGAGGCCTTCAGTCTTGAATATGCTGCTAGTGATGTCTTTACAGGACTATGTAGACACAGTCACTACCACGAAATGTTGAAATACTTTGCACTTCTACAGGTTCACAGCCATAAGGATATAAACAGCAAAGTCCCTGGTAGTGTTTTTGCGTATTTTTTTTTGCTAGCATGAATGCACGTTGGTTTTGGTTGGTTGGGGGTATTTTTTGGTGGCTTTTTTTTTTTGGTTTTTTCTTTTAAGCTCTCAGCTAATTTCTAAATAGGTTGACAAGGAAAGTGTATGATGAACTCCTGCTATTGATTTTTTCTCTCCCTCTTCTTTCAGGTGGCCAAAACAGTATATCTAGAAGGACAAAAAAACACAAGAAGAAGATTTTAGAAACAGACTTCTTGTTATAACAATTTTTAAAATAATTTCAGAATCAAGAACACTTTTCTAAAATGGCATTTCTGTTCCTGAGGAATGTGATAAAACACACGGAATAATCAATCTGAATTCCCTGCCAAAAAAACCCCAAAGCTAACCTAACAATTTATATTCTTCACTACAGCTAATTCCTTTTAGGAGAGGTGGAGGGGAGGACATTAATTTTGCTTAAATGAAAGATGTTCATCCTAATAAGTGGGAAGCTCAGGAATCAGTCAGAGCAGTATGAGGTCTTTTGAATATTTCTCTAAAGGTCTTTGCAGCTTTGACAAGTTCTCTCTACCTAATAAAAATAGGTCATCCCATGAGTTTCCCAGACTCATCCTTCTGGTTCCATACATAAAAGCAAGACAGTCAGCTTTCCTTCTGCTATATTACAAGTTATGTATGAATGCAGAAGTCCAGAGTTGTGGGAATGATTAATGAAAATATAAAAAATGTTAAGCTATTTTTCATCACAGCACTTGGTAAGATGGAACTACAGAAATTTCGATTGTTTGGAGGTAATGACTGAAACCGTAAAGCAGCCAGCAACAAATAAAACCTGACACACACAAGATGCTCTGAACTACACTATTTTCTTCTCCAGTTCATCACTAGATTAAAGAAAATGTAAAAACATTTTTTTTGGAATTTAAAGCTGCACTTTTCTGTTGGCGTTGGGTATCTGTTTCTTAAATTTTAATTTTGTTTATCATGATCCAAAATGTGGGTTTGAAAAGAGAAAATGTTTTCACTTTGAAAATGCTGCATGAAATATAAAAAAGAATATTATAAGGTCCTCAATTTTCCTGAGGAAAGTTTTTCTGAACTTAGTTTCCCCACTGGGAGATTGCTTAGGTCATGCAAAAATTGATTTTCCAGCTAGTAAACAATGTGACTGAAAACTTTTGCTTTAATCTAACATTCCATCCAGTTTTGTCTGAAACAGTTCAGTGATACTAACCTAATTTCTTAAGTTACTTTCCAGATTTCTTAATGTTTACTTAAAGGCAGATAAAAATCAGATATACCATTCAATCAAGTAGTAATTGCACATTCAACTAAATAATATGTATTTCAGTAACCACACATTTATATGAAGTGTATTAAAAGCTTTGGCCTTTTCTGATTGCACATTCCCTAGAATTTACTAGCACCCACTACCAGTCATTAACACAGTGGGCCTCCAGGTCCCTCTAAACATAATATGAAATCATATGTGAAAAATGTATAATCATGAAAGAAAAAGACATTCCTCCACTCACAGTTATGTATTTATAAAATAAGCTTACAGACAAGCATTCACACTTAGCATTCTGTACACTTAAAAAATATGATGATATTGCTTAGGGACATTTAAAGAAGGTCTACAGAATACCAGGACAGAAAGAAATATCCACTTCTACAGAATTTCAGTGCTGGAAAAGACTGTAATACAACCTGTATGTAACAATGTACAAAAATATAGCCAGTTAATAGAAGAATTAGGAGCAGGATAGACAGCTCCACTGTGGCTGGGAGGGAATGCAAAACCATTAGAGAGACCAAATAGACAATTAATGCAAGCTTTTTTTTTTTGTTTGTTTTTTGTGTGTGTGTGTGTGTGTGTGATCTGAAGAAGGGAGGACAAAAAGGATTATAAAACTCTATGTCTTGGCTGTCTGCTGTATGGCAAGTACACCATAATGTGTTTTTCCTGAGAAAAGCACATACACGTATAAACCAATAATTAAATAGGATTACATTTCCCTGCCTTTACCTGCAAGTCACTGATAGCTGAAGGACAGCAGTGTGTAGCAGAAACTCAAATGGTCTGCCATGGCTTTGGAGCCTACAGAGCTTTTTTGACATAATTCATGGCAATTTCTGTAGCCAAGAAAGTTATTTTATTTTACTTGTCCATTTGAAGACGTCAGCAATCTCATTAAAACTGACTGCTAGGTTGTTACCAACTCGTGGAGGTAGTGCAAAAGAATCTTGTTTTGTAGAGGCAATTTCTCATTGGTCTTACTTATGGCAAATTACATACTACAGATATGGCAGGCAATGCTAGCAGAAGATACAACATAAGACCATGCCACATACCCAAGGCGTGGCCATCAGTGTCAGTACTGGTTGCATCTGCTAGGAAATAATCAAGATCTGAATGCTTCCCAGGAGATGTGAGTCTCCCATCTTTGCTCTGCTAAACACTATGTGGGAGAGAAGGCTCAAGATTTGCATTTCCTAAGAACAGCACAGGATAACTTTGCAGCTCAACACCCCAAACCACAGACAACAGCTTGATGAGAAGCTGCTCAGAGGCAGCTCTTGTCCTCACTCTCCATTTTGAGTTTGGAGTATTTTACCAAATTAGAATTCTCTTTCTAAAAGCCTTGGGTTTATAGCTTTTTAGTCATAAATTTAACCATGACTGGGACTATTGTTTTCCCCTGGTAGCACATCTCACTGATTCATAGTTCGAAATGATTAATTTAAAAACTCAGGGACATTTACAAGAGGTTATTTTTGGAAATGGCCAAATATCCTAGAATTGCAATAGCATCCTGAGGAGTTACTTATTCAAAGGCAGAGGAGATGACTGGCTAAGGGATCATAAGCAACTGAATCTTGAGCTCTGCTGTAAACCAGTGTGAGGAAATGTTGCTATGTATGTACATTTGTGTGCTAATAAGAAACTAGAAAAGATGGTAAGCAAAGCAGTGATATGACTCATTAGGACCATCAAATAATTTTCTTTACCATCTCAATATTTCCCCTTTAGCTTTTCATCATTTTTAAATTATTATTATGTATTTTATGACTAAAGGTTAAAAAAAAATTGGAGTGCTAGAGAACCTGCTTTTTGATTTGAAAGGATTTTTAATTGAGTTTCCCTCAAGGTAAACAATACTTTAACTGTTTCCTGACTAGCAGGTCACACCAAACCCTCTAGTGATCCATGTTGTAAGGGCTGGAAAAAAACCCTGTCAGTAGAAAGGGAACAAAGTTTTTATTTCGAAGGGATACAATTCCACAGCCCTCCCTGAGTGCAATGGATCAGTGCAGTGTGGTATGTTCAATGCAACATCACTCCACTCAGCCCCAGGTAGACGAATTCTGCACTTAACTGGAGACCCAAGATCTTCTCACCTGATTCCCCACAGCATAAAAAAATGAATGGGGACAGCAATAAGCGTCCAGAAGCAGTCCTGGTTTCTCTCTCTTGTCGGTTGAAGAGAAATAGCTGTTGAGAGCACAAAAGGGAAGATCATTAGTTTGTGAAGTAACCACCCTCCCTCTAGACTGAAAGGGAGTTTCTCACAC
>JAYRBT010000082.1:47984297-47999998 GCA_036023395.1 Myiotriccus ornatus
TCACCTAAAAAATCCAATGCGCAGGCTGGAAGGTGTAAAGACCTTCCCCAGTTCTTCGTTCGCGAAGACTGGCCATTGCTTTACTCTCTCCCCTGTCTTCTCTGAGGATGTCTGGCAGAGAGGGGAATGCATCCAGACAGGTTTTTGCCTGCTGGTCCTTGTCTGCTCTGCCTGCATGGCTGCTTTGCTCAAAATTTTCTGTGAAAAACTCCATCAGCATATTCACCTGCACACATCAAACCTGTGGTCTTAGCCCAGGCGCCTGAAAAGCATGTCAAGGAGCCTTTCCCATCATGCCTGAGCCTTGTCTCTGCACAGAAGACTGTGGCTGTGGGGCAGCTCTTCCAGGCAGCTACCACACCAGAATTTGTTGGAGAGAGGGGACTGCCCAGGACCTCTGGGCAGCCAAGCTTGGACGAGCTGGGGAGGCTGCAGCCAGCTGCTCTAGACAGCATTACCTGCTTAGTCAGCACCAGCGTGGCTTTGAGCAGGATCAGGTCCTCGCTGGGTGGGCTCAGCAAGTTTGGCCCAAGGTGGATGGCCAGGTTGCGGGAGGTCATTCTGCTGGTGGACACATGCTGATGGAGCAGTACAAGCAGCTGCTTGAGGAGGAGGAGATTTGAAACTTCCCCAAGGCAGCTTCTTGGACACTCTGAGGGAACAGGAAGGCAATATTCATCAAGCAGATGCTACCCACAGGTGCCCCCAAAACTTGTGCAAGGCAGGGGACAGCCAGCAGCTGTGTTGCACAGCTTTGCAGGTGTTCTTAGAAAGTAGTAAGGGCTCCTGTACTTGAGGAAGGAAGCACATCATTGCTTCCCAGCTCCTGGTTTCACCCAAGCCTCCTCAAGGGAAGGCTCCCTGTCCATTCCCCTGAAATCTGACCCCAACGCAGCAACAGCAAGCTGCCAAGAAAACACAGCATTATACCAGACCTTCCCCTTTCAGGCAAATTGGACTTTGCTGTTCCTATCTTAATAACCCTTCAAATAAAGCTGTAGCCCAGGGCCCTTACCTGGAAAGTTTGTACTGCTTGGAGGGTCAAGCTCATCTTGAAACATACAACAATTTTAAGCAATTAAACAAACAAGTACTAATTAAAACTGTATCAATAAGCTTTTCAGCAGTAACATTTGAAGTGCAATAACTACTTTATGATGATTCACACTGAAGGTCACGTTCAGATCAGGGAACTTTTCTCATGCAGAGTTTAGGCTGGCCATCTAAAATTGATTTAAAATTGGAAAAGCAGATGGAAACTGAAAGATTTTTTTTTTAATGGATTTCTAAAATACAGACAGAAATTAACTGTCTCAATTGATCCTCTAATTACCTTATAAAATCCTGTTTAAAAAAAATCTACTGCAGAAGTGGGCTGAGTTGATACTAAAGTGTCTACAGCTAAAGGAAACCATCCAGTTTTTGTAGATGTCCATGATGAGGAGCTTGAAGGGGATACTTCAGAGGAAGTCCTGCAATGCCAAGGGCTCCTGGTGAGCTTTGAAGTTTCTAGCCTAGCCAGGAGCATTTCCAGCTGCAGGTCAGAAGTACTCACGTTCCAGATAGCAGCCAGAAGCAGCACAGGGTGGCTTCCCACGTCAACGTCCCCACTTGTGTGCCATGTGCAAGCTGCCTGAGGGACACTCAGCCCCATCATCCACATCACTGAATATGAACAGGACCTTCAGAGGACAGCACAGGGGGTACAGACATGCACTTTGATATCATGTAACTTATCACAAAGGGATCAGAAAGGCATTTTTTGTCTTATATATTCAAAATGGTCTTTTTTATATATATATATAATGGTCTTATATATAAAAAATATATATATATTATTCCTGCAAGGTATTTAAAGGTGTTCAAGCTGTCACAGTTTTCATTTGGATGTTACATCTCTTCAGAGTGCTGAGGTGATGTGTACATCAGGTGGGATTGTACTCTCACATAGATTCCTGGATAGCACATTGCCTAGATTATTAGATAGCAGACTATCTGCATTACTGGCGATAGCACCAGTGTCAGGAGGTTGCTCTTAAACCAAACGATTAAAATCAAGGGTGGCTGTTAATCGGCAGGTAATTTCAATGCCATTATGAAAATATTTCTCACCTGTCTTGAGCCACTAGTGCCCTTTTTGGGATGTTACCTGAGACCTCAATATTTCTTTTAGTAGCAGATGAGACCTTCTGTGTCCATGACTATCCCAGTGGCCAGACTAAAAGCCAATGTGTAATTTGTCCAGTGATCCAATCATCAGCATTTTTAGTCCCAAATGTCTGACATAGGATGACTGAATTTCTGTGAGTCTGAAGTTAATGTTTTTAAGCATCTTACTTGCTGCAGGAGGAAAGTGTGAACCTGAACAACTGTCATGGCCAAGCACAACACTGACTCACCTAAATGCAAAGGAACAGAAAGTGGTCTTCCCTTACTTCCCAGACATCTTTTTAATATAACTATGTTCACAGCATAGCTCTCATCCAGTAGCAGTGACTGAAAGATGAGTCACTCTGGAAAAGGGTCGTGCAAGAAAAATAATTTCAAGGCAAAGTGGATTTAAACAGAGTGTCACCCTACAACTTCATTTTCGTAATTCCTTTTCAGATTCTAGTCTCTGGTTGTTCCACCAAATCAACTGGCTCCAGTAGCAAAGCTGAACAAACCCTCTCCTTTGTCTGATGCTTGCCTCCCATTTTCCTAAGCAAAGCCCTCCAGGACAGCTGACCAATCATCCTACAAAGGTTTTCTGTCATGCTTCTCACAATGCACTTTGTTAAAGGACTGTGTAACATTACTCTGCCGGCTTTAAGGCTGCATGAACACAGCACTGTGTCACTGGCTGAATTAAATGAATTAGTGACTCATACTACACCTTTGATATTGAAAAAGGCGTGGGTAGTATTTCATAGCTCTCAAAAAGCTATGATTTCACGTTATGTTTAAATAAAGAAGGGCAGTGACTTTGGAACATACAGACCCTAGGTAATAGATTATGTACTATGTATTAAAATTGTTCTGTCACCATCCATCAGCATGTGGATCACAAGCAGAAGAACAGTTCAGACAAACTTTCAGAAGAAAAAGTATATATTACAGGAAAAGAAAGTAAGGAGTTATAGACACAAAGCACTGCTTTATTCACTCCCAGGTCAGATTTTCTTTGGTGGGATGGGAAATAAAAACTGTACATGCAGATGCTCAGGCTATATTTGGCTTCATCTCACACAGTTGGTCACCTTTGTGCAAAGTGGATATTAAGTACTACTGTTCTTGCATAGCGACGTTCTCACATTTGCCTTCTAAAATGAGAACACTAAATCCTAGCAATGCAGAACTCTAGGCAAGTAATTTATGGTGTTAGAAACACAGTTAAACTCTGCTCCTTCCCATTCCTCACTTTCCTTCTACTACTTACCCCAGAAGCGCCCTTTTGAAAGTATTTTCAAAAACTGATCTAAAAGCAAATATGGTAGACACTGGAAGTGCAGCACGCTGCCTATACAGCACAGCCCAGGGCTGGAAATACCATGCTCTCAATGGACCAATAGGTTTTTTGGAATTACATCTTTAACCTCTTCAGGAAATAAAAGTAATTAAAACATACCAGGAGTTTCTAGGATTATCATAAAATGTGCATACTTAGGATTCATAGTGATCACTTTTTCTACTGAGGAGCAAGGCAGATTACACAGTGGTAAAGTTAGTAGCAAAGGCAGCCATTGGTAAGCTTGATGAACACTTTCCAAATGCAATCTGGTTAAGAATCATGTTAATTTTTAGCTCTGTTCCTTTGTTGTTGCTGTGTATTCCAACTCAGCATTAATCATTTCAGGTAAGATGCTAATGTAGGAGCAGGCTAAGGTAATCTGGGAAGTATTACCCATCTGGAGGTATTTGGAGGACTGATTCAAATACTTCTCAGCATGATTTTGAATACCCATAATGTCCCACTTTTCCCTAGTAGCCAATTAAAGGGTGAGTCAAGCAAGATATTTCTAATTTATTAAGTGCACTTTGCACCCACCCTTCTAATTTGCATATTATCTCAGTGATTTGCTGTCATTCTGCTTCACTCCCCACCTCTCAGCCTTGTTGTTTCTTCAAGTACCACTGTAAGCTGTAAGTTCTCTAGGACACTGTAATGTACTCAGTAAAGAATAAGCTTTCCCCAGTACTTTCTCCATATTTCCTTTGTCTTCATCATGGCCCATTAAATCTAATTATACCCACTGTAACATCCCCAGGGCTGTCCATCCAACATCTCTCTGTTGTCAGATCAACTGATAATACAGTCTAGAGAAATGTGCTCAAAAGTCTCTTGTAATTCATGTCCCACATGCTGAAACGTACATCCACAGATTTACCTCTTCCCCTGACACTCATATCAACTCACAAGAAGGGTCATGGAGAAGACATAGCAGACTTGCAATCCAAGTTGCCTGTTTGCTTGCCTGACCCCTTGCACAATATGGGAATTGTATGAGGAGGCAGAATCAACAGCTTTCATACATTTCAAACAATAATCTGCTTTCCCTAGAATCTTGTCCTCGACAAGATATAACACTACAATACCAGATTTAAAGAAACCTTAGGGTCTGGACTTAAATTTCTTTGTAGATTCGCATCTTGTGCCTCTTGATCCTTGGAAACACTCTAGGTATCCAAAATTTTAGGCTAAGCATTCATTTTTTTCATAGTAACAGAAGGCAAAAAGAGCAATAAGTATCTACTTTCTACTACAAGATAGGATTATGACTAAGGCATTTGGGTCAGGTTTTGTTTGTTTTAGAGTAATAGAATAATTTTATTTTTTTGGTTTTAGAATACTAGAATAATTTTGATTGAAAGGAACCTTTGGAGGCAATTTGGTGCAAACTCACTGCACAGTCTGGGTCAATTTCAAAGTGACATGGGGTTTCACAGAGACTTACTAATTAAAAATGGAAAACATCAAATGAAAGAAAGAAGATATGACATTCTGGTGCTGAGGGTATTTCTTCATATTTTAAAAACACTTTGTTGAGGTATCAGAGCAAGAGCTTCTCTTGCCTTTCATCTTACTCTTTATCTCAGGAAGAAAGATACTGCTGACTGCACAGTGGAGATTCAGCCTATTAAAGAATGTAAAACGATATGAAATATGTCCTTCTGCCTTACAGTTTATACATTCCATGCTGAAGGGAGTTTGGAGACAGAACATAGCATTGCAAAGCACCATTGGCAAAAAAAAATTATGTATAAGTGGTTTACAAAGAAGCTGCTTCATAGTGTAAAGGCTTTCTCTATTCCCCTTTCCCTCCCACAAACCTACAAAGTTTTTATACAATTCCAGGAAGATTCTCTTTTTGGCACACAACCTCTTACGAGTGTATCAACTCTCCGTTCCAGCAGCATACTCCCAGTCCTTGGACAAGTCTATTGTAGGCTATACTGTAATATAAATGAAGATGATCTGGCAGAATAATGTCAGAAAACACTTAACTGGAAAAAACAAGTATCTATAGCTACCAAGTTATTCAACTCATGTTTGGCTGTATGATAGTGTGACTCTTTCTTCCTCCTTACCCTCTTTCCTCCTCCTCTTTCCTGCCAAATTATTTCTCTTAAAAGTAAGATTTGTAAAAGAACAGGAGCTCTCTAGAAAGACAGCAGTTGACTAGTAACACAGAATTCATTACCAGTGGAGTTTCTCAGTACACTCAAACTCTAGCAGACATCAGGACCGTAAATCAAAGGGGACACACACTTCCCTAAAGCAATGATAGTGGTTGCTGCTGTCCCTTTGATAAAGGTGCTATCCTACAGTTCCTGAATAGGAGACAGAAAAATATAAAGGGACTAGGAACTGACATCCCATCCACCCCAGCCTGATATCTTTCTTACGGATTCTCTTTCTGTTTGGTGTGTTTTACTCCTCCCAGTCACAACCTACAAAACACCAGTCACCCTAATCAAATACCATGACCCAGCTTCATTACCAAAAGAGTCCAAAGAGTGAGACTATACAAAAAAACCTTGGGACATATATGAATTAGTTTGTAAAATATGAACAGTGAAGGATAGAGGCTTTTTTTGTACAGTGATGATCACTCAAAGTGACATTACGTCACACATTGTGTGATATTAGATGACAAACGTAGAGAGGATGATGTGAAAATTTAAGAAGGTGGTTATGAATAAGGGGTCCCTAGCCCCCTTTCCTCATTAACGATTTTAAACATCTACACCATTTATGATGAACATACTGCCTGATAAAAAAGAATTGTGACAGAGTGAGAAATGGTTATTATTTTTCTGAAGCTCAAATTCCCAACCTGGGAGGTTACTTCAGAGACACAGGCAGAGCTATGGCACGAAGAGACTGCCACAAAGCTCTTCTGGATAAATGAAATGGACAGGAGGAGAAGACGTGAATGATCACCAAGTGTTCCCAGGAGCAGAGGAGTTGATCCAAACTAACAGGAGTCAGGGTGAAGAGAAAGAAAGAAAGTAATTCTTCAGATCACATGAATGAACTGAAAACCTCTTGCTGCATGATATTGTGGGTGCTGAAAGCTGGCACAGGCTCAAGGCCTAATTGAACAGGTTCATGGAAGTGGAACCAATTTGAAGCAATTAAATAGATATCATCTTCACTAAAAAACCAAACAGCTTTGTAACAGAGCCCCAGGTTATTTGGAAGCTGAAAGAGTCTTTGAGAGAAGCAACATGATATGTTTCTACTCTTCATCCATACCTCCCTAAGGATCAGCTTCTTAGTGTTGTCAAAGCTCTAGCTGGATCTTTGCTCCAGGGACTGTTTTCGTTGACGTATTCTAGGGAAATGCACTCTGACGGAAGAGAGTGATCACCAGTGTAACTGAAAAGGTATATCTGGCACTTCTTTTCAAATAAACATTCTTTGTCTTGCACTTTTACAATGATGGAGAACCTGAATGGTACTTATTAGTACTAGAGCATTACAGGACAACTACCATACTAATTCAAACTATGTACTACACTACAGAGTCAAGGTATATATTTCTGTAAATCCCTAAGGCTTCCTAGAGTTTCCAGTCTTATGGTCATCTACACTTGTGAACAATTTGCCATGCTGCATTCAGTCTTTGGAATAGTGTAAAGGAGGGAAGTTACAAAATTTCTAAGTCAACATTTATAATGGATGTCACAGATGCTCTGGGAGAAAAGGCCAGATTCCACTTACATGATGAAATCATTCAGTAAATCCTAAAGAGGATAAAGGAAAAAGAGAGCGAAAGAAATCCATGCTGAAGTTTCAAGTCTCTAGTTTAAAGAGAAATGAAATTTATTAGTCTTAGGTGAAAGTACCTACAGTTACCAACACCCAACTACACAAAATGGCATGCTTCTACTGGAATGTCCTTCAGGACTGTATGGAAATAGATAGCAGTATCCTAAACAGGTATAAACAGTGGTTTGCATGGCACAGGTATCTGAGAGAACAGCTATCTCACAGACAAACACTTCTTGCTGAATTGCAAGGTAGAAAGACAGGTTGAACGTACACTAACAAAGCACAGTGCTCCACAGCTTTGGGTTCTGGTCATTATAGTACGTAGTGGAAACTGGTGCTACAGCACTTTAACCTTTTTATTTCAGCATAGAAGAAAGACTGTCTTACCAAAGAGAAATCAAAACTAGGATATTTGGGCTACACTCAGTTCGAATTCAAAAGAAGGATGAATGGCAAAACAGAATATGTGTATTAATTTTCCTCTGCTTTGATTAGGTCTATTTTCATCTTTACTGTTTAACTCTACCTTTAGAGTAAGAAAAAGAGCATTTCCTACTCTACCTTAAAACTGAAGAGGCACACTTTGTCTGATAGAGGCTTTGAACTAGTAAAAATTACCCTCTGTTTTATAAACCATATTACAGTTTATTGTCACAATACCAAAGTCCTCCTTTGTTCTTCAAAGTCCTCTGAGATGAGTTCACAGGGTGAAAAGTTCCATAAATATGCATGGGGCAGCAGTGTGCCTTTTGTTTCTAAATTAAATATTTATGTCATTCAGAGCTCCAAGCACTTCAGCATATACAGAGCTGGAAACCATGATATGTAGCCCATGATATAAGCTATACAATGAAAATTACCAGATAAGGCCATTTCTTTCCACTTTTTTGAAAAGCTACTAGAAGAAAAAAAGAAATCCATCTTGAATTAGAGCCATGGAATATTCAGAGATAACTCTATTAAGAATTTTAAAGTGAGTTTTACCAAAAGGATGTAATCTTGCCTTTTCCAAGACCAGACTTTTCAATCCCAGGAAGACACGAGAAATAACATGTTCCCATTGTCATTCTCTTGGGTCCCTATGTTAGATTTATCTGTTCCTGATACTTTCTGATAGAACTGTGAAATTAACACCATGAAAAATCAATATGTCTAAAGGTAAGAAGTGGAAGACACTGTCACTGAAGTATTCATCTATAATGAGAAAGAGTGAAGATCCTGACCTCGGGATGTATGAACTGATAGAGCCAAGAAAACATAGAAAACTTGAGGAACATACTTTGGTGTGGAGAAGTGATTGACACTTTTTTTTTCTATACATACAGATAGACTTGATGGGCATTGCACTATACTGAAGCTCTTTCTTGAAAGTTTAGTGCCATTAAAATGCTTTACTAGATACAATAAACATAAGCCATGTGGCCACCTGATATTTAGCAAGGTAGTTTCTCATTGATCTGATAGCTCGCCAATTCACAACAAATGGTAGTCAAGTCTACTGACAAATTTTATAGCCTAGAAAGCATTGGAATATTCCAGTTCTTCTAAGCAAGAAATCACACTCTATGCAAAGGACCCAAATTTACCCAGTATGCCTTTGGTGTAAATCATCATTGATGTTTCTGCATCAGATTACAGCAACTGAGGAGGATCTATCTGTAAATTTCTACAGCCTGCAAGCAGAACAGGTGGCTTCTGCCTGCTGAGGTAACAGAAAATAACTTCCTGCTGCTGATGATTGTAGTCATGCAGCGTGCCATGATGCATGTTGTGATGTGTATTCTCACACCTGCACCCTACACGCTCAGTTCTAATGCATCGAAAAACTGGTAGGAATATATTTTTCCACCTTGAATAGACAATTGCTGCATTGTGCAATCCTTTAGGCGTCAAAGCTAAACCCGACACCTGCCGATGATCAGTCCATTAAAGCCAAGGAAAAGCAAAGCATGGTAAAATGTCTGCAAGGTAGCCACACATTTCCCACATATCCTCAGACACAGCATATGCACTACCACCAGGAAGTATTAGCTTACCTTTCAAATGAGTTGTTCATAAAAGTCTTTTTTCCTACTGTGCCGTCCTTCACTTTTTCAATCTGGACTCATTACTGTGAATCGACAAAAGATGCTGAAGGAATTTAGCCTGCAACGTAATTTGGAAAATAAAATATGGATGTTTTAATTCTATTCTGGGCTCAGAAAGAAAGCAGATCCAGAAGAACAGGCAGCTGTTGGTATGCACAGTTAATTCCTCACTATCTTTATTTTCTTAACCAAGAATAAAGAGTTCTGCTTGCCCCCGAACTCAAAGATGAAATGGCAAGTGATTGCAAAAGTCGATTTGTGTTCTAGAGAAATAGGAATTTCCTCCTATCAATGCAGGACTAAACCTGCTAGAAAATGTTAGAAGTTACTGCAAAGAAAAAAATCCCCAAAGACTAAATGTGACCAGGAAATATGGCAGAGTAAAAACTAGAACTGCACTGTGAGATACAAACCATTCTTTCTTCTTGCTACCAACCATGATGTAATTTTTATTACATTGATGGAATTTTCATTTTTATTGTTTTCTTAAAGACTTTCAAAATTTGTACAGTTTCAGAAAGGTTGGAGTTTTAGCTGTTTTTTTGTGTTGTTTTGTGTTTTTTTTTTTTTTTAAACTTAACTTTTAATGCATTCAGTAGTGGGAACAGGAAGAAGGAAAGAACAAGAGAAACAGCAGATTTTAAAAGAGTTTTGCATCATTTTTGAAAATAGAAGTGTTTCTTCTTGATGCCTGTAAAATAACCAAGGAAAAGGCATTTTAAATGTCATTACGAAACAGACACACTTTCCTTAATCATCTCTATAGTAGGAACTCTGAAAGCATTCAGATTGGAGCTCTCATTCATAACGTTCCACATCAAGATTATAGCTAATGAAATCATCCAGACTAATTCTAAGATGCTGGATTTTCTAATTGTGAACAAGTGGAATAGTGAGAAGTTGTTAGAGCTATTTTTCCTCAATAGGTCTCAAAGCACCGTACGTTCATTAATTACAGACTAATGCAATCTCATCAGCTTGAGAACACACTCCAACCAAAACCAGAATATCTTGCATAAGCTGGAACTCCGAGTGAATAACCTAATGTTTTATTTCAAACACATTATCCTAGCTCGCAGATAAGGTCTTTATGTGGTGTTACTAATTGTAGCAACTGCTTGAAGAAAAGAAGGATTTAAACTGTTAATCAATTGAAATACATAATTTACGCAGCAGCATTTACAGAACATGACTCAGAGTGCTTTCTGAAAAATACAACACAAATGCTTAAGTGTTTGAATACCAAAAACCGAGGGAAAATTCTGGAAAAAACCTGCAAGTATAAATAAACATAGATGATAGGAGTTCATTACATTGCTTCTTGGATGTTTCCACATTGCCAAGTTTTTTAGCTTCTCCAAAGCTCCCTACAGACCTCTGAACCCATCTGGCAGGTATAATAGAAAGCATGCTGCAAAATACAAAGCAGGATGTTAAGCTCCTTGGTTCATTGAAAAATAAATAAGTCACCCAAAAATTTATTTTTCATATTGTAATTAGAAGAGAATTATCCAAGCAGGAGATAGTTTCATGTTTTTCCATGTGTATGCAAGCCCTGGTTGGGGGGAAAACCTATATTGCCTAGAAGGTAATGCTGGTTGCTTTAGCTGGTTCTATACTGTGATACAAATGATTGCAGCATAATAAGATTCTGAGGAAACACTTAAAAACCTACTTCTCTTTACTTGTCTTTAGAAGTAAAATACAAGCCTTGCCTATACACTCTATGAATCTAAGTACATTTATCACTACAGTATCTCTAGCATAGGATATAAGCTTACAAATTTTTTTATATGTGTACAGCTACGGGCATGCTTGGGCCTGCACCACTGATCTGTAGAAAAAAAAGAAAAAAAAAGGCAAAAAGCAGCTAATCAAATCACAGGTCTAATAAAAACAGGCATACTGATAGAAAGACCATGTTTTTTTGTATAATTCATTGGGGCGTATACTTGCCCTGTTAAGAATTTACTGAAACTCTGCTGAAATCTAGCAATCAACTGTATTTATAAGCCCAGACCACTGGAATGCAAATACTAGTACAAAGAGGAGAGTAAAGGTTTATTGGATTACAACTTAAGGGCCTGGAACTGCCAAATGGTTCAGGGAAAAACCCAGTATGATATCCACAGCACATACCTGAAGCAGAGGAATTTTAGGTAGAAGCATTGTGAAGAGTTAAAATTAAAAATCCTTACATCAATATGAGTATAGTTTTATAAATGTCTTACAGCTAATTGTGAATTGCAAGATTATATTTATTCCAGCCCTGGCAGAATACAAATTATCTTCTACCTTGTACCTGCTGCTATAACCCCAGGTACCTCAGGCTTCTAAGCAAAAAAATGAAAGGAAGGAAGGAAAGCAAACCCACAACAATTCATGCATCTTACATATACACTGAAAGGTAAAAAGTAGAAAAAGATGGGGGTCATTCCATGAGGCGGAAAATTCATGCTGAACCCCTCCCAAGTTATTACTGAACTATATTGCGTGCATGTGTATTGTTACATGCACACTACCCTTTATCATTTCAGGCTTTATAAGCTCTCTCTGAGATGCAATTTAATTTTTTAAGCACGTTGTTTTAGACAAAGTTCAGCATAGCAAGAAATGAGAAGGTAGGAATCTACGCTCAGGTTAAGAGTTGCTCATCTCTCTTAGTCCCATTAGACCTGCAGTATCATTTAGTGAGAAATCCAAGTGCCACCTTTGTCTTGGGAAGTTATTTGCTTATATTAAGAGGAAGACATAATGCAGGGTTTAAGATGATGGCTAAGGGACAACCCAATGCACTGGTTTATTACCAAGTCAATACTGCAGACAGAGAAGGTAGGGATGTTGTAAACTCACAGTTTGCACAAATTCTGCAGTTTTCTGTCAAGGAAGGAGTGAAATACTTCATCTTGTGAGAAAACCAAGTGAGAAGTCAAGGAAACATTAGCACAATGCTCACTAGCAGAGCCCAGAATACCTTAAGAAAGGTGATAAACTGTGTATGCAAACTAAATATATTGTACATATAGCATCTCAAATGCCATTTTATTTTCATCTTAGAGTAGAAGTGACCCGTGACAGTTACTGGTTTCTCATGGAAAATAAGGCCCACTTCAGTTTGTGGATAGCACATTTCAGATAATTCTAAGGATCTTATTCACAAGTGTTACTGGACTGCTACAAGGTCTTACAGAGCAGTTTAGCCCATTTCTCTCACTGCATCAGACTACTGGGCAATACGCAATTAGTTCCCCGCTGGACATGTCTGAATTTAATCAGTGGTGTCAAGCCTATCTCCTTCAATCATCCGTCTTTATGTCTTGATGCATGATCAGTATCATGGAAGAGTTTCTTGTCTGGACAACTGCTCAAATTACCTACTTCATCACATTAGACAACCTATACGTATTACTGTGGCTCTTTTTTTTTTTTTTTTGACAAAGATGGTCTGTAAACTCAGAGATTCCAAACTGACTACCCCTCGCATTTGTCCTTCAGCACCACCAAGTCTACTCAACACTGTGTACAGTGTTTCATCTTCTGGCAAATGTTTTTCTCGGATGGGGGGAAAAGTATGCCTACAGTGGCACTCAGACTTCCAGATGTAACAATATTTTAAGTTATGTTTTGGTAACATTTATTCAGAAATGAGGCATCTAATGCAGCAGTTCAGTGACTGTTCTTAACTGCATAATTTTTCCTGACAGTGAAATTCTATCTCCTACAACAGTAATTATGAAAATTTTTCTGAGGGACAAGGACAGGGAAGGTGTGGAATACATCCCCGCACACAACACACAGTGAAAAGTTAAATTCTCTTGTTATGGGTTCAGAGTTCTCATGGCACAAAATAATTTTAGTGGAAAATAAAAGTGAGAAATGGTTGGTAAGAGGTAAATCCTTCTCTCTGAGGTCTCTTCATAGCAATAGTACTTCCATGAATCAAAGGTATTAGAGATTGTTAATGCTTATTTTCCTAGCAGTATAAGAAATCCTTGAATGCTTCCCATGGCACTGCATCATGACAAGACAAAATCCCTATACAGGTGGTCTATAGCATCCCTAATGAAAACACTATTGCTTTTACCCAGTGTTTAAGGTTAAGAGGGAACTACAGTTATCTACCTGCTGAATTTCTTACCAGCTTAACAAAGTTTTTAGCACATGCTGCCTGTAGATAACCCTAGCTAGCTCTCATGCTATGCAACTCTATAAATAGTGGTGTTTGTGTCTTTCTACTTGACTTTATCCATTCATAAGTATTTACACTCAGGTTTCCATTCACTTTGACTTCTAGCGACATGTAGAATTAAAGCAAAGTGGTATCAGTCACTGAACTGTTGAGCCGTAAGTATAAATATTTGTCCATCATTGCCAATTCCCTATAAAGAATCCAAACTATTTATGTTGACTTTATTTACAGAAACTTAGTTTGCTGCAAGTCTGTGTAATTTGTAACTTGACAAAAAGAAAAATATAATATTTTTTTTTCCAGTTTGACATCTAGACTCTGCACTTTACAAGCACCAGCCTCAATCTGTGCAAAGTCCACCTGGAGCAGGAGATAACAGAGTGGGCAAGGCCTGCAAGTAGTAGCACTTGGGACTAGGATAAGAACTGATTTTGGACCTGGACAGAGCTAATATGAAGTTGTCAAACTGACCATGTGAACACATGAGCAGGGCCTAGTAGTCACCACTCTGAATGATTAGCTAATTTGAAATAATACCAAATGTGCATTACTGCCCCATCAGACCACCACAGCAGGCAATTTCTTCTGGTCTTCCTCTATCGTGATTCAATTTAGCAACAGAAAATAGCACTTAGATGAAACAGAGAATCTCCCAGTCTCTGCTAAGAAGGAAGAACATATCTTCTGGGAGAAGCCCTGTTCTTCTTGGAAAAGGGAACTTCTATTTCTCTTTAACCTCACACACCTTCAAGTCCTTTCAACTCTTTGCTCTCTCACCAGGTCTTTCAGGATTTTGTCTTAAGAAGGGAAAGGAAACGAAGCCTAGACCAACCTTCCAATCTTTACTTGGCTTCTGCTTCCCTCACAAGCAATTCTGGCCGTTGCAGTTCCTGTCATAATAGATCATTCAAATAATGCTGTAGCCGAGCCCCTTACCTGGAATGTTGTGGTAGTACTAACATAGTACTGCTTAGAGGGCCGAGCTCATCTTGAAAATTGCAACCATTTTAAGCAATTAAACAAACAAGCACTACTTAAAGCAGTATCTAGAATCTTTTCAGCAGTAACATTTGAAGTACAATAACTAATTTATGATGATTCACGCTGAAGGTCATTTTCAGGATCAGGAAACTTTTCTCATAGAGAGTTTAGGCTAAAATTGATTTAAGATAGGAAAAGGAGACCGAAAACTGGAGGATTTTTTTTTTTTTGAATGGATTTCTAAAGTACAGACAGGAATTAACTGTCCTAATTGATCCTCTAATTACCTTATAAAATCCTGTTTACAAAAAATCTACTGCAGAGATGGGCTGATTTGGTGCTATGCCTGCAGTTAAAGGAAACTAAAGTATCTAATTAATATTGCAAAGAGTTTCTAAAGCACAAATAATTCATATACACATTGTTGACAAAATGACTGGCTAACACAGAGATCTTAGTCAGGCAGAGTGTAAAAAGATGATGCAAAATTCCCCTGCCTTGGACCTGATCACAGTGTACCAGGATAAAAAAGTTCCTAGTATTCACCTCATAGTGCATACATATTGCATATCCAATTGTAATTAAAGAATAAAACTGGGACAGATTAACAGGATTAGCTTCATTTTAATGTGTATATAATGAATAAATACGTAAATATATATTATAACGCTTCATCAGCCTATTCATACGCAGATATTTCACCTCTAGAAATAGTCTTTGTAGATGTTTCAACCTGATCATCAAACCAAGTTAAAGCTGGACATTAGGACTTCAGAGCTGAGTGTTATAGTGCTGTGTATTTTGAGAAGTTCTTTGTGAGGGATAGCATGGTGAGAAAATGGTGGAGGAGGGCAGTATCTTGTGCCTATGATCTCAGCTTGATTAGGCTGGCTGCCTGCCCATCCACCCACCTGGTATCTGTGAGTAGATTTTCTATCTTCTTGACACTACCTGCAAACATGTCTCTTACAATAAAAGAAATGGTGGTGAGGGCACCATCTTTTCAACAGTCTAAAAGCAAAATGAGAAGGGTGAAACTGTTACAGATTTATTGATTAGAGTAAATAAACAACAATAAACAACATTCAGACCCAAATTCTTGCAAAACGTGTGTCTGGGGTTGTGACATAAGCATCAGTGCAATGTATCTCCCAGACTGAATGTATTATGGAACAGTCTATAGTAC
>JAYRBT010000082.1:48000098-48027281 GCA_036023395.1 Myiotriccus ornatus
TGTGTCTGGGGTTGTGACATAAGCATCAGTGCAATGTATCTCCCAGACTGAATGTATTATGGAACAGTCTATAGTACTAAAGTTGCTCAAAGAAAGCAGGTCACAGTGAGGGTCATTCATGTCTTCCTACATCATTGCAGTGTAATTTGTTAGTCTCTCAATGGAATAGTCTGTGTGCTTCAGTTTATCTGAGGGAAAACAGCTATTTGCACAGACAGATTGAATTTCAAAACCCAGATTAAACTTCACTCTAAATGTGTGGAAATTAAATTAGATTAATGAATTAATTGGGTTGTAATGAGACAATATTAAAATACTAATCCTTTGCAACAGATAGGCAAGAGCAATGCAAGAACCTGTCAGAAAGAAGTAATTCTGCTGAAAGGTGATTAAAATTTATAAGTCTATGTGTAACTTGGCATTTTTTCCTACTAAAGGTGCAAACTTTGGAGTTAGAATGACAGCTCTTGAATAATGAGGTTTCCTAGATATGAAGCAGATTAACCTTTCAGAGAGAAGTTTGTTGGTGATGTCACCATCTGTCCTGATCATTTTGCATAGAAAGAGATCATTAAGGTTATTCTTTTTATGACAACTGAGCAAATAATTTGCAACAAATAAAATACTTGGTGCTGCTAGGCCTAAACAGTCAAACAAGCTCCTGCAATCTTATCTCCAGTTTTGAAACCGTGGTTCCAAGCACTGAAGCTTTGCTTTTTAGAGGTATGCAACATTTCAGCAAAACCCAAAAGAAATAAAAACCCGTCAACTCACAAGAGAGTGATCAAAGCAACAATGGTCACAGGTTGAATAACCATTAACAAACATAATTTCGAAGTCCAGAGACTGTTAAGCAAAAAAAATAACCCAAACCAAATTAATAAATAAAATCTGCTCTGTGATTGTTTTTGCTCAAATAACAGCCAGAACTTGTAGAATTGCAAATCTAAAGATATAAATTAATTACCAGATTACCCTTTTCCTTTCCAAAGTTTCTATTCTTCCTGATTTCCAAAAGTCTTCCATAACTGTAATTCTTTTCTTAGTTCCAGTTTTTCAGATAAGATGCATTATTTGCTTATTGGTGGGCTTATATATATAACCTAAGAAAAGTGATCAGAATATAAATCCATATTTAAGGAGAATGAACACAGGACTCCACGCACAATAAATTCAGTCAACTTTGTACAGCATTTGAGGGTGGTGACACATATTATCAAAGCATGCACGGCACAACTTCATTTATTTTCCAAGTGGCTTTTGGGTCTTTGAACACAGCAACAGTGACACATGACTTCTCAACAGATTGCCTTTAGAAATCTTCAGAACACCTTAACATTTGGAAAGATAAGCAACACTATGGTCTGTGTTTTAAAACATCAGTATTGTGCCTTGATGACTATATCTTGCCTCCTTCATTTTTTCACCTTCCTCCAGCGCCAAGCTTATGTTTAACCAATTTTCAATCTTCTTCATGCTCTGTTTCACAGCTTTCACACACACAACGCTTGTACTTACAGAGAGCTCTATTTCTACATTTTTAAAGTTAATTCTTATAATTTTCCATGACTGCACAATTGGAGGTTTTTGTATAGTTTTCTTGTTGTGTAACAGGCAGGAGAGCCTTAATTTAAAGTATGCTAATTTTGAAAAGAAATGTTATCTTTAGAGTTATAAATGCCCTTAGACCAGCCACTTTATTACAACAAGTTACATCAGTTCTCAGAGGTAAGGTCTACTGGGAAGTAAAGTAGGCTGACATCATCTCTATTGGTCTAATCTGGAACAGTTTTCAATGTTGCCTGGGGGTCATCTTCCTTTTATCCCACACAACTAGCAAAGCTGTGAATGTCATTATAGAATTAAAGGATAGTTGAGGTTGAACAGGACCTCTGGAGATTTACAGTCAACCACCCCTGCTCAAAGCAGCATCTGCTAGAGCAGGTTGCCCAGGGCCTTGTCCACTTTGGTTTTGAAAACCTGCATGGATGGGGTCTCCACAGTCTCACTAGGCAAGTCATCACCTTTTAATCCCTCCTGCCCCTCCTTTTTTTTTTTTTATTTAAACAAGTTGACAAATTTTATAGGAAAACACCCAATATTTTAACAAAAGTTCTTAGTTTCCCTTAAACAAGGATCTCTGATAAGAAGAGGTTGTTCACAGTTTACAGTAGGAGGATGTTCTAGTTCTGCAATAGTTCTACAATAGCTATATTAATAGCTAGTGAGGTGGATCAATTCATGCATTTGAAGAAGCATTTAGCTCTCCTACTTTGGGCTATCATACTTTGCATCCTTCTTCTCTATGTTCTTAATTTTTTATCTTCTCTTCAAAGAAAATCATCCCCAATTTAATCTCCCAAGGTGCAATGGAAAAAAAGAATTTCCTTTTGCCAGGCCATAAAGAGACACCTGAAAATTAACAAAGGCACACCCCCAGAACAAAGAAATACTACTTATGTGTTCACCAAAGACTTTGTTTCCACATTTTTCTAAAGTCAGGAATTTTCAAAATATCCAGAATGTCTGTGACATGGCAGTGGTGGAGCCCACAACACAAGGTTGCTTAAGATGAAGGCAGTAGGAATGAAGCTCTCGCTCTCCAGGCAATTAGAAACTGAAGAGAGAGAAATCTGCTGTGCTTTCTTTCCTTCTCTCAGACACAAGAAACTTTCTCCCTTTCAGTAGGGAAGTAAGAGTTGCATACTAAAAATATTATTATTTCAAGCCACTGTTCATCAAAAGTAATACACTCATCTGTATAATTTAGAAGCAAGTAGTCGATTAACTTTTCCACCAATGGTAAATATTACAGGTGCCTGCTAAAGGAAGCCCAGGGCATCCTCAACATTACAGTTCCCTTTTGCCCTTTCCTGGACTACGTGATCCCTTCCAGATAAATCCTGATGGATATCTCCTCCCAAGTAAGGGTAAAAAGCTGTTGCCTAAGAAAAATTTAAACAATTTATCTATGGCTTTTCCACACTTCTTGTGTTTTTTAAATTCTGTGGAGTCTGCAGATGAGTCAGGGCTTTTTATTATTATTATTATTATTTTTGTTTGGTTTTGGGTTTTTTCCCCCAGAACCATTGTTTTCCTCTTCCCTGTTATCCAGCACGGCTCCTCAGTGTCCTTAGAAGACTTGGAGAGAAAGAGTCTCTTTAAAATTCCGAGACCACATAAAAATCTCATCCTAAACTAAAATATAAACCCATTTCAATTATGTACATATGTTCAACCAGTTAGTTCTTCACCTACATTTACAACAGTTTCTCTGACGACTGCCTCCAGGTTTCGTTTTCCCCCTCAACACAGCTTCTGGCTGTGTTATCTCTGTGCTTTTAAGTATTTATGGTTGCCCTTTTTTTTCAGTCCTTCTGCTCGTGAGCTGTGGAGACTCAATCTACCAGTGACACCATAGAGAATTTGGGCTGGATTAGTCTTACTTTCTGCACCATGTTCCTGTGAGTTCAGGATTCAACACTGTGCCATGTAGCAAATAAGAAATGGTTTTATAACCATTCACATATAAAAAATTGTAAATGTGGCTTAATGGTTTCCCTGGTCCTGTAACAAAGTCACCATTTACAGCTTGCAACATTTTTCTTTTTCATCATAACAAATCCTGAGGAGATGAAAGTTAAATTAATTAATCTGCTAGTTCTGCCTACAGATTTGTCACTTGATTTAGTCTAATGAATGTCAAAAGAAAAAGCAGAAATGTCAAGACATTTTCAATAATTCTTGACTGGTGTAAGTAAAAACTAGTAATGTCATTTTAAGGTTTTACATTGGAAAAAACAGGGATCAAAACATGCACTTCAGTTTACTTTTTCAGCAAAGAAATTGAATGCAAATTCTGTGACCTGATGTCAGTACTGTACTCACAATAAGTAATTTTGTGTCAAAGTAGAAAACTGGAATAGAATAAGAGAAACATTGACATAAAAAAAAAAAAAAAGAGAAATGTGAATACTTATAAAGAAAGACAATCTGAAGATAAAAATCAGTATAGAAAATATAAGCTTCAAGATATTCTGCCCAAGAAAAACTTACATTTATTACTAACTTCCAGTGAGTCCAATGTTGATTCTCAATCTGCTGAGGTTACCCAGTAGTTTGTGTATTAGAGAAGAAAGGCAACCATGATAGTTCTGGGTAACCCTTCAGTGACAGGGCTTTTCTTGTGGACACTGCTCTCTTGCAGTGATTTCACACAACACAACCCAGTGCAGAACAAGTTCTGATTCCAACATTTAATTTGAATTTCACACATCCTATGTTGGCTTAATTTTTCTTTGGTTTATGACCAAGAAAGCCATCTTTGGCTATTTGACTCCCCCTACCCTCAATGAAGAAGTTTCAGACTTACCCCTGATGGTCAATAGAGTTCTGCCATAAACCATAACACTAACACTGATGTTTATTCTTAATGAAGATCCTAAATTCTCTTCACCTATTCAAATTAAGGAGTTAGTAATTTGTTTCTGTTAATTCCCCTACTGTGCTCATTATTTCCATTGAAGGCTGAGAGAAATAGCATGCTGTTTAAGCACTAGGGCCTGCCTGGTTGGCAAAAACAGGGTGCATACAAATCATGATGTGAAAAGGTTTTCAGCCATTGCATTGAAACAGCAGACATGGAAAATATTAATTTGGCTATATGAAGTTTTAAGTGAAGGGCAGTGAAGCAAAAGGTATGTTTCTTGTTTAAATTGCACTAGCTATTTTCTCCCTACTTTGATCTTCTTCCCCTTTCTTATTGTTTGCAGATTTGTAGAGGCACCAATTCAGAATGTTTGATGAAAAGTATGAACTTTTCAATGATAGGTGAGATTTCAGTAGAAGACAGCTGATGTGGAAGTTTGATTTGCTAAATATGTACTTTAACAGATAGGGAAGAGAGGGAGGAAGGAAAGAAGTAGAGCATTCCTGGAACTAATAGGATATTACCATTATGAACGAGAAATTCAAGAGGCAACAAGTTTATAAGACACACCATTACTATCGAATGGATGTGTTTTGCTGATCCCAATTCTAATTTACCGTGAGCAAAAGGCAGCTGCGCCATTAAGTGTAGAGAAAAACCCAGTGAGATGCAAATATGCAAGAGACTAATTACCAGGCATGCAAAATAGCTTCTATTTTGGGTCTGTTGAACAGGGGATTAATTTCTCGTAATGGAAGTGAAATCTGCCAGATCAGGCTCCTGTATAACCCATTGCCTTCGGATTCTCACTGAACCATCAGCCTGCATATCTGCACTGAGCACTCTGTGAGGCTTTTATCCATACATGGTGCAGTCCCCAGCTCAGCGTCCTGTGATTTTAAAAGGGGCACATTTCTCAATGGCTGTCACTGGGTAGTCCCTCAATAGGTTGTTTGAACTAGAGTCTTTTATGTACATCAGAAATTATCTGCATATTAATGGTAGAGGTTTGAGGCACAGAGTATTCACCATGTCATTCCAAACATACCCTTAAAAAAGGAATAACAAGTCAAAGTGCCTTGTGTCAACTCAGTGGTGTGAACTGCTGAATTTTGTAGGCAAGACTCTAAAAAAACACGGTGGTCAAGACTCATCCTGAAATACCATCCTCTAGTCTTAACTGGAATACCCTCCCTTCCTCCCTTCTGTCTGTTACTCTGCAAAGTGTTACTCGCTATGTAGAGGCATCTCTGACCCAAGGATTGCAGCAATCCAGAATACAAAGTCTCACTTCTGCCAGGAAAAGTGGGTTTCAGTTCTACTGCACAGCAGTGTCTGCATATGCAAAAATGTGGCTCAAAAGAGCACAAAGAGGTTGATGCAACAAGATAGCATCGAGCCCCGTTTAGAGTAATTCCAGACCAGATGTAGAAATGAAAACTGAAGTCTTTAATTCAGAAGAACATTTAAACACATATTTATCTCACAAGAGCTCATGAAGCTTCAACAAACCATTTCTGTGCTATGCCAAATTAGTATCTCTGTATAGAGCATTATAGCTCAAAAATTTTAATAGGACAATTATTAATAATTTCTCAGACTATCAACCTTAAACATGAAAACCCAGAATAAGTGGTAAGAGGAACTAATTAAAACATAGTCATCATTTATGAAATCATCCAGGTGTCAAAATATCTTGGAATGAGTTACTTTCTTGAATATTTTAAAGTATCTCTATTTACAGTACCATTTCAGACAAAATACATGGTGTGGAGCATTTAAAAGTAATATTCAGATTCAAACCATTGGAAATGGCATCAGATGCTTGCAAAATGATAAATCTTTCACCCTTTGAGTATATGCATTCCCTTGAGAAGCAGGATAGTATAGTATGCAATCTCTGTAATTTGTCATCATTTTCCATAGTTTTTTTTCTGATCTACACCTGTTTTTCTCTGATATTTAATCTTGTTTTTCATTACCTCCTCTTCTTTCCCGTAAATGTTATATGTAGATAAATTACTCTCCTTACGATCTAAATGTCTGAGAATTTTTCTTCCTTTCATTACTAAAATTGAAAACTTGATTTGGAAAACTAACCTGAAACCTGAAGAGCAGTGATTTAACTAAGTTTAGCCCAGATGTTTTCTTTGTCTATAGATTTAATTTTTTTTCAGGTTTTGTCCCCGTTCTTTGCCAAGGGAGCAGATGGAACAAAATTTTTAAGGTCACTAGTACAGAACAATAGGCTGAACTATATCAGGGTTTAAAACCATCTGAAGAATAAAAAGCTAATAAAGCATGTGATCTGCACAGAGACATTCAGCTTCGTACTTGGATGATGGGGAGGACTCTTCTACAGAACAGCATGAAGCAAGACAGAAGACAAATTTTTGCTTTAAGAACTCAGATTGAAAACACAGGGAAACAGCAGTTCATATTGCTCACATGTGATTCATCTGTCATCTGTAATCAGCCAAGGAGAAGACTCGAGTAGCACAGGGGGCAGTGAAGCAAGACCATGTTGTCAACACAAAGTGGCAGCAAGAACAAAGCAAGATGTTTTTCTATAAGAATGGAACTTGAACTAACACTGGGTATTAGCAGCACTGTTACTATCTTTCTGGATATTAGGAAGCCAGCACTGTGCTCCTTCTCTGATTACTGCATATAATTTGCCAAACGTATTTCAAAAAGGAGATCAGCACAATAAGTAAAAATAAAGGAAAAAAAGATGGAAAGCAAAGTCAAAAATCAAATGAAGGCCTATTTAGACTGAAAACAGGGGGCAGGTTGAGTAGACGTTCAGAGCTATTTGTTGCTTTAAATGCAAAGTCAACCACACATCACTGGTTACTTCTGTCAGAATACAGAAAGAGAACCCTGCATAAAATTTAAAAAATAATAATAACTAAAATTTACACAAAGTGTTTTATATGACAAGGCATTCTTGAGAGGAAAAAAAAGTAGGTTTGTCTATAAATATCAAAATGAAAACATTCTGAATTATATCAAACTCCACTCTCTCCTGTCAAGAAAATTACTTCACCCTTTTACATAGCAGAATTTAAACCTTTAAAACCCTTCCTCTGAAGCATATTTTGCTGACTACTGTCTTGAGATATCACTAGGGCCAGATATTTTCACAGATAGTTTCCCAGAGATGCATATTTCCCCAGTCTTCTGTGCCGGATAACTGGGTGTTTATCTCCTGTGAACACTGATTTGATGGCAACACTGACCATTGTTGAAGGTGCATTTCTTTGTAAAAAAGTGGAACTTCTAGGAATATATGTCCCAGGACTAAAAAAACTTTAAGAAATTGCTGTCATGAACCATCTCCCAATGATCAGTGACTCAAGTTTTTTCAAGAGCTTAATGACTGACTTTCCACATCACAACAGCAATGATGACTGTCCCCAGTGCATTTTGCATTTTGTTTGATTGGTGTTTTTTTTTTAATTGCTTCCTTTTTCAATTTCTTATGACATTTAACATTTTCAGTCACTAAAAGAAACTAGATCCCCAAAGAAATCAAACATACATTCAAGTAAATATTGCAAATATCAGGAATGATGACAACAGAAATGATAAGCCATCCTTTAAAAACTTGGTAGGAAAAAAAGTTTGAGGTTTTTTCATTCCAGAAAATGGAGAGAACACTTTATTTCATGATGATAAAAGCTATGGTGGTACGAAAGAGACAGTGAATATTTTATCAGAAGATGCCTCAAATATGAGACTGAACAAACACATCCTTATTAGAGATGTATAGTCAGGGAGCAATGCCACACTACATAGAAGTGAACTGTTTGCAGGAAATCTAACTGGCCTACTCCTATGAAAGTTCCTATAGTTTTATCTCACAGCTTGTTATTTTTTTGTTGTCATCCATGGTCAAATTGTTCAAGGACTTCCTTGTAAAACAGTGAATTCCAGAGGATCTAGCTTATAAGATTTTCTGTTTAGAGATAGCTGGGGGCTCTGGTCTGGGGGTTTGTATAAATTTGACATATAAACCACAGCTTGTTTTGTGAAGTTGTGCTAGGAAAGACAAATGGGTCACTGAATACAGTCTCTTGCTCTTGCAGCCAAGCTGCAGAGGCAGTATTTACTCTAGAAGGCTCAACAGTGTACCCCCTCATGCCACTGGCCCCTAATACCCTTGTAGTCTACTTTTCAGTTCTAGTAGAATGCCAGAATTTTTAAATGTCAGTAAATAAAATGCCATGTGCAGAAAGCCAAAAAGACCAAAGTCAGCATGTCAAGGCATTGTCGTAACAGAAAACGCTGGTCAACCTCTCCACTGACTACAGAAAGCGAACCACGTTCCTTTGTTTCTTGCCCTTCATTATAAAGCAAGACCAAAAAAAATTCATTAACCTGGTCCAAGACAGACTTGCTTCCTGACACTAAATCTTGAGCTTGTGGTGGGTAGGGACTTATGTAATAATATTTGTAATAACAATACCCTGCACATGACTTTCCTTCTTCAGCAAAACAAAAACAGGACTGGGAAACTCTCAGAACTTTATCATTGTGTTATATTGCATTTTACTGTATTGAGAATGTGGAAAGTGAGCACTCCAGAGATCCCTGGATACTTACCAAAATATATTGTTCTGCAATTACTGCTTATCAGTGTGTTTATGTCCTTGGAGACAAAAATCTTTTGCACTAATTACCATAATCAAGGATTTTTTTTATTATTATTTTTTTTTTTATTTTTTTGTTGCTGGAATAAATAATGTACATTTTTCAGTTTAATATTTTTCCTGGGTCTGAGTTGACAGACAGACTTAGGCAAAAGCTAAATATATTCTGGGTAAGTACTGAAATGCATTTAAATGCTCCAGACTTTAACAAACCATAGTAAGCTTCTATGTCTTCATAAGAGAGAGGACACAAAGTGTTAGTAATACAAGCATAAGGAAAGTTACAACACAGGCACTTAACTAAGAATACTTTTAGTTGAGAACACCAAGTAGAATAATATACCAGAAAGGGAAATAAATGAGGAAGAAAAATTTCTATGCAGGGACATATTATTCTCCCAAGATGTATTCTGATGTCTGTATCAGTACTCGTCTTATTGGCCTTACTTTGCCTGAATTGAGGAATATGAATAGATTTCCTACCAGCAAGGCTGACTGACCTCATTTCCAGAAAGGCACAGAAAATATCTGGTCCTCTGTGTTTTGACAGCAGAAATATTAAGCTAAAATATATCATCTTCAGAAAAGGAGCCATATAGATATGGGCAACTAAGAGTCTCCAGGATGAAAGCTGTTTGTAATTGGACACTGTGCTATGCACAGGTTTACACCATGTGAAACTGGACAGTCAGGCACTCAATGAACCCAAACTCTTCCAGGCAGCTTGGCTCCAAGTGATTATTGAAGAATGCTGGAGACCTGGATTTAAACAAACTGGGATATCCTCAGAGGAAGGACAGAGCAGTAAGTGCCCCATCAGATACATGAAAGCACTCACAGATACAAGGGCACAGCACACACTCCCACCCTTGAGAACAAAGGAATTGCGATTTCAGTATCAAATCTATAATAAAACCCAAACCAAGGGAATTTCTGTGATTACATGCACACACACTCAATAAATGTGATCAATACATTTCTGTTGCATTAAAGGAAATCAATAGACAAATGTTTGGTTTCAAAGAGTATGTGAATTATGATTGTCAGAGCCCTTACTGAGAGGCAGAATCTGAGGAATCTAATTCCCTCTGTAAGCATAAGGTGGCCAGGGAAGCAGATGCCTCAGCAGCATTATCAATTTAAAAAGCAGTTCTAGGGACTAGAAAGGATTTTGTTTAATGCCAAAGGAATTTTGACTCCTTAGATGTTACAGAGGAACATGTTATAAAGGATCCAGAAGTTATTTATAGACCTAGAGAAAGGGCCAAATATATTCTATGAGAGTCCTCAGAAAAACAGAAATACTGAGAAAACTATTAAGGCTGTCATGTATGACAAACACACAGGTCAAGTCAAGGAAAAGAGTCCCTTATAGTACTACGTGAATAACTGGCCCCAGAGGGAAAAAATTGCACAAGACCTTTTTGCAGAGCATGTGCATGCAAGCAAATCTATTCACTGTGTTCAGCTATCTTTAAGAACAGATAGTATGCCTTAAGAAATCACTGGATTTATTACTTACTCATTCTCACTATGAGAATTCTCAGTGGGTCTCAGTTTGTCCAGCATGTGTTTCAGCAGTTATCAGCCATCTAAGGAATTATTTACATGAATTTAGTATGAATTTTCACAATCAGTAGCAAGCAGCAGTATTATAGGAGGCTGTACCAGTCAAATGGATAATTTGTGGGGAAAAGACAACACCCTTCGGAACTCATTAAGAAGGGATGTAAGAAGCAGGGACTTGGCTGCTGGGCTCTGGGACGGCATCGATTCTCCAAAACAAAATACAATATGAAGACTTTTATTTAACAGTCAAGATGCAGAAAACTGCAGAATAGCTATGCAGAAAGCCTCTGAAAACTGCTAAGTAGCAGGTTTGTCATATACGTTTAAAATGCTCTATCACATGGCTGTTGCTTTAACAATAATTATGTATCAAAAAATATGCATTATTATTATTTTTAATACTAACACTTCTGACAGATGATGAAAGGGGAAACAATACCTTTTGGGCAATCTCACCAAACCATTTGGAAATGCTGTTGTGCTGTGCAGATGCTGTAGCTGCACAGTCCAAAGAGTTTAATGTAGCTACCGAACAAAGCCAACCTCTGCCAGATGGCTTGGCTTAGAATGGCTACCAAACAGCACAAAATATAAATCTTAAGTTGTTCACCTGTCAAACTATGCTTTTTATTTTTTTTTTATTTTTTTTTTTTTTTTATTTCCCAGACTGTATATAACTGCACTGGAAAGGACCTGAACTTTCAACATACTTACAATAATGGTAATTTAATATGGGAGTGAGAATATCATGAGAAGAGGCATTCACACAACTTGACTGCTTCTCTTGCTGGATCCAAATTTTATAGTTTGAACTTTCAGGAATAAAAAGGAAACACTTGCTGACAGCATGAGAAGTTAAAAATACCCACCAGAAGGAAGAACAGGGGATGCAATAACGAGTACGCAGTTTAAAAAGTTACTTTGAACCAGGAGCTTTCTGTCTTGTCTAAATTTAAAGAGCCACCCACAAGAAGGCCAAGTGAGAAAGAGGAGTTGCAAAACTAGAAAAAAATAAACACACTACACCCCACTTTACCCCTCTAAATGCAAAAACTTTAACAGCAATCAATCATAATACATCCCTCTCCTTGGACTTCTTCTGTGTCCTGAATAAGAGAGCATACTTATGATTAAGTAGCTGAAGTACACCCAAAGGCCACAGTAAACTTCACATCAGTTTTGCAAACAAATAAATAAAGGTCAAAGCTGAAATTTCAGCCACTGCCTCTGGCCACACATGGCTCATGATCCCTAGAGACAGGAGATGAAGCAGGCACAGTGCTGTGACAGCCTCATATATTGGCACAAGTAGGCAGTGTTTCCAAAATAAAGATTTGGGCAGGAGTCCCATAACCAGAAAAAGTATGAGGGAACAGTTTCAAAAGTGACTTCAGAAGGTAATTCTGTGTCATGTGGACTCCAAAATCACTTGGAAAATATTACTTCACATCTCCTTGCTCCTGCATGGGGGTCTGACAGCACCTCTTCCCAGCAACAGAATTATATCTGCTTTTAGAGACAGAAAAAACATTCAGTGTGCCAGCTTTCTGCAGACTACTTCCCTACATAAAGGGGCACGAGGCTTGTTGCCACGCTTAGCTACTCTCTGCATATGCTAGGACTGTGTTTAGCCTCATATATAATTCCCTTCCAACTGATGTACCAGGGCATCCATGTCACAAAGGAAACAGTGGTAGAGAAAGAGGATGGTGTGCACCCACATCTCAGCCTACTGTGCATATAGGCATGGATGAAGTCAGACACTTGAACCAGGGACCTGAGAAGTTCTCCCAAGTGTCCCCATAGAAACAGCCAGACATGGTGCACAGACAGAGATGGATGGGCACACCATCCTTCTGCTCTGTTCTCTACCAGCTCAGTGGTCTGCCTGTCAGAAGCAGGGCTGTATTATCCCCCTTGCCATGGACACTGGAAACCTCTTGGGCTTGCTCATGGAAGAAGCTAGAAAGGAGACAGGGAACGGGTAAAAGTCTCATGCCTGCATATGTCCATTTCCACAAGCTGGCTGTCTCACTGGGGGCTCTCACTTGGTCACCTTGGTAGGTAACACAGCCAAAAATATAACACAGCTCACCAGTCGTTACACACTTCAGCCACCCACAGCACAGTGTGCTTTTACCTCGCCTGTTGTGGTGTTGCACAAAATAGCACCAGTTACCGCATAAAAACAACTGCCTCATTTGCATGAGTTTCACCCCACTTTGGCCAATGCAGCCAGGGATGAACCTAAGGTAAAAATAAAAATTGCCACAGCTTTGGCTAAGGAGCTCATTCTCATTTACGTATTAACCTGGGGAGGGGAATAATCTGGGCTACACTGTCAGGGCACAAGAAAAGTCTTAGGACTAAGTAACTTTGGGAGCTCTGGAGACCCCTTTCTTCTCAGAATTTCAGGGGGCTTGTTGCCTAGGGGCAACCAACTAAAGTTTCACTACCACTCGTTCCAGACTTGCAGAGGCCTGATGGTCATGTTCTACCTGCACCTCACAAAACAAAAACGTAGCCTTAAATAGTCTTCTAAAAATCAAGACAAGGATTAGATCTTTTAAATATACTAGAACGTTCCCATTTCTACAGTTGTATAATTATCATCAGTCTAGTTACTATAAATCCATAATCCATTACTGTAGTTTATAAATTATTGTAGTTACTTGGAACTGATATAACCAAGACCCTGAAAGAAAACAAAAGTGGAAAAGTAATTGTTTAGCATGGCACTCATGTAAAAGAGTTCCAACTAATAAACAGCAGGAAGGATGGAAAGGAGTAAATGCCTAGACACTCAATTTGTATGTGTAATAACCCACTACATATGCTGTAACCCTACAAATAACATAAAGACTCTTTACATTGCAAATAGTTGACCCAATTATTTTTCTTGTCCTCCTGTTTTACAAATGTATTTGCAAAGAAGATATTTTAAAATTACATAATTTGCTTTTCAACAATATTTAGTTCCTCATACATGAGAGTATATTATTCCACAACAGAGTAGCTGTAGAAAAACCTTTCAGTTCATCCTTCAGAAACACAGCATAAATTATTTCCTCATTGTGTATAGTGGCCAGTAATACTGCTGGCCAATAGCAGAAGAGTTGCAGTAGCCTGGATTTGCATTTCACAGAGCAATAAAGAGGAAAGCTAGGGGTTTCCTCTCCCTTCTGCTTCAGAACTCACAGACTGAAGGAATGCAACACTCAGACACAGCTAATACATCGCCAGGTTTCGTAGCTGGAGCAACGCACTGAGCAGCAACATGTTACTAGTTATACCAGAAGTGAAATTTGAAAGCAAATTTCTGAGATTTTTTTTAAAAATTGTAATGCATTTCACATGGTTTTCTCAGGTTTTAAAGGAGATACCAGTCTGTTGCTTCAATAACTGCACACTTTATTACTGACACTGTCCTAAAAAATCTCCCAGGATTAGTGGTGATACTTAAAAGAAGTGGTCTCCAGAAAGCAAAAAGCACCAATGAGTATCAGAAGCTTGTGTCATACAAATCTGAAGGCTTTTCAAACCACCACTACTGTCAGGAAGTAAACCGCATATTCAACACATACCACTAAAACTATCAAGGGCACCTCCACAGAGGAATTAAAAAATGCCACTTTAAGCCTTCTTCATTATACATTAAAATCAGGGGGTTTTCAGCAGGAGAAAAGACTAAAGCAGCCACAGGCACCTGGTTTATTATTCAGTGATCCCCATAGTAGAAGCCATGATAGTAACCAAAATACAAGAGCCTTGAACACTGACATCACAGATATTAAAAAATTAGAGACAGTCTATAAGTACAAGTCAAATACTGAGAAGCTGTTTCCCCAGTCACTGCCAGTATAGTCAGATTCCCAATATGAACAATACAGCCACTGAACTAACTTTGTGATTCAATGTTAACTAATAGAATTGCACAGTTTTTCTTTTACTCATATCGGGTTTTCATCTATATAATTCTTAATGGCATAAGAGGATTTGGAGGGTCTGTGTGCAGAGGAAAAACTGAGCAATTCAACTACTAAGAGATTAATGACTAAACAGAAAAAACCCCATTTAATATCTGATGAAATGCTTTCAGGTAATTTTTGTAACAAGTATCCTCTGATGTTTTCAGCCATTATAAGCCTTAGTTTTCTTTACATTGAAGCTAGTAATATCCAGTAGGTTCCTAAGAAAATAGGTTTGCATGGTATGGAGTATGTGTACATAATTTGTGCTCCCACATTACTTCCAGTGCTCAGGCCAGAGAAAAAGAGACCAGCACACAAGTTCATTTTAAATAGCAGCTTTAGCTTTAGTAAGGAAATTAGTCTCTATTAAACAAGTGTGATATTTACATCCCTATTTGTTTATGGCAGCATCTGTGGCCTGATATTTCTTATCCAGAGCCTCAAAGTCTGTGATGACTTTCACAAAGAATGTCAAGGTTTTTCTGAAACTCTCTATTAAACTACACAGCAGAAAACTTCAAAAACCATGACTGATTTTAATGCCACACAGGTTAAAATCACCTATCCCTTTAACTGACAAATACCATTTTTTCAGCTCTTTCTGCATGATGCAAATTTAAAAATAGAGTGCAGTTTTTATATGCAGAAGAAATGGGATTTAGCAGAGGCTGCTCCTATCTTTCAGAGATGAAATTTCCTAAACATATGTTTTCATCTCTCTTCCTCCTGTGATCTGGATATATCTTTCAAGGATTAGGTGTTTGGGTCAAATTCTAAAAACACCCAAACTGGAACACCACCACAGTTATTTTTAGAAATGTTCTCCCTAACTCAGAAAGCCAGTGCCTAGGCTTTATACTCGCAATGACAGTATCACTGTAGTAAAAAAGATCTAGTTTGAGGACAGACTATACATTTTCCCCTCCCATCCCCTCCCCTCCCCCTTCTCTTTCCTTTTCCCTTTCCCTTTCCCTTTCCCTTCATCTTGCATTTGTAACTTCTTTTTTGTAATCAGTAAAGTGTTATGGGGCATATGTGTTATTTTTGTTGTGCCCCCAAATGTTCCTAATCACGCATATTTGACACGTATTTTGCACAACTCTTCTAACGCTTCTTATCACATCTGCACTAAAACATATGTTTTGGCCCTGCCCTGCTGCACATCATAAAACTGAACATAAAAGATGCATTAGAACTCTGCTCAAGAGCTATTTGCTGCTAGACATTGAAATTCACAAACACAGACTACCAAAACTTCCCAGTAGTCTTACTGCTATTTCAGCTTGTCATACTCCAGATTTTTACTACTTTAAAAGAAAATCAGCATCTTAATTTGTTTGAAAATTACAACAGAGCTGACAAGCTATTAGTGAAGGTTTTTTACTCAAGTGAGCCAATTTTGACACCTTTTTTTAAAAGCTGTAAAAAGCAACACACTGTGTGCTGGTTACACAGTGCATGGTGGTTTACAGTGGGATTGCTTTTTCCAGAAACCTGCCACTCATTTTGTTTACATGTGTGAACCATACCTGTGGCTCATGTGGAGAGACTTATAATTAACTTGTATTGACCAATTTCCATTATGTTTGCTCAAAGTGGGTTGACATACTAAAAAAAAAATATGCCAACGTTAAACTGCTTGAATCAAAGACAACAGAGCAAGAAAGACGAAAGTGAACATATAAAATAGGAAGGTAAGTACATACTGAATGCAGACACAATTGTTAATTAAACCGAAACTCTCCCTATTGCCCTAACCTAAACCGAAGCTCTGTCAGAAGGAACACACTTCCCTATTAATTCTTAATCCATAAGGTCTCCCAGTTTTGCTTTCAATTCTCCATTCACAGAATGCTCCTTTGCTGCTTCCCATGGCTTGCTTGCCCTGACACCTTGTCACCCTCAGATAGTTAGGGTCACTCACAGCCCCCCAAGGGAAATCCCTTTTTAATTTAATGCTTTATCTTTCCCCTTTAGATTTTTGAAGTTGCTCCCCCCAGGAGAGATGTTTCAGATGGCTGCTACCTGTCTAAGGCAGCACCAGGCAAACCCTCCGTTGCTAAAACTCCTTAGGGTTGTCTTCTCCCTGATGCTCACCTGTGAGCTTCCAGGGCTCTCTAGTCCCCACTCTGCAAGCCCCCTTTGCTCACCATCTTGTTCAACAAATCTTGGCCTCTCCAGACTCTTACTGTCCTAGGTGATAGCAGAAATATATCCTTCCTTAGTAAGGGGCACCTCTCATGTGGGCTCCCATAGTATTGCTGACCTCAAATTTCAAAGCCCCAGCTTCAGAGGTTCAAAACTCCATTGAATAACTTATGGTGGCCACAGTACTTGTGCAATACCATAGACTGTACTACTGCACTCAAAGATAAAGCAAAATCCAATGACTCATCTGCTCAGTGCGGTCTGATGTTGGATACCATTCTCTTTGCTCAGAACAGTATCCATCATCAGCACAGCCTCTTCCCATGACACCAGACAGACACTCTGAGCACTTGCAGAAAGAGCCTCTGCTGCTGCCTGTGTGACCAATAAAGTCCTTGTGCAGCAAGCAAAGGCCACACATCACATGTGCATGCCGCAAGTCTGCTCTCAATGTGTGTTCAGGGCACAGCTGATCTGCCCAGAAAGGGCTGGTCCAACTTGCTCTACACACTGCTGAGGTTAATTTGCCACATAACTTCACTCATCTCTACAGCTGAGTCAATTAATGAAGCTCTGTATGCACCAAAATGTTTGTGTTGCTAATCACATTGACACTCTTACTGAGTTTCTTGATGGTTTCAGATCAACATACTCAATTTTAAACTTTTGTGATGCGTACTCACAAGTTTCTGGGTTGCTCTTGTTTGTTTGTTTCTTCAGAATAATTCCCCTAAATTCTTACTGCAGATTTTTACTCTCTCCAAGACAGCAGAGAACTCCAGAAGTAACATGGCTACATAGAACCTCACAGCTTTTTAAAATCCTATCTCATCCTTAGACATCTGTCAATGTCTGTGTTTGTACCTTGCACCTGTGTCTTCTTCTGAAAGGAAGGAGCCCCGCACTTATGTCTTACACTTCTTAAATCTTCCATTTGATACACTTCCCACCACCAAAATAAAAAGGAAGGGAAAGAGGCATTGTGCACATAAGGATTTTCATGTGTCCGCCAAATACAAAATATCTATTCTGGGTCCCATGTGAAGCAGCGAAAGTGGGTCAAACTTAATTTGTGGAGGAGGGGGAAAAAAAAAATCTTGGATGCCTTAGCTTTTCTAACTAGATCCTTACAATTCTCCAGTTTAGTGTCACTGGCCATAAATATTTGCTTCACTGCCAAACAAGTCTCCAAGTACATCAGTTACAAGGTATTTTGGCTAGTATTACTCGCAGGTATCAGACTACCTAGAAAAAAATACAGAATTTAAAGCACTATTTTGCTCAGTTTCCTTAAGCAACACTTAAGGATACTTAAACACTTTCAGAATAAGGCATATCACCCTGGTAAACATCACTCACGCTCTAAAAGTAGAGGGTTTAGCAGCAGATGTGCCCACGCCTGGCTCCTGGATCAGTTAGATGAGAGATGAAAATCCCTCTGATGAGCCAAGGCAGAGGAAAACAGCAACATTGCCTGGTGCTCTGCTTTGAAAAGGCCATCTCAGTGGGTGTACTCAGAAGGCACCCAGACCATGCAGCTGTGCTAGAGGTTAAGAGGAGAATGGAGACTGGAGCTTAACTGCCAGAGATGTGCCTTCCTAGTGGCACAACCTCAGCTACTGCCCTTTAGAAAAGTGTGAGTTTGGTACCTCCAAACTGAGCTTGAATCTAAGAGGGGATCCTCAGGATTTGCCCTGAAGATATAGGTAGGATTTGTGGAACCACATACCAAAACACCTGGTGGTGGTTGCAAGAGCTTCAGTCCCTCTGCATCTCAGGGGGAATTAGAAATGGTCTTTCAGGGAATTCAATGCAGATGTGCAGTTAGCATTCAGTAAGTTTCATATAAGGCTATTAACTCTTGAGCATTCTTCCTGCCTTTGGCAGAGACAGTCCTCAAAAAGACAGCAACAGAACACTTACAACTCTTATGAAAAGTTGTTAGACAAAAGATTAAACAAAATCAAGTACTTTGTCTATTCTGTTCCTTTGGACTGAGTGGAGATTCACAACTGCAGGTGATCCCAAGTTTAAGGAGAGAGATTCTGACAGAATGGCAAGGCTTTTTTAATTGCCTCTATTAAGAAAAGGCTTAGACCATATCTATCAGCCTCATTTCCTAGAGACAGATTAGGAGACTTACATTCAGCCAAAAGACTTTTTCCACTGCCAGGTCGCATAGTGCATTTGTCAAGACTAATTCCACTTTGTTTTGACTATTTATGTTTGCTATAAAATGACAATTTGTGTCTGAAAGAACTGTACCAAACATTTACTTTCTGAATAACAGAGACCAGGTCACTTATTAATCATTACTGCAATGGAACTTTTTATGTATTTCTTACCCCCATTTTGTTTCTTTAACTCTAGGGAGCTGTGCACCTGCTCTAAGCACAAACCTTTGTAACCTCACCAGAAGCTTCATGTATGGACTAAAGTCCGATCTGAATTCCTAATTAATTATTTTTAAGGCAGTTCCTCTTATATCCCTATTTTGCCTTTGATCAGTCACAGCTATATCTTCTGAAACAGTGTCCAAACATGCCTTCTGATATTTTCTATTAAGCTTCTGCTTTTTAAAAATAGGTACGCCAATATCTTGGTTCCCGGGAGAGACTAGGAGGCTAGTCTTGCCTCCCTCACAAATGCAGACAAGGAATATCCTAGCATCTGTGGAAGAGTCTCTCTATTAGACATCCTTCTACAATCAATCAGCATAACCTGCTGAAACAAGGAAGTGAAACCCAAAAGGTTTCTTTTCAAACCTCACACCCTTCTGCTCTTAATACATTTTGAAAATTATCTGAAGGAGATAAAGCTATCCTCGCCTGGACTCACTGTCTGAGACTCTATTTCTCTTCAAGAACTTAATTTGCAGTCCCATCCCACTCTATCTGGCGTATACTTCAGTATAAGTTTTCCAGTAAATCACAGCCAGGGATGACTTTCAACAACACTGTACGTTTACATTTAATAACAAAGAAGGACCAGCTGGTTCTCCAGGGTCTTACAGGTTACGGAAGTTCTCCTGCAGAGGTCAGCTCAACCTTTCATGTTTGCAGAGCTAATTTGGTTTCTATCCTGTTTATTCTTTCCACTGAGGATCCAGAGTATAGCAGAGAGTTTTCAGAACATGGAAGTATTAACTGTTGCTGTTAATCATCAAAATGCCTTGCCTTCTTGCTGAGGGTTGTAGTGGGCTCTGGCTACATAGACTATGTGATGGCTCACTTCACAAACTGTGCTTTTTGGCATTTGACAGCCAGAAGAGAGTTGCAAGATTGGAGGGTGACAAGAACAATCCACACATCACTGAACAAGCCTTCTATAAAAGAAACTATTTGGGGAAATGGTAAGAATCTTGGTTTTTATCTCTTTGAGAGCATCAATTTATCTATATTTTAAGAGAAACAAATGCAGCAAAGTGGAGGGATAATTAAATGAAGACAAGTAGGAGGGAGAAAACCAAAGAAAACCTGAAATATCTGATTAGTACATAATAAAATTGGACAACATTTACATAGAACTTTAAGGAAAACATATCTATGTTTCTTCCAAAAAAATTTGAGATTAATGTTTTTTTCTTCACAAAAAACTTTATACTCAGGCTTAAATTGTCAGTTGTTACTTAAATGAAATTCTGCCTTTATTTTGCTTTTTGTTTTGGTTTGGGTTTTTTTAAACCAAAAACTGAATTGCTTCTACATGAAAAATTTTCACACCTATTTTATAAAACCTGAAACTGAGTGGTGGGGTGTTCCAAACTCCTCAGGACACTGCATTTCAGAACCATTTTCTGAAATAATTTAGGACTCCTTTTAGAATTTCATCCAAAAATGGCTTCAAATCTAGAATCCAGCAAAAGATAGGTCTGGGCTCATTTTTGGCCAGTGTGCCAAGCTCTTACAGAGGATGACTGGCAGGCTCCTGGTCCTGCTCTGATACTGGGTCACGGTGAGACAAGGGCAAGCTCCTGAACCCAGAAACTCAGTATTGCTTTCAGATACAATAGTTCAGATATATTGTTTAATCTCAGAGGTAACTGGCTTCGCAATTTATTAGATAAATAGTGTAAGGATTTCAAGGTATAACTAGACACATGTGCATAACTACAGACCTTAATGTCTTTCTTTTACTAGAAGCTTGTGGTGCTATTTCTATCCTATCAGGCATATTACATCTGAGTCCTGATTATATTTTTTGGCCCTTACATTAATAATAATAAAATGTAAGAGGAAATCAACAGTAAATATTTTCTGGTTTGTGCACAATCACAGAAGTAGACCGTACATATTTAAGATCTTAGTCAGGAAAACAGATTATGTTTTAAGGCTCTATTACTTTGGAAAGAATGTATCTTTCCCATTAAAAATGGCAAACTGATAGACTTTTTTGCTACAGGACATACTGTCATAATTTTTCTTTGCTACTTTCATTGGTCTGCAGCTTATACATTTAACAGTGATTTGGTAAACTGCTTTTGAACTCAAATTATTGAGAATCGATTTACCTTCAGCACCTAACTAACAAGAGTAACTTAAAATTCCCACGTCGATATCTGCTTAGACATAAAAGTTGCCCTGAAAATTTGTAATCATGACAAAGTTCAAACCGTGACTCTGAAAAATATTTCTCTGCTAGGTAGCAGCTTTTCTTTATATTTTCTTAGTCCACTTTCTATTCCTTTTCAATGAGCAAAGGTACAAGATGCCTTTACTGCTCTCTGTAGCACAGGAAATACACATTACACTTACACATGTGAATATTTGTGGAAGATACAGTGTATTTTCTCTGTCAAGGTGTTTGTGCAGGAATAGCACAATATTCCCCAAATACTTTCACAGTATCCAGACCAGACAAAACTAACTGTATCTTTTGGATGTGGGACAACAAAAGGAATATGGAACACTTCTGTGTCAAGATAAAGTTTAAACTAAAACTAGGTACTGATCCAGTTAATTTTGCTTTAGTCTTTCATATGATTAGTGGTTTGGTTTTTTTCTTTTTTTTTTTGTTGAAAGGATGCTTCTGGCAAGGTCTGCGTGCCCTAGAAAACCAAAACATGAACAAGTTCTAAGGTTTCTAACCTCTTTTTACCACTGATGCTCCCTGAGTGATTACATGCTCCAGAATTTTCTTTCCAACTACTAATTTCAAAAGATAAACTAATTTGAAAATAGGAGCACATTGTGAATTCTTTGGCCTACTGCTCAAAGTCTGTATGAGGAAGGCTTTCAGACCTTTTTTGCAGTTGACACTGAGAATTAATTTAAGTTAGACTCTAAAAAAAAAAAAAGTGAAATAAATGAGAGCAGGCAATATGACTGTGGAAACTTCACTACCTACAGCCCTTCCTTATCAGGACAAGAGACTTTCCATTACAAGATGTGTCTTCTTTGCATTAATTATTCTGATATCTCTAAGAGGGGCAAGGCTAATAGAAAGTTCAGTAATGAGTAATGAAATCTGTGTTCAGACACTGCATTGCTTCCACATGCTACAGTTGTTTTCCTAACTTCTATCTCACAAAATTAAAATGTTCACCAAGAGGTTGGGCAGCCAACCCCTGGGCCTTAACTGTTTTTTTCCCCCGGTGTCTCTCAACAATGAAGCAGCATATTTGCTAAAATGCAATCCCTTACAGAATGAGCAAAATGGAAGTGACTAATTGACCAAGAAGATGATTGTGTTCAGAGAGTGCAGGTTAATATTTGAGCCTTCTCCAGTTTTCCTGTGTGACCTTGTTTAAATTACTTAATTCACTTCAGTTTTCCATAATTTAAAACATAACCAAAGCAAGTCAACCAAACAAAAATCCACAAAACCCTCCAAAACAAACAATAACAAAAAAACCCAACCACAACAAAACCCAGCGATAAAATAGTTCCCTACCCACTCTCTGTGATTCTTGCCTGTAAGACGTTGTAGTTTTAGGTGTACAGACAGATATGACCTTGGTTATTATTAAGTTTTCTATGAGATACTGCATACATAGCCCCCCCCTCCTCAAAATCCACAAGAAAAGTGTATCATATTAACATGTAGCTGTACACTAAGGCCAGAGGATGTACACCCCAATTTCTGCTTTGTCTTCACAGTTCCACAAAGCTTAAGAGCCTACCTACTGCAAGAAAGCCTTCATAACAAATTTGCCAAAACTTTATCATTAAAAGATAAAATTGTTATTAAAAACAAGGTCTTCTCTAAGTGACAGTATTTTTTGTTAGTACAGCTTTCGTCACATCAAAATTGCTATGTTGCACATAGTCCAAACCTTCCAACCCTGCACAGCACTGGAGGCAGAAACAGTGAGAAGTCAAAATTTGGGGTACACAAGGGCAGGGAGACAGAGTCCTGCAGGGCAGGGAAACTCCCAGGATTGTCTTCCGCTTAAGGTACCTGCACTTCTGTTGCCGCTGCTGAATGGGTGCTTTTAATAGCTAACCCAGGGTAATGGGTGTGTAAATACACCGCTAATTATTCTCAGCCTTTTCATTCCTTAAACAAAATCTTCACATCTGAAAGGAAGATCGTTGAGATAACGACTTAATTTGAAATTAGTGTGACCCTCAAGCTTTCTAGAGTTTATGTTGAATATTCTGTACCCACAGACAATTTAGCACAGATAGTTTGGTCACAGAGCACAGTTTCTCTTTAGTGTTTATTGCTTCCCTTTTAACTTACCAGGTTCTTAAACTATTTCTTCTAGCCAGATAAAAGAAAGAAACACACAAACAATTTAGAAATAACAGCCCAATTAATCTTGATTCAGATGAAGGATTCTGTAAAATACCATAGTCAGACAGCTTTAATGGGTTCTGAAAGAATTAGGCTTCAGGGGAAAAAAAAACCCAAACCTATTTTAGTCCTTATTTTTCCAGTGGAGCAGTTATTTTCTCACTGCAGAGACCCAAAAATTTAGGGGATAGTTTTTAAGGAGACATCCAGGGATTTAGCAATGCTATTTTGTCAAGGCTAAATCTCCCAGAACCTGCTGCCTAGCTGAGGGGATCAGCTAATGTATGCCATAATTTTTTACAGACAGCCCCGGAGTCTCTTACTGCTGAATTATTTATCAGAGAGACTAGTTGTTTGTCAAGGCAGATAATGGGGAAAATGTTCCTGGGAAAAGATAGATTATAGTCATGCTTTTAGTTTAAAAAAAGTCTCTCTTCATACATTCCATGATATTTTTATGCTCTAAAGTTGACAAATATTTAATAGCAGGTCTTAATAGGTTAAAGAACACTTTAAGGACGGAAAGATCTCAAAAGATGTATTTAAACTGAGGAATAGTCTGCTCTGGTAAAGAATTCTGAAATTATGTGCTTTTGAAAACCTACCTAAGCACATCATTTTACTGAAGAAGTAATGATTTCTGATGAAACAAAAGCCAAAAAGATTTCAGCTTTTGTTACTGAGAGTAATTACATTAAAAAAAAAAGAACATGTGACCGATCAATGAACTTATATATTAGGGAAGAGAAACTTTGTACATAACGAAGAGAAACTTTAGTAAGATGTGTTGCAGTTCACGGTCAGGCATCTCTGAAGCAGCCATCTCTCCCAGCAATTCCCTTGACAATGCCTCAACCTTTGCTCCAAATAAATCCTCAAATGGACAGTTAAACCCACTGTTACTTTAGAGACACACCTTTCACTGTACCACAGAGGGCATCCCGATGTTACTGAGGAAAGAATACCAAATTGGAAACCCTGTTTAGGCAGAAATTTGTGCGTGTATTGACCAATGCCTGTGGTAACATCCATCTTATGAATGTAATTTATCATTTGCTCTCTTGTGGCCTGATCTGGTTTTGGATGAAGCCAGTGGAAAAACTCCTGCCAACTCCACTGGCAGCTAAATCAGGCCGTAGATGGAAAGATACTAAATTTCTAACAAATTTCAAAAGCATGGGGAAACAAGTAGGCAAGGACAAGATTATTTCTGACTACCAGTTAAAAGAATCAGAAATACCCTTAAAAGTTACCTTTTTAATCAAAACATGTGAAGTCAAAATGAAACTTCAAGCATTAGTAACATATTTATTATATTAGGTCACAAATCAGGGATAAGCTTTAGCTTTTAATTATGTCATATCTACACATAGGCCAGAGCTGGATGTGCACTGAACAACAGAATTGTCAAGTGTATTTTTGGTTTGCTTCTGTATGGCAGTGTCAACAAAACACAGTTACAACAAGATTGAAAGTGGAAACCATCAATAACTTTCAGCTGGGCTCAGGGAACTAGTGAGTGAGGTCCCCTGGGAAAAAGCTTCTGAAGGTACTGAGGTCCATCAGTGCTGGTCACTTTTTTAAGTACCACCTCCTAAGGGCAAAGGAGCAGAAAATTTCTAGATGTCAGTAGTCCAGCAGACAAGACAGAAATCCAGCTTGGCTGACCAGGAATCTTCTTTTGGAAATAAAACAAAAAAGAAAGGTGTATGCTCTGTGGAAAGAAGGTCACGTGATGTTGGAGGGATAAGGAGATGCTGCTTATCAGTCTAGGGAAAATATTCGTGTGGTGAATTACGCACTGCAAAGAGCTTTTTAAAATACACTAAGGGCAAAAGGCAACAACAAACTGATATCAGCTCATTACAGGATGAGGATGGTCACCTCACAAACAGGGACATAGACAAGGCGGTAATGTTTAAGCTTTCTTTGCCTCTATCTTCAATACTGATGTGGACTGAGAGAATCCCAGTGCTTTGAGCTGGAGCACCATGGCTGCAAGAATAATATACTCCCAGTTGACCATGAAGCTGTGAGAGATTTGTGGCTCCAGCTGCATCCCTAGAAGTCTATAGGCCCTGATGGGATTAATCCAAGAATACTTAAAGAGCTGGCTGATGTCATCACGCGTTCTCTCTTGATTTTTGAATGATCTTGGGAATCTGGAGTGGTCCCAGTTGACTGGACGCTGGGTAACTTTGTCGCAGTTTTGAAAAAGGAGGACTTCAGAAACTACAGACCTGTTAGTCTCATTTCAATGCCTGGTAAAGTTATGGAGAAGATTATTCTGGAAGATATTGAAAATCACTTGAAAGACAGTGCAGTTGATCACAGCCAGCATGGCTTCATGAGAAAGTCTTGCTTGTCAAATTTGATTTCCTTTTATGACAAGGTAACCCACCTAGATGATCAAGGGTAGCTAGTGGATGTATTTTTTTTTTATTTCAGCAAAGTTTTTGATACTCATAGCTCCCCCTGGACGAAATGTGTAGCTCACAGCTGGATAAAGACATCATGCGGTGGATGAGTTAATTGGCTCATGGGCCAAGCTCAGAGGGTAATAGTGACTGGGGGAACATCAGACTGGTGACCCATCACTAGTGGGGTTCCACAGCGCTCCGTCTTATGCCCAGTGCTCTTCAACATCTTCATCAACTACTTGTGTGCAGGACTCAAAGGGATACTAAGTAAGTTTGCAGATGGTACAAAATTGGGAGCAGCTGTTGACTGCCTTGAAGGCAGAGAAACCTCAACAAATTAGAGGACTGGGCAGTCAGCAACTGTATGAAGTTTAAAAAGGGTAAGTGGGGGGTTTGGCGCCTGGGATGCAGTGACTCTGGAAGTGTATACAAACTGGGGGGTGAGATGCTGGAAAGCAGTGGCGTGGAGAGGGACCTGGGGGTCGTGGTCAGTGTCAAGTTGAATGTGAGTCAGCAGTGCCCTGGCATCCAGGAGGGCCAAATCTGTCCTGAGGGGTACCAGGCAAAGCATCACCAGACGGCTGAGGGAGGGGATTGTCCCGCTCTGCTCTGCACTGATGTGGCCTCACCTTGAATATTGTGTGCAGTTTTGGGCAGCACAATATAGGAAAGATATTAAGCTATTAGAGAGTGTCCAAAGGAGAGCAAGGAAGACAATGAATGGCTTTAAGAGGAAACTGTATGAGAAGAGGCTGAGGTTGATTGGTCTGTTCAGCCTGGAGAAGAGGAGACTGGAGACCTCATTGCAGTCTACAACTTCTTCATGAGGGGAAGAGGAGGGGCAGGCACTGATCTCTTTTCTCTGGCAACTAGTGGCAGGACCCAAGAGAAAAGCCTGAAGTTGTGTCAGGGGAGGTTTAAGTTGAATATTAGAAAAAGGTCCTGGAGGGTGGTTGGTCTCCGGAACAGGTCTCCCAGAGCAGTGTTCACAGCACCAAGCCTGACAGAGTTCAAGAAACATTTGGACAACACTCTTGGGCACATGGTGTGATTCTTGGGGCTGTCCTGTGCAGAGCCAGGAGTGGGCCTTGATGATCCTTGTGGATCCATTGCAACTCAGAATATTCTATGGTTCTGTTTTAATTTTTGTGATTCTGTGACATACAAATAGAGCTCTAATGTTGATTTTGAAGAAAATAATATCTCCAGAAAAAAAATGGAGCAGTGGGGGGTTTAGGGCGAGTGGATGACAT
>JAYRBT010000082.1:48027381-48037883 GCA_036023395.1 Myiotriccus ornatus
GGACGTAGATGGATTGCCTTATAGGGCTAACGAGCTCCATCTGCCCGGGGAGTGGCCCTGACCAGGAATCGAACCCGCGCCTCGGCGGTGACAGCGCCGCGTCTTAACCACTAGACCACCAGGGGCCCCCTTGTATCCTTTACCTGGTGGCTAATAAGTGCCATTTTCAACTGGAAAAAAATTTGAGCACCTGCTGATCTTCAGACTGAGAAGCAGCCTTTGAAAATACACTCGTTCAACACCTAGATTGTAATAACTGGAGACAGAGTATAGCTGTTTAAAAGGGGTTATAACAGAACAACCAATTTAATTATTAATCTATTCTTGGAAATAGAGAAGTACCACCATATCTTACACTTTCCAGATGACTGCTCTGTTCAGACCCTGTAAGTCAGAAAGAGCTCCATTTTTCCCTGTGATCCTTACATTCTTCATTAAGCTGACAATCAGCATGAATTAATTAACACTTAATTTGTTCCTTCTAGGAGAAAAAAATATTTAATATAAAAGATTTTCTGTTTTCTCTAGGTTCTCTAATTCTAATTCTAGGCCTTAAGAGGTGGGGGAGCTTCACAGAGAGCTCTGTTCTCACACTCAGGCAAACTCTTCCCTAACATCACAGCTGCTTGCTGTGCCACACACAGTCAACTTTAGCAAGGTCCTTGGTATGTACTTCACTTAAAGCATATGATCTATCTTTATTAAAGTCAGTGCTTCACTGTAATTTCAGAGACTGAGAATCCCCACTTAGCTTTTTCCTTGTCTCCCAGAAATCAAAACATGCTGATTTAGGCAAGGAAGTTCTAAACCACAGCAGAGAGGGAGGATACTCACGGAGCAGGGAAAGAGGTAGAGCAGGTGTAGAGCAGGTGTAGAGTGCTTCTCTCCCTCATGTGACCTCCAAGCCTTCAGCAATCACTAATTTAGGTTTTTTCTAAAACAGAGGTTGCATCCATGTTTAATAGCAACTGATAAAGATGTGAACAACTCTCCAAGTTCTCTCTTGCACAGATCACAATAAGCTATAATATATATTATGCACTGTAATTCAGTATACCCTTTCTAGTATTAACTAAATATTTTGATATTCTAGGGTTGAGTTAGCTCATTTTCATTGTGCTAGCAAAATCTATAACCATTTGAAAGCAGGAGCCATTTGGATTCAAAAGAATGTGTGTTTGTCTCTAGTACTTGAAACTGAGATGTCAACAATAAAAAGCATTATGACCACAGATGTGGTTTCAACTCTTATTTGCTCAATCCACCACCACCAATGGCATTGCACAAGACTTTCAAATAGAGAAATCTGAAAAACTTTGTGTAGCCTACTAGAGTGTGCTCAGTGGAGTTGCGAAATGCAGGGTTGTTGGGGTTTTTTAAAGCTTTCAGGAAATCACACTGTAGAATGAACATGTAGATCATTTGCACAAGAGCACTGGGAACACCAGTGCATATATCAAATTCATCTCTTCCTGCAGCTTGACACTATTAGTGTTTAGATGAAGATGGCATGATGCAGTTGACACATCTGAAGGATGGCATGCCATCCAGAGGGACCTGGATAAGCTCAAGAAGTGGGCCCATGGGAATTCTCCTATGAGGAAAGGCTGAGACAACTGGAATTGTTCAGCCTGGAGAAGAGAAGGCTTAGGGATGACCTCATTGCAACCTTCCTGTACTTGAAGGGAGCATACAAGAAAGATGATAACTGAGAGATATTTCCATCATTTTAGATTAGATATTAGGAAAAAAATCTGTACTGTGAGGGTGGTGAGGCACTGGAACAGATTGCCCAGAGAAGTTGTGGATGCCCCATCCCTGGAAGTGTTCAAGGCCAGGCTGGATGGGGCTCTGAACAACCCGTTCTAATGAAAGGTGTCTCTGCCCACAGCAGAGGGATTGAACTAGATGATCTTTAAGGTCCCTTCCAAACCAAATCATTCAATGATTAACCCTCTCTCACCTCTAAAATAAATTCAAGTAATTTAAGAGAGAAATTGTTTCCAATTATGTGTTCCATTTTGCCAATAATGCCAGCTTTTCCTCTCTGGCCAAAATGTAAGGCATAACATGCAGATTGCATGTATTTCTCACAGAAATATAGCCTACCATGCATGCTCTGTGTGTTGGGTTAACATTCCTTAGCACTCAGCTTCCACAGGCTGCTTTCCAGTGTTACACTTTGTTATCTACCTAAAAATAGCAATTTGATTTAATTGTCAGATTTTTCAAAAGAAAAGCACAGAGCAATTCTCCTATTTGATCCAGCTATTTTTCTTTCACTAAACTTTCAGAGGGCTGTTGGCTGCCTCTGAGCCCAGCCTGTATAAACATATTTATGAAACAATTTTATATGGAAACAGTCTGAGCATTAGAAGTGGTTCTTCTGTAGGTTTTAGGGGAGTTAGCATTTCAGTCTCTAGCAACCCTGCATGCAAAACACCTTTGAATCACTGAATGCATGATTACATCTTTCTAGAGGCCTTCCTCTAATGGCAAATCAGTGTTCCATTTACAGCAGAAGGGCTAAACTGGTTTAAAATTTAAAGAGCTACCATGACTTACACCACAATAACACAAATAAAGCACAAAATTTACTTTCCAGCACTTTCCTTATCTCCAGTGCTAACGTACCAAAAAATTACCTGTTGGAAAACTTACAAGGGAAGGTGCCCTACAAAAATCTTCCGAAGATACATGTGAAAAATATAAGTAATTTTCAGCAAGAACAAGATTGTGATAGGTGTGGCAAGCAGAAAAGCGTGCACACAGGTGGGTGGTGTGCCAGAAAGGAGGAGGTAGGGAGTTAAGTATTAAAACCCTGCCACTTGTCCTTTATCTTGTACAGCCTGCATAAGGACCTTTTGTAATTCTACTTCCAGCACATGTATAGAGGAAGAAAGAAGAGGAAATAAAGGAAAGAAAAGGACACATCTCTGCGTCACTTTTAAATATTATGGTACTTAAGGATTTTGTAGGAAAGAACTATCTGTACCCGACTTTGTAGAACTTGAAGTAAAACCTGTGCAGAAAAACCTTTTATTCAGAACAAAAGCACTTAAATTTTCAAGGGCAGCCCTCAATCGTTTTAATTTATTTAACAAAGATAACTTGTGAGCAAGCAGGTGACACAACTACAGAGATGTCCTTGGGCTGGAACATTTCATCACAGAAAGTGTCTGAAATGCTGTCAGCAAGAGGGACAAAAGAAGAGCTGTTATACTTCCTTCCTCCCATTTAATTCTTTCCATCAAAACCAGCACCACCTGTGCTGTATTATTTATTTTGACAGACCTTAACTTGTTTTTTTTCTGTGCCCTCATTTACATTGCCACACAGTCTACACACACATAGACTCCCTGATTCAACTTTCACTTTTTGCTTGGATGCTAAACTAAGATAGTTATGCTGAAACTAAGCCACTCTACATGATTTTTGAAAAGTCATGGAACTCAGGTGAACACCTGGGTGACTGGAAAAAGGGAATCATTGCACACACTTTCAAAAAGGATGGAAAGACAGATCCTGGGAACTACCAGCCTGTCAGTCTCACCTCTGTGCCAGGGAAGGTATGGAAAAGATCCTCCTAGAAGCTAAGGCACGTGGAAGACAGTGGAGTGATCCAAGACAGCTAGCATGGCTTCACTAAGGGCAAATCCCACCTGACCAACCTAGTAGCCTCCTACGATGGAGTGACTACATCAGTGGACAGCAGAAGAGCTATGGATATTGTCTATTTAGACTTTTGTATGGCCTCTGACATTATCCCCCACAACATCCTTCTCTCTAAATTGGAGAGGAATGCATCTGATGTGTGGACAATTCAGTGGATGAGGAATTGCTTGGGTAGTCACATCCAGAGGGTAGTGGTCAATGTCTCAGTGTCCAAATGAAGATCAGCGACAAGTGAGGTCCTCCAGGGGTCCATACTGGGACGAGTGCTGTTTAATATCTTCACAGATGATATAGACACTGATATTGAGTGCACCCTCAGCAAGCTGTCAGATGACACCAAGTTGAGTGGCACAGTTGACAAGCCTGAAGGATGGGATGTCATCCAGAAGCACATGGACAAGCTCAAGAAGCGAGACCATGGGAACATATGAGGTTCGACAAGACCAAGTGCAGGGTCTTGCACCTGGGTTGGAGCCACCTGCAGTATCAATATAGGCTGGGGGATGAAGGAATTAGGGAGCCCTGTAAAGAAGGACTTGGTGGTACTGGTGAATGAGAACTTTGACATGACCCAGCAATACATGCTTATAGACCAGAAAGTCTGTTTCCTGTATCAAAACCTGTGTGGCCAGCAGGTTGACTGAGGTAATTCTGCTCAAATCTGCTCTTGTGAGACCCCCACCTGAATCCAGCTCTGGCATCCTCAGCACAGGAAAGACATTAACCTGTTGGAGCAGGTCCACCTGATCTAGTTGAAGATGTCCCTTCTCATTGCAGAGAGGTTGAACTAGATGATTTTTAAAGCTCCCTTTCAACCTAATCATTGTATAATTCTATGAAGCAGATATCAATAAACATTTACAGCATTAATCTATTTTTCCTGTTTTGATAACTAAATTATTAGGTAGAAATAGGAGCTATATGAAAAAAAAAAAACCACACCAAAAAAACCCCACCAAAAGCACAAAATTATGTATGCATGTAAATGGACTCTGTACCCTCCCTATATGTTTCAGTTTTACTTTAGCTTTGCCTAAAATTAGATTTGCACAGTCAGCTGTTTTCTTCACACTTTGAGACCATTTTTCCCTTTCAGCTATCTGACGTCGTTCTGAGCTCCTACCATATTTCTCTCTCCAACTAAGATTCCCTCATTACTATCACTAGAAAGGTGTCAGTGTACCTGCTTTTTAAAAAGGGAGGATACCACAACTTTCTCACACACACAGTGCCCCCTCTTAATTTTTTTGCAGGAGAGGTGTAGGATAATGGGGGATGATTAGCTACAGATGGTTTTCAGCAAGGGGATGATAATGGATGAGCATCCCCAGGATAGGCAGAAGGGCAGATTTGAAGTATTAGCTGTTTACAGCTGAAGTCTAGGTCTAAACCACAAATGTCATATTTGCTTGTGTGGAGGAATACTTATAAATATATGTGAATGCCTGCAGTGCCTGGTGAAACGGCTTTACTTGAAAATAAACTCTTCACAGGCACAATCTACTGCAAAATGTAACAACTCTCTTAGCACTTTGTCTTTGCTCGGGAAGAAAACAAATGCATGTTCTTTAGTAAAGGACTGCTACCTTGATCAGCCTCAGAGATCTATTTTTCACATAGCAATGGACTGACTGAACTTGAATAAAATCTGTAAGGCTTATTCATTATCTTACACCAGATCTATGCTACCACAGCACTGGCATTTCGCACCCAGCACAGAAACTGGGAATTAGGTTTTCTCTATTAAAATCATCTGAAGCGTTTGGTTTTTACTGTTATACAGGCTTGCAATGCTGGTTGTTCCATTTAGGTGAAAAGCTTTTCTCTCCAAAAGCAAATTAACCTATATTGTCAGAAATGTACACAGCAGGTGTTACCCAGTGCATATTCTGCCACATTTTTGTATGACTAAATAGCTCCCACTGTAATTATAAGAATCTCTTATTCTCCTATTTCCCTCAATTCCTCAGTGCACTTTTGTTTTTCCAGCTTTATGTATAGCTTAAAGGCTATAACTCTGCTAGAAACCTGAGAAAAGTGCTAAAACATAAGAGATTCCTCAAATCAACTTTGATGGAATTAAATATTAAAGCAGGACAGTGGACATATGCCTAAGACCCACTTATACTTCTGTGTAGAACAGCACTGCAAAGAGAAAATGTGTTTTTCAACTTGTCTTTAAACATGGGAGATGCAGTTATGTTACTAATGTAACATTACAAATCTCAAAAGCAAAGAGATAGTGAGAGAAATCAAGATGTGAAAGAAAAAAAAGTGGTTTTTTTTAACATACAGTTCACAAAATCACTTCAGAAAAATACTCAGAAAGCATTAACATCATTTCACACAAAATCCTTACCGGGTTTACGTAAAGACTAGGTTACTTTCTATGAAAATTAACTATAGTCCTCACATAACATTTTATTCTTGCAAATATCTGTTCTAGCTTAATGAAAAGGAGAAACATTAGAATAATAATTGGATGGTGCCAACTTCCCTCTTCCCCCATAGGTATTGAAGTAAAAAGCTCCTACGAGATGGAGATGTTTCCCAGATCATAGAGCAAGTCATTAATGTGATGATTAACATGAAAAAAAGACTTGAATAGTGACATAAAGAAAAGTAATCTTGACTTATATTGAGGAACTAAATGTTTTGGTCATAGCCTAATTATTACTTTTTGGTCTCCACTTGCTCTTACCGGTCACTAAGCTATGATAAATATGAGGAACAGCTGTGGCATTTGCCAAATAATGGGATTGTCTGGAAGTAGCAAACCCAGGAGACATGTAAAATTACACAGATGATGAAAGCTTTAAACAGAGTGAGTTATTTCAGCTGACTCTGTTTCCAGGAAATTCACATAATTAAATTTGTTTCCAGGAAATGGAAATAAAGGAAATGGTCCAGCTTTGCTTTAGGCTGTGTACATTTCTCCTCCCAGCCTTCAAAGAGTATAGAATAAGTTTCATTGGTCTCTGAACTAACCCACAACTCACACACCACAAAGAAATAAAATACCAAGTTAATTATGTAGACCAGAGACATCTCTTTTTCACAGACCTTTGGCTCCTCAATAAGCTATCAATCTTTTTCTCCAGATGGTGTGGCCTCCATTTGGTTGCTCCATTGTTTCCTTTTTTATGCAAGTGGTTTCTTGATTAAAATTTGTCAACTGCCCTTCCCCTAAGCATTCCCCAAATTCAAATAATATCTGCAATTGTTAAATGTAAAAAAACTCCAAACACACACGCACAAACCCCCAAACCAAACACTCCCAAACAAGGTCAGTCACTAAAAATATTAAACGGAGAGTGGAAACATTTTGTCTCTATGTTCTATGAAAAGACAGATGTAGAAGACCTTATCAGTAATATGCCAAAGGCCAGATGCTTATCTGGCTGTCCTCTCTTTGTGTCTCCCTACACCTGCCTGCTCTCTGCTGTTAGCAAAGTAGATTGAGCTATCTTTATTTTACAGCTTTTACACATATGCATACAGTTTTAATCCCTAGATATACCTGAAACAAGCTATTGTCAAATGAAGAATTTCATTCTGCATTGTCTCCCTACTAACAGGGCGCTATTTTCACTGCTGTGCCACTCAGGGTAGTTCTCATCGAAGTATAACTGGTAACCAGTAAAAGGTGACCTTCAGAAGATTTGTAGTTTTAACCACTAGAAAGAAAACCCTTGAAATGCAGAGGGTTCTCCAACTTGTACTGAAATTTTCAGCATCTAAAATGCTGGAATGAAACTCTCCCAATAACAAGTTTCATAAGAAGTCTTTGAAAATGTTGTGGCTCTGCTTAGGGAGGAAGTCTCAGGAGGACAGCTCTTATAATATTGTGTCAGTACTGTCTCTAGTCTTGGCCAGACTGTACCAAGAACCACAACCATGTAGAGATCAATCGCAGATGAAAAAAGAACACATTTTAAACATTTTAAAATTTGAGAAAATACACAGTTGGATACTGTGGAAATATTCAGCATTTTTTATTTATCTACTTCAAACCCATCCATTCCTCTCTGCGTGCCTATTTTCACATTCCACTCTGAAGTGAAGAAGTCATGTCACTATAACTTGCCTCTAAAATTGAGAGCTCTAGAAAAACTAAAGAAAAAAATGATGCAAATATTTGCTTCAAGACACATTTCAGATACATTTTACAAGACCTGTATTTCTAAAACTGGATGAACGAATATTTTTTGCTGAGGTTCCCTACTTGAAGTTAAAGGAATGGTAATCATTTCCTTTCTGTCACTGGGAATAAAATAGAATTATGAAAGTCTCTCAAGATTTTACTATTACTGTACATATCAAGGAATTATAGCTTTTTAAGCAGACTTACTAAATTTACTTATCTTTTCCTGTCTATATGATTTATATATAATGCTGCATAACTGTCAAAAATAGAGCTTGGCAGAAAGGTAAAATATTTTACTTTTCAAATGCCAGGCTTATAATTTTTTTTTTTTTGAAAATGCCACTCCCATAGTTTAATGAACATTTAAGTGTCAGATTTTCAGTCCTTAAAATCAGTGGTAAAAGCCTGATTGACTTCTTTCAGTGAGAAGCTCTCTTTTCAAAACCTCTGTGAAACACTTTACCTTCAATGTCTTATAAGTGGTCCTAAATTCACCAAATCAAAACCACTTGTTCAGTCAGGTAAGTTTTTCTCATATCCCAGGATTCACCTGTGCAATAGGCATACAGGCCAGAGCCAGAAATTTGATTTTTCAAAGGTGACTAAAGACTTACATTTAACTTCTGATCAAAGAATATCAAACTTTTTGTCTGTATCTGGAAATGGGGAAATGGAATTTAAAGTCCTAAAATAGTTATGTACTTCCAAAGTCTTAGTTTTGCTCTTCTCCATTGCTAGAAACTTGTGGAAAACACAACTGGACATTTTATGAACACTTCTTGTTCACACATAGTACTTGAACTGCACCGATACATTGTGCCATATGTCGATGTATCAGCCATGAACAGTGAGAAGATTGGAGGTCACAGGAACTCAGTGAACCTGAAGGACATGATGCTGTGTGTGCTGCAGTACAGCTGGGAGCTTCTGTTGGAAGTCTGCTTCTTGGATACTGCTTCAGAAAAAGAGATGCAGACCTTTATTTCTTTTATTCCAGTTAAGTCATATTTCTAGAACTGTAAATCTTAATCTGCTGTCCTTTTTAAAAAAATTACCTTTTATGGTGTTCCCAGTTTTTCAGGGTTTCACTACCAAGTCAATTCTTTCCCAGAAAGTATCTGTAATATTTCATGATGTGATTTATTTTGACAGTCAATATATAACCACACCATGTGCTAGCTCAAATATATTTTGAGGTGTTCTGAGGGGCCTGAGCTAGCTTCTTCAGTACAACTCATGAAGGTCTGATTTTCTTTACACTAGCTGACCTGCGTACCAGTAACAGTCAGACATGGGAAAGGCAGAACTCTTGTCAAAAAGGCAAATTAACTCAGACTGCACTAAGCTTCATCTGTGACACTGGTACTGAAAACAAATAATGTAAAGAAAAGTTGGGAATGTATACAGTACTACTATCACTTCAGAAAGTCTGTACCTTTATCTCTGCTCCTTCCAGAGGCTAGGAATAATTTCACTTCTAAACCCAAATTTCAGACTCATTCCCAGCTTTTGTCTTGTGTTAAAGTAAGTGATACAGTTTACCCTTCTGTGTCCTTTTCATGTATCCCTAAGCCATTTGTTCCATAGGATACTAGACAGCGCCAAAGACTGTGATGCTCAAAATAGCAGTTTATGCAATTGTTAGCCCTTTAAACAAACAGAGGACTAAAAGCTTAAAAGCTTGTAAAGCCTGATTGCAGTCTGTGCCTTTAATTTGCAAAGCAGCATTAATAAAGGACATGAGAACACAGCAGAAAAATGGATCCCAAGAGGCCCTGACATGTTTGTTTCCAGGCGAATTTTCAAAAGCTCCTATGTGGGGATGTAGGATGGAAGACATGGTCTGAAATATCTAAGATTACAAGTTGCAATATGAAATCATAGGAACTAGAACAGCACTGTGCGAAAATCCAACCATCATGGAAAGGATTATGCTTTTAAATGAAACAAACACAACCATAAGCATATTATTCCATCGCTAAGGTTCTGGCAGGATACACACTTGACAAAGATCTATCTAGTGGAGTACATCATCCAGTCCCAAAAATGGATTTATTTTACTGTTTCTATGGAAACTGTTTGCCTTACAGAGCAACCAAATGAAATGAATGGTGAAAAACTACTTTGTATGGTAAATTGATTCCCTGTTCTTTATCCCATATATACAGCACTACTTCACTTAAAGGTGCTTAGTGATTTAAGCTGTATCATATTTCTGAATAGATACTTGTACTGCTTTCATATAGAACACTAATCCTAAACCATGAATATCAGAGGCCTTAGTGAAAAGCTTTTTACATGTTTTAGATTTATGTCTGTAACACAGTCTTAATTTTGATCACATCATAAAAAAGAATGTCTTTGCACACCATCACTATCAAATGGCCTGATTTTAAAAAGTATTCTAATATCCTGGGTGGGGCTGTATATTGTCCTCCTCTGATCAAATATTAAAATAAACTATTTATTCCATATAAGACTATACAAATGGAATATTGCCATGGCTGTCATGGTCTAAAGTCATGGGAGAAGAAAGTAATTAAAACAATGTCTTTTTTTTTTTTTTTTTTTTAACTTGGAAAAGCTGGAAGGTATACCACACTTCCTCTTTTCTGAAACAGAGCTTGCAAATTCAATAGTTCAACTTGGTTATATAATTAACTATTTCTTTGAAGTGGAT
>JAYRBT010000082.1:48037983-48049925 GCA_036023395.1 Myiotriccus ornatus
TCCTCTTTTCTGAAACAGAGCTTGCAAATTCAATAGTTCAACTTGGTTATATAATTAACTATTTCTTTGAAGTGGATATGATTTTTATCTGTGCTTTCTATGGGATCCTATTCAAGCTACTTTGAGCTTCTTTTCCATTTGTCACATCATTTAACACAGAAATGTCCTCATGGTGGTTATTCTTCTCTTTCTGCATTTGTTGAGTGCTTCATGATCCTATTATTTTCTACAGGTTCAGCTTAACAGTTGGACTAAACTTCCTCGTCTTGTGTTCCTGTTCCATTCTTATGGTGAAAGGGCAAGTATACTTTAGATCTTGGCAGGGCCATCAAATAAAAGAAAGAGTTCAGGCAAATAGGCTTTTGTTGAAAACTGCCGTATGAAGGGACTGAGAAAAATGAATAACAGTTTCTGCATTTTTCTCTTAACAAAATAGCCAATATTCAAGTCTTCAGCTATGTGACATTTGAGGGAAGATGAATGACATAACAGGTTTGTATGAAGAACAGCTCATAGTGGAGAAAGGAACCCTCCTTGCACACTTGCAAACTGATAAACTGACACATCACAATGCTATTTTTCAATGCATAGTCAAACATAAATAGGCAAGAATCCTTACATCAGAAGTGAGTACATCACTGAAGCTAGCTCTCACATCTTTACATGTGCCATAGGATCACTAGTCAGGACCTAAGAACCCCTGCCTTGAATAGGTAAAAGACACTGGAGTTTCAGGTCTAGGTCCTCAGTGGATGAGCAGAATGACCTTGAACTTAAATTTCCAATATCCCAGACCACTGCTCTGCCTATTGACTTTCAAACTGGAAGTATCACCTAGTCTGAAGAAACTATCCCCTCCCCTCATGAAACAAATGTAAAAGTGAAAGCACATTCCTTCCTACAAGAGGTTTGAACTTCAAGAAACTGCGTTTTTTCCAAAGAGAATAAGTAATGCCTACCCTTGGAAAATCAGTCTATTTGGACTTCCTTCACTTTACAATAAATAACTGGGTACTTAGGATAGAATGTGTAATTGCAACAACATATTGTCATATTATGATTTCTTGTGGATATAAAAAAACCTCTGGATTCTTAATTTATGATCTATGTAAGAGAAGGAAAGCCACACTGTACTTACATATGTGTGTGTAAAGACCATCTTTTTGGCAAGGTCAAACAATAAAGGACTGCATAAAAAATGTTATTACTACAGTTTACCTAGAATCTATACCTTCTCAGTGAAACCGCACTACTAAAGTTTTAAGTCTTGTACATATTCCTGTTGCAAATAGGAATAATGGTGAGGAGTTTGTTAGGAATGCTACCTGGCTTGTTAAACAGAAATTATGGGGTTTTTCACTGCTCTCGCTGTGGGCCACTCCTCTGTGCTGTTTCACAAAACACTTTTAGGATGCAGCCCTTGGGACACTGCCCTGAAAGTACGTTGCTTCAAACATTCATGCATCAGCAGTGACTGCTGAATTAGCTCAGGCAGTAGCCAATAATACCATTAACCACAAAAAGCTGATTTATATTGAAGAATAAACTTCAGAACTCTACAGGGGAAAACATACTTCACGAACAATGAGATATTGCAGAGTGGGCTGTAAATGCTCTGTAACCGCCCCATCTGCTGGTGCAGGCTCAGGCTGCACACAGAGACCCTGGAAACTTCTAGCTAACACTGAAACATGTCAGTGCTTTGGCTTGTGTTTGGGTCACAAAACACCTGGATTCAAGCACGACACAGGAACAGCCCTGGACAGGTTAGCCCTGGATCACTGGGAAAAAGTGCAGGAGGAAAAACCAAGCTGACTGCCTGGTTTGTTCCCAAAACTTGGCAATAATACTGACTGCTTATTAGTAAGTGATTTCTTCTGTATGCATAAACAACTGTGGCATCTCCACCTTCTAAAGGAAGCAGCATGTGGTGAGTATGATGCAAGCAAATACCAGCAGTTGATCAGCTCCAGCCCACTGATATGTCAGCCAAGTCACTGATGATCTATTCGAGATGTATCGTGACTATAATCAGTACTGCTAATTGCTGTATTACTATTAGAATTATTATAGCATTTGTTAAAAACCACTGCTAAATAAATTTATAAGGAATATTGTTATATAATAATTGTTCTGAAGTATAGAGAGATGATGGGAGTTGAGTAAAAACTTATCCACATACTACCTTTGGAGGAAAAGTCATGATGTTTAGATGTTTATAATTTTGTCTGACTATTGTCAACTAAAGTGAGAGATAAGGACACATATAAGACCATGCTCATGTTTCTTCTCTGCTTAATTCTGGCCAAAGTTCCCTGGCACAAACCCAACTTTTATTTAGTATGCTTACCAGGATGAAAGTCCCGTAATGGTAGTTCACGTGCTACTAATTATAAGCACTGAAAATTATAATCCAGTTCTTCATGTTTATGTTATGAATGTGTTCCCCTGCTTTGTAAAGACACAACAGTATAGCACAAGTAGCATGAAAGCATAGTATCATAGCCCTTAGAACTTGAAATTCTCAGTTGCAGAATTTCATTTTATTCAAACAAAAACAAAAGTAAAGGTGTTGATTGTTTGGGTTTCCCCCTTTCCCCCTTCCCTGAGTTGCTCATAAAATTGAATTCTCTGAAATCTAATGTTGCAGAATGCACTCTTTGGAACATTAAGGCTATGTTACCTTTTCATTCTTGACAAAAATGTCAGAACAACTCTCTTCAGGCCTTCAGGTTAAAATAGGAACTTTCCCCCTCCCGAATTTCCTTATTCTACTCTGTAACACCTTTAATGCATCAAAAAAGCAGTGTAGCCTAAAACGCAAAATTTTTGCCTTGCTTGTAGTACTCTTTGTTGGTGAAGACACATGTATAGCTCTTTCCACTCCCCCAAACATGTGACTGCACATCTGGGTTTCTCTCAGTTCCCTCATGTTTTGTGATGATAGTATGTGATGATGTCGATTTTTCCATTATGTTCAGCAACCTGAAAATCCCAGCTTTGTAAATCTGGCTAAGGTGCCGTTCGCTGGAGAACCCTCAGAGTTTCTAAGGTACCTTTGAGGAGGAGACGTCTGGGACACACGGAATGAGACGTGCATGCAGAATATACCAGGATTACTGTGTACACCCTGTATGATTGCTTGTCCTCCAGCATCCAGTTGTCATGAAGTGTTACTTGGATTTGCCATTTGAGCATATCAACAGTACAGTGTGCCCCGAAACCACTGGATTGACTATGGATCAGGTATAATACAGTATGTTATAGAATCATATAATGGTTTGGGTTGGAAGGGACTTTAAAGATCATCTAGTTCCAATCCCCCTGCCATGGACAGAGACACTTTCCACTAGACCAGGTTGCTCAGAACCCTGTCCAACCTTCCCTTAAACACTTACAGAGCTGGGGCATCCACAAATTCTCTGGGCAAACTGTTCCAGTACCTTATATATGTATTTCTCACTGGAAAATCCCACTCAAGATCATTGATGCTTTAGTAATGGTGGAAAGGAGAAATATGGTTAGAATCATCTGATTCTAATTCTAATTGTTCCATCCTCTTGGACCAAAGACAAACAAATGGATAGGTGTCTTGCTATTGCAGTCTCCACCTGCAGGACATGTTATTGATAAGTCAGCAAAGTGTTCCCATCAGACCAAATATCTGTGCTTCCTCTGTTGCTGCTAGGAGCTGAGGGCTGGTCACAGGCACCCATGCAGACTTTGCTGCATGGAGCAGCTCCAGGGGAGCAGAGAACCAGTGCAGGTACCTGACCCATTTGTTACAAATGGCTTAAGGTCTCCCTTGCCCTTTGAGGAAAAAAAAGTCTTCTCTCCACCACTGGGTGTCCTGCATTCCTAGACAGCTATAAGTTTATCTGATCCAAAACATGAACTTGTGAAGTTGATGGGGAGTACTGTTGATTTCAATGGGGTTTGGAGCAGTACTGTTGGAGAACTGGGAGAACCCTAAGCCAAAAAATTCAGGAGGTGTTGTGCAGGTGAGCAGTGATCCTTTTTGACTCCTTTGGTTTTCCAGATGAACGAAGGGTGGACAAGATGATTTAAAAATGTTACTTAACTATGGTTATTCTCTGAATTTTTTTCTTCCTTTTCTTTCTTTTCTCATGGTATATTTTTGTTATTGTATAGCCTTGATCCTCCAAGTGTAACAAAATAATATGTGAAACCTCATTAAAAAAAAAACAAAGAAGAAATAATAGAAATCCCACAGGGTGTGTTAACATGGTAACAGAACTTGTGCTTATGCTTGAAGTTGGTCTGTAAAGAAGAATTCAGCTGCCTTATAAGAGTGAGAAGATACATTTTAAGGAGTCCCTTTCTCACTCTCCATATATGCATTCTCTAGATACATGTGCAGAAAAATGTAGAGGAAATGCCTACATTTGAAGACAGCTGAGTAAAGCTTCCAGAGACGAACATCTTACAAGTGAGACCTATTTACATACGAAAAAAGCAATACTGACAAACAGTATCCACCGTGCATGAAATACAAACTCTGAGTTCAGCACAACTTAGAACTATTAGAAATTCTGATTTGAGAGATACACTAAGGGTTTAAAAGCTTGATCCAAAGCACACTAAAATTGGTAAGGCCCATGTTCACTGCAATGGGCTTTCAATTAAGTACTGTTGGAATTGGATTCTACAGAATGGATTCCTCTCACCATGGTCCTCTGTAACTGTCTTTAGGTGCAGCTGTGCAACAATTCAGACTTTTGTCTTATAGAAATCTACACTAATTTCCAGCTTAAATTTATCTTGTCCCCAGTTCCCACCCTGTATCCTAGATCATATTGAATGTACAGCAACATCTTCCAGGACTGAGTTCAGCAAAGCTGAACTCAACACAGTAAAAAATTCAGCCTGAGTTCCAGAATGGCATTCTCTAAATTAGACAATTCATTCTGTATTCCCCTCCACAAGGAAGTGCATTCTGCAGTACTACCTCAGCTTCAGTTGTGATGTTGTTCTCCAAAACCAAGTAGTAGTCTGTAACCCAGGTAATTATGCCTGTCTGAGAGCAAATGTATGCTCTCTTTTCCTGGTTCTGCTGCATGCTTCACTTGTTATAGCCCATTTTAACAGCCCTTTTGGCTGCATTTAGTCTTTTGAGAAGTCAGATTGATTTTTCATTCTGGTTACTAGACAATTGTTCAAGATCATACAGTTCCTCACTGTCATCTAAGCCACTGCTGTAGTGGTGGCTGTTTTGTAATGTAAAAGCCCAGCTGTCTGCTGCTACGTGATAAGTGCTAAAAATGGTACATTGCAATCCAAGCTACTGTAGCATTAAAGCCAAAAGGGGATTACAAATGGGATGGCTGCTGTAAGGAAGGACTATATACACTTGCACATATGCACTCCAGTGATTCTTATCATGGGAGTGGAGAATGGCATTTTCACTTTTAAGAAATATTTCTCTCCAGAGTGTACTACTGCTACCTTGCTGCCAATTATTGTTTCCTGGCAATGAACAGAGACCATATGCTTTTAGGCCGTGACATTTTATTAATGACTCTAATACAGAGTCACCTGAGGAAAGAGTGGTGTCATTAACACGACCAAAAAGGAGTCAATAGCTGTAGCATCGTCTCTCCACAATATTTTGTGGGAAAGTGAGGGAAGGAAGTGAAATAAAATAGAAAGGAATTAGAGCAGGAGAATAATGATCATAGCTGTCTTTACACAGCTCCCCAGAGGTGAGGCATTTGACAGCTTATGCATGGATGAGGCTATTCCCTTCCCCCGTGCAACAGCCTCCATCTGGTTATATATCACTGAAGTAGACTGAATTGCTGCAAAGAGAAGATGATATCCACTGGCAAACCTAGGGACATCTGAACAGAAACTTTTGTAGCTTTGTAACTTGAACCTCAGAAAAGACTATAAATGCAATTCTGCTCATGGGAGACATTGAGAACATCATGATAGTCTTGGAGGGCTTGGGGCTGATGTGCAATCCTGCTGCTAGCTCATGACCTAATCTTTCTGGTAGTTTTAACAACTCAGCTTTAACAACTCAATAAGTTGAAGAAGTAAATAGCAGCAAGAGAATTATTAGCATCTTTTTATAACAGAATAATATATGTAAAATAAGAAACATACAAGCTTGAATGTAGAAGCTTGACTTATTAATTGAGTTTGATAGACAGACCAGAAGTCACTTGATCTGTTCAGCCTGGGGAAGACAAGAATGAGGGGACACCTCATTGCAGTCTACAACTTCCTTGTGAGAGCAAGAGGAGGGGCAGACACTGATCTGTTCTCTGTGGTGACCAGTGATAGAACCTGAGGGAATGACCTGAAGTTGTGTCAGAGAAGGTTTAGGTTGGATATTAGAAAAAGGTTCTCCACCCAGAGGGTGGTTGGGCACTGGAACAGGCGCCCCAGGGCAGTGGTCACAACATCAAGGCTGACAGACCACAAGAAGCATTTGGACAATAATCTCAGGCACATGATGTGACTCTTGGGTATGGTCCTGTGCAGTGCTAAGAGATAGACTTGATGATCCTTGTGGGTCCTTTCCAACTCAGCATATTCTGTGGGTATGTAATTTTACTAACCCTTGTTCATCCATCTTCCAGTGAAGCCAAAGACAGACAAAAGGCACTACCTCAAGTCAAAACAGATCTGCAAAACTACAAAAAAAGTTTGTTTTTTTTTTTTTAATCCAGCATTTTCCCATTCACTATGGAATACAGCTTAAAAAAATAGTTGGATCAGTGTATCATATCTGAGCCCCACTATTATCTTATTTTCTGCACGATGTGAGAAGCTTCTGTGAAGTTTACAGCCTGAGTCATGACATATTCCTGAGGGCCAAGTTTTAACTCTAAGATTTCTTTATTTACTTGTTGCTATAAATAGTACAAGTTTTTTGTTTAAATTCAGACTTCTCTTTGAACATGCTATGCCTTTTGACCCCAAATTGCTTATCAATTCAGAAAGAAAAGGACCAAGGAAGAAGAGGAAAGGACAGAGAATTACTTTTTAATTCTCAGCTTTTTGCTATTACAGCTCCATTCCATAGACAAACTATGAATAACAAATGCAACATCAACCTGAACATTTCATGCTTCCCAAATAGAAAAATGCCATATAAAATCATTAAAGGGCACATAAAGGACCAAGGAACCTCTCAAAAACCCTGACCAACAGCAATAACCAACATCAAAGAGTTGAACTGAGAAAGAAAAAGTCTTCAAAGCAGCATAACCCAGACATTGTAACAGAAATGAGCCCAGAACAAAACTCAAGGTTTGCATTTTTGCCCTCCTAGCTTGGATGACATTTTGATAAAGGTGCCTCTAAGGCAACAAAGATTTAGGACCAATACTCACAAGACCAACAATCAATTTTCCTCCTCCCTGAATGTTGCCCAAGGGCTTGAGGGTCAAAACATTCATGACCCAATTGTACTCAATTCTAGAGTCCGGAGAAGTAAAAAATCTGATGGCACAATTTGATTGTGACAATATGATCTTCTTGGAAATACAATAAAATGCAATAAAGTAATTACAGATTACAAAACAAATGTCAGCTGGTTAGTATGACACAAGGGCATTTAAGTAGCTCCAACTGCCCAAGTCCTGTTATTGCCTTACAAGTTAAAATTAATTGAAGAAAAAAACAGGAAAGAAAATAATAAAGTTTGTAGTCTGGTTATGAAATGTGTTTGGGGGCAACAGAAATTTAAGGACAGAGTTGTATTACTGAGTTGAATTCAGGAGGAAGTAAAGCAAGGGAAGCAGAGCACCATTAAAAGCTCTCTTGGTGCAGCTCTTCAAAACAAAATCCCTTGATGATAGAAAGCAGAATTGAAGCAGGCAACTTGGTGGGAAGCCCTGCCAAGGTACTCACGGACCTCATTAGAGGGAGGGAGATCAAGCACTGGGTGCACTATAATTTGGAGAAATATAAACTACCCTTTATTTTGAAGATGCCTATGCTATAGACAAGTCTTTTAAATTGGGCAGTCACAAACGATAACACAGAAAATATTCTAGAAGGAGGACATCAGGGAGAACTCTGAAGTGGGAGGACCTGATCTGCCCACTGCATCATCTCCTAAGACTATGTTGTACAAGGTCCTTGGTGCAGTGTCTCTCTGGCTGTGTAAATCCCACTAAACAGAATAAAAGAGAACAATTTCATTCTTTTATAGTTGCCCCCATGCAGAAAAAATTTGCATAACCAGGCTGACCTGCAGGATCTCCTCACAAGCAACATGATGCACATCTCATTTTATCACTGCCTTTCCCACAGTGACGAGGGGATCTCAGACAGGCCATCCACTAGAATATCATAATGATAGGAATTTTGTAAAATGTCACAGACTCTCCAGCACAACCAGGAAGAAAAAAATATTTTCTGCCACGCTTTGTTCTATCAAGTGATGTGTTTATTTCCAAGAGCTACAGTGGTGTAGCTGTCCATGTGTGCTAACAGCGATGCAATCCTCTCAGGCATTCAGGCAGTGCATGGAGATTTGAACTATCAGGGAAAAGTACTTCTCATGCTACATAATGTATCAAAGGTTTGTTGCACTCTTTATTTCACTCTAGGATGACATAATGGGATTTTTGTTTCCCAAAGCACACACTGAGGTCAGTGGTTGATATGTAGATCAAACCCTGTAAATATTCACAATATTTAGCCCTTTAAAATGAGATCCAGCTATTGATACGTTCTGAGGCATGAAGTTAATTGTTTTTACTATCTAGAGATGCAGAAACTGCTATTATTTCCTGAAAATGGCTTTTATACTTCAGAAATTATACACAGTGTCAAATAGACTATGATTTATGTCAGACATGCTGTACGTTGACCTCAGTGCTCTCCTCCCGCAAAACAAAGCCCTCAGGCAGGAAAAGAAAGTAACTAGAAAGGATGTGCACAGCTGCCTTCCCGCCCTTGACAGAAAGACATACAGGTAACAACGCTTGGCAAAAAGTGATTGCCGTTATGGGGTAATGGAAAAAAATGGGTCAAAGCAATTTTCCAACTATACTGCCTCCTTCACAAACTTCGAGGCCTCATTTACCCTTTTTCCATTTTCTGTGAAAGAAAATTCATGAGGCTCATGAGACTTTAATAATAAGTTAATTATGATGAAAAATAAGACTGAAAAGCTTTGCAGACTTGGTTCAGGCTGTCTTTCTGTCTCTAATTTGTCTAACCACCTCTGTCCAAGGAGCAGAACTAAAATTTTCCTGGGATCAGTTATTTTACTCTTTGGGTCAAAAGACAGGGCAATTATTGTTTTATTGTTTCCCTTCTTCCTCCTCTATTCACTCAGGGCTTAATACTCTGAAACAACAAAAATCAAAACAAAATCCATTCAGTGTTTTTTGAACCTAAAAGACTGAAATCTCATGTAACTTCAAAGCCAATTCATGTTAAAGCAAGATAAAATACAGCCCTTAAAGCTGGAGCAAAATACTAAACACACTGAAGTTTGAGTGTTTATAGAATCAGAGAAAGCAGGCTCAGCTGCCATACAAATCCCCAAACTTCATATTTCTGGGAGGTTGGGTTGGAAGCCTTCAGATCTAATGAAGGATCACTAGAGTCAACGCAGTGATTGAGTTCTGATGGAAGTGAAAATAATTATCATCAGTGGCAAAACAAAAACAAACATAAACCCCTAAAAGCACTGCTTTGTAAAATACTCTGAATTATTTAGTGGTATGAAATAAGAATGAACTTTACAATCCCAATTGGACATCAAGATTCTGGGCTCTATTCAGACAAAGGACAAAAGACTGGAGTGCAAGACTTCTTTTCCTTGTAGAAACCCTGTGCATACCTGATAAAGAGATGGTGAGCACCATACCTAAGAAAGATCACCAGTATTTAAAACCATGTGAAGCAGAATGTTCTGTGAGACTCAGTTATCAAATGTCTCCCTCCTGTTGTTTGTCTGTCTGACATCTTTATTTTAGTCCTCCCTGACTTCCTATGAAATATATGTAGGGTCAGTGTAGATTCTGGTCTATAAGACATCTAACTTTATCCCTAACCAGACAGCCCATCTCAGAATACATTTAAAATAATCTAATAAGTAAATTACAGTAATAGTCATTTGGAAGTTTTAACATGCCAACAGCTGTTACAGAGAAGACCTTGATACTGTACAGTTTTCTCTTTCTAAGAGGCATAGGAAATAATTAGCTCTGTGTGGTGTGGGCTGAGATATGTGAGACATCTACTGTCAGCAACTTTACTTGCTTTGGTATTCATTAGATCCGTGAGGTACCTCTGATCTGACTAGTCTTTCCTTTGGCATCTGTGAAAATCTGACCCAGATTCATATTGATAAATCTTTAGTAAACTTTGCTAAGGTTTTATCAGTGCAGAGTCAGATTCAGGACTTCATAACAAATATTTTGATAGCGTATTACAACTTGGAGGTCTCCCGCTCACTTCTGCTGTCATTTTTACCATTGGTCATGAAATGAGAGCCCTTGGGGATGTGAGAAAAGCCCATTATCAGCTGTATTGCAGTCCCACTGTACATTAGCCTAAATACAGCTTATGTATCATGACAAGTCAATGAGACAAATCTAACAAATCTAACTCAATCTCCTGGCCTTGGCTGGGTGATCACTGCAGAACTGGATTAGCCAGGTTGCATTTAGATACAAGTTTTTCACCACATACTCTTTTACCATCTTTCCCTTTGCTAAAGATTAACGTCCCTATATAGAAGACAGATAACGTGAGCATCCTTCATCAACTCCAAATCCAGCCTTGACTGAAACTGCCACAGATGACTGTGTTTTTATACGTTAAAGAAGCATGGACCCCGAAAATAAAGCAACACAAAACCAAACCAGAAAGCAAACAACCCTTTCCCGAAAAAAAACAATTACTTTGGATCACTCTATCCACATTTACTGTGTATTTGTTTTGAAAATACTCCAAAAGGGACATCGATACTTATACCAACATTGCCAAATGCTTAATTGCACAAATGCTTCCATCTGGAGGAAGGAAAGATTTAGAGGCTGTTTAGCCAAAACAAATTATATTTTAACTTGAGATATGAATGCATGTGCCTGGGAGGTCTCAGCTGCAGAGTCCGATGAGCTTTTCAAATGTGGGAGTTCCTACAGCTTCTGAAGCTGACTGATGGGTTGACTGCTGGAGCAATTACCAGAAACAGTGGGCCAAATCTTCTTCAGTTCATTTGCTCTGAATGAACTGAATTTGCTCTGGATTCCTGGCACAAGAACTTCCACTCCCTTGTGTGGGGCTGTGATAGTCTCCAAAGAGTTCTGGGGCCTCAAACAGAAAACATTTTCATCTTCACAACTGGCCACTGACATGTAGTCCTTTGTATTTTAAAGAACCTCTATTTATTTTAGATAGTATCACACTCTACACAGCCAAAAATCATTTGCTGTAACATTCTGATGTATTATGTAGACAGAATGCTTCTTAGTTTAGATATTTCTAGCACCAAGTTTAGGCAAAATGCTAAGCATTTCTTCTGAAATATTTCAAAACAAGTATGAGAGTTCACAGAACTAAAAAAAAAATCTGCTGCAGAATGTTACAATATTTAGGCATCAGGCATATTGCAGCTAACTATATACTTCTGATGCAAAGCAGACTTAAACAAGAGAAAAGATTGCCAACACTGTTCATCTTGAAACAACCTCATCCCAAAAAAAGGATACAATGGAGATGTACTTCCCTTTGTACATGTAGGGAAGTCAAGGCACGAACACGTACACAACATAAAATATAAATTTTATGCCGATAGCAGATTCAAAAACAGAATTCGTGTTTCCTGATAACCATTCCTGCAATATTCCCCCAAACAACAAAACCCAAATTAATAATGGCCAGTCTTCGCGAACGAAGAACCGGGGAAGGTCTTTACACCTTCCAGCCTGCGCATTGGATTTTTT